>JAEIFQ010001142.1:19377500-20116011 GCA_018904025.1 Zaprionus vittiger | reverse complement strand
CAACATTAGCCACACACACACAGCACACACACACACACTACATACACAGAGATATATCGTAGAGATCTTGGATCCCGGCTGCTGCTGAGTCTGGGGCCCCTTCACTTTTTTGTGTATGTTATTTTTTTTTGCTGCTCAGTGAAAAAGTTGGCGCGGCAAGTGCATTTCGCATTCCGCTGGCCGAAAGTATCTTTGAGTTTTGCATCTTTGCGTTGCGTCTGCGTCGCGGCGTCGCTTAACTGTAAATTGAGGCAGCATGCCCATGCTCTCCCTCTCTCCCCCTCTCCTCATCTCTTTCGTTGCGCTCTTGCATTTCTTTTGTCGTCAAGTTCAATGTGCGTTGACAATTTTCCATTTTCGAAATGGGCTGGCTACGTTTTTCCACTTTGATTTGTTTTGTTTTTGTTTATTTTGTTTTGTACTTTCACACACACACACACACACAGATACAGATACACACGCACACACAGATACAATTGTCATTGTGTTTGGGCAGCTGTGCGTATATTTTAATTTAAATTTATTTTAAATCGATCGATACTTGGCCTCTCTTTTGTCATTCAACCCGGAACAGTCTTTTGGTGCTAAAGATACAAATGTATCTCAGAGAGCGCAACGTTTGTTTTGTGAAAGCGCAAGTCGTTTCTTGTCTAGTGTAATTTTTACACTTTTACCGCACTCACAAACGAACATATCTTCACGCAGATACCTCTGAGTGTGCATGTGCGTGTGTGTGTGTGTGTGTACCTGTAAGATACGTAAGCATCTTTTCACTATTACCAACGTATTTTGTCGTCTTTAAAGCCGCTTAATTGAAAGTCTTGACTTATGACTTGATCGTTTCATACGCTCCCCTGTGTTTTTTTGCGTATATATGTATGTGTGTGTGTGAATGGAAAATCAGATTTCCAGCTGAGCAGCGATGGAAATATTCAACTAGAAATTAAAGTGAAACTTAATATGCAGTTTTTCATGACAAAAAGATATAAGGTATCGCTTACAACAAGTTAAGCAAAATAAAGAGAGTAAAAAGCTAGAGAGAAGTGTATCAAAATATTCTCTCAGTGTACTCGCTGATTGTCAAAGAGCAGAAACAGAGAAAATCAAAACAATAACAAAATCACAAGAAAAATAATCAAAAAGCATTAATTTAACGGTTATCATTTTGTTTTCATTGTGAATGTGAAAGTGGTGAAAAATCACGACTGCATTTTCAACCAGAAGCCGGAGAAGGAGGAGCACAAAAACACACACTGACACACACTCACACCTACAACTAGCGAGCGAAGCAAGAGGAAAACAGGTAAGAAAACAAGTCATAAAGAATAAATAAACAGACAAGTACAATAAATTGTGAGTAAAGTGAAAAATACGAAGACCAACTGAGATCACTGAGTTGAAATCAGAGAGATCTCAGCTTGCTGATCGCAGATGCTTTTGCCTTTTATCGCTTATTATGTATGTATATGCCTGCTATTTCTATTAACGGCATCGGGCGCTATATGTCTCTAACTCTCTGAGCTCATCTTGTCCATCGAAATAAACTTGTTCGATTTGACAATGTGACTCACTCAGACTCGTTTAGATCGACCGTTTTTGGCATTGTTTCATTAACTGTTCCTGGCGTTATTAACGTATTCATTTTGTTTATGCTCTCTTCTTCTTGCCACTCTTCTGTTTTTGTCTGCTTTTCAGTTTCTCTGTTTTCTGTTCTCTGTTTTGCATAATTTTGCATGCAATTTATGCGCTTTTGCGGTCTGGAGACACGTTTTGCTGACTCTAAGCGAATGTTTAGGTCCCGAGTTAGTATATTTAACGTTTTAGTATATTTTCACTGATGTTCTTACGATGTATGTGGGTTGTTAATGCCCTGTACAAGTTGTGTGTGTGGGGTATATTGATTGAGAGTTGATGGTGGGCACTTTAAATGGAACATTTGAGTAAACATCAGTTAATGTAGTAAGTTAAGGTAGTTACTTAGTTAAGGGTAGTTGATAAGGATATACATCAGTTAGGATGTTATCTGAGTAAACATCAGTTAGGGTAGTTAGTTCGATTATTTTTTGAGTGAAGGAAACGTTTGTCTAGTTATAATATGGTATCTTTAAGTGGAGTAAACTTTTGCTGTCTAATTTTAAAGTGTTTTTAGAGAGATTAGGATACTTCAGTTTCTTTGATTAGAACAGGGTATTTAAAATGCAGTAAGTGCATTTAAAATTGCATGTTTAGAGCAGTACACAGTGGTCCTTTTTACAGGGTATCTGTAAGTGTATCACACATAATTGTTCCATATTGTGCCTTTTATCAATTACTTTGTCGCTAAATTAATATATTTAATGCGCTTCAGTCAACACACAGTCTGGAATGTGAGATGTCTATACCCTGTAACTTAAAACAAAGTGGAGCATATCAAATTTGACTTTATATTTATATCAAATCTTGCTTAGTAAAATTTCTTTCATAGCTGCCTTTGCTGCTGCTTACAGGATATCTGCCAGTCGTGCATTTGGCACACTTGTCTTTGCTTTCCACACGGTTGCACATCTTTTGCGCAACTTGTCAGCACTCAATGTCAAGGTTATTGTCGGATTTTTAATATTTGTTTGTATACTTAAGCCCGGCTTTTGCCAGTCTTTCTGTCCGTCCGTCTGAAAGTCAGCGAGTAGGCCGAGATCCGTCCGATAATTGCCGCTCAACACTTCTCGAGTGGAACGCCCCTTCGTCCGCTTTGGCATCGTCGTAATTGCCTTATTTTCGGTACGAAGTGTTTAATTGAAGCTCGCGCTTTAATTGTCTGCAAACAGATCAAGATAATTGGGACGAGTCTCTCTGGAGCAGGTACTCATCTCTCTCTCTCTCCCTCTCTCGCTCCTACTTAAATGTTTTATTGCCAGCATTTTATTTGCTTAAAGCGTGAGATATATCACTTAGAATAACCTGTTTTCAAGTGCTAAGGTACTGCCTTGTGTGGGTATTAGAATATATTATGAAATAATGGCACCTTGTTCTATGCAATGCCAAGAATTTATCTGTCCAACTGTTGTTTATCTATCATTTATCTAACATTGCTTCAAGCTAAACTTGCAGACTTAATTAATATGGAAAATACAAATTATCGCTCCATTTTCAAGGTTAATCATTAGTTATCGATAATTGTGTCATCGCGCATCTATCATAGATCTCTGTGGTGTTGATCTTTGTCAGTTTTCAAAGTTATTATTAAACAAAAACGGAATGAAAATCGTTTATTAATTGTTAACTCATTAGAGCCCGAAAAAGGTTGAGGCCCTGAGGCTACGCATGCGATACGATTTGTCGATACCGTTTCGTAGAAAAGAAGAAGAGCTACCAGACTTGAGATTCCTTCTGACAGCACGGAACCGTTAACAATTTCACCTAGAGCGCAAAAGCGAGCCAAACTCGTCGCTCGTCGTCGCTGTAACTATCATAAATTTGACTTTTTAATGACAATGAAACACTTTTTATGCGTTTTTTATGTGTGAAAATGAAGCAGAAAGCATAAAAAGAGAGCGCGACCGAAGCAAGAGTTAAAAGGGCATAGGAAAAAACGTAGAAAGAACCGCTAGAGTAGAGAGAGAGAGAGACAGTGTTTGAAATACTCTTTTCACAAATAAAGATATTCATCATGGTAAGCTTTATAAACTTATAGTAGCTAAAGTACCTTTCTTCTTCTCTTCTCAAGAAGAAGACATTACGTACAGTTAGGCAGCAAGTGTAAATGCTCGAGAAGAAAGGTATAAAGTTAATATAATACGTAATTATAAGCAGCAACAGGTCTGCAGCACATGGTACCCTGCACTGGGTACTGCCAGAGTTAGTTCGGATCGTGACTTAGAGAAATGCGGATGACACCGTGTAAATAGCCAACGGGGTGTTAAAAGAGACCGAACTACTGAAACTACTGAACAACAAGTGTACGCAGAACACAATGAAAAGAATGGACAGTTGTCGATAGTCGCTAGTCCGTGGACTTTTGTTGGTCGGGGCAGGTCAACGAACTTGGACAACAGAGCTCAACAGATTGATGATGTTTTTGGTTAGCACTAAATGTGTCATAGCTTTTGGCCTAAGACATGCCTTAGATTTGCCTTAAGGTGCCCAATATTTCAGTGTGTAATAATGCTAATTGAGTTTTGTTTTCTGTGATACAATTAGCAAGATCATTTACAGATATATCATTTGTATTTTTGTGGTTTGTTTGCAGAGATCAGGTAGTAAGGTAATTTATAAATAAGGTAGTAAGGTAATTTATAAATATGTACTATGCATATATCACCCCTATCAATAAATACTTAGTAAAATCCCTTCTGCTACATTGTCCGGGTTTATCTTCCACTACAAAATTATTCGTTAAGTTTTACCCAACGAAACCATAAGTAGAAATCGCATTAGCAAGATCATTTACAGATATATCACTTGTATCTTTGAGTTTTGTTTACAGAGATCAACTTAGTAAACATATCATATATAACATATAAATATGAATATATATATTATATTATAATTATATTTTTTAACTTTTATCATTTGTATATATGCTCAGCTATTTTAGTTGTGTTGCAGTGCATTAGGATTGAATATGGATTGATCATTTACTGCAAATTCTTTGTTAGGTTTTTTCCAATGAATCCATAAATAGCGCTTAACTTAGTATGATTATTTATAATAATATATCACTTCTATCATATTAATACTCCGTAAATTCAATTCTGCTACATTGTACGGGAACTAGTTCGGCTTGATCTTCTACTCCATGTTGTTCGTTAAGTTTTACCCAACCAAACCATAAGTAGGGACCGCATTAACAAGATCATTTACAGATGTATCA
The DNA here is from genome assembly GCA_018904025.1 of Zaprionus vittiger. Classification (NCBI taxonomy): domain Eukaryota; kingdom Metazoa; phylum Arthropoda; class Insecta; order Diptera; family Drosophilidae; genus Zaprionus; species Zaprionus vittiger. The sequence goes on along the minus strand of JAEIFQ010001142.1, from coordinate 20,111,162 downwards.
CTTCTGTTATATAACGACTAAGTTATATCAGTTATGCTGCATTGTTAAGGATGAGTATGGGTTGGTAATATGCCACAAATTCATTGTTAAGTTTTACCTAACCCAGCCATAAGTAGGGATCGCTTCAGCAAGATCATTAACTGATAAATCACTTCTATTATACATATAAAGACTAAGTAGAATCAAGCTCTGTTGCATTGTTTGATTGGGTATTGTATATGGGTTGATCATATGCTACAATTTCATCGTAAAGTTTTACCTAACCAAACTATAAGTAGGGGTTAACTTAGCAAGATAATTTACAGATTTGCAGATATCTTTTTTATATCATATAAATAATAATACTCGTTTTGTTGCGTTGTCTAAAGTTTAGTTTGAGTTGATCTTCAACTACAAAGTTCTTCTTTAAGTTTATTACAAACATACCATAAATAGCGATAAAAGTGTCAATATAATACGCAGTTATATCGTCTTCTTCTAGCTTCTATCATGTTATAACTTACTTAAACCCGTTGTTTTGTATTGCCGGTGCCTAATCCGGGTTGATCATGTGCTCCCCAAAGTCTTCATTAAGTTTTGCACAACCTCATAAATAACTTACTTTATATGGATGGTTATTTTCTCGTCTGCTAAAGCAGGCGTGCTGCCGTTAGTTAAGACTCTTTAGCGCACTGTTGCTGCCATATTTTGTAAGCTTTTAGTGGTCAGTATGCAAAACATGCAACGCTTCCATTGATTTTTTTCGGCTCTGTGGCAAAACTGGTTGCAATAGGCCAAAAACGGTGTTAATAACGCAAAAACAGTTGCGTTTTAACATACTCGAACTGACCGAGAGCAGCGACAGAGCGACAAGGGGGCAGAGAGGGGGCAGGCTGTGCAATCAGTTTAAACTGCAACTGCAACTGCAGTCGGCAACCGGCAATAGCAACAACAACAACAACAGCAACAACAGCAACACAAACAGAGACCGCCTGCCGTTTGGTTGTCTAACTATTTTAACCCAGTTTTGTGCTATGGCCACATTCTTGTAGGAGCGCGAACCATAAACAAGTTTCAGCCAAGAAGTGCAGACAAAATTGACAGAACCAACAACAAAAAGTGGTAAATTGAAATTGCAGCTAATGAAAAGGCCAATTGGCAATTGCAAGTGCGCAACAAGCGCCGAAAAAATACAGAAAAACAGTCGAAGAATCGCGTGTATTGCACACTTTACATGAAGGCAGGCCCTTTAATAGGTCGCGATCCAGTTGAATGAGGCCTTTTACGGTTAGCAGGCGTGCGACCGTTGCGATGGCTAAGTATCTGCGGAAATACTTTACCCGATAATGAGAACACCAACCGATTAGTGCCCCTCTCTCTCCCTCTCTCTCTCTCTTTCTTTAGCCATTACTGCGTCCATGAATGGACACTTTGAGTGGGTCAGCAGCAATGGGAAATGCGAATGGGCACAACAACAATGAGCTAAAGTCCAAAGCCGGGCAACAGTTATGCCAAGTGACTGTGAGTATCATCATCATCATCAGCAGACCCGATCTAGCGACAATGACGTGCAGTAATACTAACTAACGGTAACGGGGGCATCAGCATAGATTGTTGTGAAATATGTTCCATAGAAATTAGAATCATAGATAATTGATTGCAAGCATATTAAACCTGTTCTGCAATGTCAATGCGAACTTAAAAAGATTCCCATTTTATTACTTATTGAAGTCGAGGCACCTTCATTATTATAACCAATTTTCGACTTCCTTTCGGCTGTTTTCACTGGACTTTTGTGTGGCTGTAATTGTGTCTTTTTGCAATGCAAAACGAAACCCTACAAGCGACTCCAAATGAAACCCGTCTTGCGTATGGTCAGTAACCAGCTGCGCGTACTCGTAATCGTATATGCTCAAGCCGGTACTGCATGGAGGGGGGGTAGAAGGGTGCAGGGTATTATAGTAGCAGCACTACTTGGTATGCCCGGTGCAAGAGTCGACGCTCAATTTCAATTGGTTTGGTGGCTTATTAATTACCTCACCGCACAGTTGCGTGTGGCGCATATAAAGCGCCCACCAGGCAACAGAGAGAGAGAGAGAGAGAGCGAGAGAGGGAGAGAGGGAGAGAGGGAGGAAGGCAGACAAGAGACGAGGCAAACCGGGCCGAGTCGAATAGAACCCACAAAAGGCGTTGAACGTTGCGTCGGGTAATACGAGCTGCCGGTAAACCGTAAATGGAGCGTTGTCGATGTCAATGCGCTTCTATTACTGGTGGGGCAGGCAGTCCAAAATTTGAAAGTGTTAACAGAGTTTCAGCTACTTTGTATACCCTGTAAATGTGAAGAATGTGAAGAAGTTTAACTGAGTGTGAGATGTGGCATATAATGATATATTCTAGGAGAGATGGAAGTGTAGACAAGTATAACTTGTAGTTGTAATGCTTCTATGAAATCTAACTTTAGAGCAGATTTTAATTATATTGATTAGTTCTTCTCTTTTCTCTCCCACAGAAACCTTTCAATGTATCGATATCTTATTCTCTGCCTTTCTAACTTTAATTCCCTTTCTTTCTTTCCATATATTTTTGCACATATCTTTATACAAATCTTTCTTTATATTCTTCTCTCTCATTCTCGGCTCAGCAACTTGTTTGCAATAGTCTTGCTATCCTCTCTCTCTCTCTCTCCTAGTTCATTACCCTAATATAGGGTATCTATCAGTCGATTACTTTGCACTTTCTCTGCCCCAGTCTCCCTCACTTATTTTACAGTTGCCTTTCTGCAGTATAAACAAATGAAGAGCTCAACAGCAAAAAATGAGAGTGATTTTTCTGTTACTTTTATTACTGTTTCTCTCCCTCTCTCTCTCTCTCTGCCCTTCTCTCTTTCCCTCATTTGGCAAACTAGTTTGGCATTTTTATAGCACTGATTTTTTGTACTATTTCTATTATTTCTTATTCGCTTTTTCTGCGTCTCGTTTTGCATATTTTTCTTCAAGTGTCATTCGTAGCTCGTAGTTGTTGTTGCTGTTGTTTCTGCTTACTTTCAAATGTCAAACGGAGTTGAAGGTGGCCCAGTCTGCAGGCAGACATTGTATATACACTGTATACATATATATAGCCAAGAGTTATTTCCATATGATTTATATTGAGTCATGAGAGTGACTTGAAAAACGAACGAACTTGACTCTGGTATTTCATCTGAAGTTGCGACTGGACTGGACTTTGACTACGGCCCCGTTTGCAATCCATTGAAGGTGTGAGAACCAGTTAAGCAAGGGGGGGGGGGAATGAAAGAGTGGTTTGCCAATTTCTTGTGAAACCACAAAAAGAATAGCTTAATTCTTGGAATTATGGTGGGAAATTCGATATGTTTTGGGACAGTTTGGAAAGAGATAAAGAGAGAGATATGGAATGGTAAATACTTTTGAGTCGTTCCTTCCCTTTTTCTATAAAAGAAACTTGGGAAAATTGTTATCTTTCAATTGCACACACACTGCAAACTCTATTTAACGTTGATGCGTTGAGTATTTAACAAATGTGCACTCACAATTTAATTAAATTCAATTCACGATGCGCAAAACTCATTAAGGAATGGCAAACAACTCCATAAACAATTTTCGTGTCATAAGCAAAATCGTGCCGTACTCAAAATAACAGCTGAAAATGCCAGTCGAAGTGAAACTTAATGAAGCCTGAGAAAGTTGCCAGTGCCTTTCAGTGTTTTTCTTGTAATTGTAGTTGTTGTTGTTATTGCTGTTGTTGTTGTTGGTGGTGTTTGATGCGCACTGAGCCCAGCTCAAGTGACAATCAAAAGACAAAGCAACGCAACAAACATGCGATAATTGCTAACAAATTTGTGCGACATGAAAACAAACATGCAACAAAACACACACACACACACACACATATAAGAAATGCACTGAAGAAAATTATGAATATTCTGAAAATGATGAATTATAATTATCTGTAGCAGTCACAAATATGCAAGGCAGAGCAACAAAATAAAGAATGTCTCTGCATAAAAGATGAAGAGATCAACAATATATCAGCCCAGTTATATTAATATATATATACTATACTTATTACTTTACTTTACTTATTGATATACCAAGAGAAGTAAACAGCTGCATAGGTATATCGCAGATCTTATTCAGTTCAGATCTTATCCAACTTATTGACGATAGATCTTTAAGGTTTTATTGGACAGTTTGATGACCCTTACTACACTGATAGAGACAGGCTTTGGAAAAGGGGAATAACTAAGATGGAGCTACATTTTCCTTCTTCCCTTTAAAGTAATAATTATTATAAGTTGTTTTTGCCAGCTCGAGGTCAAAAACAACTTATACCAAAAACAAAGGTCGCCAACACGATCATAAACTTAATAATTATTATATTTTTGTATGCATATTCGATAGTGTTTAAATCCAACTGCCAAGATAGTTTAGTTTTGTGTATCTCTCTAAAGTAAATTAAGATATCAACAATTTACTAATTTATGTTATATAAAGCGGGATGAAAAAGCATAAGCTTAAGGTTGCTTCTACTTCTTCTTGAAGAAATAACTTAAAGATTTAATTTAAATGATCGATTAACTTAGCAGGATTATCTTTGGCAGCAGAAATCAACAACGGTTGTGGCACTCTTTCTTTCCTTTATAAAAATAATAAAAATAATGTATTTATAATGTAATTAAAATAGATCAAGATAAATAGTTACGATAGTTATCCCTGTGTATATATTTCTTTCATTCAGTTCGTCTGGCAGTTCTTTGCCTAAAACTCATTTGTTTCTTACTTTAAAATAAGTTCGAAAAGCACCAAAAATGATTCGCAATTCTGCGCTCTGTACATGCAGAGCGTGTATCGAAAATTCTCTGGAGAGATGACCTTAATATTCCTGTCCGTCTCTTCTGCTGAGCTGTCCACTTTGGAATCTTCTTTTGCTGCTTTGGTGAAGAAGAAACTGCAGACAGAAACGCATCTCATCGCGTTGCATCTTCCACTTGTTCTCGCGCTGACCCAGTTTTGTGCAAGTAGAACACACAACCTTACAAGAAGCACACACACACACACACATACACACAGACAAGTGCACACTGTGCAGCATAAGTTGGCCATAAATAGCCAGGCGCTGATTTCTAGACGGCCGACGTTTATTTTATCCCCTGAACAAGGCGAAATCTTCACTCGAGTCGACTCGACTTGACTCGAGTTACAGCTACAGCAGGTTTGTTGCTTAAGTCTCTTTCTCAATGGGCGCTCAAGTTTGTTGCCTAAGTCATTCGTTCTCCAGAGAAAAAAAGAAAACAAGTTTATGTTGCTGTTGCTGTTGTTGTTGCTGTCTTTTGCTTTTGATTGTGTTTGTTGTTGTTGTGTTTTGTTTTTGCTTTTCGGATGCTGCAGAACTTTCTTTCATTGATTCTAGCGGAACGCATATAAATAATAAATTAAGACTTTCTTTCGAAGAAGAAGAGGAAGAAGAGGCCACTGACAACCTTCCCGACCACAACTATCTATCGGTCAGTTGTCATCATCTATTGAATTTGGTCTTTTGAGCTCTCGCCTCTTCGCTCCTAACCCAAATACACGAATCGAATACTCTTTCACCTTGTGTCGTGTGCACCTTGTGTCGTTTCGTGGGTTCGTGTTGTTGCCCCAACAAGCTGTGAGATTATCAGCTGTGGTTCCCAACTTCATCTCCATTTCCCTCCTTCTCTTCTTCATGTTCAGCTTCCTCTTCATTTTGATTATGTGTCCCTCTCTTTATCTGTGTCTCTTCATTAGTTTGACCCAATTTCATTTACTGCGTTCGTTCTTTTTACTTTTTACTTTCTATTTTCTCTTAATGACGTCGAGAATTTTTGATAGCCGGCTTGGCTTGTTAGCATTTCGATCTTTATATCTTCTTGTTATGATTATTTTGGGGCATCTTAAGTCAATTTACTTTCATTTGAGATGTATTTGACCCTTTTATTGTTTCCGATTTGAAGTTGGATTAAGTATTAGTTTTTAGGGGCGTTGCCATTGGCGCTTCCGTTTCGCTCAGCTGCTGTTAATGATGCGAAGAAGAGAAAGGTAATGTGTAGAGATATATATCATATGTATAAGAAGAATATATATATAAATCTGCATTTACTTCTACCTCTTCAAATCTGTATTTACTTCTACCTCTTCAATCAATCCCAATTGTTTGGCAAACTTAACTTGAATTTGTTGATTCTCCTTCTTTGTTCTTATCGATGTGAATAATGAATTCACATTGTGGTCAGTTTTTTGGGCTTTACTAATTATTTCCAACTTGCGATGATCGATGAGGCATCTGCACGTGCAGATCTTTTGATTCTATTATTGATTGAGATTTTCAGGTCAAACGCCTTTTAATATAGTTATAAATCTTGGCAGAGAAACATCATTTGATAGAACTTCTCCAGCTTGAACAAATTGATTGGCAAAATTTGTGGTTGTGGAATAGAAAGCCACACAAAGCAATTAACATAAATTTTGATATATATAAAACAGAAATTCGGAACACTCAGAGCTGTCAGCAAGTCGAGGGATCTAAGGCGGCTCATTGTATCCATTTCCATGTTGACAAACGAGTTCGGTTCCATTTGATCGTCATCTTTTTTAGGTCAAGTGTTCTCTTGGGAATTATGCAAAAATGTAGCTGATAAAAGTATTTGATTGCCAGCTAATGGTTTATGGTTTATAACAATAAAGATATGATACCCTATGGCATTAGCCCTTGTCTCTCTGCCTGTGGCCTATAAGAACCGTTAAGGTGGCAAATTCGCCAACAGTTGCCTTTTGCCGTGTGCTTCGTGCGGTGCTTCGGAATGAGTTTGATACAGGGTCGTTTGTGGTTTGTCTTTCTGGTCCTGTTAGCCAGTAGTTATGGCTATAGCTATAGCTATCAGCCTGCTCCGTTTGGGGGCTATCATTATCCCAAGCCCGAGAGGTTGCCCGCTCTGAATGAGTCAAGTGCGTCTGCTGGTCCGCCGCCTGGTGTACAATCGGATTACATTGATGATCTGATCGAGGGACAAAAGCAACAAATCTTGTCAAATGTGCTGGGCGTGGCACCGCCCTCCGCCTCGTCGACAAACAAATCTCCGCTGGAGTCGCCTTTCGAGAGCAGCGATGCGAAGGCATTTCGCGTCAATCGCTGTGCCAGCTGCAGTGAGTAACCCTTGCTGGTGTTCTCAGCCTAGACTGCACACTACTTCCACTCTCCCCCTCTCTCTCTCTCTCTCTCTCTCTCGGCAGCCTGTGGTGTGCCGAACGCCAATCGGATTGTGGGCGGCATTCAGGTGCGCACCAACAAGTATCCATGGATCGCTCAGATTATACGCGGCTCATTTCTCTTCTGCGGCGGCACTTTGATCAACGATCGCTACGTCCTGACCGCCGCCCATTGTGTCCACGAGATGGACATGTCGGGTGTTTCGGTGCGTCTGTTGCAGCTCGATCGCAGCTCTACGCACACGGGCATAACTCGTGCCGTTGCCTTTGCCCATGCGCACGCCGGCTACGATCCTGTGCGACTGGTGCATGACATTGCACTGCTGCGTCTGGATCAGCCTGTGCCACTGGTGCAGTCAATGCGACCCGTGTGCCTGCCCAGCAGTCGCACGCAGCAGTTCGACTACCAGAAGGCCATTGTCGCCGGCTGGGGACTGAGCAACGAGGGTGGCAGCACTTCCAGTGTCCTACAGGAGACTGTGGTGCCCATTATCACCAATGCCCAGTGTCGCGCCACCTCGTACAAGTCCATGATCGTGGACACAATGCTCTGCGCTGGCTACGTCCAGACGGGCGGACAAGATGCCTGCCAGGTGGGTGTCCAAAATGTTGAACCTGTTTTCGGCTCATTCAAGACTCTTAAACTATCTTAATCTATCTTCTCCTCCTCCTCCTTCTCACTGCTTTACAGGGCGACAGTGGCGGTCCACTGATCGTGCCCGATCGCATCTTTCGTCTGGCTGGCGTCGTCTCCTTCGGCTACGGCTGTGCCAAGCCAAATGCGCCGGGAGTCTATACCAGAGTCAGCAGATATCTGGACTGGATTGCGGCAAATACACGCGACTCTTGCTATTGTGTTCAGTAAACTTTTTAATTTATTCCCCTTGATAATAAATATGTAACAAAAGTGAAGATATTTTCATATTTATTTGTAGCATTATTATTGAAAAGGTAGTCTTCCCTTTAAAGGATTGAGTAAGATCTCTTTCCTTCCCTTGCCATAGAGATCTTTTAGTTAATACTTTATCCCAAAAGTTTTCTTAAGAAGATCCTGTAGATCTTAGGTTGCCTTATAGATCTGGTGTTAAGTAAATACTGATCTGCGCAGGATCCGTTTCTTATGATACAAGAATACACAGCTTATGCTTAGAAAGTGAAATGGTCATCAAGAAACTGTACTTATTTGCCGCGTTCCTGGTCTAATTAACCCGCAGCTCTTGGTTTTATGATAACCAATGGGTTTACTTGGCATTTTACAGAGGTACAAGTTAGATGATCCCATCCTAGTTACCTTAGAGATTGCAGAGTGACTCGTTCCTTCATAAAGACTAACTTAAGAAGAGAAAAGTTCGTTGGCTGTTGGATATATCTTCCTATAAAAATTGCATCTTCCGGAAGGCAGTATACACTGTATACTATACAGTCACGAACTTAGCACACTCTGCTATAGAAAACTTCGATTTGGAATTATTTTGTCCCTACTTTGATAATAGCACAATGTGCTAAGTTCGTGACGACCACTGTATACAGGTTCATTAAAGAAACTTGATTCTTGGAAAGCCATGGGGCCTCAATAATCGATCAATCCTGCTCCCTTATTACTTATAGTCTAGTATATTTGTAGATTCCGAGCACCTTATACCTAAATACTTTGCTTTGAGTTTGGAGAAATCTACATATTCGAGTCCATCAAAGTAGGTGCTTCCTTGTCTTTATAGCAGGCAAGAGCTGTTCATAGTTAACCATTTATCATTGTACGTTATTCTTATAGATTGCATAATCATCCTCTGTAATCCTTATGAGAGCCTTACCTTATCCTCGTTTCTGTAGCACTTGAACTCATATTAAAAGAAATCTTTTGCCTTGAGATGCTACTCAAATATTTCATTGCAAGTATTGAACAAGTTTTGCTTATCGAAAAACTGAAATAATATCAAACAAAAGGAGTTCCGACGTTATGAGCAGAGAAGGCGAACAGAATGTGAAGGAGTCCAGTACAGACGATTCCCGGACACTGTCTGCGGAGAAGATCCAAGAGCATTGTATGAACGCAATTAGAGAAATCAATGGCATAGTCAGTGATTCTGGCGATCAGATTGAGAAGAAGAAAATCGATTCTCTTATCGATGCCATGTACCTGGAACTGCTGCATCTGATCGAGAAACAGATTCTACAACAAAAGCTGCTGGACGAGAACATATCAAGGGCACGTCTAATCCTGGCCAGAAACCGTCTACAACAGGGAATAGTAAACTGTGCAACCTCCGCCAGATTGCCCCGTTCGACACCATATCGAGCACTGTGTAGACTCGTGGAGTACGGCATTTCTTGGGGAAGTTCGCTGAAGCTCTTTCGCTCCAAAGTTAACCCCACGAAGGGATTCTTTGAGCCCTTAAGACAAATCTTTGGCTCACTGGTGCCACATAGCCTGCGTTTGGAGACTCGACAGTGGGAGCGCTGTGTCGAGCAGATCGTTGAGTGTGCGAATATCCAACGGGAGCTACAGTCTCTGGTCAAGTCCATTGAGAAAGTGAAGTGGGCGCGACGCGGCCGAAGACGCAGCATATGAAGGAGCTGGAACTAAGTTCTAAGTTCAAAGTTTAGAATTAGGTCGCTTGGAGCGATTCTGAATTACTACTCTAACTGTGATTGTTCTTGAAAGAGGATGAATGTGCCTCCTTGTTGAATTTCGATACTGATTAATGATCTATATAACATATAATTTTCATGAAGGTTCGAAAGATTGAACAGGCCACTGCAATATATAGATAAAGTTTGTTACTTTGCTAAATATTACACGATTTCAACAAACATTTTACTTGGGGTGTGTATTCTAAACATATAAAAGACTTTAACGATATGTGGGAACGAATTTTTATACCCTTCGACCATTGAAAATGCTCAAAAAGGGTATACTAACCTTGTGCGAATGTATGTAACAGGCAGAAGGAGTCGTGGAAGACCCCATAAATAATATATATTCTTGCTTTCGAGCACTAGCCGAGTCGATTGAGCTATGTCTGTTCGTCTATCTGTCCGTTTGTGTGCTCGTGCGTTTATCTGCCCGTCTGTCTGTCGTTCTGCCCGTTCGTTTGTCTGTCTGTCAGTCAGTCTGTCTGTCTCTCAGTCAGTCTGTCTGCCCGTCGATCTGCCAGTCCGTCTGTCCGCCCGTCTGTATATCCGTCTATTTGTCCGCCAGTCAGACCGTCTGTCTGTCTGTCTGTTGCAGTTTAGGTGCTATCTTAATAAAAATTGGCACACACAACTCGGATTGTACTAATATATCAAATAGCTGCCATACAAACTATCGGTCGATTTTTGTTATTTGTAAAGGTTTTGCAACCAAATTTACTAGCTCAGACTTATGTTATATATATATTATGTATACACAATTTCATCAAAATCTGACAAGTAAAACATATAGCTGCCATAGGAACAATCGACCGAAATAAAGTTTTTTGTATGAAGACGAGTTTTAATCTTAGAAATAACTTGACTTATCACTGACAATCAAACTGAGACATAATATTGAATGTATACAATGCTATTCAACTCTGCACCATTATATATCACTTGTATAGGAAAGATCGGAGGATATAATAACTTGCAAGGGCATGCCGAAGGTAGCCTTTCTTTCTAGTTTGTTGTTCATCTTCCCAAACTGATTTTCAACTGAATTATTTCTTATCCCAGCAGGAGTTAACATATTTGTTGTCCAAATATGGTCAGATATATTTACAACTTTCATAATTTATCTGAGAGATCGGCAGCAATGCTAATTGCAGTTGAGAGAGGCCCTTAAGAGAGAGGGAGAGAGATAGAAAGAGAGGGAGATGAAAATAAAATCAAATGCCAAAGCGGTTGCATTGGCAACATTGTCGATTTGGCCAACATTCCCCCGCAAGGCAGGCGACACAAGGCAACGCAACGCAACGCGACGCGACACAAGGCGACACGATGCAACGCGAGGCGACGCAAGGCGACGCAAGGCGACGCGACGGCGGCAATTATGCGGCATTTTCTTTGGGGCCTGCGGCAAGAAACGAGTTTGCACGAGATACGATATCTTTGTTTGTTGCCTCGCTTGTTGTCAGTTGCCAGTTGCCAATTGCCAGTTGCAAGTTGCCAGTTGCAAGTTGCGAGCTTGCGGCAACTACAACAAAATACCAGAAATAACTTGAAAATCCATTAAATTGTGGCATGGCGACATAGGGATAAAGATAAACTTTTGTCAACTCGGCCGACAATGCAGAGCGCAGCAAAAGGGCAAAGAAGGTTGAGGGGTTGAGGGGAAGGGGGGCTGGGCATGTAACCTGCGCTGACAAGTGATAACAATGTGTCAGCGATTCCATGCAACGTGCGTCGAGCAACGTCCTTGGCTTCGATGACGCCGCCAAAAATGGACCGTGACGGAGTCTGTCTGGCCTGCTCGAATGTATTTTGCTGTGTGGTTCATTTCATTTTGTTGTTTTCTCGATTTTTGCAATTTATTTATTATTGATTTTTCAGCATGTGTACACAAAAGTGAAAGGCCACGAGGTGTTTTTTTTATTTTTGTTTCCATTGCTCTCTGACTTACCGAACTTGGCCAATAACCTGTTCCCCACAATTGCTTTCGAAAATAGAAAACCTAAATTACGAAAAATATGCATGGAAAATTTGTTGCAGAAGATTCATTTAGATAATTGTGTAAAGGATCCTGATGGGAAAAGAGAAATGTAATGGAAATGAAAAGAGAAAATCGGAGTTATGAAACTTAATATGATATCATAATATTTGATTTAAAAAATTAAGAGTCGAACTATGGTAAGTCGACTACTTTAAAAGTAAAATTAAATATAAATAATAATCCTAATTGTTTGTACATTTTGAATATCTAGAAAGTTTTACATACAGAGAAAATTAGAATTGTGAAACTTAATATGGCATCATCATTTCTAAAGGGAAACCCCTTGTACCCCTGTACATCTTTTGTTTGTTGAGCCCAATACTTGAATCCTGCAATTCTTTTCTATTTCAATTTTCCTAAAGTAAAGCTTAATGTCCACTTTCAGTATTATATTGAATACATAAATTTAATTATAAAATCATTAAAAAAATCATATGCTAACTTTTTGAAAATGTATGTAACAGGCAGAAGGAGTCGTGGGAGACCCCATAAAGTATATATATTCTTCCCCAGGATCACTAGCTTAGTCGATTGAGCCATAACCGTTTGTCTGTCCATCTGTAAACACACAAATCTCAGTTATTATAAAAGTTAAAGACATGAAATTTTGCATGATGGTTCCTATATATTATACTCTGATCAAGTTTGTGTCAAATGTTGGGTGCCACGCACAACGCCTCCGCAAATCGATAATTTAAATTTTATACTCGATATGTAAGCGACGTATAAAAGATAAAATATTTTGATTTTGGTATATACTAAGCTGGTTAAAATATCTACATCTCCTGCTAATTTCAATCCCATTAGACAATAGACACAGAAGTTATTCAATTATGTAAGACTAACCTCATATCACAAACCTTTTAAATATGTTTACCCCTTGTAAACCAAAGTCAAAGCTCAACTATTTGGTGTCATATCATATTAAAACATATGTGTGTATCTACAAATATTTGCACATATGGTATATGTATATATATAAACATATGTGTATAGTATATCTACATATGTAGCTATGCTCACTCGCATATCGAACCGCGACCCAAAAACAAAATTTTGTTAAACTGGTTCTTTTGTTTCCACTTTGTTGTTATGTTGCCTTCCTCCTCCCTCCTCCCTCAACTGATACAGTTTTGTTTTGTTTTTGCCAGAAGGTGAGGGGGAAGGGGATCGCTTGAGGTGAGGGGGATGCGTGTTTGGTTAACGCTTCGTTTGGCATTTTAGCATATTTCTCACATAAATCGCCAGCGAGTTTGGGTAGAGAAATTTTCACGCCTCGCTTGGCCGTGGTCCAAGCAGTCTCAAGTCGCGCTCCTTAATCAAAATTGTGTACAAACTAATGCCAAATACCCCCACTCCCCTCGTCGATACTCCGCCTCTTTCTTTGTTCTGCTCTCCTTTCCCTTTCCCCTGCAGCTGCTCCTTTGGGTGCCCCTGTGCACTTAACAAAGTTGTTGCTGGCCGCAAACATTTTAATAAATTGCCAGTTATTAGTTGTTGGCAGCAGGAAAAAGTGCAATTAAAATGCATTCGCGGAGAATGGAGGTGGGAAAGGAGGAAGGAAATTAGCATAGGCATTAGCTGGAGAGCGACAGTGGCGGCACTAGGCACAAGGCGGGCCTTAAAGAGAGCAAAAACCAAGCGAGATAGTTTCCCATAATTTGCGTAGCGCTGCGCACATAATGAGCTCAACTGAAAGAGAAGGCAAGAGCGACAGAAAGAGAGAGAGAGCGAAACAGATACTAAGAAGACAGAGGAAGCGAGAGGGAGAGTGAGGAAGTCAGGTAGGGGGCACTGCGGTCAGTCGCATAGCAAATGGTGTGAAATTTTCGCCAAGCTGAGACAAAACTGCAGGAGAAGAGAAGGAAAGAGACAGAGACGAAGAGAGAGAGAGAAAGAGAGAGGGAGTATAGGGGGAACTGTATACATTGTTTTTAACCGCACTTGGCTTTTGTTGTTACTGTTATTATTATTACAGTAGTTGAAATTAGCATAAATGTTTTTAATTTAAGCATTTAAAGCGAATTTTGTTAGACTTAACTTAATTATGAAGAGCTTGCACAATATTATGGAAATTGAAAGGGAAGTGAGCATAAAGCGAACTGAAAATGAGTGGGACGCAATCAAGTGAACTGTTTCATAAATGCCATGCAATATTTTATCCATCGACTCTCAATAGAGTTACGCAAGGCAGTCTTTATTTGAAATTCACATACAGGAAATGTGGAATATGTTGTATGTTTGTCTAATAAAAACTGAGATCCATGATGATATTCCGATGAAGAGGACATCAGCAAATAAGGAAAATATATCACTTACATTTCAATTATTAAATACCATGCACTGGCTAAATAAATATATATTTTTACTTTATTTCTATGACAGTCGTGTAGCATAAAACCTTATTAAGATATTATTAACAATTTCAAATGATATTCAAAGTTTATCAAAGGTTTTATAGCAAAGTTTTGATCTTGATTGATTGATTTGACCTTTCTAATATTTTAAGGTTCGTCAAGTTACTTTTTTATACTTTTTCACATTTATTAATTTAGTGGTAGAGATGTTTCTCCGATATCGTATACAGCTATATAATATTTCAACTCCTAATAATAGAAGTTCTTGAAGTCAAAAATAAAATATGCTTTTATTCATCCTTATCATTCATTCTTATTATCTTTTATTCACTGTCTCTGGAAATCTTATGTCCAAGATCAAAACTTCTTTATATGTGTATAATATTATTTATCAGTAATCCAAAGTTTATCAAGCTTCCTTTCTTCCTAGTGCAATGTTGATCCAAACATAAAGAATAATAATATTGTAAATCAGCTTCAAGCTAGACAATTAAAACAAGCTGAATTTAAGGTTGAACAAATTTGTCGTGGTCTTTTTTCTCATCTTTGTTTAGCTCATCCAACTAATGGTCTTCTAGTGCATAGTTCTATCTCTCTCTCCCTTTTTTTTCTCCCCATTCCCGCCCTATTGCATTCCCTTGATGTCGTCGGACTGTCAACGGAGCTGCAAAAAAATTTTATTTATGCGCTTTTGTAGCGCCAAAATTCTCGACGGCAGCCGTCAGTCAACATAGTCAGAGATAGCTAGGGAGCTGGACAGAGGCAGACTAGGAGGGACAGGGGGACGAGGAGGGGGACTGCCGGTTGAGCTGGGTTATGGACAACATGATGGAGGCTGTTGGTTGGAAAGCAAACAAACTGTAAACTGGGGAACGCCACTCAAAGTCGCGGCTTCCTGGCTGACACACTTTGTGCCGCCTCTGCCCCTCATCTACTTGTCACATACAACAGAGAGGAAGAGAGGGGGGGTGGGATAAGATAGTGCCAGGGGAGCCAGGGGAGTACGGAGCGTGTATCGGAAGCCTTTTCGCTCGGCAGTCTAATTGAAGCCGAGTGCGCATTGCTGGCAGCTCGAACGGCAAACCAACTTTGACATTATGCGCCACAAATTGTGGCAATTTAAGAGCAATTTAAGTCGCGGCCTGCAACAGAAAACAGAAAATATTTCACAGCTTCAGCTAAGCTTGTTCATTGAAGCGAATCAGATCCGTGTCCCGCTCTCCCTCTCCCTCTCCCTCTCTCTCTCTCTCTCTCTGTCGCAATCTCGAGCGTCTGCCACATCGTCTAAAGGTAACAATTTATATAATGAAACTGATTTCAAATTTGTGATGTGCACGCCGCAAGCGCGTATCGTACTTGGTAATTACCCCGGTTCGCGGTTCCTTCGTGTTCCCGGTTCAAGCCAAAAACAACAGTTATAAAAGAGGCGTTCAGAAAACTCCAAAATTAAGAAGAAGAAGAAAACAAGCCAAAAAAAGAGCCAAAGTTAGCCCACAGGCGAAGCTATTATACACTGGAAAGTAAATGATGCACAAAGTGCTCTTAAATAGAGAACAAAGTTCTTATTATATAGTCTACTATATTATATATGGAAAGTTAATGATGCTGAATAAAGTATTAGTAACTCTTAAATACAGAACAAACTTCTTTTTATATAGTCTACTATATTATATATATATTTATTATACTATGGAAAGTAAAAGTTGCTGAATAATGTACTTGCAATTCTTAAATATAGAACAAAATACTTGCAATTCTTGATTAGAGAACAAACTTCTTTTTATATAGTCTACTGTATTATATATATGTATATTTATTATAATAGGGAAAGTAAAAGTTGCTGAATAATGTACTTGCAATTCTTAAATATAAAAAAAACTGCTTTTTATATAGTCTATAGATCTGTTGGAAAAGCTATTTTACACTGAAAAGTAAATGATGAACAAAGTGCTCTTAAATAGCGAACAATGTTTTTATTATATAGTCAACTATATTATATATCTATATCTTTTATACTATGGATAGTAAATGATGCTGAATAAAGTACTTGCAACTCTTGATTAGAGAACTAAATTCTTATTATATAGTCTAAAGATCTGTAAGTTATGATACCATGGAAAATCAATGATGATGAATAAGCTACTAGAAGTTCATAAATATAGAAGAAACTTCTTATTATACAGTCTTCTTATTCGACAGTCGATAGACCATAAATGACAGTTAACTTAGTATCAGTTTTTTGAAGACCAACTCAAATCTCTTCCTGCCTCTCTCTCTGTCTGTGTGTCACAAACAACCTCAGCTAGTTCATCATGCTGTTCTTTTATAGCGTATCGGAAATTGAACAGAAAATTGAAACAAGTTTAAGAACTGAACCGACGACTGTTGACGATGCTGTTGGTCACCTGTTTGTCCGGCTCGTTGGGATACACTTTATTTTCGTATTTTCTTCGGCTTTTTTTTTTCTTCTCTGTTTCGATTATCAACCGAAAAATGTATTTGTGCCGGTCCAAAGAAGAAGAAGAAGACAGCGATGCAGGTGAAGCAGTAGAAGAAAAGGAGAATGAGGAGGAGGAGGCGGCATCGCAACATGATTTGGCAAGTTGGCAACTTTCTTGCGGCATGTTGCAGCAGACAGAGAGACAGACAGACAGAGAGGCGGACAGACAGAGGGGCGGACAGACAGATAGAGGAAAACCCGTTGCTAAATCATCTGTTGAATCTGGTTGCCCAAACACCCAACCTAACCGAACCGTTGCCGGGGCCGAGCGGGCACCCAACCCACCTGACAAGGCAGGTTTTTGGTGTGGGAGTCGTTTTGCCAGATTTTGCGGTTACTTTGAAAAATCTATGGAATTTATTTTCCTTAATTCTTTCTTTTTTTGTTTGATAAAAAAGAAAGTTGACATCAATTGTTAGCCCGAAGTTTTTGTTTTGAGGTAGCTTGCCAGTTTCTTCTTCTTCTTCTCCTGTCTTTAGTCTCATGTCGTGTTCGCAGGAAGGAAATAAATTGTATGTGGCGACAAAGAGAGACGGAAAGAAAGAGAGGGAGGGAGAGAGAGGTAGCATAAGTTGAAGGCTGTGGTGAGCTGTGGATAGTTTTCGGCAAGCTTTGTGTGGGATTTCGAGGTTTCAAATGAAATGAAAAATGAAGTGCATTTGAAAGTTTCCATTAAACAAGTTAATCGTCTTTGTCTGCACTTGATGAATGAATTGATGAAGAAGAGATAAGCCAAGTGCCAAAAGCGTGCTGAAATTGTCGTTGAAATTGTTAATTGCGATAAAGCTGGAAATAAAGATTGAAAAGACAATTGATCATATGAACTGTTACATATATTTATTACTTTACGAGGTATTTAGTAAAAAGTAATAATTTTCTTTGAATTTAGGCTGTTTGAATTTAGGCTGGGCCTGACAGGCATATAAGATATATATTTTCTTCATCAATTTGTCAATTTTTAACAGCCAGGCCTTAGCTGCCTTGATAACGATTTGGAACAGATGCTTTTACCGGAACGATACATTGATATCTGTACCAAAGACGTAGCTTCTTCTTCCTAGATGTCTATATTTATATTTATTGAAATCTGACAAATTAAACATCTGGCTCTAAATGAATGCGGAAATAAAGTAGTCTATTGCAGGGTTTGTTTTGATAATGTCCTTTATTTATTATTCAAATTGAAATAAGCTTTTAAGTAAAAAATTATAAAAAAAGTTAAGTAAACAATTTAAAGTGAATGAATTTAAAGTAAATTGAAATCATTTAAACGATATTTTCAAACCTCAATTGGCCGTATCATCATCTCCACTTGTTTAAGAGATGTGTGATCTTCCCAAAAAATGCTTTGGGTATTTTCTACTGCAGAGTGAAAGTATTTTCCGTTTAAATTGCTGTTAAGATAGAAAACTTGTTGAATATAAATGCAAAACAAATGTTCATGAAAGTCGCTAAAGAAAAACTTACCAATGGGCATGATCGTTAAACCACCAGCCACTATGATAATATTCAGCGCAGTTCCATATTGAATCATCGTTGTCACGATCATATGTTGAGAATCTATTATTTTTGTTTTTACGGAATTCGTCCGTTGCGCTACCAGAGAATCTACCCAACTTGCTTAGCCGGTATTGATCGTCTTCTCCCGAAATTCCGAACTCATCGTATCTGGCAAAGGTTGTACTGCCATCGAACCTCTCCATGTGAATATACAGTTCGTGGGGTTGCTCGGTAGTCAGTCTATGTATCTTCTCCAGGCCGAGAAAGAAGTCACCGTTCGACAAGTCCCCAAAGCCATTCCTGTATGTCTCCCAGTTCATGTAAAAGTCCTCTCGGCCATTGATTCTTTGCTGTATTACGGTCCATCCAGTACCCGCTATATCGGAATTACATCGGACCACAAAATTGTTACCCTTGGTAAGGCTGACAGTTTTCAAGCCATTGGTATCTACGGCAATGCAACTTTTTGCATTCTTCTTGTCGACCAAAGCCTTGACGTGCGTTTGCAGTTCATTAATTTGTTAATCTTTCACAACAATTGTGTTTTTTTCCCTTGTTAACTTGGTTTCACATTTTGCCAAACTTTCATCAACTGATCTACTCTTTGCTTGTATTTGCGCTATCTCAGTATTTTCCTTCTCACATAGATTCTTTGAAAGCTGTTCGATTATCACTTGTTCTTTTCTACGTTCCTTTGGCACAACTCCCAATGAGCCATTATAAATCGAAATATCCATTTGAAGCTGCTTAATATGGTTATTCTTATTTGCCAATTCCATTTGATGCTCAATCTCCTTCGCTTCGAACTCCTTTATTTTTTCCTGTTGGTTTCTACATTCACTCAACAATGTGTATTATCTCTTCGATTGAGTTACTCAACAGCTCGATATGGTTTCTTAATAACTTGTTGTTTTCCACACAGAATTCATGATTGATATTGCAGTTTTGAAGTTGATTATCTTGATAGTTCTTGCTTTCCAAATTCAACTAACAAAACACAAACAATTCAATGTGGTCACTTAGGATTCTCATTTTAACTCTACTACAAGTGTTTTTGCTCACCTGATTGGATTCAGCTGCGAAAGAAAGTCCTTTTAAGAACCTCAGTACCAGGAAGAGAAAGAGAACACAAATAAGTCTCATTTCAGTTTCGTTAATATTCAGTTGCAGAGTAAACACAAACACAGAATGATATTCTGAGTGCCCATTCAGTTCTTTTATAGCTCTCATCGTGCATCGACGCATGCGAATTCCGCAGGCTGATAAAGATGAAGCGGATGCTAAGGTCAATGTTCTGTGGCATGATAGGCGTTATCATAATAATGCAATGAACATGACTTAAGTTAAGCTCGGATTTTTGCAAGTTGACCATTAGAATATTATTGCAGAGAGTATATTGATATATAGATTGATATTTATATATTTTGACCAGAAGTTTGCAACAAACAGGAGAGACACTTCTGACCCACAAATAATTTGATTTTATTTGTCTTATAATTGAAGAATTTTTATTTCTTATATGTAATTTATATATACCTATTAAAGAACTTTTATTAATTTTTTTATTAATTAAAAATTCATTATTTTATTTGTTTTTGCAGCCAAAAATTAATGGCAGCCAAACTCAGCTCAGACAACAACCGCACAAGAGAAGTTCACAACGCAAAGCTTAGTTCAGACAACAGCGGTTTTGCGCTTAGCTCCGCCACAAACCTAACCGCTAACCGCTAACCTGTAGCGGATGCACAAACCGTAATACGATCAACAGCGTCACATGCCTTGAGTTCACAAAAATGGATTCAATAACAACAACAACAACAACAGCAGCAAAAAATGGCTCAGCAACAACTACAGATAATGATTACGTAACTGTTGTTGAAGTTGACGATCCCACATCGTCTACCAAAGACACAAACCACTTGAAGAAGCTAGTCAAACGGCAGAGCTCGGTGGCCGAGGACTCCTCGTTCATAACCGTTCTTACGATAAACGAGCAGCAGCAGCTGTTGCAGCAGCAACAGCAACAAAGGGAGAAGGGAGAAGAGCAGGATGGCCATGAGGAGGAAGTGGCAAGCCAGGCGGACGCAGCGGAGCACGTGACAGTCTACCGTCTGCCTGGGGAACGCTTGGGGTTCGGTCTGAGGTTCCAGGGCGGCACCAGGAATACAGAATTGGTGCACAAACTGTACATACAGTCCTGTGCCGCCGACAGTCCCGCCTCCAAGGTGGCCACCAGCTGGGGCCATTTGCGTGAGGGTGACGAGATTCTGAACATCGACGGGCGACAGGTGCAGGAGATGACACGCATTGATTGTGTGCGTTGTCTCAAGGACAGTGTGGCCATCAAGTTAATAGTGCGCAATGGACACGGCCAGAAACCTCCAAGTGAGGAGGAGCAGCAGAACGAGGCACCCATTTCCCTCAATGCACAACCGCCACCACCTCCTCCGGTGCCACCGCGTAAGCTCGTGAAGCGACAAAACTCCAAAGAAGGTGCGTCTCCAGTGCAAGTGATTGTAGAGAAACCACTGACACCGCCACCGGATGCGGAGTACTATATTAATCTGTTTGCTGAGTCTCTCAAGGCCGGCTCCGAGTCGGACGACACAGCTAGCACCATTTCCACAGTCATTGATAAGCTTTCCATGGGTTCAAACTACTCCTCAGATACGGAGCTGACCAACAGTCTCAACGGCCCAGAGCTGGCCAAGCTGGTGCAGCCCTTCACACTGTTGGAGCAGGAGTTCCAACTGGAACAGCCGCTGGGACAACCGAAGCTCATCATACCGGGCAACAACTACGAGAATGTTGAGTTCAAGACAGAGAAGGTCAATCTCTATGAGAATGTGGAGCTGACTCCGACGCCAAAGCCGCGTGTACTACTTGCCACAGTGGAGCCCAAGAAGCGTTCCATTATTCCCATGCCACGCAAGATTGCCACGCCCAGCAAGCAGGCCATTGAGGTGGCACCGCCTAGAGTGCCTACAGATGAGCCCGAGTCACCCAAAACGCCCACGAATGAACCCATTTCTGTCAAGGAGTTCACCACGCGAATCCCCAAGGCAAAGCTATCGATGAGTCCCGCCTTTTCGCGAGCCAAAACCGAAGGCGAAATCAAGCTGCATCTTCAGCCCACAAAGCAACAGTCACCGCAGCTTAAGTCTCGCATTCCCATTGTATCAAGTCCCCTTCAGAAGTCCACCAAGTCAGCTGCTGCCTCTCCAACTGCCGCAGCAGCCAGCAGCGTCAGCTCCAACATTCCTCGCCTGCTGCAGAAGCAGAAGTCGGAAACGGATCTGAAGTTGAATCTCTATCGCAGCAAGTCAAAGGAGTCTATTCCCAGTCCTGGACATCTGAGAGCTCCACTGCAGCGTGCCAACTCAGCGGAGGCACCTGCTCGCACCCCCGAACGCACCTTTATACCAGTGTTGCTCTCTGCTTCCGCTGTCAGCAATGGCAACGGCAACAGAAGCAGCTCCAACTCCACTGAGTCGCTTAGTTCCATCTGTAGCAACAGCAGCAGCACCAGCAACGGACGCTCGCCGAAGGGACCCAAGCCGAAGCCGCCGGAGCGAGTGCAGTCGCTGCAGAAGACACAAATCCCAAAGCTGCAGACACTGCCGACTACGCCACCACAGCCACAGCCCAAGCTGAGCATGCAGACCTTCAAGCAGCAAAACGGCAGCCCACTGGCAGTACCGACCACGCCCAGGAGCACGCCTGTGAATACGCCTTCGCCGACGAGCAATCGGGAGATACGCTTCAAGATACAAACGTATGAGAGCAAGGCCCAGGATGAGGATAAGCTGCCCAGTCTATTTGATCTGGTGCACAAGCAGGATGCAGCGCAGGAAGGTGCCACTCAATCCCTGCCTCTACCACAACCTCAGAGAGATATTACAGCTTTGCTGGCAGCCGTGACGGCTGAAGCAGATGATCTCTCTAGGGAATCACCACCTCCGCTGGTTGTGGGCAAGTGCATGAAGGTAGTCGATGATAATACCAATACCACCTGCTACTCCAGTTCGAGTAGCGATGACGACGATGCGGATGTGGATGATGTGGATGCCGCTGAGCGAGAATATATCTGCGAGGATGGTGAGAAACTTGGCCCACCCGAGCTTATCAATGGACCCGGTCCCTCGGAGGCTTACTTCAACATGTACTGGCACTCCAACATGCTGCCCACCATTGGTGAGGTCGAGGAGGAGTTCTCCTCACTGGAGCCGCAATCCCTGACCAATGGGTAAGTCACTACGAATATGAAGAGAGCTGAAGGTGGATAGTAGAAAGAGCTGTAAGGTAGAGATGAGACTAGAGAATAGCTTAAGGTAATAAGAGAAGAAGACACACGAAGGTGGACAGTATTAGCAAAGAAAGACCAACAAGCTTAGAGCAAAGATTGGTATTCGGCTGCAAACGGAGAGGGTAGCGAAGAATTTAAGTCGATTCTTTATTGAAGAGAATAGCTAAAGAGAGCTGAGTGTTGTCAGAAGTGCTGAGAAGGCAACAGCTTTTAGGCAGTGAAGGAGACACGGCGGTAACTAGACAGTTCTACTAAAAATAGCCAGGTCTTGTCATAGCTGTAGGCCTCACTCAAACCCATAGAGAAATACATAGGTAAATTGCCTTAACTTAGAGAAGAGCCTATGTCACTAGAAGAACCTAAGAACCTAAGAACCTATGCCATAAATAAATACTGCCATGACCGATTAGTGAAAAGGAGGGAGAAGAAACTCAAGAGCAGTTGAGAAGGCCATTGACAAAGCCCAAACTCGTACTCGAAAATCGATTGCGATAAGATAGATAATTGTGGGGTTAGATTAGGATATAGATTATAATAATGCAATAAGTCGTGCAAATCAAAGTAAACCTCACTGATAAGGCCACCAACGAATATCGCAGTGAAAACAGTCAAACCTCGCAATGAGGAACATTCAGAATGAGTTATTTACGCAGACGAAAACAATAGGTTAGTCTGAACAGGGCTTGGCTCTAACATCTATAAGGCAGATAAGAAATGCCGGTGTGTTTACTGCGCGCACTGATAATGCTGACTGGAAATTTCGTATATGCAACGTTCGGACTGATAAGCCGTTAATGGCAAAAGGCAGCAAGCAGAAAGCGAAGGTAGTAACACTTTGGGCCAATTTAGTGTTATTCTGGAGGCGAAAGGCAAAAGGTTTCGATTTCGTATACGGGTTTCTGTTTTTGTGTTTTGTTTTGCGCTGCAAAATTCTCATTAACAGTTGCGACAGGTGGGAGAAGACACGAGTCAATTAACATATCAAAAACACAACTGATAAGAGTCAATCAAAATAATTACTCAATGTTTTGCCTTCCCCTCTTTCTCTGTCTCTGTCTCTCTGCAGTGCAATTGTGGAGGAACTGAAGAAATTGCCGAGCAAAGTGCCAGTCAAAATGGAGGCACCGTCGAAGTGTGACGATAAGATAGTCGCCGTCCAAGAAGCAGCTGACCCGCCAACCCCACAAGAGGAGGTGCTGGTGCTGGAGGTGGAGCAGGCGGGGCAGACGCAGGTGAAGAGCAGCACAACAAAGCACAAGAGCGAAACAACAAGCAGCACAGAGGAGAGCAGCAGCAGTCAGAGCAGCACAAAGACACAACGCACAATAACCACCAAGGTGGTAACGACCAAGACGAGTTCTTCCTCGTCCACCTCATCCACATCTTCCTCTTCGACTTCACAACTCTTTAAGGGTCTTCCCACGGCTGACATTGCCTTCAAGCTGCAGCCGTATGAAGAGCGAGAGGGGCAGGCAGAACAGCCAACCACCACCACCACCATAAGGGAGGAGCGGCGCGTGGTCAGCGAACAGAAGGTGCTCAGCGAGTTGCGCACCAAGGATGCGCTCACCGGGGAGGATAAGCTGCTGACCAGTGCCGAGAGCAAGTCAAGCAGCACACGCTTCAAGAAGATCAGCAGCAACGACAATCTGCTCGAACTGGACGATGTCGAGCAGCTGCAGCCGTTGACTGCCACCGTCTCGGCGGAGACGCGTCTGACGGAGCGTCTGGAGAATCCACAGGATAAACAGAGTATTGAAAGGGGTACACTGACCTTATCTGAATGTGGCAAGCAGCTGCAGCTGGCCGAGAACGGCATCAGCTACACCGAGTGCGAGGAGACTGAGCAGCAGAGCTATCTGCAGGCAGAGCAGATTCTCGGTGAGCAGCCTGTGGTGGACTCAGCCCTGGAGGCCACACTGCAGCGTGAGCTGAGCGAAACATTGACTGTGAGCAAGGATGGGGAGAAGCAGGTGACCAAACGACTGGAGCAGAGCAAGGAGACGCCCAACAAGAAAGGTGCTAAGCTGCTGAAGAAGACAGACGAGGAGCGACGCCTCGAGGAGGAGGCCAAGAAGCTCATCGAGAGCTATCAGAAGGTCAAGAAGGAGGCAGAGAAACTGTACAATCTGGAGCTGGCCGATGATGAGCAGGGATTCGATTTGAGTGCATTTGAGCAGGCGGAGCCCAGAGTAGAGCCCAAGACAGCAGCTCCAGTAGCACACAAGGAAGAGGAGGAGCAGCAGGAAGGACAGGAGCAAGACCTGAACCTAGAGCAGCTGCAGGAAGTTGCCCAGCCTGCAATCATTGAGGATGACCTTGGTTATGTGTTGCACAAGTATATTGTCGACTCACCCCAGTCGGAGGAGGCCAAGCCACTAGCGCAGCCGAAGCCAAAGCCTCCGGTGCCCAGCAACAAACCCAAGCTAGCTCCGGCTGTGGTCAAACCCAAAACAGCACCTCCTCCAGTGCCTAGCAAACGCAGCGATCCTGGCTTGGTCACCAATGGCAAACCAACACCAACACAACGACGCAGCAGCCTGGAGTTGACTCCCCCCGCCAAGCCCACTCCGCTAGAGCGCATCATTGTCGGTGTGGAGCAGAGTCCCATTGTGCATTTGGCCAGTGTGGATTTGCCCAATGAGAAAGCATCTGCTACTCCCACTGCTACAACTGCCAATGCCAGTGAGAATCTAGTTGCCCAGGCAGTGGATCTGCTACAGGACGAGCTGCACTTCGAGAGCCATCAGTTGCCCAATGAGCCACAGAAGCAGCGACAGGTCGAGGGGCAGGTGGAGAAGAGTGACGAGTCGAAGCCACTCAATGGAACTGTGCTCAGTGCCAGCTCATCGATGACATCAACAGCGTCGTCGGCGTCGTCATCGTCTGTGAACACGCCCATAACAACGCCAATTTTGGTATCAGCTACGTCATCGCTAGATTCGGTCAAAAGCGTCATTGAGGTCATCAATGCCAAGGGGATTGAGAGTGCAAATGTATATGACAGCTTGGCAGGCGTAGCTTCTATAGCCAAGGAAGTAATGGAGGAGGAGCAACAGAAGCAGGTGAAGGAACAGGAACAGGAGCAGGAGCAGGCACAGGAGCTGCAGCTCGTAAAGGATGTGTTAACATTGACGCCCGAGGGAGCACACGAAACAGGTGAGTCTTGACTAGATTTCAATGGGTTGAACTAGACCTAAGTGGGCAGCTTTGTGGGATGGGTTGATCTTAAAGAAGGAAATTGTCCAGTTAGGTTTTATTAATATTAATATTGCTATTAACACAATTACAATCTCAATAATATAATAATATTCTTTACATAAGTTTCCAATTTTAGTCTATTAAACCCTTGATATTCTATAGAGTTACAGGGCAGATTTTACTTAGATCATATATATAAAAATTTCCTATACTTACCTATAGTTTAATTTTACTTACTCAGAAAAACCCTTGATATAATTTCTTGCATCTAGTTTATATAACGGGTATTCCTGTGAGTTGCCAGATAATTATTGTACTTATACCTCAACTCTATAAAATGTATAGTAGTAATACTTTTATTTCAACTCAATAATACTTTATTGGGTTCCATAAAGAGTTGCGCTTATCATATCTGAAACTAGTTTCAAGCACTGCCAATTTAATGTTTCACACCTCTGTGTTTTCTGCAATTCCGTTTGAAATACCTATGGCATGAGCTGCTTGCTACATTAATGTGCTAAAAATAGGTACCGAGTTGGGAGCCCCGAGGGCTGTGCCAATTTCTAGATAATATTGTTTGGCAATTTTAGGCTGACTTTCTGTTCATGTGCGGGGCAAACATCTCCCTACGGCTTGGCATTCAATTGCGAATTCACCGCAAATGGACTGAGTGGGGAGAAGGGAGAGAAAGACAGGGAGATAGACAGAGGGAGAGAGAGAGATAGACAGCGAGTGAATAAGCGCATTTGGCAGCTTTCCCTTCGGGGCAACTTACCAAGTTGAATTTTGACAGCCCTCGTCTATAAACCTGTCCGACTGTCCGACGCATCCAATTATTGTTCACTAGCTGCATCGCCTCTAACTATGTGCATCCCTTCCCCCCCACTTTCTGCTCTTCTTCCTCTCCCCCCAATTGACCACAATTTTGAGCTGCTCTGCTGCTGTTTGCATTTCGCTTGCAAAATGAACCACTAATGCACTTTATGGTTCCATTTTTGACAAGAGTTTTGTTTCTGGTTTCGGTTGGCAGCACTTATTAGTGGTCAGTTTGGCAAGTTGGCAACTCGACACGTGTCCATGGAATCCCTTAACTAAATGATTTTCCAAATTTGTAAGTTTTGCAATTTAATTTCATAGATCTAAAACTGCACGGGCATATTAAATCGAGCAGAAGTTAAGCTCTGCCTTCGACTATTGCAATATTGCTGTACAGTTGCATTTAATGCAAATGCAAAACCAAAAGAATGAAATATGCTTGCGCCCTGCTGCGTATTATAATATCAAATATGTCCAAATTTATTTCACCATATAGAGCAAATTATTTTCATTTAAATGCGAAACCCCGAAAATTGCGAACAGGCCCCGAAAAATGCAAATGGCGCGAAAGGGAGCGCAAAGTAAATATACAGATGCAATTTGATTGCGTATACGTAGCGTTGGCCAAGCTCTGTTTGCATCTCTCTCGCTCTGGCGTAATTGTTTGGCTTAAATATTTCATGTGTATTGGATTTGCGTTACCTGCGCAAACGAATCGACTCATTTGCATATTGTCTATGAAAACAAAAGCAGAATCTATCGAAACCACAGGCGAATGGGGGGAACACGGAGGGGATAAAATATTGGCAAAATGTTTTAATTAAACAAAATACTGACAAATATTGGCACCTGTGCACCGTCGACAGGTGTGAGGTGGAAAGAATTTGCATAGGAAAATGCATTTGGGCTGAAAATATTTCGGGATTCGGTTTGGGAGTTTCCCCTTTGAGGGGTTTCTGGTTATCTTCTGGCCCGGCAAATATTAATGCAATTTTGCCGTAGACCGAATTGCAATTTGCATATTGAACTAGCACACTGTGAACGCACGCTGAGCAGGCCGCAGGCACAGTGTGCTGAGTACTATGAATAATTGGTGAATATTTGTTGGCAAATGCAAACAATTCTAATCGATAATTGACAGTTAATGTTTTGTTTGTTTTAAGTTGTTCGATAATCGCACCCCACTTGGGCACTTTATCAACGGCACTTGCCCACTGTATCGATAGGGTGCTTCGTGCTCTTTTCGTCAGCTATTTATGGTTCATTGTCCATTGCGTTAACTGTGCCGGGTTACCTCATCGGAATGTCAATTTCAGTGTGGATTTTTCACTTTCCCTTCTTCTTTTTCTGCACTTTTTTCTGGCTTTGTTTTTGTGGAATGCAATTACAGTTGCATTTCCATATCATTCCTGCATTTCGTTGTCATAAAAAGAAGAAGTATCGTACTGTTTTTTACGCTGCTCTGAATTTCATAATTACAATTGATTGTTTGCTGGATCGATTGGATATTCCCTTCTTCTCCTCCTCCTCCCTCTTCTCCCTCTCTTATCACAGTTGTCAACGAATTTGTCTGTGCTTTATGAGCAGTTTTGTTGTCCATATGCTGTTGGCATTTTTCCGATAACTTATCACTCGATGTCGCCATAGATATGCGTGTTATCAGCCACGCCTCCGCTCCCCCTCGAAATTCACCACAATTCCATCAGCAATTCGAATTTCAGTGCGCAAACAGATCTCGCTAATCCGTAAACTGTTGCCACTCAAGTGCAGCAGGAGTAGCAGTGGCAGCTGCAAGTGCCCCCTCTGCTCCTCCCCCCTTACTGTTCATGTCATCGTCATGGACTCCTCTGGTGCGCAGTCAGTGCACTCAACACTTTGAAATTGGATTTTGAGCCATAATGACCAACTGACTGAATGACTGACAAGCTCGGGCTCCCTTGCACCCTCTTTCCCTCGCCCCTCTCTCGCTTGACTCACTCCCAACGGTCTGCGAGACAGCGCTTTGGCATAATTGCTTTTGGGCACATGGCATCCACTCAGGAGAGGTTGGAAGTTGGCCGAGGTACGATGTTGGGTCGAATTGCTGCTCCACACACACACACACACACACACACACACACGGGGCTAATGAAAATGCATGACAGGAAGTTGCCGTTGTCTGCAAGTCTATCGGGGGTGTGTATGTATGTATGACTAACTCTGGCTATGCATATGTTTGTGTGTGAACAGTTCTCCTCTACGCTTTCAATGAGTTGCATTCATTGCATATGTGTGGAAAATTGAGTAGAAATAATAATAATACTTCAGATAATAATGCAAATTGAAATGAAATTCAACACAGAACCACAAATACAACAAATAAAACAAATAACTCACCACTTAATTAAGCAAACAAAGTGAACTTAACAAAGCGCAATCATTTTCCATTGCATACTTTCGAGTGCCAGCCTAAAGCATTGCAGCATCTAAGAGTATGCAACATAAGTTGGCGTGAAGTGAAATGTTAAGCCCCGCACACCACTGTTAAATTGAATTTTCGACCACCCCACCGCCCCCTAACGCAACAAGGGCGTTTTCCAAACGATTTTTTGTTTAAAAAACCGAATTCAACTGAAAATACTGCTCGAAACTTTTCAACATTCTGCAGGGCGAGCTGTACTCCTTGCAAACTTGAAAACTGTGTGAACTTTTAAAAGAAAATGAAATGAATGCATTAAAAAAAGCTGCACGTCGCTAGCCCCACCAGTTTTGGAGCAATTTTAATTTGAAAATCGAAAAAAACTGCCGTTACTCCAAATAAATTACTGCTTGTTTTGCGCTAACAGAGCTCTGTGAAGTTAGAAGTGCACTGCTTGAATCTGCTTGCATTGAAGTGCAAGCCCACGACAAGATCCCTTTAGCAGTTTCGGCAACCAGTGCAGGACACGATTCCGTTAGCATATTCTGCAACCTTAGCAAAGTCAACATGAGGGCAAAAAAAAGAGAAGAATTATTTAAAACTTGTTCAGCCTTTATAATCCGTTTGCCCCTTTTTTGATCATATACAATGTTTGAAGAGTGTTCTTTTTAATCTGATAAGTTTTCATATGTTTCAGCAAGTGTATCTAATAATAGTCTATTGATAGTTAGTTGCTAGTTCTGCTTTATTCTTTTTCGCCAGTTAACAACGATTTTCGATTGACAGCTTCATCTGTCTGTCTGTTTGTCTGTCTCCCCGTCAGTCTGTTTGTTTGTTTGTTTGATTACAAGTGATTGTAAACATTTGCTGTCCAAAACCCCCCACTACCCCACTATATGAGTGTATGTGTGTGTCACGAACATTGCGCAAAATTGTTCGCTTTTGTGCATTTGAAATTAATTTGAAATTAATTTTCAATTCGATTTTCGGCTCTTGCTGCTTGTTTGATATGTTTCTTGTTGTAGTTGTTATTGTCGCAGTTGGTTTCCATGTAATTACGAGTTGTACTACCTGCCATTACTGTCTAAATTGTTGTTGTTGTTGTTATGGGGCGCCTCGGGGTCTTTTGATTAGTTTTGTAGCTAATTTTGTTGTTTTGCGGTTTTTCACATTCATTTGTCAGGTAAAAAGTGTTGACAAGGGGTGGGGAGTGTGAGGGTTGAGGGGAGAGAGGGTTCAGGGTAGAGAGGGGGATAGTGATAAATGGAGTTATCAAGAAGTATTCCTACCTGTTTCAAACAGGGCGGGGGGGTCGGAAGTTAGGGGCACATTGCAATAAATTAATAGCTCGATATAGTAAACTGTTAGCTAAGCCACAAAGCAACGGTTTCTGTATCGGTTTCACTGGCAATTCGAATTGTGGCAACCACAGACGACCGAATGGCACCACAAAACGCTGTCGAGTTCACAGTTGATTTGATTGATTTTAAATGGCATTTAATTTGGCAATCGATGAGCCAGAAAATACTGCAGCATCCTCTCGAACAAGCTCTGAACACTTTGAGAGGCGTTCGAGCGTGGGTCAAAGGGCAAAATGATTGACTGTCTGACTGCCCAACTGGTTGACTGACTCCATTCCATTCCATTCCATTCGGTTCCATTCGTTTCGCTTCGATTTGATTTGTTGCAGCTGTCCATGAAACATTTCTCTATGAATATGCAAAATATTCTTGAGTCTCTCAAAAGTAATTGCAAAACGAAGAGGAGAGAAGAGGGAGAGGGGAAAAGATGAGCAAATGTGAATGAAATGAGCTATGATATGGAATTGGTCTTCCTTTTCAACTTCCTTCCTTCCGTCCATTGAGTGCCCGCTCAACTGATTCACTTTTTCAAATATGAATTCAACTTCCTTTCCTCCACTTCAGTTTATGAGTTGAGTTTTATATTGACAGATGAACTGTTGCAATTGCACTTGCCCCATTGGGTGAACATTTGTTAGATACCAAACGAATGTGGAATTAACAACTTAATTGTAAAGCTAAAAGTGCCAACAGAATTTGACTTTTATTAAATATTTCACTAAACTGTAAGGAGAGTTTTTTATTGCAACTTGTTCTGCAACTTGTAAATTAATATATGAGCAGCCTCTCACTTGCTACGGGAATATGTTTACTACCTTTTAATGGAATTCTATTAGCACAGTTATTAGAAAGTAATATTAAGAAACAATCCTAAACAACAAGCCTCTTCTTCAGCTTCTTTTTCATGCACTTTCTTTGCACTTTGGCACACTCAGGTCCATAAAACTGTCTGCTGCAACAAAAATTGTCATATTTTACGGGTACTTTTCCAATTTTAACAGCGCTGCATGAGAAGAATAAAGTTTAAGAGTTTTTAAATGTATTCTTTAAATGTATTTGCTGTATAAAATAAACCGAATAAGATCGAATGTAAGTCTGAAGTGGAAACTTGTTTGACACTCTTAAGCGAATGTATTTTTATAACCTTGCACAAGACTTTGCCCATGTGACCTTATTCAGTGTATATTCAGTATATATTCTTGATCAGCGTTAGCAAGCAAATCTGTCAGTCTCCTAGTCTTAAGTTACTTACATGATATTTGACTCACATGTTTATTATTATTGCAAGCAGTAAAAAGTTCGGAATGAATCACATAGGATACATGGGATGAATAAGTTTTAACTTTATCATATCTTCATAAGTTTGGCCTTTTCATGTTAATATATTGTTTTGAAACTAACTAGAGTTCTTTTCCTATATAAGCGAATAATAATAATAATAATCATCGTATATTTGCTACAGAAAATATAGATTTCTGTTATTTATTGTCTGAATGCAATGAAATTAAACAAGTTTGTGTTTTGTTTACTCTGTAATACGAAATTGTTATTTAATTCGATCTAATACAATAGTATATATTTTGTGTTTTATGTTTAAGATAGCGCAATTAAACTTTGTTTGTTTGAAATAAATAAGCCCCTTTATATGCTGGCTTATTTTCATTACAATCGAAAAACTTTATAATATAGAAATCGCAGAAACAAACACTTTAGAATTTACTTTTTATACAAAGTTTCTTCTAATTCGTATTTCTTATTAAAACTGTAACATTATTATACTAAAAACATAATAGATAAAGGTTTAATCAATGAAAATTAGAGGAATAAACTGTCTGCACATATAAGCCTACACATGTCGCAGGTTACTCTGGCTCTAACTTCCCCCAATATCGTCAGCAAATTCCACATATGTTCTTTTGCGACGTTCTCTAGCCGAATTCGCATTTAAAATTAATCAGCCAAGCCGTAGACCAGACGAAACACACTAAAAATGCATAAAAATCTGCGGCTTTTGCTAATTATTTAGCACTTGCTGCATGTCCAATTTGGCTGGCAAGCGAAGCAGAGCGAAGAGCAGAGAGTCGAGACATGACTTCATTTTCATTGTGCTTTATCTGGGAGCGAAATCGCGCCAAGTCTCGACTGCGACTCGGGTTCAGACTTGGGTTCAGCATCGGGCCTGGGCACACACATCATAAATGTCAACCGGGCGAGAATTATGACACACAAGGTGGAAGGAAGGCAGCAAGCTGAGAACTGCACAATGGGCAAACTAGAAGAGAGCTACAGAGGAGGTCAGAGTGGGAGAGAAGGGAGGAGAAGAGAGAGGGAAGAGAGAAGGGAGTGGGGCATGTTATGAAGTCGTAGAGTGCAACGCTTCGATGGCGCGTTCTGGCATATCTGAAAGTTGCGATTTCGTGGTCCGTGACCATTTGGCAATGTGATAATTGCAGCTGCTGTTTGCTTCCTAGGACTGCAGAAGCTGTTCTTCTCGTAATGAGGCGTAGCCTAGCTGAGTTGCTCTAGGATTGGGGGCAGAGAGGAGGCAAAGGCGAAGGCAGAGGCGAAGGTGAAGGCTTTTCTCCACGGGATCGGCTTGGCTGCATGTGACACTTAAGTGCAGCTGGGCTTGGCTAGGTCTTTCTCCTGTGCTCACTCTCTTCCTCTCTATCTCCCTCTCTCTCTGCCTTCCTCTACCCCTCTCTCTTTCTCCCTTCTTCTCTGCTACTGTTGCACATTTTCGCTTTGTTTCGCATTTAATGTGACATTGTCAGTTTGTTGTTGTTGTTCTTTTTTATCTGTCTGTTAATTTCCAACGCGTCGCAAGTTCAAACTCTTAATTGGATTTGAAAGTGCGGTCCCCACCAACGGCAATCCTTCTCCCCTACTGCCCCTCCCCGCCTTCCTCTCTCAGCACAGGCGTTAAGAAGTTTAGACATGACAACTGATTAGTTAGCCCCCAAACGAATTGGGTTTGTTTTGCCTGTGTGAATGAGGTTAACGTGGAGGGGCTTGAAGTGGCAGTAGAACTGGCAGTGGCAGTAGCTGTGGCAGTGGCAGTGGCAACTAATGATCTCAGGTGGGTTAAGTGATAATGGAAGTGCACTTGTAGATAGCACAGCTAGCAAGGGCAGGGGGAGATAGAAGAAAAAGGTTATGCAGCATAGACAGGAAGTGTGAGGTAGAAAGAGTTGATGATAGACAGAGATATAGACAGGAAGAATGCTTTGATTTGATTGCACTTTTATCTGCGAGCTTAAACTTTAACATATGTAGTATATATCTATATATATCTGTATATATATTTACATATATCTGCATATATCTGCATCTATTCTAGCATGAGTATCTGTATCAAAGAACTTCATTCTTGTATGAGCCTGCCTTGTCAGACTTATTACACTGCATAGGCAGCACACCTCATATATATCATTTATATACATATTTGTATATATTATATATCTTATATATTTGTATATTACTGCCCTATCTATATACACTTCTATACATCTACCATATATCCTACAATCGATTTCCATCTTTCGCAGGCAGGAAACGCAGGCAGGCAGGCAGGCGAATAATTCACGCTGCGACGTGCGGCTAATTCAATTTAGTGGCCAAGTCTATTGGCCACTTTAAGTGCCAGTTGAGAGAGCGCGGGGGCTGCCCACACATGGCAGCTGACAGCACAAGAGAAGGGGTGAGGGGGGGTGCTTGAGAAGGGCCTATTAAAGTCGAGGATACTCGCATAATCATAAAACACAAAACTCAATTACAACATTTGATGCTCAAGGCCACAAATAAGCCAAGTTACGATGCGTCAACAACAAGAAGAGAGTGTTGAGCGAAGTGGGGGGAGGTGCAGAGGGAGAGGAAGAGGAGGGAGAGGAGGTAGTGTGAAGGGAAAGGGGTTAGTCAACGCATGCAAGCTCTCAGTTGATGCATTGCTTTATTACCGCGAAAGTGAGGCGAGCTCTCGTTGCTCCTGCTCGGCCTGCGTCCCTATGCATCTCCTTCTCTCTCTGCTGCTTCTTCTCTCTCTCTCTCCCTCTCCTGCTCCTCCCTCTCCTGCTCCTTCATCTGCATCTGCATCTGCGTCAGCCTCTGCCTCTGCCTCATCTCGTCTTGTCTGCAGTCTGCATAATTATGCGCTGCAACGCCCTCTGTCAGCAACTGCCGCCACCGCCGTAGCGACTGACACGTCTGCCCAGTCAGCAGCTCTGCCCTACCCCCTTCCCCCTCTCCCCACTCCCCTGCTGCCTGCCCTGCTCTGCCCAGGCAAGGTATCCTTGGCGGCGCGGCGTTTTTAGTGCTAGCTTGTCTTGTCAGCAGGATTAAGCAATTTTCAGCTTGGTTTGCGCTTTTCGCCTGTGCCTCTTTTGCTCGCCCTGTCCGCACCACGTCGTCGTGCCACACCCCCCTTCCTCCTTTCCCCTTTCTACCCTTCCCCCTTTCCACTATCCTGCTGCCAATCGACCCACTGCCCACGTTGACAAAAAAAAGTGCTGCTAAAATTTTGCGATGCGTTAAATTTTGTTAATTTGCGCAGCCAACGTGGGCAGCGACTGCGACGGCGACTGCGACGGCGACTGAGATTGCAGAAAGAAGATGTGCCTGATCTTCTACCTACTTCTGCCTGCATTACGAAGAGGTGTTAATGCGTTGCTGCAACGTGTTGCAATGTGTTGCATCTTTATTAATTTCAAAGGGGGAAATTGGTGTGAAAAGTTTTTAGTGGAGAGACAAAAGAAATGCGAAGAGAGAACGAGGGAAAGGAATAGGGGAAGGAAGAGAATAAGGTAGAGGAAAAGCAAGTGGAAAGGGAAGAGGATAAGGAAATACTGAATATAGTTTAGCCTTAACATATATACAGTATGTCAAGTAACACAAATGAATATGTATATACTCAACAAGCGCGATAGCTACAGTCTAGTGTACTCGACTGAGATATACCCGTTATCCACCTGACCAAAAGGATTTCTTATAAACTTGTTCTATGTTTTGCGTATTTTGTGTTGCATAACTTAGAGAGTGGCTTGGAAATATGAACTTCTTTAAATTATTTCTTCATCCGAAGATAGCATAATCCTTCATTTGTACTTTGTATATATTATTTGAGGCACACTTTATCCATATTATTTCTTAAGCCAAACATTATTATTAAGTTCATATGATACTGAACGATTCCTCTGACTAAAATAATAATAAATAATCTTATATAAACAAATTATTTCTTAAATAACTTCTATATTAATTAACCGATTGCAACCAAATTTTCAGTTATTTGTTGGGCGTCGATAGCTATAACTATTAGTTATTGTGTTTACCAAAAATGAGCTGTGCTGCATTAAAATAATGCTTGGAAATCGAGTTTTATCGATTTACTGGGGCGTGGTCGAATTCTTAAACAAACTTGATCTGCATGCAATAATAATACATATTGATACCAAATTAGGTAGCTCTAGCTATTATAGTCTCTGAGTTCTAGGTTTTCATACGGATGGACAGACAGACATACGGACACACAGACAGACATACAGACAGACAGACAGACAGACAGGCAGACAGACAGGCAGACAGACAGACAGGCAGATAGACAGACAGACAGACAGACAGACAGACAGGCAGACAGACAGGCAGACATGGCTATATCGACTCGGCTGTTGATGCTGATGTAGTTTGTGGGGTCTGCCACGCCTCCTTCTGCCTGTTACATACAATTTCGATTGGCACAAAGTCTTAAGGCCCTTCTACCCCATGGATAGCGGGTATAAAAAGGAAGTACTGGAAATAGCTTAGAGTTATATACAGTATGTCAAGTAACTAAAAAGTAATGTCATACAATTGTATTCACGAACTGATAGCATAGGGTTTTGGCGACCTTTGTGGCTGGCTCGAGGTCAAAAATAAATAATTAAAATAAAAACAATTTGTTCTTAATTTTTTCTTCCGATATATTTGTTCAGGGCTAAAACACAAAATTACAAATTGGGATTGCTTAACAATTTTTATATAACTAAACTGAACAATACTAAATTACATACATTTATTTTTCACGTCTGCTCGGAGTTATCTAAACTATATATCTACATATGTTTAACATCTCAGGCAACTCAGTTCCCCTTTTTGAAGCCTCGTCTCTTTTTGGACATTAACACGACTTGAGTCATATCTGCAACTGCAACTGCAACTGCAATTGGAGCTGTCCGGGGGGGGGGAGGTTCCCCCTTACTGTGCGCTGATTTGCGCCATCAGCTTGACCTTTTGTCACCTTGGCAGCCTGCAGCTTGTGCAGCTTGTGAAGCTCATCTCATCGCAACCGCAAAACAATCAACGAGCAAACGAAGCGAGAAAACTGAGTCTCACTCGCAGTTGCTGTGGCAGTGGCAGTTGCAGTTGCAGTGTTGCAGCAATCGGGCTACGCCATCCTGGCCCAGTTCACATATCGCATTACACAGTGGCACAGCCAAGTTGCCCCTTTCCCTGCCCCCTCACCCTCCCTATTCCCTTCGCCACCTCCTTTCCTGTCAACTGTCAGGCAAACTGTAAACTGTAAAGTAAAAAATTAAATTCGTGCTGCACTTGCCACCCCCGCTGCCCCCTGCTGCCCCCTGCTGCCCTGTGCTCCACTGTTCCTTTGCCCGTGGTTGACCGCACCCGCCTACTGCTGTGCTGTGCTGTGACAGGGGCAGGGAGAGGGGACTAGGCGCAGCTTCAGGCTGTGGGCTGCTTCGACTGGCGTTAATATTAAAAATAATTTGCGTGCGAAATTATTCATGTTGCACAAGGCAAATCTTGTGGCAATTATCGCAGCACGTCGCGTCTGCCTGCAGCTGCCTCTGCCTGCCTCCCCCCCGCTGTCTGTCTGTCTGTCCATCTCTCGCCTTGCATGTTCTTCTGCCTGTTGTGGCGGCAATTGCAAACAGAAAATCGGTTTAAGCC
Source organism: Zaprionus vittiger (assembly GCA_018904025.1). NCBI lineage: Eukaryota > Metazoa > Arthropoda > Insecta > Diptera > Drosophilidae > Zaprionus > Zaprionus vittiger. The sequence goes on along the minus strand of JAEIFQ010001142.1, from coordinate 20,073,889 downwards.
GCAGCATCAAAAGGACAGCGCGCGCATCGCTGGACTCGCATCATAACGCCACAAATGCATTGTGGACAAGAGGGGATTGAGGAGGGGAAAGGGGAGTGGTGGCACATCGAGGGGGAGGCTGCTGCTGCTGCTCTGCTGCTGCTGGCCCAAGGCTGCTTTGGCTGCGTGCATTGCTGCATTGTTTGCATAGTGGCGCAGTCACATCCTGCACAGACGCTGCGCATTGCCAATCATCGGCATTTGGCACATGCACACACATGCACACACACACACATGTATATACACATACATACATATGTGTATGCATGCATATGTATGCGTTCTTGTATTAGCATTGACAGTTGTGGCTGCGAGTGTATTTGCTTGAATACAGACAGCGAAGAGAGCTGCAGATACATTTCCACAGCTGTAGATACAGTAAAGGATATTGATATCGCAATTGATACTTGTGTATATGCAGTTAAAGAGAGATAAAGGTGTATATATGCAGACTGATTGCTAGAGATAGATGACATATGCATAAATACATGATAAGGATACTGACAGAGATGCAGATGCAGATAAAGATAGAGATACAGATATAGATAGCGGTAACAGATATAAATACTGCTATAAACACAGATATAAATACAGATACCTTTATATGCATAAATGCAAAATTAATTATAGAAAGAAAGATATAGCTTCACATAAAAAGATACTGCTTAAAACTGGCATATAAATAGATTGGAGTAGATGCAGTTGTATACTTACATATGTATACGTTATACATTAAACTAACGCTTTTAATACTACGAAGGGTTTATAAAGGAATAAAATGTCAAAAATATTAAATATAAAAATATTAATGGTCATAGAAAAATATAGATAAAGAATTGTATGTTCAACATACCTATGCAAGGTATATTAATTAGTATAGTTGCAAATAACACTGGGATAAAGATAGTTAGTTTGATTAATATAATTAATTAGATACAGTTCATACAGACAAAGGCCACCACATACTCTCTCTGGACAAAATATTAATAATGAATTTATTTTGTATTTTTTCTTAAATGGTGCAAAACTGAGTACATATTGCTGGTTTTTGTTTTTGAATTATTACTATTCCATTTCTTCTTTTTCTATTTTGCTAAATACGCCTAATTGTAAAAAATAAACAAGGTGTTCAATAAAAAAAAGTTGTTGTCATTTACATTATTCGTTTAATATTTATGTGAGCTCAAAAATGAAAACGTTGATCGTGGAATCACTTTTGCTCCCCAGTGTATGTGTTAAAGCCTAACTTAAAGGTATTAATTACAGATATATATGTAGATACACTTGTCAATAAATGTGTACAGATATATATATATATATTTATATATATATATATTTGTATATACCGACTTTGTTACGAGGGATTAATGTGTTTAGTGTATATTTATGATGCACTTAAAATCTAGAGTAAAATGCTACATTCGACATGACGAAGGTTCTATACTTTTGCATGTTTTTATATCTTCCTATCTTTTCTATATATAATGGTGCAGGGTTAAATAATATTGTATGTATTCATTGACAGCTATAATAACTCCAAGCGCTGGAGATATACACATTTATATGAGAATCTAAGCTTCCAACTGATTGTCCCTTGTCCGATGCATACATAGATAAGGCTGGGATATTTCTTACAATAGAACATTAGTCAATGAATTTGTATAAATACAATATACAAACAAGCATACGAATGTATCTGTGTATGTGTATGTATGTATCTATATTCATATAGTTACAGTTACTGGTAAAATACGCATTTGCATGATGTATTTCTATGACAGCATTAAATGCTTTTGACTGTGCTTAATTGGCTAGAAAAGTGTCGTTTTTAAGCGCTAAAAGCGCCAACTACTGCACAGGCCTGTTACCAATCTCCCATTCTATTCATCTCCCTCTCCCTCCCCCCTACCCCCTCTCAGCATACTTTAGAGCATAATACGTACTAACTGAAAACGTTTTAAAGCCTAATGTTTCACACCTCACGCCAACATGCTAAGCGTTGCCTTTCCCCCTGCCTGCACTTCCCCCCCACCCCCTATTAAGTGCAGCGACTACCCACAGTTTAGCCAGGCTATGCCTGCCTCCCTCTCCCCCTCTCTCTCTCTCTCGCTGTTGAAGGCCTTTTATCACGCACAAAATTACCCGAAAACAATTTTCCACTCAAGCGGCGCAGGCAACCAGCTAGAAAAATGCCAGCAGAGGCAAGAGATGCAAATGTATCTATTAAACAGAAATCAGGCAGGCAGAGCTAGAACGTAGACAGCAGACGAGGTAGACTGTAGACGGTAGACAGTGTAGACTGTAGCTGGACGGTAGATGTCAGAATGGTGGCACGCTAGAATGAAGTAGAGAGAGATGCCTCGAGTGCGAGGCAGAGGCAGCTAAGGCTGCGGGCTGCGAGCATTGGCCAAGCACTTCACACCAAAGTGTCAATTGCATTTTTGTGGTTGCTTGCAACGTGCAGCAGGCAACAGGCAGCAGGCAACTGAGTCTAGGTCTGTCCAGCAATGCCTTCGTTTGTCTGTCTGTCTGTCTGTCTGTGCAGCCACTTAATGCAACAATAAAACAATCAAAGTGTCTAGAAAATCGATGGAAATCAAGGGAAGCAAGCGATGTGATGCTGCTGCAACTTGCAACGCGCAACTTGCAACTCGCGATGGGCAACGCGATGGCCACTTCGGCTATGGCAACAAATGGAAATTCAATGTGAAGTGTGCGTATCAGCGACTGTCGCTCTACAGTGCATCCGTAGACCACACACTTGACGTGCCAGCAACTGTGGCATGGCCAGTGGCAGTGCCAGTGGCAGTTGCTGTTGCAGCAACATTTGCTGTTGCTGTTGTTGCAGTGCCAGCTACAGGGGGCAAGTCTGGTGAACCGACGTGGCCTGAGCTGGAGGCTGGAGTTGGCTTTGGCTTGCAGCCACTTGACGTTTAAATTCGAGATGAGACGCTGCCACAAAATGTGGCAAGCGCATGTGAGCCAGAGTGCGTTGTAAATGAGCATATTCCGAGTTGGCTTGGTGATTATTCTATGTTATTATATGGAAGCTGATTGCAAAATAGATTGGTATTATTGATATATAGAACTTACACTACGATGCTGTGCATTACTTTTATTCTCTCTCTCTCTCTCTCTGTTCTTCTATCTTCCTTTCCATGTGAGAGACAGCAGTCTCATTATGCATTACATATTTATAGATTGTAGTGTGTATTTAGTATAGTTTATATATTAAGTGGCTACAACAAACACACATCTTTCTTTAAGGGCGTCTTATAAGCCACTTACTTCAATATGATATATCGTATTATATGAGAGCAGAGACATACTCGAATTACACTTATAACTTATAACTTATTATACAGTGTCGTATCAAGACGTATATATTTATTCCAATAGTTATATATTATGGATTTTTCAGATCTCTAAACTGTTGCATTCTTCAAGTTTCAAGCTCTGTAAATTTCCTTTTCAGCAGTGACAGTCTCTAAAACTAGATAATAAAAGTACAAGTGTATGGCAATCTGTTTTTTAAGGTATCGATTAACGGTCTATCGAGCTTTAGCCATCACTAAGAAACTCTACACTTAGTACTTTCTGAAATTGTGGCTAAATTGCCTGTTTTAGTGAAGTAACTCAGGCCAAAAATGAGAGATACACTCAGCGACAAGAAAAAAGCCGCACTACGTTAAATTTTGGAACTTTGACTTCTCTTGTTTTATATATTTTTTTTATAAAACTGTTAATCCCTTTTTTCCTTAGGTTCTTTTTCCATAGGTTCTTTATTTGTAGATTCTTTATTACACTGAAAGTAGCAGCTGAAAACTGTATAGTAGCCTTGCCAGATCTTTGTCTATCGATAAAGTAACTTGTCTGTAACTTGCTTGAATAGCTAAAGAGTTGCAGGAGAGAAGAGTACATTTAAGGATCTGTTATTATAATGTTCATGTATTATATTATAGAAAGAATAAAGGATCTGTTATTATAATGTTTATGTATTATATTTTAGAAACAATGTTTAGAGATGTGTAAGGGGAAATTTGAAAAGATTTTGACAATATAAAAGAATAAGTTATGCCAAACAATGGCAAGTTCTAAGATTGTTGTTGCCATATCTATCATATCAAGCCTACAAGAGATCTTATAGTATATCTCTCATGTCTCGCACTCACGCTAGTCACGCTGTCATCTCAATATATGAGATAAAATATTCAAAACTTGTGCAACATTGTTACATGTAAATGCAACTGCAACGTCATTTCACACTTGCCACACCCCGTTGCAACTGGCAATTGGCTACTGTTAAATCCCTCCCCCCCTCCGCACCTTCCCTCTCTGAGTTACCTCTTTGACGTGGGTGTTAATTACTTGTGTTGGAAGTGCGGCAACATCTCTCGACTGTCTGTCTTGCAACAGAAGCAGAACTTTTGTCAACTCGTCGTGCCACAACTCGTCGCAAAGTGCAATCAACTCTGACGCTGGCCATAAAAGTTGCGGCGTCCTGGACATTCGAACAGACATTTTCGACAGTTTGGGACATTTGTACAAGTTGCAAGCTGAGGCGGCAACGTTGCAAAGAAGATAGAGAGAGACAGTCGAAGAGAGAGAGGGAGAGACCCGCACCGCGGCCTGTGACGTGCAGCGGCAGCAGTTAAGGGACATCAAACAAAACTTGAAGGGATTTGCGCCCCAAAATGGCAACTGGCAATGGGCAATGGGCAATGGGCAAATGAACGGGGCAGGCAGGCAGGCAGCCGGACGTGGCAAGCGGGCAGAAAGGCAACAAAGCAGAAGAACTTCAAGCTTGGGTTTCTCCATCTCCATCTCCTTCACCTCTCGATGCTTTTCGGCATTTTTGCTTTTTGATCATTTTTCAAATGTTTCGGGGCCCTGCATTGGCAGGTAGAAGGACGCTACAAGTACAGGGAGGGGGCAGGGAAGAGGGGGGGTTTGTGGTGTCGAGAGACAGAAGAAACTACAGGGACGGCATGACAAATTGTGTGCGAGGTTCTGTTCGATACTTTATGGTGCAGAATGGCAAAACTAATAGCTGAGCTAAGTGCGGCAAAACTATCGATAGATAAAGGAGTTGAGAATAAGGTGAGAGAGGATGCGATTGAAGAAAGTTGAGAAAGGTTTGGGGCAGGGAGACGGTAGAACATTTATGCAGCTTGTAGATGGAGAAATGTTGTAGACAGTTACAGATTGCAGTTTGATGATGGAATATACATGCAGATAAGATGATTGTGTCTATAGATGATGATTTATAATTGATGATTGTATGTATATAAAGAATATATAGAATATATGAATATATGTACATATATGCAGATAGGATGATTGTATCTATCATCTGATGATTTATAATTGAAGATTCTATATGTTTAAAAAATATATAGAATATATGAATACTTGTATATATGCAGAAAGGATGATTGTATCTGTAGATGATGATATATAAATAACGATTGCATATCTACAAATAAATCATGCATTTTATTATACTGTGCCAAGCATCTTTGTTCAGTAAGAACTTTATACTGAAAGATAAACAGAAAATAAATATAAGGATGTATTTGTTAATTAGAAAAGAAGGTAGTTTACAGTTGTAGAGGAGTAATGAATGTGCAGATAGATAAAAATGATGCATGTGCAGATAAGTTTGCACGTCTTTTAAAGGCAGTGATAAGTAAATTATGTTTTAAGATGATAAAATATTATATAGATCATCATCATGTCTATACCTACAAATCCTTTTAGCTATCTGTTTGCATATATATTCATCTATCTATCTGCTTATCTGTCCATCTATCTAGCTATCTGTGTATCTATATATCAATCTTTATGTCGGAATATCAATCTGTGAACCTGTCTATCGTCTATTTATCCATCTACCTATCTGTCTGTCCATCCGTCTATCTATCTATCTATCTATTTATCTATTTATCTTTCTATATATTTATTTATTTATCTTTCTATGTATCTATCAATCTATCTGGCATCTCCCCATCTAACAATCTCTCTATCTTTCTATCTGTGTATCTACCTATCTGCCTTCATCAGTACCTTCTTATCAGACTCTCCACATAATCTGATGATGTTCACACCCATCACTCCATTTATTTATATATATGTCTCTCCACACACACCCCTCTTCCTCTTCCTCTCCCTCCCAATGTCTTCTGATTATGACAACTTTATGCAGAAAGATCTTGAACTTTTCCGGCTGATTGCACTCGCTACACTTGATTCAGCTGCAGTTGTCATTTTATGCCACTTTCTTAGACCTTCCCATTGCTCTGCACCTGCTCAGCCTCAGTTCCCTCTCGGTGTCTCTCCCTCCGCTTGCCTGCTGCTGCTCTTCTGACCCTCTCAGGAAATTGCCACTCAGAAGGCCACGCGCATTTCCGTCAGAATATCATAGAAGCCACAAGCTGAATTAGAGTGTCAGACGGCAGGTGAAGATCGCTCTCTAATAGACAACATGATGGTACCGCGATGATGGTACCAGGCTGAGGCTGAAGCCCAAGCTGAAGCTGAATGTGAAGCCGAAACCGAAACAGAAACCGAAACGAAGCTAAACATCATTTCCCTTTCAGCGCAGAGCGCGCTGTGTTCTAGCAGAAATTGAAATGAAAATTGCAATCGAAAATGCAACAGTCCAGAACGGAATAGCCAGGGGAGGGGAAGAGAAGAGAAGAGAAGGGGGGGGGGAAGTGGGGAGAGAGAAGTGTGCTGTAGACTGGCCTTTAGAATGCAGTGAAGAGAGCGTGGTCTAGACCCGCGTCGAGGGGCTAAGACAATTTACCAACTAAACAACTTCATCTGTCCGTTGCATTAAATGTGCATACACACACACACACACATACACAGGCATACAGACAGTTATATATATATATATATATATGTATATTCATAGCAATATGTCTGTATATAGTTCTTGTAGATGCTTCTGGGCGAATTCCTGCTTCTTTCTCCGTTGTGCCTCCGCTGGAAGATTGACACAAACCAATTAACATTTGTGCCTTTTATTTCCATGTCAGTTGGGGGCTTTTTCCTTTTCCCCCCTTTCCCTCTCCCCCCCCCCGCTCTACCTTCTTGTCGTTTTCTTTTTATTTTCTCTTTGCATCTCTTGCTTTGAATTTATCGCACGTTTGACTGCGTTTACCAGTCAGATCTTGACTTTAACTACGTTTTGCGCTTAGTTCGGCTCAGATAGGGCAAAGATAAAGGGAAGGGAGGAAGGGGGGAAGGGAGGAAAGGGGGGAGTAGAAGGTACAGGGAGTGGAAGGGCGACAGACCGTCGGCTGGGCAATAATTTTTCCAAATGTTCTGCGTATGGCACTAAAAAACGCAACTTTGTTGGCCGTCAAAGAGTCGCAAGGCTAATCCATTTATCTATGCCCATAACTCTTAAAATAGCCCCGGAAAACTGCAGCAGAGCAGGCAGGGAGCAGGCAGCAGAGCAGGCAGGCAGTAGAGCTCAGCCCAGCCAGTTGTCCAAGTTGGCCAAATACTAAAAGACGTTTAAAATGCACTAATTACCCATGGAGCCGACGGGCCGACGAGATCTGCAGCAGCTCAGGCCGAAGAATGAAATCTTTTTATGCAGATTACAAGTCCAGAGAAGAACTCACCCCCTCCTCTACGCCCCCTCGTCCACCACGTCTTGGCCAATCTTCCGCTCCTCCACTACTCCGACACTTTGCTGTCCATTTGGAAATTTGCGCGCTTATCTGGCGGTCAGAGACAGAGACAGCAGCCACTGGGACAGCAGTGGGACAGGATTGGGACAGGACGGGACAGGCGAAAAGAAATTGAGCGTAAGGCAGGCAGCCAACAGTTGGCTACAAGCCGTAGATAAGGCCAACTTCTGCAGCGCGACACAGCTGGGCTAATTAAAATTACAAAAAACAAGAAAAAAGTAAACAAAGTTTTGCAGCAAAAGTTGCAAAATTGTTGCAGAAAATGTTAAGTAGACAAAGTGCTGCAGACATAATGAGGCAACAGATAGTCTGATTCAGCCTGCAGAAGGAGCTAGGGGAGAAGGAGATGAAGACGGAGACGGAGACGGAGAAGGACAGTGAGCGAAATAATGCAAATGAAACTGAAACTGGGAGCAAGTTATTAATTGAATATTGAGCGTAAACTTTGAAAGCGTATAAAGAACTTTTTTAAATTGGTTTACTTTAATTTATAAGGCATGTTTAAGCTGTATTCTCTTGAAAGTTTGGTAATGTATGGGGTAGAAAATATGAATCTAGGGTTTGAGTATTTTGTTGGAAAAAGTTTAATTTAACCTATTTTAATTTTCTTATATTGAACGCATAATATCTATTATTCTACTTAATATTGTTGTCAATTATATAAGGTATTGTATATTTGACTATAGTATTTAGAGGAATAATATGATGGGTTCAATAGAATAAACTAAAATAGGTTACATTAAAATCTATTCTAACAATGTAGCTTTGTTTGCATTATGACATGAATGAATGCAAATTTGATATACATATTAATAATTAATATGATACACTTAATTCGTAATATGTATATTATCTACGTATCAAATTATGTTAACAGAGAGAAACTCTTGAACAGCTTAGGATTACAATATATTAATTGAGAAATATTTCATTGAAAAGAGTAAATATTAATGCGACTTGGAAATTTGTTAAGATATAAAGAATGAAATAGAAGGTCTACAAAATTTCATTCTGATCCAACAATAAAGAGCTTTTATTTAAACACAAATTTGTCCATCCTTGCTGTGTTTAGCTTATATAATATATAATATTAGGCCAGAAAGGTCTGCTTTGGTAGTCTAGCTGGCTTGTGTTTATTTTAATAATAATATTCAGACTGCATTAAACTAAGTTCCTGAAAACAATTCATTAAATCAAACTAATTTTAAGCTAAATATTTTTATTTTAACCTATTTTAGTTTAAACCTTTTTTAAATGTAACCTATTTCCTTTTTAAACTACATAATTTTAACCTCTTTCATTTTTAACCTATTTTCTTTAAACCTATATAATTTTAACCTATTTTCAATTCTTTTTTACAGGTAAGTCAAACACCAAATTCACCAAATCTTGCCACTCAGTAAGTAAACAGAAGTTAAACCAATTTTATTTAAGTCTTTAAATGGATCAAGTGAATTGGGGTGCAATCGCGTCCAGCTTTCAATTGGCTTAACCCATTTGAATGCGCCAGAAATACTTGGGAAATTCTTGGGTTGCCAACACCCGCTTGATGTTTGAGGAGTTAGGGTAGAGGGGGATGGGGGAGTGGGTTAAAGTGCAGCGGGGAAATTCGCTTTCCATTTAACTGCATTTGCTGTTTATGCTGATGCTCCTGGCATCTCTTATGCATAAGCTATTTGCATATTTATGGGGCAGCAGCAGGGTAGGGCAGTGTAGAGGGGGAGGGGGGGGGGCGTGGCTGGCCTTTATAGAGCCATAACTGAATAATTTCATTAGGGCAAGTAGCAAATATTGCCATGTAGTAAAACATTAAACTCAATTTGCACGCCCACTCGCAACTAAAGCTTCTCCAGCGCCTTGTCTTTAGTATTTTCTGCAGTATTTTTTTGCAGTACTTTTTGCTCTCCTTTGCTACTTGTAAATTATGCAAAAGGCTTCGCCAAATTGCTGCCAGCTGCCTGAAGAAGGAAAAGGATGCGCCACGTTCTGAGCATCTGCCCAGGTCGTACGCCCTGTTCCGCCCCCGCTCCGCCTTCCGTGCAGCCCTCGTCCAGCCCAACCCATTTAATTAGCCATTAAGTTTTATTGCTCGCAATTTTGTTTAATTTGCTTTAAATACAGCTGGCAAAAAAGGCGAGCAGCCAACTAGCTGGCAAAAAAGGCTAGTAAACGAGGCAAAAAATAGTGCAGTAACTGGTTAGGTGGGTGGATGTGGCGCCGCGAGCTGATGCCAGGTCTACTTTCCCCTCTATCTCTCCCTCTCTTCCCTCTTAAGCCCAAGACTTACCTCTGGCGCTGGCTCTGCTGTTTGCCTCTTCCCTTTGCCCTCTGTCAGTCTCTTCTTTTTTGTCCTTGTCGCATTCCCTCTGCCCTCTTCTTTCTGGTCAAATGGCCAAGCGCCCTGAGCAATTCAAAGAAGAGGGAAAAACTGCAAAACTTGTGTAATTTTAAATGTAGAACTATGTTAAGTGTTTCTTTTATGGTTGCAGCCAGAAATTAGTTGGAGTTTTTGCTGCGATAATCCAGCGGATTGATAGTATAAACTCAGGCTTCAATAGGCATTATGTAAAGTTGGAGAAGAGAATTCAGAGATAGATCGGAGTGCGATAGAAGGGACAATTAAACGAACAAACCGTAAAGGTTTGGGCGAAACGAGTGTAAGCTACATTTCTTTGTTGAACAGGTAACAGTGTCGGCTAACTTTTTTTAAATAGATAACAGAGCTGCGAGTAGGAGCAGAACTTTCTGAGTAAGCTCAACATGCAGCGACTGTTAGTAGCCAACAGACTTTTAGGCAGCTAACAGTGCAGGGGAAATTATATAAATCAGAACTTTCTGTTAAAGCTTAACATGCAGTAAATGTAACACACGTCATACAATTAAGTAGCTAACAGAGTTGATTAAATATATTTAATATCTAAGCCACGGTTAACAGAGCCTATTGAGTTGCAGACTGTTAAGGCTCAACAAGCTGCGTATGTGAAGTGACATCATTCTGTTAAATATGAAATACTGCTGGTAAACTTTAACAGAGCTGAAGCTAAGCTGCGCATAATTCGAAACTGTTAAATCTATGCAGACTGTTACGAGAGCACCTTATGTAAATTGTTAAATGCTATACAACGAAAGAGTGTAACGTAAATGTAGCAGAACTGCAGTAATATAAGCTAAAAAAAGCAAATCATATTTAATGGCTCAAATGAATGCACAACATAAAATAAAACAAAATACCACTGTCAGCAGTTCCATTACAGTTAAGCCTCAACATGCCGAATAACTGTAAAGTTAACAGAGGCAGTAAAATTTTATCGAATTGCAGCAGAAATCGAAATCGAACTCCGCAAACTATTTTCAATTTGTATTTCAAAAGCCGAAACCAAAAGCTTTGGATAACCAAGGAAATAGAAAAGAGGAAAAAGAGAAAATGCACGTGTGTGCATGTGTGTGTGTGGGAAAATTGGATTTGCACGCGAGCATTTTGCAATAAGCCATAAAATTTAATTTGATTATAAAAGTTTATACAACACGCCGTGCAAAACGAGACGAGTCAATGCATTGCAAAGGTCCTTTCTGTCTATGTGTGTGTAAGTGTGTGTGTGTACAGTTAGTAGTAGAAATATGAGGAAAGGGAAGAGTAGAAGAGGAAGCAAGAGGGCAGGAGAGAGGGATAGCATATGCTGACTGACAGTCGGCGGCAATTTGAATGCAAAATGTGCAGGACAGAGCAGCAAATGCAGAACGGAAACGGAAAGGGACAGAGAACGAAAGAAAAAAAGAGAGGAAGAGGGGGAGAGAGAGAACGACTGAGGTACTGTAAAAAGTGTAACAAATTGAAAAAGGCGAAATTGCCTCAACTAAAATGCAAAAAGGACATCGCCAACTGCAGTCGGGCATATTGAAAATGCACAGAGAGAAGCTGGCAGTAGAGCAGAAGGGAAGGGAGAGAGGTGAAAGGGTGCTAGGCAACTGCGTAAAGTCAACTCTTGACATTTTGCTAACTTAAGGGATTTTAATTTAACTTAAGCTACTAAAGTTGTACAGCGACTTTTAGCAGGCAACGTTAACAGTTTGCAAGTTGGAAAACAATTTAAAAGGGAATTATTGCAGAAAGAGAAAGATTGTTGCTAAATGAATACCTCATAGTACAGTCTCCATAGAGAATATACCCCACTGCATATCAAGCATACGCACTGTGTGCACAGTCCAGTTTATGGCAATAGATGATAAATATCAAAGTGCAGGCCAAACAAAGCAGGCCCTAAATGTGCAACCAAAATGGGAAAATGGAGAAAATGGAAAGAAAAACCTTTTGGGCATTAGAACATGGCATGAAGAAAGCAGGAGGGAGGGAGTAGGGGAAGAGGCAGCACTGCATAATGGGGACTGCTGCTGCTGCCCCTTGGGGACTATAACAATGACTTTGTTTGCTTTTGGAGGCTCACATGCTTATGAGCATTTAATTAAATGCAAGAACAAGCCAAGGAGACAAGGCACAAAACTGCATACTTAATGAAAAGGCAGCTGCGCCTTTTGGGCTGCCCCAAGAGTACCCAAAAGTTGCTAATTAAAAAGGCAAACACAGCAGCAGCAGCAACAGCAACAACGGAGGCAGCAGCAGCAACAACATCGTCTACAACTGGCATCAGGAAGCAACAAACAACATCAAGATGCCGCACGAACCGAAACGGAGTCCAAGGCGAATGTTGTTAACCTTTGCTGCAGTAGCAACAACAACAACAACAACAACAGCAACACAAGCAGTAGCAGCAACAACAACAACAACAACAACTACAAGGAGCTGCTGCTGCTGGCCGTCTTTGACAAGCCAAGGAGCAAACGCTATCACCAGGGACCAAAAAAACACAGAAGCAGCAACAGCAGCCGCCTAACGATCAATAGAACAGCAGCCCGATGGGGCTGAGGATGAGGCAATTGCATGCAGCAGTGGCAGCAACAGCAACAGCAACAGTTGCAACAGCATTAGCAACAACAGCAACATTTTCGTGCAGTTGACATTCGTGCCAAGTGGCAGCAGCAACAGCGTCGTCGGCAACTGTTGCAAGTTCTTAGAACGCGCCACATGCTGCGCCACGTTCCGCGCTGCACCATCATTATCAGCATCCTCATCATCATCATCATCATCATCATCATCAGCAGCAGCAGCAGCTTTGTTGGTGCTTGTCGCTTCAGCTATTGAACTTGAAATTTAAGCGACACACTCCAATAGGTTTAGGGTTAGTTTTTGGCTGGAAAATGGCTAAAGAAATGTTGCATTTTAACCCCGAAGCTGGCTGCTGAGCTGGTCTAGCTGTAAACAGTAGTTTAAAGGGAATTTAGGCAATGATGGCAGCAATAAAGCTGTTAGCTAGACCAGAAGTTACCCTGTACTTCTGTCTAAGATTGAAAAATTCTGTGATGGAGTAAACAAATATTGTACAAAAATTTTAAAGCCGCTTTAACAACTGTATATTAGTGAAGAAGGCTGTAGGCCACTTTGCTAGACAATAAGACACCCTATACTCAATTATAAAGAGATATTTGCTATCATAAAGAGAAGTAAATGGCGAAAAACAGACTAAAATTTTGCAGATATGTTCAAAATATAGTCAGATATTATAAATTGTAAAAAAATGATAATCGGGCAAATTAAAAGCAGTTAATACGATTTGTTATTTATTTCTTATATTTACTGTATTAATAGTCTGTTTGCATGCCAATTTAGCTTAAGATAGTGTAATATTACGGTTCAGGTTTCTATATACTAAAGCATTAAATTATGTTGTCAATAGTTTGCTCAATAATTCATACAATGTCAAATTATTCGACTTATTATAAGACTTAGTTCATTTATGGTAGTGGTAGGTGTGGTAGGCAACTGTTGAAGTAAACTTATTGTGCATATGGCATAGAGGAATCTGCCTGTCAATTTTAGTTTATCTAGAACTTATAGTTCTTGAGATTAGCGCGTTCATACAGACAGATATATGACTAACATAGCTTAGTGGACTCTGCTATTACAACAGCTAAACAATTTATAAAATTTAAATATGTATAAATTATTCTGCCTGTTAAAATACCTATTTTTAAGGGGTTTATCCTATCAATCTCTTATCTATGAAGCCTGCTCTCTCTTTCAAACTACCCCATCGTATATGCCCGCTACAGGGCATCAAGACGAATCATAGAAATGCGCGGACAACTATTTAATGTCACTTTGGCACTTCCTTAAAAGTCCGCGAAGCGTCTCCTGTCGTCGTCTCATTTTGCCAGGCAGCCTGGCAGTAGGTAGGGGGCGGGGGGGGAGTGGCAGGTAGTGAAAATATTTCTGCAGGCACTTTTTGTGCGCCGAGAATTTCTAATTAGTGGCGCCATATTGTGGTGCCCCAATGGGTGTCGCCGTCGTCGTCGCCGTCGCCGTCTGCTGACGCCAATCACAGGCTCGCTGCGCCTGCATCTCTAACTGTATAATGTGGTTGTTGTTGTTGTTGTTGGTACTGTTGTTGTTGTTGCTGCTGCTAGAAAAGGCAACATGGCCAGGCTGCCACCGAGTCGGGAGCTTGTTTGTTGCCTTAATTCGACGCAAATATTTTACAGGCACAGGCTTCTGCCTTCGGTCGAGCTGCTAATTACGTTAAACATATTGCGTGACACGCCTCCCTTGCAACGCCTGCCCCCCCCCAGCCCCTCTGTAACATCCTTCCACTGCAAATCAGTTATTTTTGTTGGTGTTAATTGCGCAACGTTTAGCAGGCGCAGTCACTGTTAAGTAGCAGTGCAGCTCAAACTGTTGGGCAAATGTAATGCATATGTAAACTTAATGCAACTGTAATGTATATGTTACTGTAACTGTAAACGAATACAGAAATGTGAAGCACAAATTAGAACAGTAATTCTTTTATTTATTTAATATAAAATCCATATTTAATGCCTTAACAGCGCCTTGGCAATTCTTCAAGACCCTAAGACCTTTTTATTGCCCAACTTGAAGCTATCATATCAATTTGAAATCAAAGTTTTATGAACTTTTCTTTTTCATTTTGGCCTGCAAGTCTGTCTCTTGCAAGAGTCTCTCAGCTCATAAATCTCGCGTGCTGCAAATCTCGAGACTCAATTCTTTTATTTATATTCATTTGTTGTGCAAACTTTTTGATGGACAGGGGCGCCGAGGGAGAGGCAGGGGGCGGGGTCGAAGTCAAGAGCAGCAATCGAAGAAACGCAAACGCCAACGAAAAATGAAAAGAAAAGAAAACCTTTTCGCATTTGAATCGCAATCCCCAATCCCGAATCCTCCAATCCACATCACAACCGCAATCCCTTTAAACCTTTCGCTTGATGTTTTGACCCTTTTCAAGATGTTGTCTTCATTGCGTGTCTGGCTTAGAAGAATAAGGAAGCGAATGCAGAAGGAGATGGAGAAGGAGGTGGGGAAGGAGAAGACGAAGGCTCCTTCAAAATGCCACGGTCGTTGAGTCTTTTGAGAGTTGATGAATAAATCGAGATAATAATATTTATTTACTCAGCCGTGGTACATAATTCATATAATTTATTGTTGAGGCGCTTTACAGCACTGACATAATTGATACGTTAACAGTACAGCATAGTTTTAGCTGCACTGTACACAGTTATTGCACAGTTCCTCAGTGTCTGTCTTCCTCCTCTGCCTATTTATCATTTATTAGTAAGTTTCAGTTTGAGCAGCACAGACATAGTTAATGCGTTAACAGTTCACACATGTGTAACAGTTTCAGCTGCACTGCACACTGTTGTCTCCTTTTGCACAGCTCTAGAGCATCATCTTCCATCTCCCTCGTCCACCTTCGCGAACTAATAGAAGCATAATCAACCGCTTAAATGCCACAACGTAATTAACATTACACTCAATTAACATTTTCTGTTGGCAACCGTTTTACTGTTAACCGTTGTTCTCGCCTCGCATGCCTGCTAAGCCAAGCTTGGGTAGGAGTATGAGGAGGATTGGTGGTGGTAAAGGGGAAGGGGAGGAGGTCGCACTTCTAGGCTCGTTTGCTGCCCACACAGCAGCAGCAGCAGCTGCTGCTCCTTTGCAGCAGCGGCAGCCAAGTCAATAAACGCGTTTATTGTCTTTCCCAACACTATTTCCCCCTTCATCTCCTCCTCTTTCTGCTCTTTGCTGCTCACTTCCTTCCACTCAATCGACTTGTGTACATTGTCTGTGTTGGTGCCAAGAAAAATGTTGCTGTCGCGCCAACGTTTGCCATTGTCGTCGTCGTCTGCGTCGACGTCGTCTGCTGGCGTCGCGTCTCAGCTCTCTGTGCCGCTGTCTAACCTCACTCTGCTGCCGTCCCTCTCATCATAGTTCTGTTCGTAGTTCTTGTGCCAACTTTTGTCCATTTTAAGGCAGCTGGAATGTTGCTTTCTTGTAAATTGTTTAAATAAAAGACACAACAACAACAACAGCAAACAGCAGCAGCAGCGCGCTCTTCCTTCTGCTACTGTATACAGGCCTCTGCCTCCTCTGCTCTGCCTCTGCCTCTGCCCGTGCCTCTGCTTCGCGCGCTCTCCTTCCTCTCTTTCTTTGGCATTGCCTGTGCCTTTGCTCAATGAGCTGTTGTTTGACTTTGTTTTGTTTGCCACTTTTCAAATAGCAAAAACTATTTGTTTTGCGCCTTATTTAGTTTTTGTGCCATCGACTGCACCTGCTGCTGCTGCTGCTACTGTCCGCAGTCGGTAGCAAAAGCAACAACTATAATGATAACAGCACCAGGCTGCATCGCTAACAGCCGACTGTGAATTAACATTAACAGCATGTGGGCTGTGATTGCATCGTGATTCGTGATCACAGTTCGCTAAGATATGTTTAATTATCATTTAATTGAAGTTTTAAGTTAAAAAACTTTTAACTTGCTGCAGAAAAAGCACAGTGGGTGCAGTGTATGCTATATAAGTAATAAATACACTACAATTGAGTATTTATACTGTTAACATAACTAAATAGAGTAGGTACAAGGGAGAGAGGAACAGATAAAACGCTATATGTTGATTAACAGCGCTGTTAGAATGTGGTAGAACTTAGACAAATAGTACTTAAATATATACAAATTGAACATTTATTTATTTAATCTATTTCTTTACTTCCTGGCACAAATTAGGCAAATTAGTTAGAGATGTTCTATAAGTGGAAAAACCAAGGAAAATAGTAGAAAAATATATTATATATAAAATATAATAAATAAATTATAATCTATTTATTTAGTGTAAATCTCTATTTCCTGGCCCTAACCTGATTATAAAGTTAACATACCTTTGCTCTATTAGTGAGATCTAGTTAGAGATGTCCAGTCCCTGGGCACGTGCTTCAGATTCTAATGCCAATGGAACAAGGCACAAAAACTGGCATCCAATCAGAGATCAAGTCGCTTTAATTAGAATTCTAAATGTTTCAGAGGAAGTTGGCGCTTGTCTTCGTGTCCACCTCTCTCTCCCTCCCTCTCTGCTGCATTCGCATTAATATTTATGACTAGGGATGAGCGGAATACTACAGACAGATATACGAGTATGTCTGTATATATCTGCAGTACTATGGACTGTAAGTTTTGCCACACTTTGAGCGCTCGTCGTCGCACGCAATCCCAGAGGTCACTTCTCTCTCTCTCTCTCTGTCTCTCTCTGTGCATTGGGATCATTATCAGCGGGTCTCCATCTCGACTTGAGTTGAGTTGAGTCGAGTCCACTTGCCCCTCCTCGACTGGGCTGCAGTTGCTTAGCGGCGTATCTGATGATGATAATGATGCTGATCATCATCACCATCGTGGTCCTCGTCGTCGTCGTCGTCGTCGTCATCGTCATCTAATGATGATGGCTTGGGCCACTCCATGGCTGATGCTCTTTTCCGCATAAAAAGCAAACTAATACCCGAGGCAAACCTATAATTTATGTGCTTCAAATTCAATTTTCATTCAGCAAAATTGCAAACACACACAAAAAATGCCGGTGGTCTTTTTATAAAGCGCAGCTCTATGTGGGAAAAAGGAGCAGACGATGAAGTTTTTAGCCACCAAGCAAGCCAAAAACTGCTGCCAAATGTGTTTTGTTTTTGTTTTTTCTTTGTATTTATTGTTGCTGTTGTTGTTGAGAATCCACAGCAGAAGGCGCCCTTCGATGTGGTTTTTATTGTTTTCCTTTGTTTGTGAATGAGTCACGCGTGTAGAGTTCCTGAAACGGCTAATAGCGCATAGTGTGTGTGCCACAGTGGTAACTGACTAAAGAGTAAAGCAGCGAAAGGATTAAGCAATTGGAAAGGGAATAAATAACTTAATGTTGCACAACACATCATCGCCAATTAATCACTTATGTGAATATCATTATTACTTCTTTATTTTATTATGCTTTCCAGAAATTTGGTGTTTACTTTGTTAATATTTCTTAATAGTACAATCCGTTGCAATGCTTAAGTGCTAAGATTATTGTTATATCTTATATAGATGTTATTATTTCTTTTTCTGACAATTCTTTAAAACTTAATCATGTATAAATCATCGTAAATCAATGAGCTATTCTAAAACCACTCATACTTCTCTTTTTTATAATACTTTACCAACATTCTTGTTTATTTATTTATTTTATTTATTTATTAATATTTATTTTGGAACAACCGTCAGTAACCAATAAAAAGCTTCATTATCATTAATATTTCTTTATTTTATAATACATTTCCAACTTTTACGTTTATTTTATTAAAATTTCTCCGTTTTACAACTAAATCTTGTATAGAAAACCAACGCAAATAAATCAAGAATTCTTTGATTATAAATATTTCTCTATTCAATAATCTTTGTAAGGAGTCGTTTACTTTATTAATATTTCTTTTCAGAAAAGAAGAATCCTATAAAGATATTCGCATATCAATCGATCAATAACTTTAAAATCATTAATTATATGTTGATATGTATAATCCTTTACGAATTTTATCACTTGGTTCATTAACATATTTTCTCTTTTATACAATTCTCTACAATATTGATCGTTTATATTTGAATCTACTGTAGTTTGGTAGCTTGGCCACACACATCGCTCCGCATTCGCAACCCTTCGTTCTGTCAGGCCGTCAGTCCTGAAGTTAGTCTCTTTATCTTCCCATTCACTCTTAAATATGACTGGCGCCCCCTTTTGAGATGTCTCTCCCTACCCCCAGTCCCGACTCCAGTCCGGTAATCACCTCTTCCCGTTTCTTTTGGGTTCCTTTTCGGGTTGTTGTGCGTGTGTTTCACACCTTTTTGGTGGCACAGTCTTAGGTCCCTCCACTCTCCACACTCCAACGGAGTTTGGGGCATGACTAATGCCGCGTGCAGTCAACTGAAATCAGCTGGCATTCGCCTGAATGTCGCCGGCATTACAGCGCTAGCTCTGGGCTCTGCCTCTGGCCGATTTCTGGACATTATTTATGGCCATTATGCTTGGACTATGAGGCGCGTTTTGTTTGCTTTATGAGCTGGTACCGAATCGGTCAAGTCGCTCAAGCTCAAGCTCAAGCTGAAGTTGAATGCAAGTTCTGCAAGCAGTTCCACAGTTCCACAGTTCCGAGAATCTTCGGGTCTAGACGGGCAACTCGTCGTGCGACACTTTGTCGCCGTCAGGCCCCCCTCTTCCTCCTCTCGCTCTGCTCTGTTGATCAGCACTTTTGTGAACCCATTCGAAGTTTCGGCTGGACTGGACCTGCATACTGTGCTCAGGTTTCAGGTTTAGCTTAGGTTTTTATAGCCTGCAATACGTTCGTTTTTTTCGCTTAATATTTTTATTTTCTTCGCGCTTATTGCTTTTTTGCCCGCGTCTCCATCTCCATCTGCGTCTGCATCTTTTGTTGTGCTTGCCACGAAATGCAGACCAAGGGTTGCTGCAGGGCGGGTCAGCAGAGGAGGGGAAGAAGGAAAGAGGAGCGAGGGAGTTCGCGCAGCTGCCTCTGCTTGGTGCCTTCTCATTTTCGTTTTAAATGAAGTGTCAAAGACTTTAAATAGCTTTTGATGCTACTGTGAATGAAGCTGTTTTTCATTCCCATCGTGCAACTTGTTGTGCATGTTGTTGTGGTTGTTGTTGCTCATTATGTTGCACAGTGGTTGCTGCTGTTGTTGTTGCTGTTGTTGTTGCTGTTGCTGCTGCAGTTTCAGTTTGGGGAGGAGAGCAAATGAGCGAAATTAAACGGCGGCAAAGTCAAGTGCAAGTGGGAATAAATATGAAATGGAAAGAAATAAAATACAGTTAATCAATATTATTGTTATTTCTTTAGTATTTATTTGATTATGATCAAATAAAATACTATTTAATATAATTGTAAAAATGCTTAGATTGGTATTAGATTACAAATAAATGCAGTAACATAATATACCCTACCATATTAAATACAATCTGCATTTAACTCTATTCTAAAAATACTTTAATTGGCATTAAATAACCTGTTGCACAAATTTGTTTATTCTTTCTGCCCATTTTCCTATTAATTGTAATATTAAAATGCATTTTATTTGCATTTAATTTGATGTTAATTTACGTTTATCGTTTATCGTTGCTAATTATCGCACAGCCACCACAGTTGACCCAGGACTGCACTCCCTCTCTCTCCCACTCTACCTATGCTATCTTTACCTCTTCAGCTCACCTCGCGCTTAGCCAGTACACCAACCCACTGCCAATTCTGCTGTTGTTTTGTTATTGTCGATTGTTTTTGCACAAATACATATATCGCCAGCAGAGAGAGAGACCTGACAGATCGTTTGGTCCACTGACTGTTGATGGGAATGTGAGGGAACTTTGCATTGTTGTTTCTCCTGTTGCTGTTATTGTTGTTATTGCTGTTGTTAATGCGGTTGTTATTGTTGAAGCACTCGAAGTCGCCGCCGGCTTCACTTCACTTCACTTTGCAATCTAAATGTTTTTAATGGCTCACAAAAATTCTTGAAAAATAAACGAAAGGCATCTACTAAACACGTGTGTGTGAGACTCTGTGTGTGTGTGCGTTTCACATGTGCTTATAAAAAGCTTCCGTATGAGCCTTTTTGCAAATATTTACAGTTTGTTTTTATTCAATTAAAAAAAAAACCAAAAACTGACAAAAGACACGAAGATGGATGGGAGTAGAGAGGGAGAGAGGGCAGCACAAAATCAAAGTGTAAACTGATAGCCAAGAGAGCAGCAACGACGCGTCAGTTGAGCAGCAGCTGAAGGGCATGTTAAACTGACAGTGCCTCTCAAACTGTACTCAAACGTCAGCCTGCCTTGATTGTCTCTTTCTGCTGTTGTTGTTGTTGGTGGAACTGCGGTAGGTTATTTGGTTTTCGGCTTTGTTTTCGTTGAAGCAGAGAGGAGGGTGGTGAGAAGCGGGAGGGGGTGAAGCTACAGCGTGCTTAAGTGCCTTTAGCTGCCTAAAAGACTTTGCACGTTGGAGTGGGAGAGGGAACGAGGGGCAGAGATGAGGCAGAGAGACAGGTGCGGAGCGTGAGAAAGAGACAGCGTGAGAGTTTAGCTGACGCAATTTGTTAAAACTTAATCTAAAGTAGGAAATTATTATGATAATAATAGAAAGATGGAATATAAAAATAAATAAAACAAAACATTAAATAAAATAAAATAAAAATTAAAACAAAATTGGTAAATAATTACATAATACAAGTAAAAACAAATGTTCAATGTGGAAGAAAGAAAAGAAAGGTTAAGATTTAAGTAATACAAAAATAAAAGAAATATGACAACAAAAATTAAAATAATAAAAGGAACATTACATATGCTAATGCAGAAAAAATAAAAGAAACATTAAGATTATTATAATGTAATATAATATAATATATTATTAAACAATATAATAAATATACATAAATACATATAATATAAATATGTACATACATAATATAAAATGATAATAATATAATATACATAATATAATTATTTATCTATTAAAGATTAATCTAGAAATTTAACTCTGAATTAAAGAAGATTTCATCATGAAAATCCCATGAAAGTCCCTGTTTATTCTTTTTGTCATTAAATACAATAGTTAAACAAAACAATAACATTATAATAATAACAATAATTAATAATAATAATGTACATATACATATATCTATAGTAATATAAATTAATTTATATAATTTATTAATTAACATTAGGAACATTACAGAAAGTCTATTTGTAGTTTATTTTATTTCAAAGTTCAAACTCTCTTTAATTTTTCTTATCATATTTATTCAGTAAATATAAATGTATTTGAATCAGACTCGCTGGGGTCTCTCTCTTTCTTCTGTCTCTGGCTTTCTACCACCCCTTTTCTACTCTCTACTCTCTCTTCCCCCTTCCCCTCTCCCCTTTATTGGCAATTGCCTTTCTTATATTTGGCCATTTATCTGGCCAAATACTTAGCTTGAGCTCAGCAAACTTCACGCGCTAATCTTCATCGCAAGACACAATCCTCAATCCTCAATCCCCAACCCAGACCCCAAACCCGAACCCCAAAGCCCAATCGAATCCCTATGGGTGCAGGGTGCAGCCCATCAACATGAGCCCGTTGAGCGCGTTGCCCATTGCCCATTGGAGCTGCCTTTTGGCTGATCAATCGTACAATTGAGTAAAATCCAACTTTATTTGCAGTACTTGCAGCAGGCGACGCTTTTTTGCTGCTGCCTCCTGTTGCATGCAGCCTGTTGCCGTTGCCCGTTGCCAGTTGCCCGTTGCCCAATGCCAGTTGGCCAGAGTCGCCTCGCCTCGTCTGGGCCTTGGCTTTGTTGTTTTAATGGCTTTCGCTAACATAAAAGCCATTAAGATAACATTTTTATAGGATTTCAATGGCAGTCACGGCAGCAGCAGCAGCAGCAGCAGCAGCAGCAGCAGCAGCGGAGGCTCCAAGGCAACAAAGAAGAAGTTTTGCCCGTTTTTTATAGTCCTCTAAGAGAGTGAGGGAGTGCGGTAGGGGGTTGGTGGTAGGGGGTAGAGGGTACTTAGACCCTACCACCACAAACCACTTCCAAATGTCATTGACTATCAATAGAAGCTGCTGCTGCTGCTGCTGCACTTGGCAACAGGTTGTGGTAGCTCTTGGCCTCAGCCCCCCTCTCAGCCCCCTGCCTTCTCCGTCTCCAACTGCAGCCCTACTCGAGTCTGTGCCTTTGTTTCAACTGCGCCCAGTTAGTTATCCCGGCCTCAATGTGCGCTTATTAAACGCAATATTTGTGGCAAGATGCAGCTCGTACTTGGACTGGGCCTATTGGCCATAAAGTGCGATTTATTTTTGTTGATTTTCCTCTTTGCCTTCTGCAAAAGGGCTTGGGCTCGAGCCCAACTACTTCCTACTTCCAGGTTGCCGGGCTTAGCTAGTGCCCACTGTCCCCCCTCCACTGTCCATTATCTAGTGCCCACTGTCCGCAGCCTGCTCTATGAATCCCCAAGCGATGCTGTAGTCACACTTTGCACTCTGTTACCAGTGCGCGAACCCTCCTCCAATCACAATGCCACTCGATGATGCAATGCTCTGGCTCTTGCTCTTGCTCTGGCTCTGGCTCTGGGTCCAGCTACGGCTATGACCCTGCGCCGCCGCTGCCACTGTCTCTGGTGGCAGAAACAAAGCACTGCACAGTGGGACCAACACTAAGTAAAATGTATGCAAAAGTTGCTCTTAGGTTAACATAGATAACTAGTTAATAAGACACTTCTTGGCTAAAGTTAAGATATGTACTTTAATTAACAATGTATATCAAACAAGAGTTATAGGCATTAAGGTATTGCCTCAACTCATCTCATATTAATCCTGACACACAAATTGTGAATATCAATGTTTAAAATTGCAAGAACAATTTTTGCAACACTTTTATCTTTTTAATCAGACAGAGATAAATTGTTTAATTTTATTACCTTTGCAGAGGGTTGATTTCTCAAGACAATGTAATCGAACTCAGCATATATGTTCCTTTTTAAATCAGTAATATGTTTCTGAAATTTCATTAATCGTTCCACGATATCACAGAAAAACATTTGTCGAAATGAAGAGTTTGGCATGGAAAACTTCTTGCCTTTCTAGATACTGAAACTAAACAACAAGTTTTCTATCATAATAATTTCAACTTAGTATTTAGATATGTTAGATATTCCTCAGATATGGATATATGTATATATCGTAGTTATATTTCAAATATATTTATTTATTTATATATTTATATTTATTAAAAAATTAAGATTTCAATAAGAATTGTTTAATGTTCCATCATAAAACTCTTCTTGCCAACTAGTATTATTAATAACAGACATTATTATATTTATACACCTACTTTATATGGGAATTATCAGTTCTAACTTATAAAATTCACTAAATGCAAGACTATCTTTTTATTTCTTTAGTTTACATTTTCTGCATTTCTTCACCCCTTTTCCACGCACCTTGCTCCACTGTGCGAGCTTACCACACTTTGAACAAATCGCTTCGCATTCTTTTTTATTCAGTTTAATGTTTTGAATCTCTTTCTTTTTTTTTGTTTTGCTTTTTTGCCCCTTTGTGTTATACTATTTTTTTTGCAGCTTCAGCTTCATCTTCTATCTCTAATGCCCGACAATTGTTGGCACTTCTTCTTCCTAGTTGGCTTTCGCTTTGTTTTGCTTTAGTTTTCTGTTTCTGTTTTTTCTATCTATTTCGGGGAGCGTCCATCGTCGGCGTGTTGAGCTCTTCAGCTCTTCAGCTGGCCAGAGCCAGCAGCAGCTTCCAACTTGCAATGGGCAACGTTCAACGGGCAACTTGCAACTTGCAGCTCCCCCAGCAGCGCGTCCATTATGCAGCATTATTTGCTGCTCTCTTCCGTCCGCCACTGTTGCTGCTGTTGATGTGGCATCCCCATTGCCATTGCAATACCAATGCCAGACTCTGTCCCTGTGCCTCTATTCCCCTCTAACCATCTTCATTCTCCCCTCTGCCTCTGCCCTTGTCTGTCCCTTTGACCAGACACAAACACATAAATTGCATTTGTCGGTTTGTTGTCGTTTTCATAAATAAGATAAAGATAAACGACCAAGTTGCATATTATTTGTAATTGCATTTGTTGTTGTTGTTGCACTGTTGCTGTTGCTGCTGCTGCTGCTGTTGCTGTTAGCAGCATTTGAATTTATTATTGGCCCCGCGCGCGTTTGCTTCGACTTCTTGTTTATGCCAAATGGCAGATCAATGCACGCCAAATGGCCCAACAAATGTGTAGCAAATATTTCAGACTCTCCATCTCCATCGCTGTGTGCCACAGAAAGGGTTCTAATGAGCTGCAGGAAGTGCCACAGCAGCAGGCAGACTGAGAGACTGAGAGAGTGACAGACTGGCGAATTTAGATAAACCATATTCGATGTATTGAACAGAGGAATTTGTAGAGAATATATTAGTTTATGCAGGTACTTTATTGAGTATCTTGGAGGAAGGTACTGAGAGGTGATTCATTAAAATTTTCATATATTTAGAAGATCTATGTAGATGTGCTGTGTAAAACATGTATTTTGTAGTGGTTTAATAATTCAGAGCTACTGGCTTAGTATCTTGCAGAGAGTTAGTAACATGTTTCAAATACCTTTGATTAGATTATACTCATATATTTAGAAGATATGAAGTGTATAGGAAGATGATATGCTAGTAATGCGTCTATATTATTCATTACTATACAGTCATATATCCAGACTAAACCTGGCCGTGGCACTAATGTTGATACCTCAGACTTACTACCTTTGCTCCTTTGCGAATTGGCCTGCCAAATTTGATAAGTCTAGTGCTGTTAGGCTCTGAGGTAGAGTAGATAAAAGAGATGAGAGAAACTCTGAAGGGTTTTATAAATCTTATACATTAATAAACAATGGGTGTTGAGTAGAGTTAGAGTACAGCTAAGTAAAGTTAGAGTGCCTTGGAGAGCGGTGCTAAAAGATGAATAATATCTTTCAATAAGAGTTTCTATCAAATATAGAATATAGTATATATGAAGTATACACATTATACAATAGTACATACAATTGCAGATATCCCGAGGCATGGGGTTCCACATTAGAATATAATAGATATAGTATAAACTGTCTTAGTACTACACGAGTACTATCTGTCAACTTTGATAGGTCTAGTTCTGTTAGTTCTGTTAGTGAAAGATTAAAGAAATAAGGGACTGTATATGGGCGTGGCACTGAGGTCATGTACATGAGAGCTACCTTAACTCTACTCACGTCTGATTGCCAATTCTGATAGATCTAGCTTTCGCAGGCCCTGAGATCGATTAGGTAGTAACAGATGGCAAGAGCTGACAATGCAATGTAAATTATGTTAAACAACTTCTGCAGTGTATAGTATGTAATAAATGAATTAGAAAACTCTTAAGAACTTTAAAATATAATCAAACATGCTGCTTCTACTTCTCATTCTTCAAAGTTTTCACTTTTGTTGCGCCTGCTCTGAAGGACAGTGCGAATTTCCGGCTTATACTCATATCTTAAGCTTTATTTCGGTTTTGTGTTTTTGGTTTTCAGTTTGGGGGGCTCTTAAGTATGCCAGACGTCTTAACCGATTAGCTCACAACTTCAAAACTCATATTTATTTATTGTTTTCATAATTCTGTTGTTGTTACTGTTGTTATTGTTGTTGTTGTTGTTGCTAGTGCCTTGTCATTTACCAAAAACGAGGCTCATTTGATGGCAGCAAGAAACTAATTCGATGTGACAGAGGCGCGCATAACTCTTGCATTTGTTTTAATCTTGCCCAGAAACTACAATAATTTATTATTGCCACATAGTTCAGGTTGTTGTTGTAGAAATGTTGCTGTAGTTGTTGTTGTTGTAGCATTTGTTGTTGTGCTTGTCGGCTTATATAAATGCGAAATTAATTGCTTAATTTAGTGGAATGGATAGCGCGCGTTTCTCAAAAAGCCACTTTTGCTTTCCAGGCAATAACTCCAAAGGTGTAGGAGGGAGAGAAAGAGTGAGAGCGGGATAGAGGGAGAAAGAGAGGGGAATATACATGTCTCGACTTGCACCGTTGGCAGTCTTAAGCTCTTGCGCTCTTGACAGTTTTATCACATTATTAATAAGAAATAGAGCTGCATCTATTTTGCCAGCAAATAGGCAGGGCAAGGACAGCAACAACAACAGTGTCTTAAAAATACCAGGAACTATACCAGAACACAACAGAACTGAACAGAACAGAGCGTATATAGGATGCCATAGCTTCTCGTCGAGATCTGCGCGCATCTGTCAAGTTTTCCACGCCCTCGCCTGGTCCAAACTGTCAACGTGGCCATAATTCATAATAAGCGGCCCAGAAGAACGACGCGGCGCCGACAATGCCGTTCTACAATTGTCTCTCTCTCTCTCTCTGTGTGTGTGTGTGTGTGAAGCTTGTAGACAGCTGCCGGGCATAGCAGCGGCAAGCAACGACTTTGAAATACTCTCACTAATTTCTCTTGTTATACTTCTATTTATATATAATAGAAATACTCCCAATCAATAATACATTCATTCTGCATTTTTTAAACCCCTGCTAGCGTTATGTAACTTTGTTAAGAGATTCTTCTATTAATTATACGAATAATATACTAACATAGCAAATGGGGTTAGTTAAAGTAATGTGTTATTATATTTATTCCCATACGAAGTTAACTTACTAAGCTGATTTATTCATTTGAAGTACGAACTGAAAGAAATATTATAGAATTTATATAATAGATAACTATACAGAAGGCAAGTTTTAATCACATAACCTGTAGACTCCACAGATATCATATATAGAAAAAGAGATCTTATATAGGAAGATTATATTTACTTATTCCCAGTCTGAATCTACAGTTGTGCTTATTTAACATATTTAACATTCTCTAGAGTTTGTTGATATACTTATTATAATAATGTATAACATGAATATATCCTATAGTATAGTAATATGAATATATTATAAAGTAGTATAGTATATATGGTATATTCAGTTAATATATAGACATATTCTAAGATCCTTTCTCTCACTTCTTTAATGAGTATCTACAAGTCAAATACTCACTTACAATTTCTTTATTCTTTGTCTTTGTTTCTACTCGTAGATCTCTGCTCTTAAGCCTTCTGCAAAGTGCATATACCCCTTATTCATGTTGTAGCAGCACAACAATGCTTTGTCTGTCGTATAAACACGAATTGGAGCTGGAGAGAGGGGTAGACAGTGGGGAGATGAGAGGCAGACAGGGGCGTAACAGGGGGCCAACAACATTTAACAAAAGGCAATCGCAAATATTTTGCAGGCGCGCAAAAAGCGAAATCTAAAAAGCCGGCAAAAACTCTACAAATGTTGTTCGACCTGACATAGAGTGGGGAGGGGAGGGGGGGATATAGAGGAGTGGGGGTTAGGTGTAAGTTTGGCTAGGGGGGTGTAGGGAGAGGTGGGCGGCTCTTAGCTGCGTTATTGTAGCTTTATTGTGTGTATGCATACAAATAAAACTAGGTGTACGTAGGTACACACACACACACACAAACACACACACACACATGGTATCGTTGCCTTTTGTTATCAGCGGCAGGCGCTGAATGCCAGTGGCGTAGGAGCAGGTTGGGGGGAGCAAGGGAAAGAGGGGAAGAAGGGCCTGAGCTATGAACAAATTGTTGACTCAGCGCCGTGCAAATTGTTCAATGCAATTTTTAGTTTTGCGAAATATTCCTGGGATGAATAACAGATTTATGGATGCAACAGTTAGGACGTTGAGTGCAGGCAGAGGGGGAGTAGAGAGGGGGAGCAGAAGAGGGGGCTGGCTAAGGCATGTGCAGTGCAAGGGAATATTTGCATAGTTCGACCAACAAATTCAACTGTTTGCAAAGTAAACAAAAACAAAATAATCAACTCACGTTGTTGGAATTCAATTCAGAATTCATACGGAGTTCATTGATATAATTTAGTGTGTTTTCTTTTGCTTCTATTTTGCTATATTTTTCTATATTCTATATTTTCCTTTCATTCTCTTTACTTGCAGGTGAGTTGTAAACAAGAATCGCACACATAACTCAGCTCTGGCGGGTAAGTTTCAGTCTCAGTCTCAGTCTCCGTCTCTTGACCTCTTTGGGCAGCTCTTCTTGCTTGTATCTTCTCTCTATCATTAGCTCGTTCTGTCAGTTCTTCCCCTCCTCCTTCTTCACTGTCTAATTACGCTCATTTCAAATATTAAATGCAATTTCATTCTCATCATTTCCGAACAAACTTCGCGCTTCCCCCAAAAACCTAATTGAAATTACGTAACGTTCATTGACTTTAGTAAATTTCTTCTTGGTCTTCACTATTCGCCAAGGCTTTGTGCTCATCTCTCTCTCCTTCTCTCTTTCTCATAATTCTTGTTTTTCTTCACTTCACTTTTATTATTAGTTTGCTGTTTTGTTGCTTGTATTAAGCGTCTCTTTGTCGTAATACTCGCAGCTCTAATGTAATCGCATTAGTGCGCTTTATTGCCTGCTTCCCCTCCCCCTCTTCTTCTCCCTCTCTTACTCTTTCTCTTTGCAAGAAAATAGATTTCATTTAGACACGATCATGCCCCATAATAATAATAAGCAAACGATCTGACTAATGACAAGCCAAAAAGCCAAGTTAGCAGGCTGCAAAGCATAAGCTGATAAGACTCATGTTGCCAGATTGTGCAGAGAGAGAGAGAGAGAGAGAGAAAGAGAGAGACAGACGGAAACGATGACGGCGACGATCGACAGTTGAAGACGTAGTGAAACTTGTCTCATGGTGGAAGAGTGGGAGAGAGAAAAACAACATAGTTTGCAATGAGTTGAAAGAAAGAAAGCTATGCGAATTTTGATAACAGTAAAGAATTGAAGATCGCTGTATATATTACATATATTACAAGCATATATGTAGATCGTATATAGATATATCGCATTGTTTGGAGAGGTTCGAAATTCCTTGTTTAAAGATGGAAAAATATAGGAATCAATCGAATAATCGTAAGTTCCTTTGATCTTAAACTAAACCTTATCGCTTCAAAGTTACAGAGAAGATCATTCACATTAAATGTTGAAGATATAAGGCTTAGAAGATATAAGGTTTAGTTCAAGATCATAGGAACTTACGATCAATTGATTGACTCTTACAAAATACAGTAAACTTTACAGAGCAGATCCTAAGATCGCCTGTTTATTAGATCAACAATGCTAAGTTGGTACACCAGTAAGATCATTAGACTGCCAAGCGCTACTGTATTTCGATCACAAGAACTACTTCAGCAATCTTCAGTATTCAGTCTTCTATCTCTCTCTCTCTCCCCTTCTCTCTCTGCCCCTCTTCCACTTCAAATCCCTGTCTGCGCATAACTCAGCCGCAATTAAACTGTTGAACTCGGCGCCAAATATATAAATTTACTCAATCCAACGAGATTGAAGAGATTGAAAGACTGAAGTGGCGACGACAACAACAAGTTTTTAGGCAGGCGCCCTGAAAAAATCATTGGAATTGAAATCGAAATTGAAATCGAATTCAATAATAAACACAATAATAAATAAATAATAATAAACCGAAAAAATCTCAATGAATGTTGAAGGTCAGAATGCTTAAGCCTTAATCAATATGGAAGACAGTTGGCAAAAAAAACAGAAACCCAGGCACATGAATACGCATACGAATACCAGTTCGAGTACCCGTAGTCAGTGTATCGATTGATTCGAATGCGTCGCCAATGAATTCTCGAGTCGTCATCGCAATTAAATCCCAATTGAAATTTACTCGCATTTTTCTCCACTTCTGCTTTTTGGTTATTCTTTTTTTGGAAGAATCAGAGAAAGAGAAGAAGAGGGGAAGAGAGGGAGGAAGGTAGCATAAATTGTTATAAATGGTTTTTCGGGGTCTCTTTAAAACGATGTGACAAATTTCTGTTGCCTTCTTTGATTAATTTCCATCCTCAATTGATACGAAACACGAACAAGTTTTATTGATTTCCCAGCTAATCTTCAGATCGTAAGGCTTTATTTATATACGCTGATACCATGCAGAACTACCTCTCTCTCTCTCGCTCTCTAAATATCTCTCTTTCTTTCGGGGCTGACGTATCCATTACGGGAGCGCGGTTCAATGATCGCATTTAATGATTTTTGTATGCGAAAATAAGTAGATTTTGTAGTTTTTTGTAGACTCCATATCGAGTGTATTGTGGAGTGTGCAGAGTCTTCGTATGTGTGTGTGTGTGTGTGTGTAGATCGTGTGCAAAAAGGTTTTTCGTCTGGACCCGTGCGGAGCTTTCTTTTGTTATTTGTTCAAATCGTGTGGTACATTTCAATGGTCTCTTTTTTGTCTGGGGATTTTGATTTCTGCTCTCTATGGTAGTTGTTGAGTTGGAGGAGTTGACCCTCATTGTTATAGCCATCGTTGTTGTTGTGGCCTATACACTTGAGTTGGTCGAGAGGTTGAACAGCTTTTGGCACACGGCACAATTGTCGATTATGCAATAAGGAATGGGAAGTCCAAAGACACGAAGAGTGTCCGAATTGAAACTGAAATATAACTATGATATCATCCTGATCAAGCTGATAAATGTTAACATAACTAAGTAATTCTGCCATGTTCTCTCTATCTCAGGCAATTGAAATATGGTCACCCTACGTCTCCCTTACTCCCTCCTCAGTCACCTGCCTGAAGTTATCTCCTCTTTTAATATCTGTAAAATATTTCCGAAATTGGCATTTAATTTTCACACCCAACGACAAGTTCCTCTCAAACTGTTATCATAAACTTTGGCGTATAAAAGATATCATTAGGTCTATAAACAGATCCATAAACAAATCGAAGTGCGGAGTGAGCGAGAAGGGAGAAGAACTTCTGTTTAAGTGCCCAGCAGGTTCTTCTGCCTTCTCTGCCTTTTTTTTTAACGATGACGACAATTTTATCCAATTACAGACTGTTCGACAGTAAAGATTAACACATAAAAAAGGGGAATACGAGAATTTTGCGCGAGAGGAAAATCAATAATCAGCTCATCTAGGGATAGTTGTGGGCTGATAAAGCGCAGTGCGTGTAAACGGGGCATAAAAATTAGAAGGGGAGGCCCTTTTCGGATCGTTAACCGATCGGACATCGAGAATGTGCCACAAGCCATAAAGCGTATATGCAGTTTCGGTATTTGATAGTCATTGACCATAAAAACCCCAGATAGAGCAGAACGTTGAGTTGAGGTTTAAGTGCCCTTTATAATGAGGCACAAAATGGGCAACAAAGTTGATAGTCTGACTGCAGACTGGGCTGGAGCTGGGGCTGGGTCTGGGCTGGTCCCAAAAGAGCGACTACTTGACAACTTAACCAAAAAGAACAGAGAGAGAGAGAGTAGAACGGGGGAAAGAAGA
Organism: Zaprionus vittiger; assembly: GCA_018904025.1. Taxonomy (NCBI): domain Eukaryota; kingdom Metazoa; phylum Arthropoda; class Insecta; order Diptera; family Drosophilidae; genus Zaprionus; species Zaprionus vittiger. Next base: position 20,041,826 of record JAEIFQ010001142.1, on the reverse strand, counting down.
GCCATAAAGCGTGAGAACATATATTTATAGATGGAGGTCGATCTTTATCACGCCTCGAGTACGCTGTAAATCTTCTGCCTCATCGCGCGGCAACAGGTCTGGCATGTAAATTTCGTACTCTCTATGTCTTTCCCAAATATTTTCAGTCAGTCATCTGCCAAATATGCTTAGCTCTTTCTCTGTCTTAATCTCTCTTTCTCTGTCTTTTCTTCACTTCATTGGCTCAACTTAATTGGCTTCTACGCAAACTTTGACCCACTTAGTCCGAGTCCAGCTCAGATCTTCTTCCTATATGGTATGTGTCGAGTCAGTTTCGGCACTTTAATTGCGATTGTTGTTCACCTATGCGATCGGGTTATTGAACCATCGTACTCGATACATTCTGCAGACTCTCTTTCCCTTTCTTATCAGCATCAGTTGATCTACAATATGAGTTTCTTTTGGATCTGGCAAATTGCTTCATTCATTTTGTTAGGTGCGTCGTAGCTCAGCTGGAAGTTAGTTCTCTTGGCTAACTTGGCCTACATTCGAAGGTTCATTATGTCATTATAATAAACTGTTTATTCGTTGAGTTTATTTATTAAAATTCTGCACAGTTCGACAGACTGAGAAGAGTTTGTCGATTAATTATGCAGTGTGTGCAGCTTGTAGATCATTTGTCAATTCACTTGAATGATCTCAGCCGATCTATGAGATAATGAGATAATAGTTTGCTAATTGTTAATTGTGTTTACCTGCATAAATAGAGACATTCGCAAAGCTAAACAGCTGAAGATCGTCTTGGGCTTAGTTCGAGAATGAAGAATGTGAAGAAGAATTGCGTTTGATAAATGATAGGCATATGATACATATTGGCTTTATGGTTAGAAGACATACATATGTATATTATTTTACTTTCAATTTTCATTTGTTAACTTAGTGCAGTTCAAAATAATAGAAGTGCACAATTTTGTTCTTATTATATGTATTACATACATATAATAAGAACAAAATAAATAGATTAATTAATTGATATATTACAAATTATTCTGACTTGTAAAATTAAATAATTTCTTTAAAATATATAATTTCTTTATATAATGCAAAGAAATATACTTTTTATATACTATTCTTCATCTTTATATATTATTTATACTAAACTAAATTACACGCGCTTTTTTCTAAAGCAAGCCAGCTGATAACTGACAAAAGATAGAATGCAATAATAGAGTCATAATATACATAGTATACAATATTTACTACAGTGTGATGATAAATATATGATAAATTACTCAATTATTTTGATTTACATGTATACATGTATAAGTTACACCTACAATACAGGGTATCACACAATCGATCTTATTTATCAATTTCATATATACAAATTCCTTTCATATTCAATTTCCTCAAACTCCTTATTTACCCACTCAAAATGTTACCAATTCCCACTGTGCAACTAACTGGCTCCCTCTCCTCTCTCTTTCCCTCTCACAAAACGTTGGTTAATTTATTAAAACCCACAACAACAGCAGCAGCGCAGCAGCAGCAGCTCAGCCGGCTCCAAGTTCAGTGTCAAAGCGTTGCAGCTTGCGATCGAACGCAACACGCAACATGTTCGATCGAGCCTCAGGCATGACACGCTCTTAAGCATGCGCCTAAGAGAGCGCATGTACAAACAAGGCGCTTGCTCTCTCTCGCACAGTCGGCACATTGTAATGGCAGCAAAAATAACAAGAAGAAGTTGGCAAGCCAAGTATGGACAATGGAAACAAGTTCTTGTTGTGTGCGTCTCTCTTTGTTGTTGTTGTTGTTGCTGTTGTTGAATGTTCTTTTTTCTGCCATTGTTGTTGCTGTTGTCTTAAGCGCATTTTGTTTACCTTATGCCTCGTTAAAGATCAGCTTGCGAGAGAGCCAGAAAGAGAGAGAGGGAGAGCGCACGTAAGTTTGCCCTGTCCAAACAAGTTGCAGTTGCCTTGTTCTGGACAAGACTCCTACACGGGCAGCAGTTGTTGTTGCTCTTGTTGTTGCTGTTGTTGTTTTCTGTTCTCTTCTTCTGGCTTTTTTTGCAATGCCAAAGCAGCAGGAAGTTCAATTTCAGTTCAGTTGAATTTTGCACGTCATCTCAAGCGGTCCTAACCGAGCCAAGCGCTGCGCTCTCTCCGTCTCTCTCTATCTCTCTCGCACTCTCTCACACGATCGTTCGCGCACTCGCTCTAGCCAATTTCAAATAGAATAAAGTTAAAGTTTTTGCAAGTTTTTGATTTTTTTGAACGCGTCGTGCGGCGCCTAAATGGCTCAAGTGCAGTGCTATAAATAATTAGAGTTGCTATAATTATAGCAGGACTTTTATAGTGGTCTAACTATGTTGAACTGACAACGCACTGCAGCAAGTGTTATCAATTTAGAGTCATTCCAGTGTTATCGATAACTTTATCGAGATGTATCGCCTGCAGAGACGCACTGCGCTCATAGCCAAACAAGGTAAAAATAGATAACCCCCACTCCTTGCTCCCCAGACCCTCCCCAAGCTTCTCTTGCTGACCACAACTCAATTAAGGCGGTTTCCCATTGTATATTTCCATCTACGATTGAGTCATGCAATGCAGGCATTGCTCATACGCCGCGTTGCTCGCTGGCGAATCTATAACACATTTAAATATCTGCGGTTGTTCGTGTGTGTGTGTGCGTGTGTGTTTGTGAGATGATAATGTGTCTATATGCGCTTGCGGTCTGGCGTGGAGTGTTAAAGTGTTCATCTAGGCAGAGATAAGGGGTGTGGTCAATAATCTGACAAGGGTGTGCGAGTGTGTGTGCGAGTGTGTGGATGACTGATCTGTGAACAGCTAAGTGTTGGCTAATTAGAGGGAAATTAGCTGAGAGTGTCGCATTTAATGTGCTCCCAATTAAAAAACTATTTCACGCTGCAAAAGGGTTGCGACTGAATTGGTAATAAATATAAAAAACATCAATAAATTAACTGGAGAATATGAAGAGAGAATTCTAATTTATATAATAATAATAATTGCTTCATTTTTAATTGAAAATGTATCCTTATTCGGAAACTTAGGATTAAGAAACTGCCTTGGCACCATAAAGAAATCTTTAAACTTTAAATATATAATATATAAATAAGTTGGGAAATGAGAAGAGATAATTCTAAAATTTAGTGTCAATATCGTTATAAATGTTCCCTAATAAGCAAACTAAGAATCAAGGCATTGTCTTTTATAATATAAAGTAATCTTTAGACTGGGATATATGAATAAATTGAAAATATAAAAGAGAAAGTCTAGAATGTTGCTTTAAGATTGGAAAAAGAAATGAAAATGTCTAGAAATATTCTTCCAATAGGAAATGAAGAGACTGCCCTGGATAGGGCCATAGCGACGGTTTTACGGGTCCTTGTTCAATACTTCTCTAGGGCCACTAGTTTATTTACTTTACTCAATGAAAATACAATATACATATGTGTTTACTAAAGGAATTGAATTGTCCAAATATATCCTCATTAAAAACCTTTTTTTGCTTGGTAACCGGGGGTCCTAGGCACTTGAGGGCACATCCTGCACACATCTAGCTACGGGCCTGGAAGTATAAAGAAATCTTTAAATATCAGACAAATAAACTAGCTGGAAAATATGAGAGGAGAATTCTAAAGAGCAGCGTGAAGATTGGTAAAAGTGAAATGAAAATGTCATGAGATTCTCCAATTTTACAAAATTTATTTATTATAACAAATCTTCAGATTGGGATGTATAAATATAAGAGAAGAATTCTAAAGATTGCCTTCAAGATTGACGAATAAAATGATGTCATGCAATATTTTCTTATTAGAAAACCAAGGATTAAGACTGATAAGACACTGTAAACAGATCTTTAAATTGAGACGAAGAAATATGAGAGAAGAATTCTAAAGGTTGACTAGAAGAATGGAATGATTGTAAATGTCCTTTCGCTAAGAAACTGAGGTTAAAGACTTCCTTGTCACTAAAGACAATTCTTCAAATTAAGCTAAATAATGTAGCTTGAAGAAAAGAGGGAAGATGTATAAGAAATGGCTTGAAAATAGCTAAAAATGTAATAAAACATTTACTAAAACAATATTTATTATTAACCTATTCTTGTCAAGTATTTATTACATGATATTTAAGCTCTCAGTTCGCGTATAATAATAACAAATAATACCACAATAAATCTCAATGATTTATGGCTAAGATGCTGGCAGAGATTCTCCATTGGCAGCTCCTTTCTCTTCCTGGCAACTGGCATTGGCAGTCTTAGTTTAGCCTGAATCTGCATGGGCCATTTTCATAAGGTTCCCTTACTTTCTTTACCACAAGAAGCGATCAGGGAAAAGGAAATGAAAACCATGCAAGATGTGGGTCAAGAAATGGCCAAAAAACAAGCCAAAACAGACAGACACACTGACAGACCTCAAACACGATGGGGCAATCATTTTACTTACTTTTGATTATAAACAAAAGACAGCAACAGCAACAACAAATAGAAATTATTTACAAACTCTAATCGGCGTCGTCTAAAAGGCGACCCAGAAAAAGAAAGAAAGAAGAACTGAGCTCAGCTTTGGCATCTTCTCTGGTTCTGCTGCGGTGCCCGCGGCATCTTTCTATTTCGTTTGTGGCAAAAGGGACTGCATTGGGAACCAGGTGAAAGATGCCCACAAGATGAGGAGGAAGAAGAAGAGGCAGTAGAAGAGACTGCAGAAGAGGCAGCAGCAGAGGCAGCTCAACTTTTGGTAGAGCGTGTCAATTCACTCTTCGTGCCGCTAGCCTTATAATTTCTGCTTGTCTGCCTGCCTCTCTCTCTCTCTCTCCCTCTCTGTCTGTCAAGCTTTGCATGCCAAGTGCTGTGCCCACAATTTGTCCTGCTGCCCAGGCCACAAAACCGAATCCAAATCTGAATCCAAAACCAAAAACCAAAAAGCAAACCAAGTTCAAAGTCGTGCCACAGTCAAATCTCTCGTTATTAGCGCTGCACATGGGCAAAGAAGGTCATGGACGGATTTAAGGTTTTGCTTTTCTAACTCTAGACGGTGTCTACCCTCTCCCCCTCTTCCCCCTGCCCCTGTCGCGCTGCCTGCCTGTCTGCACTTGGCCAATTGCCGGCGAGATTTATTATTGAAATGCATAAAATATGGACAAGGCACTGAATGCCATTTGCCTATAGCTGTATGTGTGTGTGCTGTATGTATGTGTCAGAGTGTGTGTCTTCTGTATATGTGTGTGTGTACTTTCTAAGCAACATAAAGTATGCGTGCAAATTGCAGACAGTTTCATAATTCATGACCCCCTCGCAAAGTTATTTAAAATAATTTGCCGGCAAGAATTTATAGGAATTTATTGGAATTTATAGCACAGTTTATAGCACACATAGCGAAGGGGCTGGTATGCTTTGCAGTTAGCACGCCTGACCCACTGTGCAGGCTTCTTTAGGCTGCTCCACTGTGCAGGAGTAGAAGAGGGGAGCCTGCCCAGTAGCCACTGCAGTGGCCCGTGGCAGAGCTTGTCTGTCTAACTGTTAACTGACAGATGGTGACACAGAGGGGGAGTGAGAAGAAGAGAGAGAGGGAGAGAGAGAGGAAGAGCGAGAAGGAGCTAGAGAGGAAGAGGGAATCTTAGTCCAAGCTGCAGTCGGCGCTTAATGCGTTTCCTTAAGACGCGCAACTCTGGCGACGCTTTGACGTTGTCTAAATTATTGTTAGAGTCGCCGCTTTTATGGCCACGTTGCACGCATCACTCAGACGAGTCCCGCAACCACTTCCACATGGCGTGGCACCCTCAGCCTGCCTCCTCCTGCTGCCTCCTCTCTGCTATTTTTATGACCTCTGCCAACACCAGCGACGCTCCAAACTTATCTAACGCAACTAACTAACTAAGTATCGAGCAATTCTAATCTAATCACATGAGAAGACAGGCAACTCAAGAGAGAGAGGGAGATAGAGAGAGAGACAGGCACAGACAAAGAGAGAGAGAGAGAGAGAGAGAGAGGGAAGTGCAGTCGCTTTTACCGTTTGCTTTGGCTCTTCTAACGATGAATGCAACGGTTGTTTTCCCTTTCTGGTCATCCGCTGTCGTGTGTGCATCCCAAAATAGACAACAACAACAACTGCAACAGCAACTGCAACAACTCTGACTGCAACTGCAACTTCAGCGAGTTGTTGCACGCGTGACTGCCCCACGCCGACGTCCACACACAGGCAGCCTCGCCTCGGCACCAGCTTCCACTTCAGCTGCAGCTCCTCTGCCCCAGTCTCAGCTGCAGCTTTAGTTCTAGCCACAGTCGCAGCAACTGTTGCCCCATCTCTCCTAGTCCCTGCCTCAGCCTCAGCCTCAGCCTCAGCAACAGTGCCATCTACAGTCCCAGCCCCAGTCCTAGCCTAGTCCCAAACCCCAGTCAGCCTTAGTCCCTGTCCTCCGTCTTAGTTCCAACTTCAGTCAGCCTCAGCTACAGTGCCAGCCTCAGTCCGAGTACCTACCTCAGCTAGTCTTAGTCTGAGCCTCAGCCACAGCCTCAGCTCCAGCCTCCGTCTCAGACTCAGCACCAACCTCTCCCAGTCTCAGTGCCATTTCTCCTCTTCTTCAGTACCATTCTCCCTCCCAGTCCCAGTCTCATTCCCAGTCCCAATTGCCTTCCCAATCCCAGTTTCAGTCTGAGTTCTCTTGAAAAAGTCTTCCTGTTTCTTGTTCATCTGCATCTCTAGCTGCAGCTCAGTCTGTCTCCCTTCCTCTCTCCTCTTCTTCGCGCCTACTGCTTTGCGTTCTTCAGCAACTGCTGCTCTTCGTTCTCCTTCTACTCTTCCCCCATTCCTCGGCTGCTGCTCTCCATTCCCCTTCTACTCTTCCCCCATTCCTCAGCTGCTGCTCTCCATTCTACACCTCCTTCTCCTCTTCTCTCCTTCATCTTTCTCCTCTGCAGGCTTGTGCTTGTGCAGTTAATCAATTATAACGACTCTTGATTTCCTTCCTGATCTAGATTAAGATTTTTATGTGGGTTCAGGTTCGTTTAGGGGTTCGGCGCAACAGCTTCGGGTTCGTGTTGCGTGTTGCACTTAACTGTGACTGACTGTCGGCAGTTTACAGTTGGTTTCTTCGCCGATTAAGACAGTTGCGTTGCCTTGATTCTTACAGATTCTCCCCCCCCTCTCTCTCTCTCTCTCTCTCTCTCACTCTTTGATTATGACGTGTGCTGAGAGAGGGGCTTTTTTATGGCGACATCGTGGCTGATCGCAGCTGTCTTAATTGACTTTTATGTTGCACCGCACTTTGCATATGTTGCATAAGGGGCAGGAAGGTAGCTGCATAAACCATACACGACAAGCACCTTTCATTCCTTTCGGTTATTATATTCCGATTCGACAATCTTTCTCCACATTCTCCTCTGTCCAGTAACAGAGACGGAGACGTAGACAGAGACAGAGAGACTCCTTTCCACAATAGCCCAGTTTAGTTGATTCTCTCTGTGTGTTTCTGCTGCCTTTCCCTTTGGCATCATTATGCCCATTTAATTATACCTTCTTTTCCAAATAAATCACTCAATCAAATCTGCTGCAGCCTCTCTGCAACGAGTGCAGCACATGACAGCGCAAAGTTTCCCACCAATCGCTCACAGCAACAGCAGCAACAACAACAGCAGCAACATAAATACATCAGATGTCAAAAAATGAACTTGACTTGGGCAGCAAGTAGACCAAAAGCAAGCAGGCTGAAGGAGCTCTTCCAGCTAGAAGAGATCTCGGTCTGAGGTTCCACTGAAAGGCAGAGGCAGGTTGAGGTTGGGACTGAGGTTGGGGCTGCCTTCTCCCTTGTGGGCTGGCCGCATTAAATAGCAAACAATAAATTAATATGCCGTAAGTTAATAATTACCAAGTTGTAGAAGGAACGTTGATTGTGCCGAGATGGCAAAGATTGCGGCTACTGTGCTGTTGCTTTTGCTCTTCCTTCCTCTCTCTTCTCTTCCATCTCCAGCTATATGCTCCTTCTACTTCTGCACCTTCTTCGAGTCGACTCTTAGTGCCTAAAAGGAGACTCATTAAGAGGAAACATTCATATGAACAGAGGTAGTGCTGTTGCAGTAAGGTCCTGAGCAACATATGATGATAAAGTGCTGTCATTGGTTTTGCCTAAAGAGAGAACTTAGAAAATCAAAGTTAAATTGTATTTGAAGATATGTTAAACTAAACAAAAATAGTTCAAATATAAACAATACTTGTAATAATAACAATAATAGTAACAATATACACAATATTTACTTAAGAGAAACAGCAGAAACTTAAGAATGTGTTTGAAACTTTAGAAAACAATGAATTGTTAAGCTTCTGATCTGAAGTTGAAGTTTAATAAAAATTGACAATGGGATGAAGATCCTAGATTTACTAAGTCATCAATAAATGATTACAAATTGCTTGGAACTTCTAGTTCAGGTTTAATTTTACATGAAAAGGTACCTCTCCTAAGGTTCTTAACTTCTGAAAAGATTCTAAGTAACCAAAACTTTTTTATCTCGGATCGTTTACCATTTATCGTTTATGAAAACTAAATTGAAGAACACATTGTTGAATTATTTCTCAGTAACTCCTTAGAACTTTTAGTTCAAGTTTAGTTTTACAAAAATATAATATAAACTACCTCTCCTAAGGTTCTTAACTTTTGTAGACATCCTAAGTAACGAAAACTTTGTTATAATTGATTTCTAGCTAATGAAACTTTGTTGAAGAACAAGTTCTTAAATGTTTTCTCTAAAATTCTTTGAACTATTAATTAAAAGTGGAATTTTAGTTGAAGATTATGGTATATTGTATTTAGTATATGTCGTATATTTAGTATATAATATATTTAATATATTATTTTATATTTATTATATTTAATATATTAATTTATATTTATTTTTATTCTATATTTAGTATAGTATAATCATTTCAAAGATAATTTTCTTTAATTCTTCACTTCCCCAACTTCTCAAAAAATCCTGTGCCATCAAAACTTTGATAACAAACAAATTGAGTAGATAAATGTGATTTGCAGTTGAGATACCTCTCAAGTATCTTATCCTCTTGTTAGATCTCAATAATTTGTGTTTTTCCGAAGAACAACAACTGCTTCTCTTTCACGTTCCACTTAGTCGAGATTCGCTTGAGTTTTCTCGATAAAGCAGAACGAAATTTTGTGTTCTCCCAGTGCAATTTCGCAGTTTGTGCGTGGCAAATTAATTGAGCAAAAGTTCACTAAAGTTTACATAACTGCAATGGAAACCGCTATTACAACAACAACAGCAGCAGCAGCAGCAGCAGCAGCAACACAGCAGCAACAGCAACTTGTTAGACCAGTGAAAAGCAGCTGCTGCTATGGCTGTTGTTGTTGCTGCTGTTGTTGTTGTTGCTGCCGTGCCCCGCTCGGCACTTTTCATCATTTTTATGGTCACCGTTGCAGCAGCTTCTTGCCAACATGTTGACAACAACAACAACAACAACATAGCAGCAGCAGCAGTGGCAGCGTCGCGCCCTCAAAGCCAAACAAAAGTCACCATGGGCAATGGCAGAGTTTGCCCATGGTCCAAGCAGCCATCGCCACGCCCCCTTTTGTCGCCTCGCCTCCCTCCGTTTTCAATTTGCAAAAAACCGAAAAAAAATAGAAAACTGCGAGAAAAAACGGACTTTTATTTGCCAAATGCGTCAAGCATTCCGATTCCAATTCCTATGCTGCACCCCAACAGCAACAACAACAACAGCAACAGCAACAACAGCAACAACAACAACAACAGCAACAACAGCCACTGCAGCAGAAGTCTTGCTGCCATTTGTCAACATTGGGTCGGTTCGGTATCAAATGTCTGTGGGGGACCCTGGAGTAACCATGACAAATTTGTTGTAATCAGAAAGCACTAACGACAGCAGCAGCAGCAGCAACAGCAACAGCCACAACAACAACAACAGCAACACCGGCAAACAAATAACCATAGACGATATGCTGAGGGCCAACAAAGAGTGTAGGAAGCGGAGGAGATGGAGGGAAGGTTAGAGGGGAAACAGAAACAGCTAAAATATTCGCGCAATTTATAAAATCACTTTGGCAAACATTTGAATAGCCATAAGTCATTTATAATATGACTGTATTTGATTGAGAGTGTTACTATATAAAGGTAGAAGATGAAGGATAAGATATGGAGAGATTTAAAGGATATTTACAGACAATGCTTCAGATCATTTATTAAATTCTATAATATAATTTTAGACAGAGCAGGCAAAGCAAAGATATAAGTAGTTCCGATAGTTTTCATTTATTATTTATTGAAAAGGTTCGAAACAATTTCTTATTAGTAAGTTTAAAGATGGGTTCATCAGCTACTGAAACTGTTTAATTATAAAAAACTATAGTAAAATTAGATTCGAATTTCAAGACTAAATTTCTTAAGGAAGAATAGAAAGCAAAGATAAACCAAGTACCTACTCTTATCAGAATGTTAATAAAGAATATCTTCGACAGTTTAAAAATAAAACCTAAGTCCCCCAATAGGTTTAATACTTGTACAATAAGTTCAACAATAAGTTAAATAAATACATTATTTGATGTGAATATCAAGAAAAGATTCGTTGTGAAGCAAGGGAAACCAAAGATAAACGAAGGATTGGTTATAATCAGTGTATTATTAAAATTCAATATATTATTAATTATAAAGAAGATCTACACCAATTTCAAAATAAACAAAGCATAAGATCGATTCTACAAAATTACTAACCTAAAGAAACAGTTAAAATATATAAAAATATAATTTTTCTCGTATTTCAAAGTACAATTCTCTAGTTTCCTTCAGTTCCTTTCAACTCTGCTCTCTTTCTGACCCATATCATAAGATTGTTCTCAAGATCAGCTAAGATCAGCTTTGATTTCCGATCCTTGACCCGCTTCAGGTCTAAGCTCACCTGCTGCCTTCGATTGGGGAGAGGGAACTCATTAAGAACTCAAGTGGTGGCACATTACAAAACTACCTTCCTTTTTTGTGGCAAACAGTATAAATAAAGAACTAAGGTTTGTAGGGAAAGAAAGAAGATAGAGAGGGGGAAAGGGGGTACTCCACAGCATGTGCTATAAATAAATGCAATTTATATATTGAAAAAAAAGAAGCGCAGCTCAAGAAAAACCCACACAAAGCCGCAGAAGCTTAAGCAACGCTCTGCTTGTGGTTGTCTCTCTCGCTCCCCTTCTGCTCTTTCCCTCTTTGTCTCTCTCTCGCTCCATCTCTGTCGCTCTCCCTCTGGAAGTCTGCTGCAAATCCCCGAAGCCTTCAAGCGCGTCTCTAACGAATGTTTTAGCTTTGCTTCCGGCGACATAAAACTGCCGTTTGTTGCTGTTGTTGCTGTTGTTGTTCTTGTTGCTGTTGTTGCTGCTGTTGTAGTTGCTGCTGTGGCAGTTGCAGTTGACCAAAAAGCAGCTGCCTATTGAGTAATGCACCTCGGAGTCGCCTCCCCGTCGCAACTTGCAGCTGAAGTTGCCATCGATTCTTGCTGCTGCTGCTTTTTCTCGTTCTTTACGTTTCCTTTATTTGTTGTTGCTGTTGTTTCTGTTGATGTTGCTGTTGTGCTGTTGCTGTTGTGTTGCTTGCTCCTTCTGCTGCTGCTGCTGCTGCTGCTGCTGCTGCTGCTGCTGCTGCTGCTCGGGTCAGTTTCAAGTTTTGGGGCAGATGTTGCCGCGTTCTGTTCTGTTTCGAAAGTAATTCGTCTGGGGCAGCTTCTGCTCCCTCTTCTCCTCGTTCTCCCTCTTCTCCTGCTTCTTCTTCTTCTCTGCTTTGCCTATAATTGTGGGGCACACGGACAATGCGAGGTCCAAGTTCAAGCCACCCACCCACATTTTATTGTTATCGCAATAAAGGCAGAACCACACACAAAAGCGTAGCACAGCTGCCTCTGTCTCTGCCCCTGCCACAGTTACTGCCCCTGCCCCAACGATGCGCAACAACAACTCTGGTTTTTCTGGGTTTCTTCTTGGCTGAGGTCATTGCGAAGCTTACAGTTTGCTCAGCTCTTACCTTATTTACTTACTTCACTTACCTTGAGAAGGTTTCGGTTAGAGATCTTTAGATTTGGCAACAGTTTGAGACGGACATGAGTTCTAGCTTATGGAAATTACTGTATATATATGTACAGAGAGCACTCCTAACCCAATTGAACTCGGCTAATTGAAGGCACTTTGTGAGCAGATTAAACTGAAGTGTATCCCAATCTTAACTACAATTATATCGTTATTAAACATACATACTATGTACAGCTGTGTTCATAAAAAAAGCAGTGCGCATGAGCTGCAACTTTAAACTTAATTTTATATATCAAAAAGTAAATGAATGTTCACAAATTTAATTTTGTTTTAACTTCGTGATTATTATAAACAAAAACATGTTAGTGAACTTATGATATATTGATAAGGTATTGCAAAAACAATAACTTTTTTAAATTCGCAATAACTTAAAGCAAGAATACACTGTAGAAACGGGTAGCTTGTAGAAAATACTTAGCATGACATGAAAACAACCTATTTGAATAGGTTTTAACAGCGTAAAAACAACCTATACTTATAGTTCTATAGTTGTTCAATTGAAATTTGCATAATTTAAATTCCTAGTAAAGAAAAACTATCAATTTAAATTATGCAAATTTTAAATGAACAAGATATATTTATATATTTATTAATTTATATATTTATATTACATAAACTTATTCACTTTAAACTGGGTTCTTTCAATATCTTTCTAAAGTAGAACAATACTAGATGCATCTACACAGTTTCATCATAACCAAACATACAATTAATGTACAGTTCGTATAGGTTTCAATACAACCTCATTTCTTATATGAATTCTTTAAGATATATCTCTGATATGATTACTCTATTTACGAAATTCTATATAGTTATTAAATGTAGTTTGTTTTTGAATTACTAACTAACTGTAGAACATTCCTAGCACCCCATTCCACTTGCTAGCAGCCTATTACCTTAGCACCCTATTACCTCAGCACCCTATTACACTAGCACCTTAGTCTCTCCTCTCTCCACTCAATCAACCTTTCGCAACTGGCAAGAATTGTAGTGACCCTACGCTCTGCCAGCTAAGCGACCCTTCTGCGTTGTGCTTAGGGTAACAGGGTACTTGGGTAGCAGGCATAGGTAGGGCAGTGTACTCGCTCACTTCAAGATAAAAGCAAATAAAAAATTGCATAAAATGCCAGCGGCCGCGGCGGGCCAGAAATGCATGTGGAGCTGGAAACGCCGCCGCGGAGCGGAGCATTGAACTCCAGTGCCACGCTCGCTGATCGTTGCACGTTGCACGTTGCACGCTGCACGGTCCACTCCAGAGCAGGCCACAAAACTAGAAAGAACTCAATGAAGGAGGAGGAGAAGGAGGAGGAGGAGAGGGGGCAAGAAGTGACTCGACTGAGAACTCGTATCTGTTCTAAACATGGCCACAGATACTACAAATATACAATGCGAACACATTGCCAGATCGAAGAGGCATAGGGGGAAGGGGGGAACGGATGGACAGACGGACTTTCGCACGAATGCGCGCAGAAAGAGAGAGAGAGAGAGGGAGAGAGGGAGGGAGGTAGAGAGAGAGAGGGAGAGGAAACTGAGAACGGTTGAGTCAGCAAGCGATTAGAAGCCTAAAAGGAAGTAATGTTGCAGAAAATGCAAGCAGAGGAAGAGGTAAAGAGAGGGAAGAAGGAAAGATCAGATTGCAGAGAGAAGGAAAGAAAGAGATAGAGAGAGAGAGCTGCAGAAAGTGAGAGAGGGACAGAGAGGTAGAGAGAGAGAGAGAGAGAGAGAGGCAGAGACTGACTTTGTTTCGTTGCTGTCTTGGTCATTTTTAAAGGTGGTTAAAATTGAAAAGAAGCAAAGAAATAAAGCTTAAGGCCTGCACTCGCTCTACCTCTCTCACTCTTCCTACTTCCCTCTCTCTTTCCCTCTCTCCTTCTCTCTCTCTCTTTGTCTCTCTTGCGCTCTTACACACTGCCTGACTGTGCTATTATTATGTGCTTTTTCTTTTGGCGCGACTGCAGTTCGAACCCGACTTGGAGCTGAAGCTGAAGTCTTTCCCCTTCTCTCCCTCCTCTCTTCTCATCTTCTTCTTCTTCTTTGCCTTCGTCTTGATCTTCGTCTTGGTCTTTTGGCGTGTGTGTAATTATCCAAGGACGCCGCTGAGTAATGAAACGACCTTGAGTGCAACAGCAACACACACACACACACACACACACTTGCAAACAATAGTTACATGCGGAGACACGTCGTTGCTTTTGTGTGTTTGGGCGTGCGTTGTGCCGGAACCAGAGCCGCACCCCGCACCCCTGAACCCTTCCTTCCTCCCTCCTCCCTCCTCTGACCACACCCAGGCACCCTCTGCAGCCAGGCCAGGGCGTTATTTGTTACACATGGACAAAAAGCCGATATGGTAAACAATTTGTCAGCGTCATAACAAACCCAGAGTCAGGTCTGGATGGAGGGAACTGGTGCTGGAGCCGGAGCTGGACAGCTTTGCAGTGCGCTGGGGCAGCCTAGACAAATGTGGAACGCCCACAAATCTTTTGGGGCGAGTTTCGGTAAACAAATATAGAAAACTTGTGCTTTGTTCACTTGGCAGAGATCTGACAAGATCAGCAACAGCAGCAGCAACCCAGACTGATCTGGCAACGATCTTGCTGCACTGTGGTGTATAGAGAGAAAATATCTAATATAAACACATTGATGGGGAATTATTGGAAGTAATTCTAATACAAAGGGAATTGAAAGGGAAATTCTTGGAGTGTTGAAGAATTCTGATGTAAGGGGAAATATGAGGAGCAATTCTAACAGAGATGAATTCTCTTGTAATGGGAATATAAATACTTTGGATATACTTCGAGTCTTAAAAGAATTTTAATATGATGGGAATTATGACGCACAATTTTTAGAAAAAGAATTCAAATATAATGGAAATATAAAGAAAAGTTCTTATAGTCTTAAAGAAATCTTATATGTGGGGCAATTCTTAGCGAAAAAAATTCTAATATAATAAGAATATAAAGCGAAATACTTCGAGTCTTAAACAACTTTAATATAAAAGGAAATTTGAGGGGCAATTCTTATTAAGTTCTATTTTATAAAGAATATAAAGGGAAATTCTTCAAAGTGACAAATAATTCTTATTTAAAGAGACATATGAGGAGTGATACTTACACAGAAGAATTCTAATATAATGGGAATATAAATTGAAATACTTAGAGGAATTTAAGGAATTCATTCTTAGTGAAAAGAGTTCTAATATTTGAGAAAAACTCTTGAAGTGTTAAAAAATTTTGTTTTAAGGGGAATATGAGTGGAAAATCCTAATATATTTGAAATATAAAGAGAAACACTTTGGGTTTTAAAGAATTCTAATATAACGGATCAACAAAGGGGAATTTCTTAGAGACTGCAAGAATTCTAATAGAAGGGGAAATATAAGAGGCAATTGTAGAGAAGAATTCTTATATAATGGATAAAGAAAGGTGAACTTCTTAGAAACTACAAGAATTCTAATATAAGGGGAAATTTAAGGGGAAATTAAGTATTCTCTGATTGTTGATTGTTTATCTC
This sequence comes from Zaprionus vittiger, assembly GCA_018904025.1. NCBI lineage: Eukaryota > Metazoa > Arthropoda > Insecta > Diptera > Drosophilidae > Zaprionus > Zaprionus vittiger. Next base: position 20,026,230 of record JAEIFQ010001142.1, on the reverse strand, counting down.
AACTTCTGCACTTTGATAAAAAGTTGAAATTAATTTATTTAGCATTTTTTTTGAGCATTTTGCTTGGCATATTTGCGATTTTATCAGCAAGGCAAGCCACCCCTTGCTGCTGCCCCTGTCCCCCTGCACCCCTGCACCTGCACCACATGCCTCTGCTCTCCTCTACTAGCTGTAACTCTCTGTGTGCCTCCTCTGGCAACAACTAATCAGCCCGAGCGCAAAATTATTTGCCATTTTCTACGCGCTGCTTCAAACGCGGCAACTGGCGGCAGTTGTTGTTGTTGTTGTTGTTGCTGCTGCTGTTGTTGTTGTTATCTGCTGTGGCATGCCAACAGGCCCCACCATTAGGCCGTAATCATCATCACACACGCCTTAGCCAAGGCTACGGCGAATCCATTCCCCAAGAGACGCCGTAACCGCAGAAAGAGAGGGAGAAGGAGGTGTGGCAAATGCGCGCGCGCGCCTTTTGTCTATGACGGAGAGGGAGAGAGGAGGATGGAGCTGAGGTAATGGGGAGGCAGGCACTAAGAGGCAGCCACGAAGAGCAGGAAGAAGAGTAGGGGCAGAAGGGAGGAGGGGCAGGCTTGCTATTTTTAAGTATGGGTTTCGGTTTCATTGTTGCATTTCTTCTGCGTTTATGAAATTAATGAGCAGCGCGCTTGCCTGAAGAGGGAGATGGGGAGGAGAGAGGGGGCAAAGAGGGAGGGAAGCAAGGGTAGAGGAAGACAGACAGCTGCCTCTGCACGTTGCATAATCGCATTTCATTTATATTGACCCGCATATTTTGCGAATGGATGCGCAATTTGCTTAGCCCTGAGGCGCCGCGATGCTGTCGCCTTCGACGGCTTCAGCTGCGACCTTTTACAATTGAAATGTAAACACTGTAGAGATTTGTCCCTACCCCCTACCCCTTTCCCCATTCACTCCTGCCACACTCTCATCAATTTGCTGGCATTCCTCATCCTCAGCTTCATCATTCAACTCAAGCTTCCCGAACAGTTTCTGTTTGTCTTTCCCCACGAAGAGTGTCAAAAACGTCCACTTCTTGTTGTTGTTGTGGGATCAAAGTAGCAATTGAGGTTTTTTTGGTTTCTTTTTTTGGTTTTTTGCATATTTTTGATTTTTGATTTTATTAATTTTTGCCTCATTTCATTATTATTATTCATGCATCTTTGGTTCCTTTGTTGCCCTCCACGCTTCATTTCACTTAACTCTTTTATTTGTTCAACAATTATCGTTCAACACTTTCGTTTCTCGTTTCGCCAAAATGAAATGAAATGAAAAAATACTTAATTTAATGACAAATTCGTTAAACAGCTTTTTCTGCTCTTCTTTGTCTTTGCAGGTATGCGAAATGTTTCATTGCAATCGAGTCCAAGGGGGTTTTAAAGCGGGAGCCGAGTAAGTGATTCATTAATTGGTAAATACTTGAGGAGGAACTGCATAATAACAGAGTACGGGAGTGTGGGGAAGGTTAAACTGAAGGTTTATTTAAAGGTTTAAGAAGGTGTTAAAGTAAAATACCTGAGTATTTTAACAACTTAAGCTGAAGTTTTTTACTTGTTGAAGAAAATAACTTTAAGAGTAGATCAGAAAGAATAGACAACTCATTTTAGATTCTTCTTTATTCATTTTTATATATTCTAGGTTTTAATATGTATACATCACATTTCTTTAATAGCTTCTACGTATATTTAGATAATTTCTCATTATCTTTTCTTAACATTTTTCTCTTGTCTCATAGCTTAAGTTCCCTAGTTAAGCTTTAGGCTTACGATTGAGCTCAGAGTATTATTGATGTACCGAGCTTGTATCTTGTTTTAATCTTAAAACAAAGACAAGAGTAGAGTTCTTATTTAAAGTAAAAGTATATTAATATTCAAATAAGATAACGAAAGATAACGGATATCTCAAAGTTCAGTTTAAGTTTAGCTATTGCCAGTGCTTTATATGTTGTAGGTAATGTCTTCTTTACCTTCTGCTTTATTGGTTTGCATATGTATCTTCCAATCTTTATACATATTAATGTGTACTAGATTATTTTTCTTCATTAGTTTTCATATATCTAGCAGAAGTTTATCCATAAGTTACATTTAATTATATCTCTACTACTTATCCAAGAACAATTCAGTTCCTATCTCAAACTCCTTCAGACATTTCTTCTTCTCCCACTGCCTACATTACTTTTCCTGTTTTGATTTACAATTAAAGCCAATAGTTTCAGTGCTATAATTGCTGCTACTCCATGGACATATCGAGCCGTTAAGCTTATCTGCAAGCACATTAACTTTAAGCTCAGCCAGTCTCAGTCTCAGCTTCAGTCTCAGCTTTCGTTTCGAGTGCATGCGGCTTAATCGGCAACTTTCTAATGCTGCGCGATCTCTTTTTGCCAAATATTACACATCATTATGCAGGGGGGAGTGAGGAGAGAAGAGAGAAGAGGAGAAGAGTAGCAGATAGGAGGATGAGGATGAAGACCCCACCCACCCAGAGCACCGCACAGATGCTTCCTGCTTGCTGCTTGCCAGGCAGGCAGGCAGGCAGGCCCCTCCCTCGTGCAGAGTATTGAAATTTATTGTTATGGTTTGCGGCAGCGACTACTGTCCATAATTTTTCAACAAATCGTCGCTCAGCTGTCACACTAATCTTGGCGGCCACCAAGAAGCCGAGCCGAAGAAAGAGAGGCCCCTCGGGCCAATTTGCATATGAGTCGACGAGGCGCAGTCGTCGTCGCCAGTCTGAGACAGAGTCTGGGATTGGTTTGGGGACTGTGTGTGGATGTTGTGTGTGTGCTGTGTGTGTGCTGTGTGTGGATTGTGTATTGGCCTGGTCAGCGAAGCGTTGTCGAAAGATATCAAAACACACCTACAACAAATGGCCAAAAACAATTGTGGGAAATTATTGCTGGAAATGAAAACATTTTCGGAGGAGTTCGCTCCGAACGTTGTAAAACTAACAAAGCGAATTGAGAGTGTGTGCTGTAAGTTGAGGTGGGGTATGATAGACACGGTATTGAGAATAAAAATAAAAGAATGTATTATAGAAGGAAAAAAGACACAAGGATGAAACCTCTCAAAACATAAAAAGAGCTGCAGAATGGAACGAAAGAGAGAAAGGAAAATCTACCTACAGAGAGTTTAGAAACGATTAAACATCTGTGTTTTTATTGTGCAAATGAATCAGAATCATTTTAGATTGAAACTAACGATATTTTGAATTGTTTAGCCGTATAATTTCGATAGTCTCTCTGTTTTCTGATCAAACTCTGTTGCATTTAGGTTGATATTTTATTCTTCTTTAATGAAAGCTTTTATACATTTCCACGAATGAATGAAAATAATTGGCGCTTTCAAGGACTATCGTTGTTAAACTAAAGCCACAAATCAAAGAGATATCTATAGTCTATAGTTTGGTTTAATTTACAACCATACCTTCTCTACCTTCCCTCTATCTTATTCAATATTTTTTAAGTTTGATAAACCTTTGTGTCAACTTGAAGCTCTCCAAAAGATGGTAAATAATAAGTAATACTTCTGCTGACAATATTATAAAGCACCTCACTATATCAGTATACAATTCATTACTATATATTTGTACAGGGTATGCTCTAGTCACCACTTTAACATTTCGCCGGCAAATGCTTATTAACAAGTTTCAAAATTGTTTTTACCACATTTGGTTAATGCCATTTATTGGCTGCTGGTGTTGTTTCTGTCCGTCCAGGCAGGCTGAGTGTGTGCTTCGAGTGTGTGTTGAGAGTGTGTTGTGTGTAGTGTGGTGTATGGTGTGTGGGCTGGCCGCAGCTGTCACGCCCACCAGCAGCCACTGCAATTTGACAGCAGCTGTAACTGTTTAGACAAGAAGGGGGAAGCGATGGAGGTGAGGAAGAGAGGTCTGAGGGGCAACCGCGTTGCATCCGAGAACTGGCAACAGTCCAAAAATGGAGCCTACTTGAACTCTAGTTCCAGTTCCAATTCCAGTTACCCCTTTGTCCCTCTTTTAAGGGGGGTTTGACTCATGCACCGCGTACTCAACTAATTCAAATGTCAGTGTTGTTTTCATAAGATTTCAATGTAGATTCTAATTGTTTTAAACTCGAGAGTTGGGGTTACTAGGTGAGGTCTCTAGCTCCAGCTTCATCTCCAGCTCGACACGAAAGCAATTAGTCCCGCTAATTGCCGAAAAGCCTCAGCCACAGATCTCTAATGTGCCAGCCCCCATACTCGTCTTCTCATCTTCTCGTCTCTCCCGACTGACTTCATGTTTCTACGATGTTTTCTTTTATGACGCTTGAACTACGTGGTAGCAAAAGGTCACAGCGACTGCAGTTGAGCACGAGCTTTTGCAGAGGCGCCATCTATGTTTGGGCGTTCGCATTAAGATTAATGTAAACGGAACGGATCTTTATCTGATTTCCGTAGGCTGAATGGGCTCTTAACTCGTTTTACGATCAGCTCTTGGCAATTTCAGACTTAACATTAACTGCCTTACAGAGAAGGTAGTTGTGCTCAGTAGCTTCTGTTCGACTAATTGAGGAGCTTGTGCGGGTTAAGAGCGAACGCAGAATGTTGATCAAACTATGATACTATATATGAAATACCATTGATATTTAAATTGGAAGTAGCGTGCTGCGCGACTGTTGCTTTTCTTACTGGTTTTAAATGAATTAATCAAATGGAATTTCATTTATATATGGAAGATGGTGTTGTTAGCTTGTGAAGTGCTTAAAGTAGTGTGCAGAAATTGAATTAACTGATTGAAGAGCTTTGGAATTGATCGTTAGAACTTGGATGAAGCCTTCAGACCATTAGACAATTTAATTCAAAGTAAACTGCAATTAATATTCAAATCAGGTATCGTAGATTCTCTAATTTACCCATTTAAAGTTTAAGGCGAAGCTTTATAGCTTAACGCAGCAAGCTTTGACAGTTTTAAGCTCTTGTTACAAGCGAAAGTAGAGTCCATATTTTAAGTAAAGTCCATTAATATGCAAATAAGATACCAAAGATATCCTATTTAGCACTTGCCGCGCTTTAAGCTCAGTTAATGTCAGTGAAAGCTCCTTTTCTGTGAAAGTTCTTTCACAGTGTAGGACAACAGGGTGCTTCGAATATTTGATTGTTTCTGCCGCTCCCTGGACGCTGTTAATTGTTATTGTAGAGTTGTCTGCTTGTTGCTGAAGCCACAGCAAATGATGCTGCACAAATCGAACCCATGGCACTGTGGGCTGTGTGCTGACAGACGGGCCTGCCACGCCCCATGCCCATTTGGACTGTTCCGGATGGCCGCCCACTTGAAGGCTAGTTGTAGTTGCCCAATATCGCTCGACTGGGGCTACAACTCAATTCGAAATGGGCCATTAAAACAAATGCACAGCGAAAACACATCGCAAATCCCCGAAACGGGCCGAAAAGCGACTCGCCCACGTTGCAGTTGCAGTTGCAATTGGTGTTGTTACAGTTATTGTTATTGTTGTTGTTGTTGTGCCTGTTCACACACAGAATATCAACATGGCAATATTTATTTATAACATTCGAGGCCCCTTTCCCCCAGCCGTGGCAGGTCCTTGTCCATGTGCAACCTTTCACTTGGCTTCAACTCGAGCTCTCAGCTCTCAGGCTGCTGTCTTTCTAAACAATTGCAAAATATATGTATATCTATATATATATATATATATATATATATGTATATGTATGTATATGTATACTACCTGCATCTATATGCCATAGTATGCAGGGTATTTATTTGTGCTTGTATCAATGGCAACGTGTTTATAACTTAATAATGGCTCAATAAAAAACCAATGCAACATCCACGATCGTTGGCCAAAGAAACTTTCCTTTCTTTCCTGCAGGGGCTCAGCACAGAGTCCGCACAGTAGTCCACATCGAGAGTTTATGTGCAGTCCGGCACGGCACAGCACAGCACGGCACGGTGTCCACATTCAACCTCCTCGAGTCATGTCTGTATTTCGGACAAGTTAAACGTGAGCTAACCCGGCTTTAGAAAGGCTAATGGGGCGTTTATTTTGGTTTAGTTTGGCTTAGTTCGGGTTAGTTTGGGGCTGAGACTGAACTCGAGAGTTAATCAAATGAATTATTATTACAATAAATAAGCATATTTTGACAGCGCTTGTTAGCTAAATGCCGTATCAGCTGCTAATGACAATTGGCCAAATGCAGTTGGCCACAAAAACGTTAGTTCGAGAAATTTTAGCCGGCAGCCAATGAAATAATTAGCCAGAAAACAAGGCAATTACTTCTTCTTCTTCTCCTTCTCATTCATGTGAAGCTGCAAACAGGAGTTGCCTTAAATTCGAATTAACTAATTTAGTTTTACAATTGCAATGCAAGTCATTATTCATATTTGCAAACTGACAGCGGTTTTGTGGCTAGAAATATGCCAAAGGTAGCAGTTTAGCATTGTGATTGGCAAAAGCTTTTATTTACATTAATCAAAAAGCTTTTACTATATGTTCTTAAAAAGCATGTTCGAATGGTTTGTGAAACACTAATTGCAACTTTGAGCGTGTGAATATATTTATTATAAATATTCAACAGCATCAAGTCGCATTAAGACTTAATTTGTTAGCTCAAAAAGCTTTAGGAACGGTTTAAAAAAAATAAACTGAAAGTAAGGAGATTGAATTAAGTTTGTATTTTATAAATTTGTATAAATATATTATGTATAAATATATTATAAATTTATTATTTAAGGTAGAAAGCATTGCTGAATCGTTTATCAAGCTTAAAGCTCATTTAGAAAACTTTTAAAACTTTTAAATTAGATAATGATTTGATTAGGTCGATATAAACCTAATTTATATAAGACAAGGTGCGTTGTTATAGCTTCAACAAAGCTTAAAGCTCTAAAAAATCATTAAATTTAAGTAAATATTGGGTGAAGTCTGTTTTTCATTGTATGTAAGGCAGAGTAAGCATATATCAAGCTTTAAGCTCTTTGGAAAATGTTTAAAAGCTTTAAAGTGATTGGATTAAATCATTAAGCCCAATTTATATACGACAGTAGTTGAAGCTTTTGGGCTTCAATTAGAATGAATCTAAAAGCATTCATTATAATTTACTTATAATTCATATTATATTCATACAGATTATTTTATTCAATCTTATCAGTATAACACTGAGCTTTAAGCTTGAACTAGACTTCTGTTAGTTAACTTAATAGAGCTTTAATGTGCTTCACAATCTGTAAACCATCAGTCTTAGTGTTTAGTTCATGTACTGAGTGCCCAATACAACAAATATAATCTAAAATATAAAAGTACTATGGGAATTCACAATCTTCAACTGCACTTTAATATCATTTTAGAGCACTTCTCTTTTGGCTCTCAGGCTCAGCTCAGCACTTGAGCAAATACATAAATACTGACGATTTCCTAATCTAGTTAGCCTGCCATTTATTATATCTCCCTCTCAGCATCTCGAATCGCATTGCAATATCAATTTTCGATTCGAGCCCCTCGGGGCGAAAGCACTGTGCACAGTGTACTGTGCATTATATTGCACTATCATAGCTGGGGCAGTACACAGAGAGAGAGAGAGAGAGAGAGAGGGAGAGGGAGAGAAGAAGAAACATATTTAAAAGAGCGTGCAATAGGTTTGGCAATTTATTTCCGTTAAATCTGAAATGCCTACAACAAGAGTTTTATGGCCATTTCATTCGTGTTTGTCGAGCATTATCGCTGGCAAACTGGTACAGAGAATTTAAGAACCATAATTTGCCAGCTTCGCTGCGCCGCAGGACAAGCCACGCAAATTTATCATGAGAAACAAAGGAAACACGGGGAAAAAATACACGAAAAATACCGATAAGAAAAAAGAGACTGAAAATGTAACACATAAAATGTTTTTTGCGCTTAGGAAGTGAAAACGAAAAGTGTTCGGGGGAGGAGTCATGAGGGAGAGTCGAAAAAGGAGGCAAGGGGGCGTGTTGAAGCGGGGCAACTGTCTCTCAGTCTATCTGTCTGTCTAGTCTATAAATTATAGTCTCTCTCTTTCTCTGAAGTCCGTTTCTTTATAATCAGAATTTGCGCTTTCACACGCCAAAGGGCAAACAGGAACGAGAAAATGCGAATGGGGAATCTAGTTGGGAATTTGAGCCGCAGTTGGGGGAGTTCCGCTGCTTATCGTGCTAACACAATCTTGCACAAGAGGAGGGGGAGAGGGGGGAAGGAGGGGCGTCAAGTGTTGCCAACTGCTTGGTAATTTCTCTCTCTTGCAAAGCATCTGCTCCAAATTCACTTTAAGTTTACTTTGTCTGGCTTAAACATAGCCAACGATTCTTCAACTAGCTGATCTTCTAATGATCTGAGACCACCCACGTACAGAAGACGCGTCTTCTGTCTAATTTGCCCCACTTAGGAGCCGAAAATGGTCGACGGGGTGTGCAAAGTAAAAGTTCAGCTCAATGAACAATTCTCAAGCTGTAGAATAATTAACTGAGAGGAAGAGGAGAGAAGACAAGACAGAGAAGAGGGTGAGGTGAAGGGGGAAGACACGACACCCACATGGTCCGAAAATGGTCGCAATTTAATTAGAAAACAAGAGGAAAACGCAACGATTAATGCATTCGAAAGGAAGAGCAGCATTGCAACTCAACGGATCGTAGGGGATCGAAGGAGATCGCGTTGACTGGAAATACACTCACATGCGGGGCACAATAGCAGTAAAAAAGTGTAACATATACATACATATATATACGTCTCTGTATATGTATTTATCACTGAGAAAAGCGACAGCGACAGAGCCGAAAAAAAGACAGAGAAGCCACAAGGAAGTGAAGAGAGAGGGGACACTCTCTCTCTCTCTCTCTCTCTCTTTCTTTCCCTCCATCTCTCTCGCAATGTGGGTCAGACACGCGGTCGGCATCGCTCTGCTGGAGCGCCTGTCCAAACAATAAGCCCCCAGCCAGCGCCAGAGTCAGAGCCAGGCCGAAGTTGATGCCGATGTCGAGGCCGAACTCAACACGCTTCACATTTTCGATGATGATAAATGAGGCAGATGAATGCGACGATAAAAAGGCACCGAAAGGAGTTGGGAACTCCTAAAGAGACAGCGGAAAAGACGGTAGGTTGAGCGTGGTAGGAGAGAGTGGAGCAGAACGTGCCGAGTGAGTGAGTTAGCTGGCAGCTGATAAGCATTGAATGCTGATAAGATACGTGCTAAAGTTGGCAAATTAAGGGCAACATGGAAACCAGCAAAACTTTCAATTAAGCCAAGTCGGTATTCTTCAAAGATTTGCTATCATTCTTGAATAGCTTAAATGTTTGTTTAGCGATCACAGAAGATCTGTCTACTTAAATTGAATGCAGGTAACGCTGCTGTAGAGACTCAGTAGAAAAGGACTGTCAGCTTGAGCAGCACTGAACTCAGCTTAGACTGATCTTCAGCGATCGCTTTTCAGTTGGCTGCCAATATGGCTTAGAATTCTTCTTCTTCTTTCTATCTTTGTTCTTGAAAGGTTTTATATCTTTCACTGAAAACTTAAAGATTTGTTTATCAGCTTCATCTGTACAGACTGATCTTCAGCGATCCCTTTCTTTTAGTTGGCAATATGGCTTAGAATTCTTCTAATTTGCATCTCGTGAAATACTTAACATAGAAGTTTGTTAATAGAATCTACAGCAGCTTGACCCTAACTATACTGCAGCAGACTGATCAGTGCGTAGATCTGCTGCGATCAGTCTTCATCTAGTTGTCAATATGGCTTCAAACTCTTCTTAGCGCCAATCTTAATATCTGAGGGGTTCGATATCGTTCTCTCTTCAGTAGCTTAATCTGAACTGCACTTGCGCAAACTGATCGTACATCTTCTACGATCGCTCTTCAGTTAGTTGACACTATGACTAAGAACTCTTTCCACTTACAATCTTCTAACTCCTTGCCAAACCTTTCTTAGTCCCTTCGCTTCCCTTCCTTGACTTTCACTGCATGAATTAAAGTGATCATTCTTGAAGAGCTCAACTGGTGCAACTCTTCCAGCCTTAGAGCGACACTTTCCCATGACCAAAAACATTAGAAGACCTTAGACAACAACAACAGCAACAACTGCAACAAGTCACGCTGCGATTGCACCAATAAAGGCGCACAATGAGAAGGAGTAGGAGGAGGAGGAGGAGGAGGCAAATTCAGGCCTGCCCTCCGACACGTTCACGATCTTCTGCTGCGCCAGAGTCAGAGTCAAGGTAATTCCCATTCCCATACCGAATTTTGCATTGCATTGCCCAAAGAGATGTGCATGTGGATGTGCTGTGTGTGTTTTTCCTCATCTGTGGCGATTTTCTGGTTTCGTTTTTCCAAACATCTTTGGGCATTGTCGGGCTTTCCTTTTGCTACGCTTTGCTTTTCGCGCCGCATCGTGTCGCCGTCTGTGTCCATGCGAATCTATTTATTAGGTCATCTAATTGTGTTTTCCATTTTCCATTTCGACAACACTGAGACGTGTTTCCCGCAGTTTTCCCACACACCGCTGCCGCTGCTCAGCGCAGTTCCAGTTTATTTGAAGCGGTTCCGGCTGCCAAATTCAAATGGACTTTTGTAAATTGTGTAAATCGAGTGAAAGAGAAGCTGACAGTTATCCAACACAGTTATCGATAGGCAGATTGTGCTGCGAAAGTGTCACAGCTTCTGCGGCTGCAAGTGAAATGCGCCAAAGAGAAAGAGTAGAGAGAGGGGAGAGAACAGAGAGAAAGAAAGAGAGAAAGAGAGCTGTCATAGAACAGAGATTTAACGCTTGACTGGCTATAAATTTAGCTTGATATCAGAGTTGCTGACATATCGATAACTTATGTTGATCGATAGACAGTTTTGCATTTAAAGGAACAAGTTGAAATGTAGATAGAGAATGTTTTATTTATAAATCAATTGCAGTTTCTTTCCTTTCCTTTGCCAAAGTCGCTTTTGATAGGTTTTCTATAATTATATTGGGTTTGTGGAAATATCGATAGCTTAAACTGATCGAGAAACAGTTTTTATTTAAAAAGAACATGTGGAAGGTTGCTCTTTTGGTTTTTTGATGGGTCTATAACATGTACTGCACTTGATTCATTTTCTAAAGTTATTTTAGATTGTCTTTATGAATTTATCAGGCTTGCTGTCATATCGATAACTTATGTTGATCGATAGATACTTTTCATGCTTGTATCCTCAACCTGCTTGCTTTGTGTGACGTTTGAAAGGTTGCCAATATACACACACACACCTCAGCCAAGCATACACCTCTTCTGCAAGCTCTGTTCCAGCAATTGCCTGAGGCTAACCCGATCACCAGAGCCCAACCCGAACCTGCATCAGGCCAGCTGGTGGCCTGTCCATGGACAGAGAAACATGCGGACAGAGGCTAAGCGAGAAAGTCTTAAATTACATACGCACCCACACAGCGAGAGAGGGAGGGAGAGAGAGAGAGAGGGAGAAGGAGAGAGGGTAGCAGGAAGGCAGCCTGGGCAGGAAACGTTCCTGTCCTCTTCTGTGCCAATTTAGTCAATGAATTAAGTTTTTGGGCGCGTTGTTGCGTTTCTCTCTGCCTCTCTATCCCTCTCTCTACCTCTCCCTCTCTCTCTCTCTCTCTCTCTGTCTCTGCTGTTCGGGCCAACACCTCGGGCCATAAGTATTCCACATTTGCAGAGGGAGTCGCAGTTGGAGTCCAACTCGGAGTCGAATTCGGCAAATTACCGAGTGCTCAAATTACAGTTCATTGAGCCATTCTGGCCACGAAGAGCAAGACAGCGACAGGCAGAGAAGGAGAGAGAGAAGGGGGCAAGAGGGAGTGGAAGAGGAAGAGGGAGAGGGAGAGAGGGGGGGAAGGGAGAGGGGTACCAATTGACTGTGGACTGGCGACACTTGACGGGCTTCCTGTGTGTGCCTCCTGACCCCATTTCATGTGGCAGGCAGCTGCAGTACCTTCTGTTGCTTCTGTCTTCATTCCTCTCCTCCCTCTCTCTACCATGCCCTGCCCTCTTATGATAAATGAACGTTCATTTCGTGCGGCGTTTACCTTAACCCACAGGGAGTTGAGGCCGCAGCTTGAGGCTGCCGTTTAGCCCAATTCCAGTTTCTGTCCCAGCTTCTTTCTCTGTCTCCATCTCCTTCTCTCTTTCTGTCACTGTTACTGTTGCTGGCCAGCATTATTATTTAGCCGTTACTCACATTTTGGCCAGGCTTGTTTTGACAGGACTCGAACATGTACAGGAAAGCGAACACGAACACGAGAGCGCGACGAACCCGTACACGATGTCCCATTGTGATTTATGATGCTCGAGCGTTAAAGTGTTTTATATTTTCGCAGTCTTTCACTCTCTCTCCCTCACTCTACCTCTCCCACTCTCTCTTTATGTCTCTCTCTCTCTTGCACTTCGAGAACATTTCACTTTCCCGCGAGCTAATTGCGACTGCGCCTGCCTGCTGTTGCCTCATCTCATAAATCTCGAAACACTTTCACATTCATTCACATATCGCGCACCCCATCCCATCCTCTCTCTCACTCTCTACTGAATTCTCTCCTCTGAGTGGTGCATTTACCTTTTGCCAAAAACAACAACAGCAACTAAACTCATTAGCACGTCGCGACGTCGCTTAAGTGCTCGCCCTCCCTCTTCCTCGCACTCTCTCTCTATCTCTCTCGCGCTTCCTCTTCCGCCTCACACGATCTGTTTGCGCAGTGTAACCCGCGTGGTTTCACCCAGTCCCTGTTCCCGTCCCTGTCCCAGGTAGCCCGCACTCACCTGCTGTTCATTCACATGCGTCTAATTTCACAATATCCTTCACAATTTGTTACACTTGCCCTGTGAATGACAGCGCCTGAGCATGTAGAACAAAAGGTTCCTAAATGGGCCTACATGGAACGCGACAGGGCACTAAAAAACTGAGAGTGATAAAGGAGAAAGGGAGGTAGAGATAGAGAGAGAGAGGGAGAGAGATAGAGAGAGAGAGAGAGAGATAGAGAGGATGATGGGTGTATCGAATTCGGGAAGGGAATTATTTGTTAGACATAGTAATACAATTTGAAGATAGAGTTAAAGTTTGAACCTTACTAAGGCTTATTAAGGCTTACTCTCTAATACTCCTAGCACTTGAAGAGATCTAGTTTCTATAAATATTTGTCCTCGTATCATATAGAGCGCAGTACCATCATCTATATAACATTACCAATTCCATTTCAACAAGAGGAAAGTATAAATAATTTATCAAGACATAATTAGTAATAATCTTAAAACTACAGAAGGTCTAGCATATGAGATAGTCTTCCAAAGATTTGTCGCCGTGTTATAGGTATCATTATCATCTGTATTACAATATGTTCCTTTTAAATCCCTCTCAAGGCTTAATTATTAAAATGTTCATGACTACAGAAGGTCTGCTATATGAGTTAGTCTGACAAAGTTTTGCGCTCGTGCTAGATTGATCTTTAATTTGATTAACTATAAGGGGGATTTATAAAGGATATATTAAAGTAAAGATGAAGATGAAAGTTTAAAGTAAATTTAAACATTAATTTTTTATATATATTTCTACGTTTTTTTTTTAACTTTTAATTCATATGTAATATTAATTTGTATATCTAATTTTTTTATATTTTGCTTATACCTACAGTCGACTGTTCTTAGTTGACTTTAAATAAATAAATAAATAAGGTAATATGGTAGGCATATGAGAGACTCTTCCAAAGATTTGTCTCTATATCATAAATATCTTCATCATCATAACTATATTCTCCTTGTAATTCCCCCTAAAATATCTCAAATAATATCAAAATCTTTAATTTGTTCAACTCATTAGGTTTCCCTTTCTATTCCTGGGTCAAAGTCCCCTTTGCAAATGAATCATGTTGCAGGCCTGCAAAGACAAATCGCTTTACTTGCGCTTTCCAACTCATTAGAGCCACAAAAATATTCAAAAAGGTCTCAAGATCTCGAGAGATCGAAGCGAGCAAATGACCCGCATAATAAAAATAATAATCAAAAGTCATCAAATTAGAGATCCCAAAACGGCCTCATTTACGCCACGCGAAAAGATAAATAAACTCGCTTTTTTTTTGATCGTATTTCGTATTTCGTCGTGTAACGTCAGATGTTGTATGTCGTATGCCGTATACCGTATACCGTATGTCGTATATTTTATATCGTATATGCGCGTACAATTTATTTGCATTTAACCTGCTTTCACTTGCCTCGCACTGAGCTAAAGTTGTTGCAACTGTTGCAAGCGTAGAACCAACTGGCGACCATGAATTTCGGTTACCCCCTGGCCCGCTAACCACTGCCCCCCTTGCACCCCTTCCCCTACACCACTGGCATTGCGAATTGCGCGCGAGTCTCGTGTGTGGGTGGCCTGGCGTGGGCAGAGACGGTGCAGAGAGGGGCTGAAGGGGAACTGCACTTTAATCTCTCAATTCGAAATTCCAGAGAGATTCAACTGTGGTCACTTTGGCAAGAGGGGTTAAAGAGAGGGGGAGAGCTGCACTTAGTTTGGCCAGCTGTTGCTGTAGTTGCGGTAGAGGCAGAGGCGGAGATGGAAAACGGTTTAGAGAGCCAGCTGAGCATTTCAACAGTAGATGGGATCAGATGCGTTGCCAAATTGGTTAACCAAAGATAGCCAAATTGGTTAATTCACAACACCTTTAAGTGAAGTTCATGAAGAATATAGTAACTCTTTATAGGAACAGTAAACTACAGAGAAAGAAGAGAATGAAGTCAAGAATAGATAATTGGATAAATTTAATAAACTCTAGTTATAATCTAAGAATAAAAGAAACAGGCTGAGGAAAATTGGGTTACATTACATGTATTCTAGACATATTCAAATTCAAATAATATTATATAAAGAAGAAACAGACTAAAGAACAGTTTATTATCTAGATAGATAGATAGATACCTATAACTTTTCTGCAGATTTATGAAAATAACAAAAACTAACAGACTGAAGTGATCTAAGTATTTCAGAGCTATAAAACTTATATGAATATACATTACATATTATATTATATTTATTTTAGAAAAAAGAGAACAGTCTAATTTTCTACAGACAAATGATCACTGATCTGCAGTATCACAGAAAGAAAGAAACAGGTTATTTTCTATAGAAATTTAACCAATCTGCAGTAAAAAAGGAAACTGAACTGATTCATTAAACTTTATATAATAACAAATTGTAGAAAGATGAGCAAAGACAAGAGTTCTATAGACATTAGACTGATCTGCAGTAATAGAAAGGAAAGAACAGACTGAAGAGCACACATAATAATCAAAATATATTAAACTACATATAATATTGTATTATAGAAACAAGGAAATTGCTGCAGTATCTGGCTGGAAACTCTCTCGCAGACAGTCTAAACTAAACGTAATCCCTCTTTCTACACAAGTTATTTATGAGCTTAGCTCTCGACTGAGCCCCCACACTCTGTAGATGTGCATGCAGAAACGCGTCTTGGACTTATCTCGGGCTTACTCCAATTCGATTTCATTTTACAGCACTCTCTATCTGCAGTTGCCTCCTCTCCTCAGACGTCCTCTCCCCGTCTGTCTGCATCTCCATGTTGCTATCTGCTTTTGGGAAATGATTTCGAATGCGATTCCGTCGCCGCAGTCATAACATCAATCAAGATTTGATTTTCACATGTCAAGCAGGAGGCAAGACATAAATTCAAATCGCAAACGCGATTCGAGTCTCAAGATTCGCGAGTCGGCAACTTTCTAAGTATGTGCAACATTCTGAGGCATGCACGGGAAGCTGTGCAACATGAACTGGACTGAGGATCGAGTCGATTCGAGTCGATCCGAGTTGAGTTATCGCCGCGACACAATCACTTGTCATAAACATTAATTGAGCGTGAAAATCAAGTGAGAGAATGAGAACGAAGAGCCTAAAGATCGCGCATAATAAAGATGAATTGATCAAACGATCAAACGCTCGAACGATCGTACGATCGATCGTCCGTTCGATAGGGGGAGATGAAAAGATCGATGGAGCAATCTTTTTTGTGAGTTTTGTTAGTCTTTTTTTTAGTTCTGTTTTTTTTTTTTTGGCAGCGGCCTTTGGCACCCCATTAAAAAGCGAAATTGGGTCAGGCGTCTCCTCATCCTGTCTGCGCGCGATCGTGAGCTGGCGCTGGGCAGGCGATCGTCGTCTTCTCTTTTACTTTCAGTTGTTGCCTTTCTCATATAAAAAGTGACCGGCTTATGCTCTGTTTGTCTGCTTTTTTGTCGATTCTTCTGGCGCGCGCGAACTCATTAAAAATCGAACTACTGATCATAATCGATCTGCGATCGTCGTAGTCGATTGGCAATCGACGATTGGCGATCAGGCGACGACACGACGACGCTCGACTCGTTGCCAAATATATTTTTTCATATTTTAAGGCACTTTTTTGGAGAATGAACTGCCCCCCGCGCCTCTTCTTTCTTCTGCCTCCCTCTAAACGATCTTCAAAACGAGGTCGTGTTGCAAAGTTTCACCGTGTTGCTGCCTCCGTTGCTGCTGCTGCTGCTGCTGCTGTTGCACATTGATGTCTATTTTGGGGCGAGTTCAAGAAACATTCGCAATGTCAAAGACGTCGCCCACTGCAAGAGTTAC
Organism: Zaprionus vittiger; assembly: GCA_018904025.1. NCBI lineage: Eukaryota > Metazoa > Arthropoda > Insecta > Diptera > Drosophilidae > Zaprionus > Zaprionus vittiger. The sequence continues at coordinate 20,009,641 of JAEIFQ010001142.1, read as the reverse complement.
AACTGCAATGTTGCATATGAAATGTATGCAAATGGCGCAGCTAAATCTACAACAAGAGCTGCCAATAAGCCCAGGCATAAATTATACAGATCCTTGTTGGCATTAGCATATAACCTGATGCCAGAGAACGAGACGAAATTGAAATGGAAATGGAAACGAAGACGAGGCTGAGGCTGCAGCTGAAGTTGCAACTGCAGCTGGCAGGCTGAAGACTGCAGAGCGCAGACTGCAGACTGTCTTCGAAATGGCTTCATTTCGGACGTCGCTTCTCCCTCTCTCTCTCTCTCTCTCTTCTCGACTGACACAATTAACTGCGAGTTTGTGCATTTCATGAAACAATTCAAAAGTTTCTCAGGCTTCCGGACATGTATGTGTGTGTGAGGTGTGGCATGCTGCGCGTGTGTTAGCTCTCATTAGTAACTGCAGACAGGAGGGAAAGGGGCAGGGGCAGCATCATCATAATTAAAAATGTTTCATATTTGTATTATTAGCCTGGTTCTGACTGTGGGAATGCTAGAGAGAGAGAGGGAATGCCAGTACCAACTCCAGTTTCAGTTCCACTTGCAGGTTCCATTTGCAGTTCCGGCTAAACTAACTAAATTAGCAAACTGTTTCTCTTCTTAATTAATGTGCACAGCAACAAAATCAATTTCAAAGTCTGGCAACATGAGTTGCTATCAACATGTTGCCCACGCTCGCTTAGCAACATTGGCTCGTGCGCTCTCTCACTCACTCACACTCAAGCCGGGCTCAGCTGCCGGCTTACAGACTGCACGCGTGCGCGCAGCCTCTCTCTCTCTCTCTGCCGCTCTCCCTCTCTCGCTGCTGCTGCTGCAAGTGCAGATCTCTCACGGCGATCTCTGCCGCGGCCTCTGCCGCGTTGCTCGGCTGCTGCAGCTGCGCCTTTCTTGCGGCCAGTGCACATTTTCATTTCCGCGCATTCGGACGTCGACGTCAGCGTCTCTGCCCACTGAGTTCGTCTTCTTTATTCGCCGCGAGTGCTTTTTGTTGGTGTTCAAGTTCATTTTCGCTTCATTTCGTTAAACAAACAGGAATCGATTAATGAATTCAATTGTGCAAAGCGAAGAATGAGAATTTAATTGAAAGACTTTTGGCAACACTGGCTGCGTAAGTGCTCAACTTTTCCATTACCTAATTAGTGTTGTTAATGTTGTTGTTGTTATTAATGTTGTTGTTGCTGTTGCGGCACATAAACAAGTTTGACCTTTTCTGCGTAGGAGTTTTTCTTTACGAGATTGTCGTGTGACATATTTATCTGATTAATTTTTGACAGACGACAGACAAAAAGTTGACCGATAATTTAAAATTGACTGCAGCAACAACAACAACAACAACAACGGTAACAACAACAATGACAAGCGACAACAACAAGCGAACACGGCCCAAAACAATGTTGACCTCGTTTTGGGCTTGGGGAGTTAGAGATTTGATGCGAGACTGAGACGGCAACAGCTGCAATTACGCAAGTGACGTAACACGCGACGTAAGGCGGCACACGACAATCAGACAATAACAACAACAACGACGACAACGACAATAGAAACGGCTACAAAATAGCCGAAAAAAGTGTAGAAAAAATGCAATAAGGCAATTAAAATGTCATTGCTGGAAGAAGAAAGAAGGAAAGAAAGGGAAGGGAGGGTAGGGAAGGCGTAGAAAAGAGCCGAAAGTAAGTGGAAAGAGTGGGAAATGGGCCATAAAAACGGATATGAAGGCACAGTTAGAGAGCAAGATATGCCGCAGATAGGAATAAAGAGCACAAAGCGCACGCGGATGGAAGTCATAAATGGTGGGTGGAGGTGGTAGGCAAAGGGTTGCGAGCGAGGGGGGAGGGTACACATGGATGTAGGTGAGTATAACACTCAAATAAAGTGCGGAAGATAACGGAGCAGACGGCATACACTTTGATCTAACTTTGGCAGCCCAAATCGGAATTGAAATAGGAATTGGAATAGGAAAAATAATAACTATTCCTCTTCCTTTCTCTCTCCCACTCTCTCTCATTCTCCCTCTCCCAACCTAAACAAACTCTGACTGATAAAATTTTCCGATTGGCCGAACCAAAGTTCGAACTACGAATTCGAGTCAAATATTTGCACTGAATTTGAACTGTGACTCTTTGTCGGGTTGTTACCATTGTTGTTGTTGTAGTTGCTATTGTTGTTGCTGCCTCAAATGTGTTTGCGCAATGTTCCCTCTGCACACACACTCACACACACACACACAGTGTTAGAATCAAGTGTTGTTATTTGCCTGAACGGCGCTGTGTGCACCTTGAGACCTTCTTTAACGTCGTTGCATCTCCCATGTTTGCCGTGATTCGAAATGTTGTGAGAAAAACAAATATCAGATAAGTAGAATGCAGTACCTTAGCCAAGTGATAGACCCCAAAAAGGGAATGCAAACTTCAGATCTAAAGAAAATACACAAATATTCAAAAATAATCGTAATCTAAGGGAAACTATTGATCAAAGAATTTACTTTAGTTATAGTTTCTTTATGAATATTCAAGTTAGCCAAGTCTGCTTACTATATTTGTAATACTAGTGAATAACTCTATCAACGACTCCACTAAACTTGAGATATAACACCATATGTATATATACCTACATATGTATATGCATATATGTTGAGATATAATACCATATGTAGTATCAGTGACTTCATCACGGACTTAACTTATATCAGAAATACTTCAAGAATGCCCGAAGTTGTCTATAGTTTTAAGTTTTTATATGCAGATTCTAATAAACTTGTTACGAATTTATTTTTCTACTTCTATGTTACTTCGTATAATGTATTTATAATCATATAATCAGAATCTTTATATCTATCAAAGACTTATATATTCTTAGGAATACGTCAGATGTGAAATCTCTAACATATTTCAAGTTCTTGACTTTGTATATGCAGAATACTTTCAAATTAAGATTTCCCTTGTACTTGAATTGATCTCTCTCTCTCTCTCTCTCTTCCTCTCTGTTTATAAGCGACTTTACCTTCGTTTACTTAAATCAGATTATATCAGAATACTTTATATTTGATAAGTACTTACCTAGCTTTAAGTTTCTTCAGGGTGTCTTTATTTAATTTACTACTTTATCTAATATAAAGTATGTTTAAAGTTCCTGTCGAATTCCATTAGTTTCCCCTTGCGAACTTTAATCTTTTGAGCTTAAATCGAACATATTTTCAATTAAAAACTTGTCTGGCAATTGAAAATACGTGTACACGCATATATAACTGAACTGTCAGTTCAAACAGCGAACCCGAATTCCGCAGACAGCTCAATATTTTGACAGCTTTGCGAAACAGAGAGAGAAACAGGCAGAAAAACAAGAAAAAATACTGAATACTCTGGAACTCTATATACATATATAGAGCGCCTGTCGAATCGACTGCAAACAATGGCAAACAATTTTTATGCATTTATGCAAAAAGAGAACCCAACGGACAAGGCACCCCCTCTCCGTCTCCTTCGCCTTCCCTGGGAGCTGTCAGAAAGGCAGACACCCAAAAGTCACACCAGTTTCAGCTTCAGCTTCAGCTCGGAGTGGAGCGTGCTGCCAACTCGTTGCATGAAGCTGACTGAATTATGGTTGTCCGGGGATTGCGAATGACAGCAGTAGGCAGGGGGAGGGAGAGGGGGGAGGAGCTGAAACAATATTGGAAAACCACACTGAAGAAGGCAGTGAAGGGAGGGGGAGAGGGAGTCAGGGAGAGAGAGAGACCTCAGCATGGGGCATGATGCTCAAGCTGATGCTGATGCTGCCGCTGTCCGATCGCATCGCATCACGTCTGACCTTCAGTCGAGACTGCAAACCGCAACTAATGCGAATGAAAACCGAGACAGAGATAGAGAAGAAGGGGGACAGAGGAAGAGGGGGACGACACCAAGACCAGAAGCGATTTTCCTTTGTGCCTGGTCAAGTTTACTTTTCATAATTACCGTGCATTAAAGTCCAAACCAACTGCAGATTCCACGCACTTGATACGAGGAGAGAAGGCAAGGGGTAAGCAGTAGGCGCCTGCTCTATTTGAAGGCTGAGTCCCAAGCCACGCCCCATGCTGGTCATTAACATTTGACAGACACTGTGCGCTGGTGTGCTTAGAATATTTAATTCCTGCAACTGCAACTCGGACTACGCTAACTGACATAATAGAAATGTCAAGCAGGGCAGGCGCTGATTTGACAGCTACAATGAAGGAGGGGGAACAGGAGAAGGGAGAGAGAGAGTAGTAGAGGGAGAGGGGAGGGACAGTGCCGGACCACAGTGGCCACTAAACACTTGTCACATGCCGCAAGGGGCAGCCAGCAGCCTCACTGGCAAGGCAGACAGAGAAGGAGGTACCAGAGCAGGGTGTCACAGGGAGGTACCAGGAAAGGGAGACAGTGGGAAGGGTAGGCACAGAAGGAAGATACCAGAGAGGGAGATATCAGAGAAGAAGACAGCAGGGAAAGGAGACAGAAGAAGAGGGAGAGGTACACCCAGAGGGAGACAGACAAATCGTTTGTCTGTTCTGCAGTTGCAGTTTGCAGTAGTCGCCACTAATTGATTTTAATTGCTGTTGATTAGCGTTGCCAGACTGCTGCGATTTGCCGCTTTCGCTGCCACAATCGGAATGGGAAATGGGAAGTGGGCAAAGAGTTGCGGGCATCGATTGAATTGCACAAGAATTAGCAGGCTAAAAAGAGTTGCTTCAACTAACTAATGAGATAAAGTGGAAAAGTGGAAAACACAAGTGACAATTCACAAAGTTTCTAATCCAATAATTAAAGTTAGGCAGTTCTCTGTTTGCCAACAAGTCGTGGCAGTGTCGCCTCCTCTCCTCTTTGGGGGCAGGCAGAGACAAGCCCATGGCCAAGCCTAAAATTACGGGTACTCATACCACATTCAATGAGCTGTAGTGAGTGCGTTGAGTGGCCCCACAAGTAGCGCAATTCATGTCCAAAATATCAAGGCACCTCTCAGAGTCACTGACAGCTCTGCAGATATGGTCGGGCTATAAATAGCGCCGCTCATATTCGCCCGGTCAACTGTGCCACAAAAAAAAAAGAAAATAAATTGATATATTACTATTGTTATTCATATATATATATACCATTGTTATATACAATATGTTATTCAGTAAATTTGATATATTTTTAGGCCTATAGAAGAGCTCTTGACTGTCATAGCCAGCTTGATATTGTTTATATAACTTGAGTCCTAAGCACTTTTAATTGCATGTTAGAATAGGTTAAATTGAATAGGTTAAAAATAGGTTAAATTTGGTTAACTTGCAAATAATCAAGGGATATTAAAGGTTTTTAGAAGATCTCTAGACTGTCAACACCAGCTTGTTATTATTTACATATAAAACTTGAGTGCTAAGCACTTTTAACTGCATGTTAGAATAGGTTAAATTGAATAGGTTAAAAATAGGTTTAATTTGCTTAACTTGCAAATAATCAAGGGATATTAAAGGTTTTTAGAAGAGTTCTTAACCATCATAGCCAGCTTGTTATTGTTTATATAATTAAGCACTTTTAATTGCATGTTAGAATAGGTTAAATTGAATAGGTTAAAAATAGGTTAAATTTGGTTAACTAGTAAATAATCAAGAGAGATTGAATGAGGCTAAGAAAGAGTTAAAATATGTTCAACTCTGGTAAATTATGAATAAATCCAAAGTTCAGTAGATTTTCAATATGATATTTATGGTTATTCGCTGACAATTTTATGGCGAATTGGAGGCGGCCCCCAAGGCTAACACAGAAACAAGAGCTAAGTAGGGAGTGTGTGTGTCTCTGTGTGAGTGTGTGTGTGTGTGTGCAGCTGTCATATGCGGCGACGTTGTCATTAACCCCAAAGACTTGGCGGACTTTGTAGACTTTGGAGACTTGCCGCCAAATGTCAGAATGACAGTTGCAAATTGTCAGCGTGCAGGCCGCAGTGGAAGTCGAAGCTGAAGTCGAACCCGAAGCCTGTCACAAGTTTTAGCAGCTAATTACGAAACTAACGTTTGACATTTGCCAGACAGAGAACTGTGGGGTGACAGACAGGAGGAGGGATAGGGGGGAGAGACAAGGGAGAGAGAGAGAGATGTAGAGAGGAGGGACACTGTCCGGTCATTTGGACAGTTTTGGAGCGACCCTTTTGGGTTGATTGAACTGCAATCGAGTGCGTTGCTTCGTGTAGTCTCCCTCCCTCCCTCCCTCCCTCTCTCTCGTCTGGTCTCGTCTCGTCTTGTTTGTTTTTCCGGGCTACCGTCGGGGGTCTGCTCGGGCTTTGGTTTGGTTCTCACTTGTTGACAGTTTTTGTTTTGTAATTTTCTATAATGAATGCATTATGCAGTCCTCGGACTACCATGAGCATTACGTGCTGCCCCCATCTCCCTTTCTTACTTCATCTTTTGTTTGTCATGCAGTTAGAATCGAACCAAAGCCGAAGACGCGATTCTTGCCGTGTCATCTTTAAGGCGTAGCCAACAAATTGACTCTAATGATGGATAACGCTCTGACAATGTAGAAGGGTTTGCACTCGACTCTGAGATACCCAGTAACAAGTTGAATAAGTTAGAACTGAACTGATTTATCAATATACACAAGACTTTATCGACGAATTTCCCTTATAATCTAAGGTAAACTCTCTTTTCCTTGTCTTCTACGTTGCAGGGTATAAAATAGGGTGAAGTGTGTTACAGAAAAGGGATTGCTGCACTTGAGCATTGGAAACTATTTGTGGCAGTTATTGAATGGTCATTGACATCGAATGCCCAGCGAGCTCAGACAAAAGTGTCAACAAATTGTCGAAAGAAAAATGTTGTTTTAAGTCCGAAAAGGTAACGGTTGCCTTCTAAAGGAATAAACTGTGTATTGTGTACTTTAAATTTGTTCTAAAGCCAGCAAAACTTTTCCTTATATACCTACAAAGACAGCATTTTCCATTTCATTTTTCTCATTCAAGGGTTATACAACATTTTCCGAAAGAAACCATAAATCACTTCCTGCTCACACTTCTAACCTCATCTGAAACAAGAAAAGCCAAGCTCCAATGTCAACTCGGGGCCCTTTAGGTCTAGACATCTTCCGATGTTGACTTTGAGGCAATGCAATTGCATTTCACACGACCCATTCAGCTATTTCGGGAATGGGAATTGGGGAACGATATCTCAGGGTCGTGACTGAACACCTACGAAATATTTTAATGATCTATCATTGTTGGAATGCTGCGAGATGCGCCTGATGCAAATGTTTGCTGCCAGATTCTGAGAGAGACTTTCACTCAAAAGGGAAAGTGTGAAGATTGATACAGGTCGTCTAAAAGTGTGAACCAAGAAGAGGAGGATGAAGTAAATGAAATGAAGGAATTGCAGTGGCACTTCTAGAAGATGTTTAAGAGTCCCAAAAAACCAATTCGAATAATGATCGACTGTTGCTTATACCATACTATGAAACGGTCTTTACAATCCCTACTTGAAAATTACTAGCCGCTAGCTTGACCTCACGGCAGAAGCTGCTTCAGACAATGTGGCAAAATTACCAAACTGTTTACGGAGTTACGTTTCTTCGAAGAGAGCATAACGGTAACTTGGAGAACTCTGAAAACATTCAATCACTGCAGAGTGCAGCCAGAGGAGGAGGAGGAGAAGGTGGGGCAGGAGAAGGTGAAGCAGGAGAACTGTTAGGTAAAGAACACTATGCAAACTAAGTGCAGGTTCTACACAAGAGCGAAGAACGATGCCGTACCGGGCGGTACCTTCGAAAAGGGGCCATCAAAAGGCGTTACAAATTTGTGTTTCTTTTGAAAAGTTGCGACGCCCAAAACTCAGAAGAGAGCGACAGAATGACAGCAGAGGAGTGGGGGGGGGGGTGGGGCGGTATCCGAGTAGAAAATATCAATTACAGCATAATTATGTGTGACGCACAATGAGAGAAAGATCGCAGAGGGAATGGAAGAGAAAGAGAAAGAGGGGGGAGAGCAAGAGTGTCTGTGGTAGTGGGAGAACTTTGTATGACAGCAATGATTGATTTGTGGAAAGAACATACCCCAAAGGGTTACTGAAAAGCTTTGAACTTTTGACACGGACAGACACTGAGGCGCGAAAGGGGAAGAACGATGAAGAAGAAGAAGCAGAAGAAGCAGAAGAATTCAAAGCAATGGAAAATTCTTTTCGTATGTCATCGTATAATTTAATTTTAAACGTTTTGATCGAAACCATAACCCCAAGTTGACTCGCACCCCTCCTCCACTTTCTTCTCCTTTCTCCGGGCTACCCTTCCCCTGCACTAACTGCAATTCCATTGTCGTTCTTAAGTCTCGAAACTCTCAGCTCTCAACTCTCTGGACTCGGGACTCGTCTCTCGAGTCTCGTCTGTAATTGCATATTAAACAACATTAACCAAAGTAATGTTTACATTTTTAACTGGAAAGGCCTTCCATTCTCAGACCCCCCTCTCCCTCACTCGACGGTCTTCTCCCCTGCTTGCTTTCTTAGCTCTTTAGAGTCTTGTTCAATGTCAATGTTGTGACCTTTGTTAAGCATTTTGTTTGCTCGGCTCGTTGAGGTTCGCTTGAGGAATCTCTAACAGACCTTCCCCTCCTATCTTCTTAGCACAGCTGGCCAGTCTTCCCCTCGTCCCTTTCTTTGCTTTCATTGCAGCAAGTACCGTTGTAATTGTTGGTTACATCGAGTCTTCTGCCTCGTCTTCGTCTGCTTAAAGAAATCAATTGCAATTGTTGTTGCTCTGGCTGTTGCTGTTGTTGTTGCCAAACAATATTGCGCAATTTTTATTCAAACACAAAGAAGACAAGGCGAAGACGCGAAGAAAGACGCTGACGAAAGTCAGAGATCTATAGAAAGTCGCAGTCGTGGAGAGAGGGAAGTTGAGAGGGCATTGTTTAGAGAACTCTGGGCGTTGTTTGCTATAAATACCGTAAAGAGTGACGAGTTGTGGGGGGGGAAAAGAAGCAGCAGTTGCTGAAGAGTACTTAGACTAAGAATATGTTGCAATTCTTCGTAGAAAGCAGAAGAATTAAATACGACAACAACTTAAATGAATACTAACGTAGATACAAACAATACGAACGATAAGTTTGCGTCTCTCTAAAGAGAATCAAGTCAGAGCTCTCAAAACAGTCAATAAGATTGTCAAGTTGCTCAGACTGCAAGGGGTAAGCTGTGGCAAGACAGAATAAGGGGAAGATATAGATAGAGACAGAGGGGAGAGGGGACTGTTTGTGGGTGTCATGGCAAGACCTGGATGCATTTTTTATTAGCTGTAAATTTTATTAATGTGGCAATAAATTCAGACAATGTGCAACAAGATGCAAGTGAGCAAGCAAAGCACACAGAGGGTTGTGTAGGAGAAGGGGTAGAGGAAGGGGGTGCGGGGGAGGCATGGCCAGATAAAGATGCCTGGCCAGCGATTGGAGGATGCATGTAGCAGCAACAACAACAACAACATCAGCAAGCATTGAGGACATTTGGGCAGTGTGTCGCAGTTGCAGTTGCAGCTGTTGCTGTTGTCGTGGCTGTGGCAAGGAAGGGGGAAGGGGCAGAAGAGGAGGGGAAAGGGGGGCGACTGGTGTTGAAAAGAAATACACGAGCGTAAAATTTATTTAAGCCAAAGATAAGCGGCAAAGCAGGCAGCTCGAATGGCCACAAAATATGCATAAAACACAAGGCGACACTCAGCGTGGCTTAGACAGGGGCGTGCAGCACTGAGAGGGGGATAAGGGGCAGAAAGGGGGAGAGACAACAAGTTTTCTGCAGCGACAGGAACTAAATCACGTGTGTGCTGTAGTGTTGTTGTTGTTGCTGTTGTGCCTAACTTGACTTTGGCCAAGTCATGACGACAGGTTCAAAATGTTGCTAAACAACTTGGCCAGAAGAAAGAAGAAGAGAGCAGAGAGAAGAGTGGAGAAGCAAGGTAGCTGCAGTAGTGCAAGGAGCAGAAGAAAGAGAGTGTAGAAAGAGGGGGAAGAGGGCTGGCAAGCCATAGGTGGATCGTCAGGCTGCTAAGCAGAGGCTTACACATGTTTGTTTGCCTTCTGTCTTCAGTCTTCTGTCTGCAGGCTCCCGCTGCTGCCTCTGCTGCTATGGTTGTTGTCTTTTGTTGCCCGGTTACCGTTAGAATCTGTGCAGAGATTTGCAGCGAATCGAATGTGCAGAGTTGCCGCAGTCCCCATGTTGCCACATGTTGCCATGTTGCAAGTCTGGAATAATATCTAATAATGCATATAATTTTCACATGCACATCGATATGAAGCGCAGCCAGTGGGCGAAGTGGTTGAAGAAGAAGAAGAAGCAGGAGAATTGCAAGGAGGAAGACCGTAAAATATTACGATCAAATATTGAAAGCTGAGATGTGTTGAGGGACGAAGGAGGGAGGGAGGGAGTAGATGAGATGAGCATTAAGCTTTAATGTTATCGCTGTGCAGAAGATAGTAAGGCAGAAGAGGAAGAAGTAGAAAAAGAAGTAGAAGAAGAAAGAGATAAGATGGTATAGGGTTGTGAAAGGAAGGAGATAATATAGAGGGCTGAGAAGGAGCAGAGTCTATTCTAAATGTAGAAGAAGAACACAAAAAAGATAAACAAGGAACAGTTTATATGGAATTAGTATAAATCGCAGATAAGAAAAGGAGTAAGATAACAAAAGCTAAAAGAAGGGAACGGAAGAAAGAGAACCGAGAAATAAATCAACTAAGAATTAACAGAGAACAGGCTGCGAAATAGATATATAAAGAATATAGTATTACTTTCTTCAATGCTTCAATGAAAATCATTACTTTATTTAGATATTATAAAAACATAGTAGGAAGAAGAATAAAAAGAGATATATGAAGAAGCCAGAAGAAGAGTCAAGAGCTGCTAGAGATATAGTTTGAAACGAGGAAGAGCTTTAAAACAGTGAAAGTAAATCGCAGATAAGAGAGAGAAAGAGAAGGAGAGGGAAACAAGTAGTAGAATGGAATGAAAGATATAGAGTAAAGGAGAATAGGTTACAAAGTAGAGAATACCATAACTTATATCTGACATACTCTACACAATTTACATAGTCTTAAATGCAATGTACATTTATCCAGCAAGGCAAGTAGTGCCCTCTCACTTGGTCAGTTATCCCCTCCTCTAGTCATGTAACTAAACCATAACTGTCTCCCGAGTAACCCATTGATAGAGCTGACAAATGTGCTGTGATATCATCTCTTTATATTCGCGCAAAAAGAAGAAGCAGCTGAAGAGATTAATAATGCAAGAGCTCAGGCAACAAGAAAAGCCAAAGGCAAATACAGTAACAAAAACCACAACAGAAAACAAATCAATCTTCAATCATGGCCAACCTCACTCTGGGCTCTCCACTGCCATGGGCCATGGGCCATGATTGGCCTGGCTCTGTCGAGGCATCTTCGGGTTCGGTTTCTATGGGGCAACACATTTAATTATTGACAATTTATCAATGATAAGCGAAGAAGAGGAAAACAATAGAAAACCCTTCAAAAACGGCAAATGTTGCACAATTTTCAAATCCCAAAAGAAGAAGATGAAATTTGCGCTTTCCTCCCTCTCTCTCTCTGACAATTTCACATTGTGATTGTGATTTGGGCACATTTTTCCACTGTGCCAAAAAATGCGTGCAGAGGAGGCCACAAAAGAAACTGTTCAACTGTTTTCGCTTTGTTTATTTATCGTTGTTGCTATTTTATTACGGCTTTTGTTTATAATTAATTGCTGAACTTTAGTTGCGGCGCTTGGCGAAATTTGTGGCAATTTTTTAGATACAAATTTCTCAAATTGTTTTTGTTTTTTAATGCTTTAACAGCGCAAGAGAAATATATAAAATAAATAATAAAATATATAGTTATACTAAGTATAGGGAAAGCTTTCGATTGCAATTAATTCTCGACTAAAAATAGTCGAAGCCGCGCCCCAAATCGAATCGTATCGCATCGCAGCGTGTTTGGCCTGCTCCGACTCTCCGGTCCTGCCTTGTCTCGGGCCTTCTCTAATCGGCCAGGCTAATCAGCAAACAGCAAAGAGAAAAACCAATAAAAGGCATTTTCTTATCTGGCCGTGTTGACTGGTCCTCCTGGGCCCGGCTACACACAGATCCCAGCTGCAGCTTCGGCCCGGGCTTGGGTTTGGGATTGGCATTCGACAGCTGTGGCAGTGGGCGCCCGCAGACGTGGAGAGACCCTGGTACGACCTAGACCTTATCAATGCCATGGCCAGGCCGCAAGGCTTTCAGCGCGAGCCGAAGTGACGTTTGCCCAGATTAGTCGAGGTTCCCAATTGCGGTTTGCAGTTGCAGAAAGAGAGAGAGGAGAAGAAAGAGAAGGTCTGCATTGGAGGAAGAAAGAGAAGGGTAGCAGTTGGAATGTAGTTTAGGCTATGAAATTTAGGGTAGGGAATTGGAAATTGTAATGAAAAAATACAGACCAGGGAATGAAAGAAGCTAAAGAAGACGTAAGAGAAGCTTTGCACATGAAGGTCTAAGGAAAAAAGAAGAAAGAGTAGGGTAGCAGTTGCAATGAAGTTTAGGCTATGAAATTTAGGGTAGGGAATAAGAGAGTGTAATGAAAAAAGACAGACCAGGGAAAGAAAGAAGCTTAGAAGACGGAAGAGAAGTTTTGTATTTGAAGGTCTAAGGACAGAAGAAGAAAGCGTAGGGTAGCAGTTGGAGAGTTAAGAAGAGAGAAAGAGCAGTTTGGGCTCTTTACTTAAGGGTAGGGAATGTGCAAAGTGTAAGGAAGGAGGTAAGGAATGCTAGAAAGAAAGAAGCTTTCCACTTGATGGTCTAAGGAGGGTGGAAGAAAGAATAGGGTAGAAGTTGAAGAGTTTAGAAGGGAGAGAGTTGCTTGGGCTCGACACTTTAGGGTAGGGAATGTGGAGTGAGCGTGGAAATAAGTGTGAAGAATGCTAGATAGACCAGGAAAAGAAAGAAGCTAAGAAGACGTAAGAGAAGTTTTGCACATGAAGGTCTAAGGAAAGAAGAAGAAAGAGTAGGGTAGCAGTTGGAAAGTTAAAGAGAGTGAAAGAAGTTAAGGCTCTTCACTATAGGGTAGGGAATGTGCAGAGTGTTAGGAAGGAGGTAAGAAATGCTAAAAAGAATGAAACTTTCCACATAGGGTAGGGTTAAATAGGGTAGCAGTTGAAGAAATATGAAGAGAGAAAAAAGTTAAGGCTGTTATCTTTTTTATCTTGTGGAAAGTGCAAGGAAAGAAGACTCGCTAGACAAGAAAAGAGAAGGCAATAGAGAAAGATATTGCATGCAAGCAGAGCAGAAGAGAATCTACATTTTCTTAAGTAATTTACACATATTTTGTTATTCTACAAACTGAAAATGGAAATGAAATTCATTTCGCATGCCCTGAGTAGCCTGAAATTCCTAAACTAAGTAATTACATACAACTCCCAATTGGAATACATCATAATTGCGTTTTTCTTCTTCTCTTTTCTTTCTTTGCAGGTAATAACCACACAGACAAAATGCTCGCACTTAAACGATATAGGGGTAAGTGGAGGCACCCGAAACTTTCTCACTTCTCTGCCAGCGATTAGTTTCCCTTTCGCTAGAACAATGTCTGGAGAGGGGAAGAAGGGATGTAGGAAGGGGGGGGGGCAGGTGGTGGATAGCTCGTCAAGCGCAGTCTTTAGAGGCACATTACCGACACTTTGCTCCACAGGCAGCAGCAGAGACAAGGCACCGAGAGGAGTAAGAGGAGAGTAGACTCTTCTGAGTTGTAGACATGCAACAAGCGCAGACTAGGAGGGGCAGCAGAGCAGTGGGGGGGGGGAGCAGAGCAGCACGAGACGTGGCAGCAACAACAAAACGCACGCTATCAATTTAACAGCATCTGTCTATGATGCATGCAGCCTCGGCTCGACTTGGGACTAGGACTGGGCTGGCATGGAATGGGATTGAATGGGTTGGCAACCGTCGCGTCGTCGTCGTCGTCGTCGTCGTCGTCGTCGTCGTCTCCCATCGCCCTCCCACACAGCCCTGCGCCCTAGGAACTTGTCCTACGCCTCAGTCGCAGTCTCATTCTCAGTCTTCTCTGTATTTTTCTAAGGAACCTGCATCGCATGCCTTGCGCATGCGCAGCCGTCGCCTGCCACTTGCCTCCCTCCACCCTCCCTCCCCTTGCCCCTTTGCCCCTTTGCCCTGCTGCCTTGTCTATTTTTAGCCTGGCGATGGCCCAAGTCACATTCGCGTTATCAAAAGCCTCAGCAGCGTCGCCGCTCTGGCGGCTGTGAAAATTCCAAAAAAGGCAGCGCCCCAAGGGAGTTGCCCCGCCCTCCGCCTCGCCTTCCTGCCCTCTCTCCTGCTGCCCTTCCCTGTGCGAAAATATTTTCCCTAGCATTTTTCTATTAGCTCAGCAATTTCCCAGCTAGAGATAAAGAAGAAGGCAAAAGACGCAGGCGCAGCCGCTGTCAACGCGCGCGAAATAACTTTGGCCTTTTATTAATAAATTTTTTAGTATTTTTGCAGTATTTCTGCTGTATTTTTGTAGTATTTCTGCTGCCTGTGCCGTGCTTATTGTTTGCTTTGCAAATTAATTAAGCTGAAAATAATTAAACTTAATCCGCGCGCTGAAAAAGAAAAGTGTTTCTCAATTGCGTTGCTACGATTGCGGTATGTGGCATGTGGCATGTGGTATGTGTGGTTTATGTGGGTTGCCTCAACAGCCGCAGGGCGGGATTAGCATGCTTTTACTGCTGGCCAGGCCCCAGGCAAGACAGTCGTTACAGCTTGGCTGGAAGAAGTGTTGACACAGAAGAGTCTGGACTGTAGTTGGGAAGGTTTTCGTAGATTCAATTGATCGTTGAAGCTCAAAAGAGTTTCCGTCAGTTGTAGGAGAATGCGGGAGAAGGCTGACAAGTAGGAGGAGGAGTAGGAGGATATAGACATAGTAGGAGGATGATGTCTCCTGCCTACTGCCATCTTCTGGGGATGAGGCGTGCAGTGAAGCTGATGTTTATATCACTTTCCAAGGCAGTTTGCATGTCTTGGCCATAAAAGAGTGAAAAGCAAATGATTCAAAATGAATTGCAGAGGCAGAGACAGAAGGAGGCACAGAGGCAGAGGAGGGAGGACAGCGCAAAGATTTGCGCAAACTTTGAACTCGAACTCGGACTTGAAACGGAACTAGCTGCAAGTTGAAGACGAGGCGACTTTGCAGCGTGGGCGATTGCCGGACAGACTCGCCTGGATTCGTATTTGGGATTTCATAATAATGTGCTCGCTCTGTCTGCAGTTTCGCCTCGAATACGAATTCGGATTCGAATTCGGTTTACAGTTTGTTTGCTCAGCGGAAAGTGAAATGCATTTGAGACTGCAAATGGAAATGGTAATGGGAGGGGGAAATTATCGCTTTATCACGATTCAAACGGTACCACTTTCTTCTTTCGGCTTCGGGTCGAGCTTCATTTGTAGCAATAATTATGCAATTTGCTCGGCTTGTTCCATCTCGGTTCCGACTCTGATATTGAAGCCTGCGCATTATAATTTCCCCCCGTCGACTCGTCGAGTTGTTTTCTTATAATTGTCCATTGAATTTGACTTTGGTTTATCACTCTCTCGATCAGTTTCATTTCTCCACAATAATTGTGCACAAATCTTCGAGCTTTGTTTCTGACAAACTAATTGGCTGCACTTCAGGAAGAAGAATGAACCTCAATCGATCTCGATCGATCTCCACTTGCACTTGCAATTGTCGCACACTTTCCACACACACACACACACTGAGATCACTTGTACGATCGTTTTGAAAGTCGCGTAATCTATCAAAATTCGTATCGTATCTCATGTTCAGGTATGTGAAAAGTGTGTCAAAAAGTGACCAAAATAACTCTTGACCCATTAACTCTGCAGCTCGACGAGGTGATCGTGGTGCGATCTTTCCACGGCTTGCCGCGACATTTGATCGATCAGTTGACTTATTGTTGGGCCGCGACGCGTTGACGTTGATGGAATAAGCGTCAAATATTTGCCAGCCCCGCGGGGCCGACTTTGAATTCCTTTCCCTCTCTATCCCTTTCTCTGCACCTCTCTTTCTCACTCTCTCTCTCTCGCCATCTCTCTCCCCTTAAGCTGCGTGTCGGCATGTTCTCGCGGGCAATCGGTAATTGGAGATGGGCCATAAATTGGGGCCCTGCGCAGTTGGACCCGTCGACGGGTTGATGCTTCCTGCCGCAAATATGAGACAGAAGCAGCAACGACAGATGGGGAAAGAAGAAGAAGAGCAAGAAAAAACGTGCATCGCAATGTCAGATAAAAGCTCGCTCAAACGAGGCCTATGCGGGGCCAGCAAGAGGAGCTTCCTACTCCCTATGAGCAGTTTGTAGGGCACACATTTAACGAGGCAGCAGACAGTGTTGGGTAATGCCGGAAGGAGAGATAAGCGCAAGTCAAATTGGGTAGACAATTGTAAGCAATCATTTCATATTTTGAGCAGCTGTGAACAATGGTAAAATGAAGATACAATGACAGTGTTGGATAATGCTGCAATAAATGTTTGTTGGTGGAAAGTTTAAGCTAACATAATTAATTTTCAAGATTCTTAACAAAAATACACATCAAGCAGGCGTATTATGGTCTGACAGAGAGTTGCCTCCTCTTCAAAGAAACAAACAGTGTTGGAAAATGTCAGAAGAGTCAATATATCATGTTTAAACTCATTTGGTTATTCCTACAAATCGTATTATATATTTTAACAAACTGTAAGCAACTCTAAAGTTCAGATTACATGGCAGTGTTGCATAAGACTACAAAGTATATGCGTTAGAAGATAATTGAAGCTAAGGTAACTGTAGAATTCCACGGAAGTCATTCTTTAGAAATTACTCTCTAACCAGTTTTATAGGTATAACTAACTTTGAGCTGACTTCTGTCTGTTTAAAGGCCACAAAACAGTGTTGGGTAATGATCGAGATAATATCTGCAAATGGAGCTTGCTAAGATGAAATCAATAGCCAACCTAAGCAATTGAATTCACTGTTTGAGATCTCTATATATACTGCTTAGTTGTCAAGTTAGTGTATTAACTTAACGACAGTGTTGTATAATTCTACAATGCATAGTTCAACCTTAACTTACATAGGAATTCTTAACAAATTATTGAATGAATTTCAAACGTTTGCAATGAAACAAGAAATGAACAAAAGAACAACGAAACACAAACAAGAAGCGACATTCAAGCAGTGTCACGAACTGAGCATACCCTTTGCTGGCACGTTCGCCAGTAAAGCAACAGCAACAACAACAACAACAGCAACTGGACAGTTGGAAATTAACGCCAGCCAGAAGGGAATTCGAATCCGAGTCGAGTCGAATGGCAAAAACTGTAGAAATAAAACGTGCCAAGCGCTTTTCACTTAAACGCGACAATGTGTACTGTGCAATTACAACAACAACAAAAGGAGGGGAGAGAGGGAGAGAGAAATAACAATGGAACGGGAGAAACAATTGCAACTATTTCGAGGCAAATTAAATTGTTTAATTTAATTTGAGTGCAATTTGAAGCGAACCAAAACGAAGGCAAGAAAAGGCTAAAGAAGAGAAAAACAAGCTAAAATGAAATTGTTTCAAATGGCTTAATTAATTTGGCCAATTTTGGCATTTGGTACACATTTAACTTGGTCAACTGGCAAACGTTAACAATTACCTAACCAACAGGCCCAATTCCAATTCAGATTCCACTTCCAATTTCAATTTTAACTCCAACTTGGAGACCCACAGCCTCAAGACGAAGTCAAAAACCAACAAACCGATAAAACGACAAACCTCGACAAGCCCTACAACAACAACAACAACTGAGATAACTTATACAACAACAACAAGAAGCAGAGGAGAAGCAACGCCCACTGCGAACTTCTCTCTCACTTGTAGAGTCGCCTCTAAACTCACGCCCACGTCTCGTGTTGTTGTCGTTGTTGTTGTTGTTGTTGTTGTGAAGTCGCGGCTTAATTTGATAAGATTTATTTGAGCCAAGTTGTTGTCTTTGTGCCTCTTCTGTTGGTATGGGTAAAGGCCAGCGCGATCAGGGCGAGCATTGAGAAATGTTTACGTTTTGGCCCCAATTCGGATTCACAAAACCGCCAAACAGTCCGAAGCAGCCAGAAAAAACAAGCTAAATAAAATCAATATAACATTTAAAAGACAATTCTACCCAGTTTGAATAGAAATGTAAACCGCGATCCGCGACTGTGATAAACGAGCTGATCACATCGCTGAGAAAGAATTCCAATTCGATGTTGTGGGTGCCTCTCTTGGGCTTCTTTTAGGTTGCTCTGGCACCTGCTACAGTGTATGGACTACAGGAGACAGCTACCGATTAGTAGCTACACCCAAAAAGGTAGCAGAAATGAGAACGAAATGGGGAATGAAATAAAGAAAGTCACAGGGAATTAATTAAGTCTTCGAGGGGAAAGAAAATAATGAAAATATATTTAGAACAAAACATTGAAGTTATTGTTGGGTGACAAGTTCATCTTTAAATATATTATAATACACCTATAATGTGATCAACTTTTTCTTAGGAAGTTTTTTCTTCTAGATGTCGATAGGATACAAATCTGCTACTATTAAAATCTTCATTTGCAGTTAAAATAAAGATTTGTTATATAATATTCTCTTCTGAAAACAGTGTTCGATACAAGGTCTCAAATTTATCTAGAGAGTTTCTTCTTTCTTTCAGAATAAGTTGAAAAATAATAAAATATTTAAATATATGTATTCTACAGGTTGAAATCCTCCTCAATTGTTGAGGATTTAATATTATAGGATTCCTTAACTATTTTAAAAGTTCAACATACAAAAATCAACTTAAGTTGTTTACCATATGAAGTGTCTTCTCTTAGTAATATACTAATATACTACAATAATAAACCAGAAGAATATTAAAAAAGTGCTAATTATCTTGAACATTTCCTTAATCCATATCAATTGCTGGGAAATTAAAATGAAGATACCCCGTTCCCTCCTCAATAGTTTCCTCCACAAGGAACAACCGAAGTTTCCTTGGGAAGTTTTGTTTTTCCTACCTGAAATCAATGTGAAAGTTTCGTTTTTGTTAGTTCGGCAATTGCCACTTAAAATTTAAAACTAAAAACTTAAAAATTTGTTGTTAATGCCGAAGTATAGATGGAGTTTTTCTGGCGGAGGTTCAAGAGTTCATTGTCAAGTCCAATAAAATGTTCGAATGACACGTTAAGTGTCAGGCGAAACAAGAGAAGCACAAGAAAAAAACGGAATTCATGTAAGCAAAAATGTTTGCCGCTTGACTGGAAGACCCCTACTGGTCTGCCTCCGCCCACTTCTCACCTCCTGCTCTCTTGAACACTCTGTGCGGCGCCACTGTATTCCTGGCAGATGTTTCCCTTTTTGTCAAACGGCGATGATGATAAATCGTGACCGAGGCGCTTTAGTGAAATTTCTTTGCCCACTCTGCCCACAACAAATTGCTGTCCAAGTGTTTGTGTGTGTGTGTGTTTGCGAGTGTGTGTGTGTGTGTGTGTGTGTGTGTATCTCGACTCTCTTCAGCTCTCTGGATCTTTATTACCACATTTGCAAGGGGCCGCTTGAGTGACGTGAACAGTTTGCGGCGCAGCTGCCGTCGTTGCCTTTTGCTACTTATAGCCAAGTTACTACCTTTTACTAGCCACCCCCTCCCCCTTCCCCTCTCACTACTACCCCCTCCATCTTGCAACTTGACATTTAAGTGAATTATGTAGTTTTCATGTTAACTTTCTGCGCCACAACGGCCAAGGAAAATCTCTTTTGACTAAGTGCCTGGCAGGAGACTTTTCCATACCTGACGACGCGTCTCTGATTTATGAGTGTGTATATGTGTCTGTGTGTGTGTGTGAGTGAGAGAGTGAGTGTAGTACTCACATTTTTTGGCAAGGGCAGTTCCAGCTCCCACACCCCCCCTTCCTCCCCCACTCAAGCCTGCAAATCCCATGAAAATTAGGCAGAAATATAATTTATGAGCTCCGATTTTGGCGCCAAACGCAGCAAAAAAAAAACCGCCAAAAGGTGAGACGTAGTCGCTGTGTGTGGCTTCCTGATGTAGTGGGAGGGGGCAGGGAAAGGGGTGTACAGTGGGCCAACCGATGTCGGCTTTGATTTAAATGCAAATTTACTGTGGGCACTTGCTAAATGTCAACTCAACTCACGATCTTCGGCGTCAGAAGGGATTGCAATATAAAATGATTTACGAGTGCGGGAAAATGAATAGAAATATGAGAGAAGAAAAACCCAAAAAGGTATTCACATTTGCATATAACTATGTCTATATTTATGCACACATTCAACTATATCTTTATTTACAGATATACAAATTAAAGTATGTCTATATTTATCGATATATGTCACGTGAAAACGATAAAATTAAATTGAAATATATTCTCTTTATCTTTATCGACTTTATATTAATGCAAATGAATACTATTTACTTTTCAATGAGTGTATTCAAACCGCAATTAGCCAATCGCACTCGTTTATTTGCCATTGTATGCGCAATTCATTCATTGTTTGTCGAGCTTATCAGTCAATCTATATCTATATACGAGAAATCTGTCGAAATGTCCAATTAACTCGGCACAAGGTGTCGCATGACAAATCGCACAAGGTAGTTCAAGGTCAAAGCCAACACGCCCACGCATACTCGATAGTTCGATAACATGTTGAAGATAAAATGCCAGAGTTATCGTGGGGCACTCACAGCGCGATTCATCAACTTCAATTTGCAACTTCTGCTCGACACCTTGTTGTTGTTAGTCAGACCCGTTACAAGCCAATTTGTCGCAAAGATTCGCCTGTTATCGGTTAGAGATTGCCGACTATCGGTATCTCTGGCCGTATACACATGTCCGCCTATATTTGAGCGACCTTGCTGTGGCTGAAAAGCAATCAGCGGGCGTGAAATGTGCTCAAATTAGCGAAAATGCAACACAATAAACAATAAACAATAACAACAGTGAATAATCGAATCGAAAACGCGAAAACAAGACTCGGGAATTTTTTAATTTAGATAATTGAAAGCACGTCGAATGCGAAACAGTTAAGTTATTATGAAGAATCGGAAGAACAAAACACCCCTTTCCCCCTTCCCACTATGCTTGAATTGTTAATAAAACATTCGCGTTTTTAATTGTTTAATCAGATTTCGCAGGCGATAACTATGATAGACAATGCCACAGCATGAATTGTTAATTCTCTTTTTATTAAACGACATTTTGGCGAGAGAGAGAGAGAGAAATAAAAGCATTGTTAATAAATAATTGAATGCGATTTTCATTCAGTTCTATTAACATTTCCATAAATATTTGATTTAAATTGATTGTTGTTGTTCTTTAGCCAGTTTAAAGCTAGTTTAACAAGGGGATTCAGTGGTATATAAATCATATTTATGGGAGTGTCTTATGGCAGTTTCTGGCACGTTTAATCATTTGCCAATTGTTGCTAATACTTCTCATTAGATACCGCTAGATTAGGACGGTTAATTGCAACGTCAACAACAGCGACAACTTGCGTCAGCGCGATAACCGCCAGAATGACAGCCGAAAAGTAGCTAAAATATTGTGGAAAATGTCAAATTGTTTATTGCAGATCAGAACTGAACATGGCAGCTAATTAAAGAAAAGAGTTCACACGCCCAAAGACAACGAAACCAACTCGACCGTCAACTAATTAAAAATAGCTAGAAAATCAACTGCAGCACTTGACGTAGAACTAATGCAGGAGATAAAGAGAGGGAGGGAGCAGGGAGGGAGGGTGCTAAGGGAGGCGAGAGAGCAGAGAACCAGACACAGACTGAGCCCAGCCCCATCTAAAAGGCAAAGGCCCTGCAATTGTCTTCGATATGCCTACAAAATCTCATTACGAGCCCCCTCACAGGGTGTGTCGTCGTCGACTGCGGCCCCAGGCCACGCCCCGAATTCAAATCTCAGCTAGATTTAGCTTAGTACTTTCTAATGCGCTGTGCAACTGACTGGGGAACTGGAGTTCGAATCGCAGTTCGATATTGAAACGGCGACACCATGTGAACTTGGCCAATTCGGCGATTGTCAAACGAATTTCGAATTGCCAATTTATAATGTAAAAGGAGGCCCCGCACAGAAGTCTCGGGGTGCTACGTATTGTTCTGCAAAGGTCAGTTGGCCGTAACGAGTGTGTTAAGTGGACGCAGTTCGTAACCGGGTATGCACGACGGGCAGAGATCATTGATTATGTATTGAATATTATACTCCAGAGCAGAAATGCCGAATAATAACAAAACCTTAGGCATTTATACAAAAAACCTAAAGCATTTATGCGAAAAATCATAAAAAGCAATAATAAATGTAATATTTCAAAAAATTATCAGAAATATCTAAGCTGAATCGTTATCACGCACTTTCGAGCTGGAAATGTTTTAAATTATTAATAGCTTTGGCAATTATCGATAAAGTAGTGTACATTTTAGGGAAATTTTGCGCAAATCTGAAAAAAACTGATAAAAAAGCTTAGTTTCAATAATTTCACAATTCCCATTCAATAAAAGTCAGATTTGATGGGGAATAAAACCGAATCGGCACTTGAGCAAACTAATTATAAGTATCGAATAATAAGTACCTTGATATATTGTTACAATACACCCTCTTCTATTGTTTAGCCTTAACAGGGTATTGCAGCGTAAAACACAAAAAATGACATTGCTAATTTATGTTTATTGCACATTATTTGTACTAGACAATTGTTGTTGTTCAGCTCCAGGCCACAAATATTGTGTGTAGTATGGTGTAGAAGTAGGTATGGTTGGAAGGTAGTCGCCTTGTAGGTATCTTCTATACACTCGCCCGCCTGCGACTGTCGATGCAATTCAATTTTTATGCATTTCATAACATATTTTTAATGGCTTTTGATTGAAATTTATGAACATTTGTTTCTCTCCCTGCGTCATTCACATTTTATATTTATATTTATTATTATTAGTTCTGGGCTCTGCGGATATTCATATTTATTTAATGTCTATTTTACGCTGTAATCGGCATTAAGTATCCGATTTATTGAATCGCAAATTGACAGTTTGAATAGATTTACGAATTGTTTGTTTATTTGTTTATTGTAGTTTGTTCTCTGTGGTTTTTATGCCCTCAACATTTCATCCTTGGGCAATACAACGAAACGACCCTCTTTAATTAAGAAGAACGGACACAGGGTGCACAGGGTGCAACAGGGAGCAAACAAGCTGTGTCGCTAATAAGCCAAGGCTTGAAGGCAGAAAAAATGTGCTCATAATTTGACCGAAAAAGTCTTTTAATGAGCCGCCGCACTGTGGCCAGAGTTGGACAGCCTTTTATGGCTACTTTTGGCTGTTTTATTCAAATATCAACACAATAAATTGCACTACCTCCCC
This sequence comes from Zaprionus vittiger, assembly GCA_018904025.1. Taxonomy (NCBI): domain Eukaryota; kingdom Metazoa; phylum Arthropoda; class Insecta; order Diptera; family Drosophilidae; genus Zaprionus; species Zaprionus vittiger. Next base: position 19,986,233 of record JAEIFQ010001142.1, on the reverse strand, counting down.
CGGTAACCTGCCTAACCCTGTTTGCATTACAACAAATGCCGCTGTCAAGTGCAACATGCTCCATTGTGAGGTTAATGTGAGCATTGTGAGGTCCATTTTGGGGGCTATCATAAGTTTCCCTGGCTTTTCTTTGCTCTCGCGTTTTCCATACTGAACTTTGCCTGGCAAATCAAAGCAGAAAAACAAGTGCAAAAACCATTGCATTTATCAATTGGCGGCTCTTTGATTCGACAGTGGACAAAAAGAAGAGAGTGGGGGCAAGATGAATACGGTATACTCTTTTTTCAGGGGGTGGTATGATAATAGAGGGAAGAGTATGTCATTATAATAAGGTAGGTATTCAAAGAAACAGAGATTGGTGAAAGATACAGAGATATGCATTATATGCTCTTAATATTTATGGAAAAAGTAATTCTGCCGGCGAGAAGAATCAATGAATGCAGTGCAGAAGGTACTAAGAAGAAAGAAGATATAGTAACGATAAAGAATACGGTGATAGAGAAGATATAGACTTATGAATAATAATTATAAAATGTTCCTTTAAACAAAGAATTCTTCTAACAAGATACACTTATATTGTAGATCAAGAAAAGAAGTTAAGGAGGTAGTGCGGTGTAAGAAGATATTTATTCATTTCTAAATATGTATTCTATTGGTTTGAGAATTCTAAATTACATAGATTTAAGATCTATAAGTATTAAATAAATGTAAACAAATTTAATTCTTCCCAAATGAAGATCAAGTAGTGCAGTTTAGGAGGTAGTAAGAAGGTCCTGATATTGATTTGAGAATGATCGTAAATATATACACAAATATCAATTATAAATATAAAATATTCATATAAAAGAGAATTCTCCCTTCAAGAAGTCTCCATAGATCAAGGAATGCAGTTGAGTCTCTTTTCTGTCTCTATCAAACTCAGTCTCAGAGCAAGAGTACCCCCTTAGCCATAGTTTGGAATGCAAATGGGTCTATTTGGCAGTTCCACATTCCCCAAGGGATCCATTCTCGCATAATGTCACATGTCAAATAATTTGCCTTTAAAGTTTCGCCGCAAAAAGCAGATGAAGCGAGAGCGAAAAAAAACTTTGACGTAATTTGCATTTGGCGCCGCAGCTTCTGTCGCTCTACACTGGCAGAGAGGGTGTTGGAGGGGGGGTAGGGCAACAGGGGCGTGGACATCGTGTGGGGCATGTTTTACATTTTTCTCTATAAATTTTGATTTTGATTTCTGCCATGCAATTTTGCAGCGCTCTCCTGCAGCTGTCGCTGATTGATTTGTTTTGCCAAGTGACGCACGACATGACAAGATTCCGTTGATTGTTTCGCATTGCAAGAGAGTGAAGAGAGGGGAGGGGTGGGGAGGGGAAGGGACAGCAAATGATATGGTATGCCATGGCATCTCCATGATATGGAGAAGTGGCACAAGGTCTGCGGGGCTCGACAAAAACTATTCGCACTCAGCGTGACACGATTTAATGGTCTGGGGATGTTTTGCATCTGCCAGAAAATGGAATTTACATAGATCTGTCTGACCTAACCCAAGCCCCATCGGGCAACATTTGGTTTCCATTACAAGCCGGGGCTGTCAATCATCATGGAATCAAATGAGAAACATAACTCAGCCAGAGAGGAGTAGGGAGAAGGAGGTTCCACTTGGGAAAGTGTTTTGTTCTGTGTGTGAAAGTTGTTGTGGCTCAAAGAAAGTTATATGATAATTGGCCAAAGGTCGTGAATCTCCTGGGATTATGCAATGTTTATGCTCATTTAAACATATCTCCACAATATTCTAAACAATGGAAACGAAGTGAAAGCGAAACCCCAAAAAAATATTGTGTACTCATCTTGATGCACTTTCCTATTTCCAGTTTTCAATTTGTTTGTTGCGGGTGCTTGAACAATTCCCCCCATCCCCCCTCCCATCCTGGTATACAGCATCACAGGGCGATCTTTATCTCGGAGAGCATGCTGAGAACCCAAAGAAACAAACCGTAGAAACCCCAAGAAACTCGTGAAACGCTTTTCGAGAGCTTTTGAGCTTCAAGCTTATTACAAATTCTAATCACATGCAATCGAAGCTACGTTTCTTCACTCCTCTCCCCCCTTCCCCTCTCTACAGACTCTTCGTTTGTTTATTGGCTCGGGCAATGGCCCGTTGGGGCTGTCGCTTATCGATTAATCATCAAATTAAAAATTACTAAGCCCAAAGCGTGGAGCGTGGCCGAAACAAGACAGCGAACTCACCTCCCTCACCACAACTCACCTCAGTTCAACTCCCTCAAGTCACCCCATGCGGCGCTTTGGCGTTTCTTCACTTTTTCTGCACTTTTACCGAGAGAAGACTCTCTGCGAAGACTTCAAGGTCAGTTGGGAATGTGTCGCTTGGCGTATTTTCTAGTATTTTAAGTATTTCTAGTATTATTTATGATAATTGCTGTGAAATTCCAAGGGGGTGCACCAAATAGAGCGATTGCTCAACAGGGCGTTACATCAACACACCCAAAGCAAGGCAAATACTTAATACACATATAGACACTCTCTATCTTGCTCTCTCTCTCTTCCACATTGCGGTCGTAAATTCATTTAAATGAAGCACACGCAAATATTGTGAGACAAATAAATAAATGAAAATATTCCCAAGAAAAGCCAAAGACAATATATAAACAATAAATAACACTTTGAAGCGCCGCCTGTCGCTCAATTGATGCACTCATAGTGGAAGAGGGAGAGAGAGCGGGAAAAGAGGGGAGAGAGAGTACAAAGTTCAGCATTGGCGCGAGGCATTTTCATTAGGCAAATTAAATAATTTAATGCTCAACGAGAGATTTTCCTTATCACAAATTTGTCATCGGCTCGTTGTAATGCGAGCACACTCTTTCTCCCTCTCTCTCACTCACTTAAACACACACGTTGCTCATAATGAAGTTGAGCAGCTGAGAAATAATGATCATGCGACGCGACGCCAAGACAATTAAAAGCCAAAGAATTGCAAGCGGCGCTGCCGAAGCCGCTCTGCTGCTGCGCTGCCGACGCGCTGCTCTGCGCTCAGCTGCTCGTCAAGCAGGTTAAGTCAAAGTCGCCTGCGCAGACGTCGCTGTCTCGGTGCTTGCCGGCGAATTCAGTTGACTTTCAGCGCTCGTCGCGAACACAACGTGTCGGAAGAACTCGAACTCGTGGCGCAGGCGTCGTTGTTGTAGCTATAAACTTGACTTTGACTCTCACGCTCTCCCACACACACACGCACACGTAGAAACGGGAGAGTAAGCAGTGTGTGTATTTGTGTATTCGCTCTTTTCGCCTGCACTGCAGTCTGACCGTGAAGTCGTTCATTCGTTCGTTCTTTTTTGCATGTTCGGGAGTGAAGTAACTGTAACGGTGCCTGCTCATTGCCTTCTTCTTCTCCACAAGTTCATTCATTGATTCATTCGCCAATTTCAACATGAGTTAAGAGCGTAACACAGGAGGTAATAAGCAAATATCGAAATCGGTGCTAAACTAACTGCAATTAGCAATTAACAATTAGCAAACGCTATTTATAAGACAATTCGGCATTAGCTTTTCGGTTTCGCATCCCATACTTTGTATCCGTTTTCCGTTTTCAATTTTTTGTTTGCAGCTCATTCGAGCGCAACAATTAATTGCAACAAATTATTATTGTCTTGCTGTTGTTGTTGTTGTGGCAATGCAAATTGTTTGCAACATTTGAAATTATCTCTGATGACTGGCGATGAAAGTGAAATTTCTCAAAAATATCCACGTCAATATACTTAATGCAATAATTACAAAATCCCATAATTATGCTAATTTTGATAAACGTTGCACAACAACAACAGCAACAGTAACTGCAAAAGAAAATAAACAGTTCAATCGGTAAATGAAAGAGAGGGAGAGAAAATACCCTTAAGTGCAAACAAAACTCAAACTGTTTAAATATTTTTACGTAAAAAATAAAAAAAACCGCAAATATAATAATTTATATAAACAATGTTGGCAATTTTGTGCAAAAAAGGGAAAGCCCCAAGTGAGAAGCTTTTAGAAAGAGAGAGAGAGAGATGTGAAAGCAGCTTTCCGCTTAAGCTGATCCTCTACGAAGTCCTTTAAAAGTGTTAAATTATATTCATTTTAGCTGTGATCTTACTTATCAGCACTATTCATAGTAGATCTGTTTATTTCCTAAAGTGCTTAAGGTTTTCTTCTGTCATTGTGAAAGTATTTTCTTTTCTATTGCGAATTCTGCTTAATCACAAAGTTTAGCAAAGTCTTTCCTGCTTCGTTTTCAACCCTAGATAATTTCAATTCATGCATTGTTGGTCTCTTATCCCTATAATCATCATGGTATGAAAATAATGGCAAGTCAAGCGTTCTTAATTTCGTTTCTCCCCAATTGTTTTCTTATTGTGTTGTTCCTCTGACTTCCTCCTCTCTCTCTCTCTGGCATTTCCTTCATGTTTAGCCTAGTTTCTTCACTGCACTCTTTCTTCTCCCTAGCGTAATGACAAACAACCTTTCACACTCTCCCTAGGAAAAGACGCCTTGTCACTGTGTAGATCATTAGGTTGCGACTTCTGTGACACATTTCCATAGACACAATTCGCGAGAAGAATACGAGGGGGAGGTGAAGAGTGTAACCAGACAAAGAATTAAAATTTGTATGCCATTGGCAAACTCATTTGTCTGTTTGAATTTGAACTACTTTCATTCGATATAGAGGGATTAACATACATTATGATTCTTTCTTTAACTATTTGTAAAGTTAACTAAGGAATTTCCAGACTTATGCCACGCCTTCTTCTATTCTTTATATTATGACACCTGTAGACCCCCTGCACCTTAAACATTTACCTACTTTGCACGTTCTCCTCCACCTTTCCCCTCTTCCCCTTTAATTTACTTTCATTCAAATATTCGCCTTAAATTTTGCACATACTGTCAACGTTGAAGAGTCATGAGCAAAGGGGGCAAAGTAGGGCGTGGCACAGCACGCTTTTAAATGCAACTCCAGCAGTGCAGTAAAAACCCAAAAAGAGGCCGCAGCAACAACAGAAAACAACAAGAAAATAGTTGAAATTCGTTCGAAATAAAACTTTTTTATGATTCGAATTGTTTCTTTTTTTCTTTTTGTTTGCTTTTATTTATTTTTGTTTTTATTTTGTTCGCGTTTGTGACAAGAATTTGCAAATGTCAACGAAAATTGCGCGCTTCGCATTAAAAAAGAATTCGCAAAAAGGGCCGAAGAGGAGACTGAGTACGAGACCGAAGAGCGGGAAATACCAAAGACCCAAAACGCGCAAAGCAATTGAAATTGTTTTATATAAGAGCAAACAACACATCTTCCGTACCACCTTCCCCCCCTCTTACTCTACATTCACTCAGTTTCTGGGGCATTTTGTGTTTGGCATTTTTAAAGACTGTTTACTCAGGATCGAAACGTAACGGATCCGATACGATGAAGGCAACAGTTCGGTTTGACTTCAAAGTGAAAACGATAATTAAACTAACAAGCAAATATGCGAAAATCCCAAATAATTTACGAATATTTCTGTAAAATATATAAGAAACAACAGCTTAGAGCTATATATCTTATATGGAATACAAGACACAGCACCTTAATTGTTAGTTGATGGCAATACTGTAAGATCTCTGTAAAATACTTAAATTGGGTTATAATTTACGAATATTTCTTATGTATCATATGTGAGATATAAGAAACAACAACTCTCATATAAGAAACAACACCTTAGTTGTAATACCGAAAGATCTCTGTACTTGTTGCTTTGCAATTAACCTTCGCATGAACTTAAGATCTGTATTTTATCGGTAACATTAGCTTTCTGCTATTGGCATTGTTACATATGCCTATACTCCCCACTTCCCCATTGTTATTGGTTTATTTTCCAATTCGCTTTTATTTCAAGTACCTAGGCCAGCTGACAGTTGTTCAACCAAACTATATACAAAATTATTTGTAGCAGTAAAGCGATTTATTGGTCTTTAAGTACATGAAACATTTAATACCCAAGTTAAGTCTACAGTCTACCGTAGAAACAGAACAGTTGGGGTACTTCATAGCTATTTATACAACTCTGCGACTCTGATTACCTAATTGCCTTAGCGAAGGTGCCAAATGGGGTATTTATGACTCTGTATCCTCTTAACTGATAACGTCAATTTATTAGATACTCTAGCTGTCGATAGATACGAGATACGATCGAACAGACAGAGAGAAAGAAATAGACTCAGGCTGAAAGTGATGGAAACAATTTGCTTGATGTCATCGCCGAACGAGTTTTGATTTTTCATTTCTTTCATTTCGCTTTGTTTCTTTCTCCTCGAGAGAGAGAGAGAGAGATCATTATGAACCCGAGAGGTTTCTCCAACTAATTAGACCATAAAGCGACCGACCTGCCTGGCAGAACTAATTCGCTCAGAGATAAACCACAACAAAGGTCACGCTTTAATTGATAAGAAAATGAAGAAAACAACGAGAAGAAAACAAAAACAACACAATGCCAAGGTAGAAAATGATTTTCCTGGGCCTGGGCCTGGTCTACAAGTGGCTACTGTAGAGAAATGAAACGCAACGAGAGTCAGTCGAATGGAAATCCACATGGAAAACAATGACAGAACCGAAAAGAGGAAAGAAGAAGCAGCAACAGCAGCAGGAGAAGAACCTAAGTGAACCGAACCAAAGTGAACTTGATGTGCCAGCTGTGCCCCGATAAAGATCACACCCCAACGGGGCAAAGAGTCACAGGTGGCAGCAGTTCTTCCTTCTACAGGCCGAAGAAAAACTGAGAATCATGCCACAATTGAGTGCACTTTCTAGGTGGGAGAATATGCTGAACAAGAGATACCCTGTAATGGCAAATATGCATTGCAGTAAGTGAAGTAAAGTGAGCTTCACTTGCAGAGACCTAAGAAGGTCTTCATATGCAGTACCACTTGATGTACTGCGTGGCATACCCACTCAACCTGCACATGTCATTCTAGGGTATGCAGAGCAACACTTTTAATAGTTTTGAACCTTTTCGAGTCACTTAAATTGCGCAACGAAGCGTGCTCTCAACAACTTGGGCTTTCTTCCTACTGCTCCTCTCAGCCAGGTACGCCCTTTTTCAACACTGCCTGTAGAACGGTAATGGGAATCGGAGTTGGAATGGGACTGAGAATGTGTATGCGAATGGGAATGGGAATGAGAACGGACCGGATCGGGCCGGGCCAGAGAGAGAGAGAGAGTAATTAACCCATGTTGGCCGTTGTTCTTATGTTTTGCCTTTCGCAAACATTTAATTGTTCGATTGGCGTGCAATTAAATGTCCAATATTTGGAATACCAATCTCCAGACCGGTCAGATAAACCGACTCTCACAGCACAGGCGACCCCCTTTGAAGGGGTGTAGATCAAAGTTCTTGTGCCGCCGCCCCTGTGATACGGTTCTGGACATATTCAAAGCATTCCATTTCATTTAACTACACGTGGGTTATTAAAACCCATCATCATCATCATCATCATCCTCATGCTCATGAAGCCAATGATAATCCCGAGTGGTCATTAAAAAGGCGATTCACTGGTTATATAAGCCACAATCTTAAGCTTGAAAATGGAGAGAAGCTTCAGCTTTAGAGCTCTACAAATGTCACACTTTAAGACTCGCCGTCCAATTAGTCGCTTCCGTAATTTCTTGGTATTATTTTAATTAGTTTTTGTATATTTTTAATTTTGTCGTATCTTTTGTTTTTGGTTTTTCTATTTAAATTGCGTTCAGACTGTGACAGGTTTTATGTGAAAGATTTATATACATCTCCCTCCCCCTCTCCTTCTCTGTCTCTCTCTCTCTCTGTGTGTCTCTGTCTGCAATGAAGCGATGAAACTATGAAACTGCCAGCAATAATTTATGGGCAATGCAGTTCGCGATGAGATCGTAATTCCTCTGAATTACCCCAGAGGGGGGAGGGGAAGAGTTGAGGGAACTCGGAACTTGGCTTTGATTTTGTTTCGGTGCTGGCCCTTTTGATGCAGCAGCCTAGGTGAGAGAGTTATGAGAGAGTTACGAACTTCCTGGTTGGTAATATACGTTTAAAGAAGAAGGACAGACATCTTTCTCGTAAATTTCGACTCTCCCTCTCTCTCTCTCTCTCTAGTCTTGGCGTAATATTCCTTTTGCGAAATTGCCTCGTAAATAGCGTTGAAATGTTCCTTCTTCTACCTGTGCCCGTGCCTGGGTTCGGCCTGGTGTTGGCCTCGGCCATTGCTGGCCTGACTATCTTACAAATAATTCACAACGCGCTTAACGCGCTTAAGCCCCCCCTTTACACCCCTTACTTACCCCCTCTCTCTCTCTCTCTCTCTCTCTCTTTCTGCCCCTGCTGCTGCTGTTGGCCTTTGCCAATGGCAAAAATGCGTTTAAGTCAAGTCGCCGAAAGCCGCCGCGTTGCGATGTTGGGTGCGTGTGTTGCGACGTGTGTGGCAGCTGCTGCCACAGAGACCTCGACAGCTGCTCCCCTGCCCCTGCCCCTCTCTTCTTCCCCCTTTGCTGTCTACCTCTCTCTTTCCACCTGGCACTTTAGCTCGATATTTATGCAACGGCACACACTTCAGCTCAGTTCTGGCACCCTCCCCTCTCTCTCTCTCTCTCTCTCTACCTCACCCCTCTCACTCCGCATCTCTTTGGCCTTCTCCCTCTCTCTCTCTCTCTCTCTTCTCAGCTGCAATTTAAGCGCACATTTTTCTTGGCAACACATTTTCCTCGCCATATGCATAAGCAGTTTTTCCAGCTACCCTTTGTCCCTCTGTTGCTGCTGCTGCTCGTGCAACGCGCATTGTTTGCAACACTTGGCGCTTGCCACATAACAACAACGCCAGCAGCAGCAGCAGCAACAGAAGTTGCAACTGCAACATATGCAACAGCAGCGGCAACGGCTACAACAGCGTCCGCTATGCAGCGTTGCATGACACATTAAATGCAAAACGGGCCAACTGCAAGTGGAGGTGGCACAGAGCGGGAGAGGGTAGAGAGGAAGGGGAAGAGAGAGAGAGCGCACTCTTGGTGGCAGCACCGCCAAGAAGTCGCGCTGCTCTTCTTGTTGCTGTCCCTGTCGCTGGCGGTTCTTCTTATTCTGCCGTGTTGCTCTTATTTAATAAAAGAAATGCTCTGGAATTTATTATATACCCTGTAATCGTTTGACAGTTGCAAGGTGGTATATGGAAGAGAGTATAGCATGTTACTAATATGAATATCAGGGTATTCAAGCAGTTATACTTGATATAAGAGAGACAGAAAGAGAGAGAGAGAGAGAGAGAGAGAGAGAGAGAGAGAGAGAGAGAGATGTACAGCTGTGGTAAAAATACTAAAATAGTCTTATTCGTCTTCATTTCATATTCATCTATATATTCTCTTTATCCCTTGTCAATTAAATTCCTTATCCCAGTCAATTCTTTCACATTTGTTACTGCCTAAAGAGAGAGAGATACAGCTGTGTTGAAAATACTATAAAAGTCGTACTCGGCAAGCTTTTCAATTTTTATTTATATATTATATTTTTGATCCTTTAAAGAACCTTGTTGATTCCTTCACATTTGTAACTGCCAAAAGCTTTGGTCTAGTACAAAGATATTGCCATATTATTTTACATTCAATTTACTACATAATAAACCAACTGCTCCTGCCTACAGGGTACCCTGCCAGCGACTACCCTACTGCATTCTTCTTTAGTTTTTGCATAATACACGTAAACCGGCTGTTTCTGCTCCAAGCCAAGGCAGCAGCAGCTGTTCGTGTTGGGCTCAAGTTGAGTTATTGCTCAGTTGTTATACCCTGCGACAATATAATTGAAATGCCAAACGTGTCGCGTACTACCAGAAGAAGCCCAAACCAAAGTCGAACGGTAATCAGATTTATAAGACAATGAAAGCAAGCTAAAAAAACAGCTAAAACTGCAAATACAACTAGAACAAGCTTCTCTTTAAATAATTGCAGATTGAGCCTGAGAATCTCAGAAGAATTGGCTGCTTTAATAAAATAATTAAAATGAAATATGCCACGTTTTCTGCGCGAACAATATTAACAGATATTTTGCTTCGCACTTGAGTAAACTGCGATGGGAGACAAAGAGAGAGAGAGAGAGAGAGAGAAGGGAGGGAGTAGAAGACAGACCGGCATGAGGAACAGAAACAGTCTGTAGACTGTCTGTAGAATTACTTCTCAATGTTAAAAAATGTGCGGGCTACCAATCTACGCATTTTTGTAGTCGCTCTTTTGTTTTTGTTTTCTTCGACGTCAAAGGAAGGCCGCCGAAAGAGAATGCGAGCGATAAAATTGCTTGAAAGAAATCGCTGAAAAGCATGAAAAATTCACTAGAAAATATTAATTTCAATTATTTACGTACGAAACAAAGTTTTCCCACGTTGAGAATCGCTGAGAGGGGCGCTTCAACTCGTAGTAAGTGGCATTTTGTGCGCTAAATGCGAGCAATTTGTTACAGGATTACAAGAAAAAGACGAAGAGAGAGAGAGAGGGAGAGAAAGAGATGAAGCTGTAACTGTGGGAACAGCTGTTGCAATTTATAATTATCAGCCATAGGTGGCGCTGTAGTGCCAGTCTACAAGCCAGTCTACTCTCCCATTCCCTCTCTCTCTCTGTCTCTTCCTCTGTTATGCAACTGCATCGCATGTTTGATAACAGCGGAAGTTATTAGTCCAAGTCTCGAGTTATGCGAGCAAGTTCCACAGAACTTGGAGCGTTCTTGGCATTGAAGATTCTTCAACTCTTCACAGTCCCCTCTCTTCGCAATTGGTTGCCAGTTGCTCAGCGGCCGCTTTGGTTTCACTCGTTTCTAATTAAAGACGACACTTTGGCATGTACTCGACTTGACCAGAAACTCACCCGACTTGCCCGACTCGATTCAACCGTTTTGACGATTCGACAGCACGGAAATGCCTCCACCGAGAGCTTTGAAGAATTGGACTCTCGATCGTTCTGTTAGAGTACCAAGAATTGTGGTAGTACTCTCTGCACTGTCAGTTGATTGAAGTGCGAGTGCCGCAAACAAGAAACAAAATATGTTTCTACATTTGAGTCTAGAAAATCTTAAGTTATTCGAAAATGAAGCGAAGCTCAGCACTTCATTTCTAATAAATCTAAAAGCGCAAAAAAGAAGCAGGAATAATTATTCCGAATGAACCTTTCGACCTTCTCACAGAGCACAAATCGATCGATCGATTGGATCGCAGCGATCCCCCGAAGATTACAATTAAATAAAGCCAGAGCTCTCACAGCGGGTAGCCCCGAAAAAAGAATGGGAATACAAAGTAGAAGTAGAATACAAATACGCAAAAAAAAGAAACGCTGCAAAAATGCGAAGAGACCCGAAGAATTGGTTATTAGCTCAGTCTGGAAGAAAATCGAGTTCATTTAATTGCCCAAAAATACTGGAGAAACGCGTTCCGACTTTGGGAATACTGCAGCAGGTGTTCAGGCTTAGAGAGAAGTGCCCAAAAGTTGAGCCTACATTAAACATCCATTAGATAAGAATCAGAGGCTGACAAAATATGCATAATTAGACGCTGACAAAGCGCCACGACAACTTGCTAAATACCAAAAGTATTTCGAAAATACCAACACAAAAAATACCAGGCGGCGCTTCATGTTACACTTGAGATGTGGCTTGATTAATCGACTTGATGTGTAGAGTCTGTAGAGAGGGCAAAGTGTTTGGTGTTCAGTTCAGCGTCCTCTGCTAATTTGATTAATTAAGCGTGAAAAATCAGTTAGGTACATAAAATAAAATACAAAAATAAATTCTTAACTTAATTTGTTGGCACCCAAAGCGCTTTTGTCTATAAATAATTGCAATTATTATTGAGTTAATAACAATAAAAGGCAATTAGAAGTCGATATAGATGTTGGTCTGTTCTCTGCGATTCTCAGTAAGTCGAAATGAAGCCTAATATAGATGTTGGTCTGTTCTCTGCGATTCTCAGTATGAAATATAGTACACAAAGTGGAAAATAAATAAGGAAAATAAGTTTTCAAGTGCACAATATGATGTAAGATATGATGACGATCAATTGGTCGCATGTGTCATCTGATTTATGAGAATACTCACCTCTTATACTCTCCTTCTACTCATATCTTGTGTGCTTGCGAAATTTATGAATGAGTGGACACATGACGTAGTTGAATCAATAGACTTTGTGTCCACTCAGCTGAGTCAGTTATATATGACGCTAGTACTTATGGAATCTTTATATGATATATAGTAGATAAGAGAACAGGCACTTTCCAATCGATGAACGAATGTTTATTTTAGCCAAATTGTCGATCGGCAACTGAGTAATAGTAGAAGATAGCAGCTACAAGCCCAACTGGGTGTAGACTGTGGACTCTTCTGCAGTTTATTTTGCAAAACTATTGTGAACAGTGTGTTTATTGTGAGTCTCTCTACAAGGTTTCCTCGGAGCAGAACGCGCTTTAAACATAAGCAAACATTACTCTGGGCCCGTCATTCAGTACTCACAGCGCCCTTGGGGGCCCTTGGGCCTCACATTCGACAATTCTTTGCATTGGCATTTTTACAAATTCTGCAAATCAGCTACAATATCTACAGTTATGGGTGAGTGGGGAGAGAGCAGCAGATATAAGCGGGTTCTTCTTTTGATTAAACAACAATTTAAGTTTCGCAAAAGTTCATTAACTTTTACAGAGCGCAAAAGAATGAAAACAGAGAGGGAGAAAGAAAAGAGAATTGTTTTTCATTTAAACAGAAAGATTCTTATTTTCGACTTTAATTAAATATGCTAATGTTACATGTTCTATACGCCGTATTTTGACAATGTGTGGGCGTTTTCTCATTTCTATTTGACGAGATTCAATTTCAAAGAAATCGCAAGAAAAATATCTTTAAGCTTTCGATCATAAATTGAAGATTTGTTTGGCCAATTCCGAATTCCGCATAAGATTGAGGTTCGAACTCCCCCAAGCGCATGACCCCAATAAGTGTCAACCTGCGCTGCGGGGCATTTGTTTTGTTGGTCAACCTCTTCGGGGCGTTCTTCTTCTTTCTTTCTTCAACTTTCGCTTTTACCAAAACCTTCGCGAAGAAGAAACCTTTGTTGTGCGTAATTCGTTTTGTCCAAATCTCTTTTATCTCTCGGCTAACTATTTATTATTATTGTTGTATTGTCATTATGTGCACTATTATTAGTGGCGTCAACTTTGTAATATTGTGATGGTTTTTAATTGACCCCCCCTTAGTTTAGACAACGTAAGATTCCACCTTATAATGACAACTTTTTCGCTTTTTTTCTAGCAGTTTTTGGGCGAAAGTTTTGCCCAGTTTCAGTTTCGTTTTTTCTTATTTCGACCCCTTTGGATTAATTATGGTATTTTTGGATGGGTTAACAAAGACAAAACGTTTTGGAAATTGTTTTTTAAGTTTTACTCACTATTTGCATTCTTTCTCTCTTTCTCTCCCTCTATTTTATTTAAATTCGCACAGCTTACGACGCCAACTCGTATTATCTTTAAGAAAATGGATTTTAAACTAGCTTCACCTCTCCAATTTGTGTTGAATTCTAAAACCGATTTCTCAAATTGTGTCTGTATCTATAATAAATTGTCGTTTATATGTATGTTTAACAATCCATTAAGTTGTTTACTCCCACACCAAACTATACAATAGTTATTTTAGCGATTAATCGGCATTGACTTATCGATTAATTTATCATTCAATAGAACCCCACACAGCTCTTTCATATTATTCCCTTTTGATGAAACAATTAATCGATATATACATTATTTCCTTCACATTTATCGATTTATCAAGCTATCGATTACTTAAACATTGTAAGGTTGATTCATTTATCATTCGATATCACGCTCATATTGTTCTCTATATTATATTATACTCTCCTCAAGCTATCGATAAATGTATCGTTCGATTAATCAATATATCGATAACTCCACATTGGTTTATCTTTTGATTAATCCAGCACTAGCAGCCTACACGGATATTTTATATAACTACCCCTTGAATTATCGATTAATTTATCGATAGTTCGATAGAACCGTACACTGCTCTCTTTGTCTCATAATTCCACATGTTCCTCTTGTTGTCTCACTTGCTAACCGAATGTCTACCCCTCTCTCTCTCTCCCGTCTCCCTCTCTCTTGTGCTTTAACAGATCTTGGCACCCTGAACCATCACAACCAACACAACACAACAACAGCAACAACAAAAACAACGATTACAACAGCAACAACACTCTCTGGCAAGAGCAAGAGTCTCCTAGGAACAACAACAACAACAACAACAACGAACACAGCGAAGACTTCGAATTCGAATTCGACATCGACTTCAGCAGCAACAACAACGCTGAAGCACAACAGCAACAGCAGCAACAACAACAAAATGGAGCTGCTGAGCAGCCCAGCAACAGCAATAATAACAACAACAAACACAGCAGCAACAGTTGCAGGAGGTGCAACAGCAACAGCAACAACAACAACAAAACAGTTGCTGGTGCAAGATTATCTAAACTACGCCTCCCCGCCGACCTATTCCCGCCTGCCCCCCGATGGCCATGAGTTCCCCCCCAACTTCAGTGAGCCACTGGTAATGCATCCCCACAGTCTGCTGGCCACGCCCCTTCACAACAAGGAGGCTGCACCGCCACTGCCCAAGACAGGGCCACCACCAACAGTGCCTCGCAAGGTATATCGCCAGGATTTGGTTATCAATGTGGAGGATGCACGCAGCACAGCTCTTGCTCCCCCTCCACCCACCACAGCAGCGCCCTCTACAGCGCCATCTAGTGTCGTCGGGCGGGACTATCAACGCTCTCTCAGCGCCAGCGGTGCACGCAAGCCAAGCGATTGGAGAAAGGATGAGAAATCGGAGAAATCGGTGCGTGATAAAATTGCCATGTTCTCCTCCAGCAACGAACTGGACACCATTGTGCCGGCTCCATTGCCCAGCGCCAGTTCCACCAGTTCCGCCAGCTCCATGTCCAGCTCCGTCTCGAGTTTTGTGCGCAAACCCCTCAACATGAGCAGTGAGAATCTGTTGGAGTCCTCATCGACACCTGCTCCACTGCCAGCGCTAAAGACGCGTGCGATGAGTGTGGAGAACCTCAACGATGCACAGCGTCAGTATCAGTTGGCCAAGCAGTTGCCACAGTTGCATGTGGCAGACTCAATGTACTCGCTGCACACGCTGAGCACGCCCAGCAGCAGCTACAGCTATGCCTCCTTGCCGCGACGCAGTGTGGCCTCCTCGTATGGTGGTGCCATGCCTTCCTCTGCCTCCGCCGTGGAGCGTCGCATCAGTTTCTCCGGCGAGGGTGATGCGGCTACAAGGAAGGCTGCGATAACCAACATCTTGGAACAGCGTCGCCGTAGTCTCTCCAAGCTGCGCGGCTTAGTCATTCCGGAGAGACCGCAATTGCTGGAACCTATTTTGGATTTGCCTGAGATTAAGAGCCAGGTGAAGGCGGCAAGCGGAGAGGATTCCACAGACAGCGGACTGGGCGAGACACGTCCACTGAGAAGCAACAACAACAACAACAACAGCAGCAGCAACAGCAGCAGCAGCAACAACAACAACATCAGCAGCAGCAACAGCACAAGCAACACGGGCCTCAATGGGAGCCTGAGCAGTTACCGCAGCATCTTCTCCAGCACCAGCGCCTCCTCTGCAGCACCACGTCGCAGCACACTGGACACACAGCTGTCACAGCCACCAGCCAAGCCACCACGCACCTCCCTGGCCAGTCCCCTAATCCCCACCAGCAGCAGCGCCACAAGCAGACCTTATGCACCTTCCAGTGCCTTCCTGGTGGATCAGGAGAGCGACACAGACTCGGTCTTCTCGAGCACAGCACGTGTGCCAACGCCACCAGAGAAGTTCGCACTGACACGCACCCTCAGCTCGGAGACAAACACATCGATCGCCAGCTCGAACACCTCCACACTCACCTCGGGCTCCTCGGCAGGCTCCCAGGCCAGCTGCAGTTCGCTGGGCAGCACACCCACTGTGGATCTCACGCGACGCGTGCTCAAGTGTCAACTGAATGCTGCATCCACAGCCAACTCTGGCTCCGATCTGTCGCAGCTGAGCAACCGCAAGAGCATCCTCGCCTCGGCCAAGTGCCGCAGTGCCAAGAGTCGCCCGGGACAGGAGAAGGACAACGACAATGACAGCACAGATGGTGAAGCTTGTGTGCTGAACGGACGTCGTGTCAAGTCCAGCTACAAGCAGCAGCAACTGCAACAGCAACAGCAACAGCAGCAACAGTTGCTGCAGCAGCACCAGCAACAGTTGCAGGTGAAGCATCTGGTGGTGGACAAGCTCATCAATGTGGCTGCCTATGTGGAGCTGACCTCGGACACCGATGACAGCAGTCGACTGGGCTCGGATACGCCCGCGAAGATCAGTGCCATGTTCATCGATGAGGAGCGCAAGGCGAGCTTCAAGGCCGATACCACGCAGCGTGCCAAGCTGCAGCCAGCGGCTGCAGTGGTGGCCACGACCATCAAGGCGACGATGCCACTGAAGCCACTGAGCTCTGCCAGCAACAAGTCGCAGACCACAGCTGAGCTGCGAGAGAAGTTCGAACGTGCTGCGGCAGTCAGTGCTGCCTCCGTCGCTCCCGCTCCAGTTGCAGCTGCTGTGCACAAGGTTGCTCTGGCTCCAGTTGCCGTCGCTGCTGGTGGTGCCACCACAAACCCACATCACGAACGCTTCAGCTCGTTGGACTCCCTGGCCTCGAGCTCCTCGGGTGTAAGTTCAACCACACAGAATGTGAGTACCACGCAGGAGACAGCGACGGAGTTCGGTAGCTTCTCCTCGTTGGGTAGCAATCAGAGTCTGATCACAGCACAGGATGTGCAGCAGATTGTGGAGGAAGCTGATCCGCCACTGAAGACACCGGAGGCATTTATCATTGTGCTGCAGCGGGACACACCAGAGAGCAGCATTGGCATCACGTTGGCTGGCGGATCTGACTACGAGGCTAAGGAGATCACGGTAAGAAGGATCACATCACAAACAGCAGGAACTCTCTCTTTAACTCTGCTCTCTCTCTCTCTCTCTCTCTCTGTCTCTCTCTCTGTCTCTCTCTTCCAGATCCACAAGATCCTGAGCAACACGCCGGCTGCCAAGGATGGTCGCCTGAAGAAGGGTGACCGTATACTGGCCGTGAATGGCATGAGCATGCGGGGCTTGACCCATCGCGAGTCTATCAGTGTGCTGAAGGTAAGTTGCCACGCTTTCTCTCACTCTCTCCCACACCTCTAACTCTCTGCTTCCCCCTCTCTAGACCCCCCGCCCCGAGGTGGTGCTTGTGGTCACGCGCTCCGAGTCACTGATCGTCAAACCATTGAACAAGAAACGATCCTCGCTGGGTTCACTCAGTTCGCTGAATGAGAAGCCCACGGAACTGGACTACGAACGCAAGCGTAACTATCACAAGGCATCGCGTTCACTGGATCTGGATCTGGACATTGTATCGAATGAGGGAGGTAGTGGTAGTGCTGGTACTGCCACGCCCAGCACACCCAGCACGGGCACAAGCAGCCCACAACAGCCGGCGAGTCTGCTGGATGAGGCCAATGGCAATGATGCAGAGGCCACCATTGCCGGCATCAGGGCCAGAAGGCAACTGTCAAGGGCCAAGGCTGCCAAGCTGAGCACGAGCGAGTTGCTGGAGCGAGCTGCCGAGGCACGTCAAGCCATTGCTGCCGAGATACGCGCACAGGGTGAGTTGGAGAAGGCTTCCAAGATTTGCTAGAGTGGCATAACATTCTATTGTACCTTTCACAGAGGATGCCTCAACTGGCAATGGAGCACGTTGTGTGGAGATCATCAAGGATAGCTACGGTCTGGGCTTTGCCATTGATGGAGGATTCGATTCACCCCTGGGCAACCGTCCATTGGTCGTGACGAGGGTCTATGTGGGTAAGTAGTGCCAGCAACTGATCCTCCACTTCAAACATAATACATCTCTCTCTTTATCTCATCTCCTGCTTCTGCAGGCGGAGCTGCCCAGAAGACCAATCAGGTGCGTACTGGCGACGAGATCCTCAGCATCAATGGGGAATCCACGGCGCGCATGAGTCGCGTGGATGCCTGGAACTACATGAAGCAACTGCCGCTGGGGCCAGTCAAGATACTGTTCGCCTGAAGATTGGAGATAATGCGCCACAATTTGTTAGATCTAAGCTAAAGAAAGAAGAATGTTGCATGGTTTTATTTCTGCATTTAAAAAACAAAACAAACACGCGATCTTTAATCTTTATATGAAATCTATATAATCGTAATCGTAATTTTAAATAATTTAAAGTGCAATTTCTTGAATCATTTTTAACACTTTGATGCCCCCTATATAAATATTATATATCGACGATTTGTACATATAATTCTATCTTAACTAATTTACTTATTTAAAACTAAAAACCCGATGAAACACATAAAAAAAACAATGAACGGTATTTCCTTATACATAATATATTGGTATACAATTTCGAAAAACACAAAAATATAATACATAAATAAAACATTTATATTTGATGCATTTTATGCCATAAATTATGCGGGAAGAACATCTTTAATACACATATGCATATACATTATATTACTTTTAATAATTATTATATTATTTAAACAACCACAAAATCAATGTTTACGTTTACAAGAGTATTTTCTTAAAAACAAAAATTAAAATATACCTATACATATACATATATCTATAATATATTACTATGTATGATACTTACATAATAAACAAATTATACAATATCCAAAATGGTATATAGATTTTTTTTAACTCCAAATACTTGCGATCGATCGTATGCGAAGGCTTTTTTATATAGGAAGAATCTTCAGTCTTCTCTGTTCTTTGGTTCTTCAATTCAATACATTTTTTATTTACGTTTAGCTTGGGCTATAAATGAGGACAGAAGAAGGCTGCAATTTAATTTACTCTGTATACTGAGAGCTTTATTTGGGAATACACTTTTGAAGGGGTATTATCTTGAGTTGATCATCCAATTTTTGATTATCAAACTAATATTATATTTAATTTGTTTACTCGAATTGCTAACAATCGTATATGATAATAAAATGATTTAATTATTCAATCGTGAATAAAAATCTCCCAAATTTGATGTCATTATTAAGGTATTATCTTGAGTTGATCATTCTCTACTGTTTTTTCCAAAATGATCTACAATTTGTTAACTATGAAATTCTTACGGTCATATACGATAGCAAAATAATATAATTATATGTATATGCTATGAAAAAGTCTCTGATGTTGGATGGGTTTATTAAGGTAAAATCATTACTTGATCGGTCTCTCTTTTTGCTAAAATGATCTTCAGTTTGTTAACTTTCCGTATACTCTCCGATATTAAGAAACTTATAGAATGTACCATAAGTCAAGATAGTCATTTTGTAATAATTTAATTAGAAAAGCAGTCAAGAAATAAACATATCGATCCCCCAACTATTTTCTATATACTTGAGTAACTCCAGTAGATATTCCTCTCTTTCAGGATTCCCAACAAAATGAATAGTAATTGCATAAAACTATTCCATAACGGATCTTTTTTGCAGTCTCTCAGTCAGTCGATTCACTTTCTTTTCTTTTGAATTTCAGTGAAAAACGATCATTTCGATCTTGGATATCGTAATTTCCTTGGCAGCCTAAAAGTATACACCACTCTTAACACACTCTTCCCAAAGAAAACTCGCTTGATTTGTCGCTTCTTTATAAAATTCTTTAATACAAATGAAAATCTCAAGGCAACAAATTTTCAGCCTATATATACCAGATCAGCTGCTGGTACTCTTCGTTCTTCTCTCTTCATCTCTTAACTACATTTACCTATGCACTTAGTTGGTATCAAATTAAAATATGACGATGTGGAGACGTCTTAACAACTTACACTAATTAGTTTAGTTTAGTTTAGGCTTGAGTGGGTGTGGGGGGAGGATCTGTCTGAAGTTACTGTACAGCGTAAATTCGTTTTAGATTTAGATTTGGTTGATTCGTTAGCTCTACCTAGAGATCTTTGGAGGGTTTGGGGGCCAACTTGGGCAGCTGCAGTGCGCCCGAGCGTGCCAACAGGCCCAGATGCTGCAGCGATGTGGGCGAGGGCGTGGCAGGTGTGGCGGTGGCCGTAGCTGTTGCTGCCGTCTGTCCATTGACATAAGGCTGTTGGTGGTAGCTGCTGCCGTCGAAGATCTCGCCAAGCAGCTCGTAGACGCGTCGCTTGAAGAACAGTTTCTGATGGAAGTTCATGTGCTTCATCTCGGGGCGCAGACCCTGCAGGAAGGCATCATCAAAGTCCAGGCAAGTGGCGGCATTGGGTGCAGCAGGTTCCACAGCATCGCCAGCTGCAGCAGGCTGTGCAGGAGGAGGGAAAGAAGGAGAGAGAAGTTAGTCGAGTTACGCTTTCACACATTTCTCACTGTACTCACCTCGCTGGGCTTGGCAGGCACTTCGGCCACCATGCGTCGCCTCTTTTTGGGCGGGTAGCTGCTGCAGGCACGCGTCGCGGCAGCAGCATTGGCAGCTTGTTGCAGCAACAGATTCGTTGGCTTCTGTTCCTCTTCATCGTCGCTCTGCGAATGCAACTCCGACTCGTCTGGCTTCTCCTGCGCATGAGCATCATCGGTCACCCACTCGGAGCTGCTGCCCTCCTCGGTCACGTACTCATCGCTGCTCAGCGAGTGCTTGATGTGCACCAGAGCCTCCACGGGTTCATCCTCATCGTTCTCATCGTACTCGTCGTTCTCGTCTCCACGACGATTGCTGCTGTCGCGCGAGCGACGCCCCTTGACGGGCACAGGTACGCCAGGTGTGATATGTCGCTTGAGGAACTCCAGTTCCTCGCTGAGATAGTAAGGCTTGATGCGGTTTGTGCCACGCTGCACATTGATGGAGCGTGCGAAGCTGGTGCGTATATTCCGGAAGCGCTCCTTGCAGTTATCAACTGGGGGAGGGGGAAGATGAATGAGCCAGTTCGATTGCAGATTTATCGATATATCGTAGACTTACCACTGTCGTTCATCTCCTTGGATATGTCCTCCCAGGCACGATCCACGTGAGACTTGCGCATGTACGACGGATGCGAGCGATCGTACATGCACGGATGCTGCTCCACAAGGCGGCAGATCTTGGCATTGATCGCGTGCAGCTCCGGTGTTATCGTCTTGGTGGTCAATGATGCCACCAAATAACTGTTTATGCCCATTTTGGAGTTGCTGTAGCTGATGTTGTTGTTGTTGTTGTTATTGTTGCTGTTGTTGGTGGTGGTAGTGTTGCTGCTGTTATTGTTGTTGTTGTTTTTATTCTTGCCAATGCTGCCCGTGCTGCGTCGCGTATTCATTGTTGCAACAATCTGCGGAAACAAACAAAAACAACACTAATTTACAGAGTTGCCGTCAACAACTGCGCAGCAACAACAGTTGCAACAAAAAGCAAAACTGCAACTGACGCGCGCTCTCTCTGCACACACACGCACACACACACACACACTGGCACACACACACATACACGCAGGCAGGTTTGCTGGGCGCAACAGCTGTTTGCCGCGCGTTTTCAATGCGTTGCCAGCAACAATCGCATTTACTGCAATTTGCCTGCGCTTCTGTCTGTCTCTCTCATGCCTTGTTCCTCTCTCTCTCACTTACCTGCAATTTACTGCACACACTGATTACCTTTTCCAAAGTCTTTTCTTGTTTTTGGTTGCCTTTTGTTGCTGTTGCTGTCGTTGCTGCTGCTGCTTCGGATGCTGCTGCCGTTGTAGATGTTGCTGTTGCTGCGGTGAAATTGCTGTTGAGTCTCGTGCACACATACAAACACATAAACACACACACTTACACAGTTTATTTAGGCTAGCGTGCGCTCTCTCTCCCGCCTCTCTCTCGGTCGCTCTCTCGCAGCCGGTGCTGCTGTTGACAAAACGGAAGAGAACACAAAGCGAGCATGCGATAAATAATACGAATTAATAATAAACAAATAATATTTACCAATAAATCGTGTGTAAATTGTAGTGCGCGTTAATCGAATAAAATTAACCTACATTCGAAACTGCAAGTGACTCAATCTGCAACAGACACACACATGCATGCACGTACAAATGTGCGTGTTGTTATTGTCGTAAACAACTTGCTTGCCGGCAAAAAAGAGAAACGAAACGAAACTCAAAACATGGGCGGCGACTGCGTTGCCTGCCTTGCGAAAGGGATTGTGCAGTGGATGTGCCGAAACAACCCTTAAAACGTTGACAAACTTCGCCACGCCACTGCTCTCTCGCACACATGCATACGCGCTCACTTCAATTGAGAGAGCGAGCAACTGCGAGAGTGAGAGCGGCAGTATTGCCAGCTGTAAATGCTTCAGCGAGTCGACGAATAAATATCAACTGGCAACTTTATTTGATCGGTTCAATTTGAGATTGAGAATTATAAATGTTTGGCAGCCCTAGTTAATCGAAAGGCGATATATATTAATAAAGCAATAATAATTACCATAACAAAGTCATACACAATTAAGAGAGACTGTGGTAACAAATTGTTTATATTTGTTTAAATGTTTCGATTAATTTGAATTAATATTAAAAATAAATACTAAAACGAGTTATGTTTAAGCAGAGCTTTGCTGCCTTTCGACTGCAAATGTATCGATTGGCACAAGAGTAATGCAACCCTAACGTCTGTTTGCTTGCCAGCCACAGCAGCAGCAGCGGCAACGACTTTGACTCACCAATACTAGCGCATTGGCTCTCTGAGTGCCTCTCGCATTCTCTGTCGGCACGCGCTGTTGCGCCTGTGTGTGTGCGTCGGTGTGCCGTTTTCGCAGCTGTGTGCCAGTTTAGTACTGCATGAGTTGCGCGTGTTGGTGTCGTCGCGTCGGAGCAGTTTCTCGCCAGTTTGGTGTTTTGGTTTTGTGTGCGAATTAAAATAATTACTTAAAACTGCTCGCTAGTTCGTGCAATTGGCAAGTGGAATATGTCGGCGAACGGTTCGCCAAATCATTCAACGGTTAAATTGAATCGTGTATTGTGCCGCGCTGTCGAAAAACAATCGATTTTATATGATCTAAATCATGAACATTATAGAAAAAGACTGGCGTCAGAGAATTGCTGGGATTTGGTGGCTTCGGAGACAGGAGTGTCGGGTAAGTGTAATGTGTGTTGGTAGTGTTGCAAAGCGAGGCGTGCGCATTCGCGCTTATCGTTATCGCATTCCGTCCCAATGTTGCGATGGGCGCCCTGCAAACGAGTTGGCAGCACATGCAGTGTTGACAAAAAACAACTGTTTGCGTTTGAATTATTTTTTAACGATTAATAGAACTGCACTTGAATCATAACTGTCAAACAAATAAAAACATTTAATTTAATAAAAGCAAACATTAATTTAATTTGATTTGATAACCTGGCATAATTTTTAAAGATAATTAAATATAAATGGAAGGGTTTTAAGAAGAGTAACGAATTATCGAATTTAATTTAATACATTAAAATAAACAAGTATCATAAAAATATTAAATCGTTTTTCTTATTAAAGAAAGACTTATATTATTATAATTTAAATGTTAAAATTTTTGTTTTCATTCAAATTTTAATATGTATTTTTTCTATAAAAGAATATAAATATGAACATTAAAAGTATGATAAATTTATGTTTTATGTTAACTTTTGAGTTTTTAAACATTGCATAAATAACTGTCCCTTCTCAATAGCAATAATGTAGGTCTACTTTGACAGATTTGAAGCAAACGTTAAACAACGAATCATAGTATTATTGTCCGTTATATAGTTAAAACAATATATCAAATAAAATATTTTGTAATATTTGTAGCCTTACATGAATATACCCTGCATGTACATATTAAGGCCAGAATGTTGTACAGAAGTAGGGAAGTCGAATTTGTTATTTCCGTCTGCTTGTTCGTTTTTCTTTATGTTCGCCAGTCCGTTTGTCTGTCCGTTGCACCCCAAATCAGTCTGACAATCTATTGTTGCACGACCGATATATCGTTCTGCAGCCAATGATATCGTATCCACAGCCACATCACTAAGCGAGGCTCTAATACGCTATCAAAATATAAACAAAGTCGTACGACTGAAATATATATCTGATATTGTAACAATGAGATAAAGAAACTAAACTATGTCAGCTTTATTTTAATCATTGTTATTATTGAAATATTTCGAATTGATAAAGTAAACATTGTAAATGTATGTAAATTTTTGAAAACAAACGCTATGTTCTGAATTTGAAGTATTTTGGAGATATTTTAGAGTTATTTTCAAGCCGCTTTAGGTCTAATCATCATTTTCACTTGCTTCAGTGGTAAGAATCCTTCCCAATAAATTCCGTTGAATTCTCTCGCTTCAGTTTGATAATATTTTCCATTCAAATTGCTGCAAAGAATGAAAATTCATATAATATAAATGAATATATTGGTAAAAATACTCATACCTATCAGCACAGTTGTTATACCACCAGCCACCATGTCGTTGTGCTGCGCAGTTACCGGATATATCTTTGTCATTGTCACGATCATATGTTGTGAATCTCATATTTTCGTGCCTTCTCAATTTGTCAGTTGTGATTCCAGAGAATCTACCTAACTTACTTAATCTGTATTGCTCGTCTGCACCCGAAATGGCGAACTCATCGTATCTGGCATAGGATGTTGTGCCATCAAATCTCTCCATATGAATGTAAACCTCGTGAGGTTGAAGAAGTCTCCGTCCCAGAAGTCCCCAAACCCATTGCGATATGTATTCCAATCCCTGTAGAAGTCCACTCCACCTCTGATTCTCTGCTGATTAACAGTCCATTCAGGACCCGCGATATTTGAATTACACAGGACCTGAAAGGTCCTAGGGAAGCCCCTAGAAAGGGTCACTGTCTGCACCCCCGACGATTCTCTATGAACTCGCTGCATTCTTCTTTTCGTGTCTATCTACCGATTCCTTGACTTGCGTTCCCAATTGATTTATTTGTTGATATTTTCCAAAAGGTTTTTCCTTTTCACTTGTTAATTCTCTATAATTTTTTATCAACTTTTCATCGATTAAACTGAGTTTTCTATTTATTTGCCTTATCTCAGTATTTTCCTTCTCACATTTAGTCTTTGGTAGTTGTTCGATTATCACTTGTTGTTTTCTGAGCTCCTCTTGCACTGCTGCCATGGAGTCCTCCTTTGATTTGTAATTCATATTCTCCCTTGTAGCTTAATCATATTCTCATTTAACTGCCTAATTTGTTCATTCTTACTTTCCAATTCCATTTGAAGCTCAACCTCCTTCGCCTTGAACTCCTTTTCGCTTTCACGAAGGTTGCTCTGTAGTTGTAGTTGTTCAATTTTTTGTTTTAGATCTTCGAGTATACCTGTCTCCTTCAATTTATAATTCACATTCTCCATTTGTAGCTTCGTTATATTCTCCTCTTGATATTCAATTCAAATTGAATCTTCATCTCCTTTTCTTCAAGTAGCTTTATCTGTTTGTTCTTAATTTCTATTTCTGCACTATGCCTGTCTATCTTCTGGGTTACTTGCTCGAAGTATCTTGGCATTGGTTTCGTCACTTGATGGGCATACACCGAACACTCGTCTTCCAGTTCATGAGACATTGGACAAGACTAAAAGGAGCACGAATAATTCAATAAGGTCACTTAAGATTCACATTTTGGGTCTGCACTGATTCTCACCTGATCTAAATAAGCTTCGGCAGAGAGTCCTTTAAAGGACCTCAAGAAGACCAGGAAGATACAGAGAGCACAAATTAGTCTCATTTTAGTTTCAATAATATTCAGTAGACAAAAACGCAGAATGATATTCTGAGTGCAGATGCACGTCTTTTATAGCTAGCATCGTCCATCGATGCCTGCGAATAGCCAAGGCTGATAAGGAGAAAGCTGACCTCAATGAATAGTGGCTTAATGCGCGTTATCACAAGCAGACAGTGAACTTGACCTGCGCTTAAGTTGAGTCCGGGTTCGACGCGTGTTGATCATTTGAAGAGCGTATATTAAACCTGGCTAGAAGCTTGCAATGCACCTTAGGAAGCATCTCACACACCATACTGTATCTGAATCAGCATCAACAGTGGAGTAGATCTGGCTATGTCTGTCTGTCTGTCTGTCTGTCTGTCTGTCTATCTGTCTGTCTGTCCGTTTGTCCGTCCGTTCGTCTGTCTTTTGCAACGCAAACTAGTCTGTCAGTTGTAAATCTATCTTAATGATACTTGACACACATGCTTCTTATGGCTGTAAGCTGTGAATAAGTTAGCACAAGCTGGATCGGACCGATATATCGTATAGCTGCAAACTATTGTCCGATTTGTGTTGTTTGTTAGGATATTGCAAATTGCAAATTTACTACATTAGACTAATTCTATATTTATATTGGGTTGACCGAAAAGAAACGGGTGATCACACGATCATATGACTATGTATGGTTGATTCTGATATATTTAACTTCTCTCCAATCTTACGCTCAGTTACATGATGATCGGATTCAATTAAAGCTTGGATAATATCATCATCAACTACACTTGGCCGACCCCAAACGGAATTTGACAAACTAACTTTGACACTGTGTTTCTTTTAAGGCTTTGTCACCATAGACATGGCGCAACTTTTTAGGAACCTGAGCTGCATGTTTTCCTTTACGGAAATAATAAAGTAAAATATGACGAAAATGCTCCTTTGTGGGCTCCATATTAAAATTGCTGCCAAACAAACAGCTACAGTATAATGTGCTTAACTGCCTCAACACTGAACTGCACATTACAGATAACTGCCCAATCATACTTTTTTTGTACAACAAAAAGCTATTTTGTTTGAAAAATATTAATTTAGTTGCATTCAATATAAGTGCATTTTTAGGATAACTGCACGAATTTTGTTGCAATTTTGATTGTTTTCTCTTCCAAATACATAAGTTAAGTGCGCCACATTTTGCTCGACTTATAGACTATAGATCGTCACCCTTTGCTAGTAAAGTGAAAAGGACGCCACCGATTATAGTGTTCCTTTTGATCGTGGCGCCAAACTGCGCATGACCGTTTACTTATGCTTGGCAATGCCATATAAGTGGCAAGTACATAGTTTGTTTACAAATCAATTTTTTGAAATAGGTAAAGTTAAGTGCATTTTTAGGATAAGTGCACATTTGTTTGAGTCAAACATGGTGAGGCAGTTAAGCACATTATACTATATATTTTATATTTTATTTTATATATACTAAATTACGCGCGCTTTTTTTCTAAAGCAAGCTAAAAGTGCCAGCTGATAACTGACAAAAGATAGAATGCAATAACAGAGTCATAAGCCGTTCAAAAAATTATTTGCAAAATCACCGGTTTCTATTCGGTCAACCCAATATATATATATATATATACATCATATATGTAGTTATATCATTTAGCTGCCATAGGAACGATCGACCGAAATGAAGACCAGTTATGATATTAGAAACTTAACAGTGTCAATCAAAGTGAACCATAATACTGAATATACACAATACCATTCAATTCAGCTCGAATATATATAACTTGTATTGGAACAATCGGAGGAGATAAGAACCTGCTAAAGTAAGCAACTATCGGCATACCTAAGGTGGCCTTTCTTTTTGGTTTTTATATCATTTAAATCTAAGTTGTGCCTCGTGCCTCATAAAAATATATTATAAAACATGAGTGTAATATATATGTATGTATACGAGGGTCGTTTGATAAGTCCGTGACTTTTTGTATTTGCCGCGCACCTGCTCTAAATACAACACTGCTCCTGTCAGCAGTTATCGATTAACAGCTGACTGTAAAATTTTGAGAAAGCTGCGTTTTTTGGTTTGCGTTTTATAGGCATTGAAAGCAGACGATCTCGTGAATTTTAACGAAAATGGAAAAAAGTGAATTTCGTGTGCTAATTAAGCATTATTTTTTGCGTAAAAAATCCATCACCGAAACCAAGGAAAGACTTGATAAATATTATGGGGACTCTGCACCATCAATTTCAATGGTTAAGAAATGGTTTACTGAGTTCCGTTGTGGTCGTACCAGTACAAGTGATGCCGAACGTTCAGGTCGCCCAAAAGAGGTCGTCATGCCAGAAATCGTCGACAAAATCCATGGAATGATATTGGATGATCGGAGAATGAAAGTGCGTGAGGTAGCTGAGGCTGTAGGCATCTCAACTGAACGGGTACATCACATTTTACATGAATATTTGGACATGAAAAAGCTTTCCGCGCGATGGGTGCCGCGATTGCTCACACACGACCATAAGCGCAACCGTGTGACCATTTCAAAGGAGTGTTTGGCGATGTTCAACCGCAATCCAAACGAATTTTTGCGCCGTTTCGTTACCGTAGACGAAACATGGATCCACCACACCACACCAGAGACCAAAGAACAATCAAGACAGTGGGTTTCTCCGGGTGAACGTGCACCAAAGAAGGCCAAGGTGGGTCTGTCGGCCAACAAGGTCATGGCCACAGTTTTTTGGGATGCACAAGGTATCATTCACATCGATTACCTTGAAAAGGGTAAAACGATCACCGGCGAATATTATTCAGAGCTTTTGGACAGATTCGATATTGATTTGAAGCAGAAACGACCGCATTTGGCGAAAAAAAGTGCTGTTCCATCAGGACAATGCACGGGTGCACACGTGTGTAGTCAGCATGGCAAAATTTCATAAATTGGGCTACGAACTGCTACCCCATCCAGCATATTCTCCAGATTTAGCCCCCCTGTGACTATTTTTTGTTTCCAAACATGAAGAAATGGCTCGGCGGTAAGAGATTCGGGTCAAATGAAGAGGTCATCACAGAAACAAACGACTATTTTGAGGGCCTTGAGAAAACCTATTATTTGGAAGGAATAAAAAAATTGGAAAAACGCTGGACTAAATGTATAGAGCTAAAAGGAGATTATGTTGAGAAATAAAACGCTTCTTTGACGAAAAAAATATATTTTATTCAAAAAGTCACGGACTTATCAAACGACCCTCGTATATTTATTAAATATGTATGTATATGTATGTATATATTTATTAATATGGCTTTGTAGAGCGCTTCTTTCTGCAGTGATTTTCCCTTTCTAGCAATTTCCTTTCTCCATTTTGAGTTGGCTTCCCTTGTGTAATTAGTTTACTTGAGTTGTGGTGCCATAAAACAATGTTAGAATTGAGTCTTGGTTAGTTTGATTGCACTGGTGTTGATGTTTATGACGCTTATTGAGTTGGGATTAGGCTGGGTTATTATGGCGGGCAGACCCGAGTGACATCTGTTGGGTCGTGCTAGGCTAGGTTGGGTTGGTCTGGACTGGTCTGGGCAGGTCTGAGTTGCTACCTGCCTGAGCCGACTGCGAGTACAACATGTCTGTATGTTTGTCTCTCTCTCTCTTGCGAGTACATGTCTTTATGTTTGTCTCTTTCTCTCTCTCTCTATCTCTTTCTCACGCATTGCAGTGGAGAAGTGCAAGCGACGCTGGCGAATGATTCGCACGGACTACGTTCGCTGGCTTAACCAGGCCGAGCAGCGCAGCAACAACAAGGGCCCGAAGAAGGCAGCGTATTACTTAAGCGATGATCTTAAATTTCTGAATCCGCACCTGTCACTGGCAGAGAGTGTTGAGCACGAGCACGAGCACGAGCACGACGATCGGGATTCATCGGAGCTTGAAAGGGACAGCAAGAGTCGAAGCAAAGAGCCGATCCTCGAGGAGTCTTCCTCCCCCTCCACGTATAAAGCAAAGCCCAAAGAGACCGCTGAGGCAGTCGAAGAGAGATCACAGTCGGGTAGAGAGCTCAAGCCGGAAGAGAAGAAAGTGAAGTTGAAAGAGAGTGAAACGAAAGCAGTCGAAGCAGAGAAGGAGAAGGAGGTTGCCTCCAGTCCAGTGGATGGTGCCGTCAAGAAGAAGCCCGAGTTCTTCATCAAGCAGAGCAGCCTCAACTCGCCCAATTGTCTGATCATTGGCAAGAAGCACGCGCAGTCGGAGACACCGCCACCATCCGATCTGCTGGAGGCGATGGCCGATGACAGCGCCGACGAGACAGCCAGTGTGGGTGGAGGAAGACGCCTGCGACGATCGGCCTCGCGCATCAAGCAGCTCCCCATACAGAAGCCAGCGGCAGCAGAGCAGCGCCAGACGCGTCTACAACGTCGCAAGTCCATGTCCATTGCCGCCGCACACAGTCTGCGCAGCTCCACATCGCCCGTAAAGATGACGCCGTTGCCCAGGACCAACTTAGCAGCAGCAGCCGCAGCAGCAGCGCAGCCCACTGCAACAGCTGTGCCAGCACAAACGACGACAGTGGCAGCCAGCAAATCTGCCACTGCTTCCACTTCCTCCTCCTCCACTCCCTCCCCCTCTGCGCTTGCCAACAATCGGGATGACATCTTTCCACGTCCACGTGCCGCGGCGCCACTTGCACAACAACTTGTGCTCGCCCGTCGTCCAGGTGCAGTTAATCCTGGCCAGCAATCGCCCACAATGCCTTCGCCGCCAGTGCGTCATCAAATTGGACCTGGCAGACCACCAGGTCCGGCTCGGGTCAAAGCTACGCTGCAGAGCAACGCTGCGCCAGTGTTGGCCAAACGTGCTGCAGCTCCACCCCCTCAGATTGGTGTACGTCATGTGGCGCCCTCTGTGGGCCAAGTGGCAATGGCAATGGCGCCTGCGCAGCCGCGCACCACCAGCAGCAGTGCCGCAAGCAGCAGCAACAGCTCTGGCATTGCCACCGGCTCCAGTTCTAGTTCCAGTTCCGTTTCCGTTTCCAGCACTGGCTCCGTGGTCAATAGCACTGCCACGCCCATTGCCAGTGCCTTCGCCTCCTCCGCCTCCTCCTCGTCCTCGTCCTCGCTGGCCAGGCAACTCTGCGAGCGTGGCAGCCAAACAGAAACAGCGGACATCTTCTCGGACGAGCACTTCCTGGACATGGTGAGGCCACAGATGCGCGAGATGAATCCGCGCCAGAAGCTGCACTTCAAGCAGAAGATCTTCCAGGCCCTCATGGAGACTTTCGATGATGCCACCGACTTTCCGGGGGAGGGGCAGGTGCAGCACTTCAACATCAACACGCCGTCAGGCTTCGAGCACGTCTCCGATCCGGAACTGCGTCTCATGCGGGAACTGGTCAGCATGGTAAGTGCTGCCAAGCACACAGAGAAGCTGCAGCTGGGCAGCTCCACTCAAGCACTGGCTGTGGCTGTGGCCGCTCAACGTGCCCAGCAGCAGCAGCAGCAGCAGCAGCAGCAAGGCACCAAAATACAGACTCATGTTCGCATACAGCGACCCCCACAAGGTGGCACCACCAACATAGTGCCTGCTTCGGTCACCGGCTCCACGGTGCTGGGGGAGGACAAGAAGCTCTATCGCATACTGCAGATGAACAGCAATGCCAAGATACGCGCCATGGCAGCACTGCAGCGCAAGGACAGCATCGATAGCAATGGCAGCCAGGGCAATGTGGTGCCCACTCGTCCGGGCACCTTTGTGGTACCCGCCAGCAGTCCCAAGACACCGACTCCGTTGCCTACCCCCCCTTCGCAGACACTGCGCATACAGGATCCCCTGATGTCGCTCTTTGGCGCTGGGGCAGCTCAAGTCCCGGGCAACAAGGTGGCCTCCTCCAAGGATCCACTGCAGGTGCGTCAAATGGGCAGACGCTACTCGGTCTGCGGTGCTGGGGGTCCCATCACCAATCTGTCGGCAGTCTCTGCTGCCTCTGCCTCCGGCTCGAGCAGCTCCTCGTTGGCCAGCTCTGGCTCGCCGGCAAATGCCGAGAATGCTCAGCTCAAGCGCCGCATGGCGCCCGCCTCGCAGGTGGTTGTGCCGCCCCAGCAACGTGCCCGCTACTCGCACAGCCCCGTGGCCAATCAGCTGGCGGGCATTGCACCTGGCAACAGCCTGTTGGTGCGTCGTGCCGCTGCCGCTGCCGGCGCACAGAAGCAGCCCTCGCCCACTGGCGCTGGCTCTGTGCCGCAGAAGACACCACAGATATCCAATCTACAAGGTGGTTCCGGCTCCGGCTCCGCTCCGAGTGCCTTCAATACCTTTGCCACACCCGCCACGTTGCGTGGCAGCAACTCGAGCTTGAACAACGCAGGCTTGGCAGCTGGCTCCAATGTCAGCGGTGGCGTCTCTCCGCTCAAGCGCGGCATGGTCATTGCCAACGTGAAAGGGGCAGCACAGCAGCATAAGCAATCCCCCGCTGCCGCCTTGGTCTCTGCAGCAGCTGCTGCCGTCTCTGGGCTACGTTCGCCCGTGCCGCAAATGAAGCCATCAGCTGCGCCCAGCTCCAGCAATGTGGCCAATCTCCTGGGCGATGCCAGGCCAGTGCAGGGCTATATGCGCGCCCAGACTGGACACGCACGTCCCGGCGGCGGCGGCAGGCAGAGCACCGGGGAGTCCGAGACGGCGGGCATCATTGCAGCCGATGACTTTGACATGAGTCGCCTCAAGCGCGAACCGCAGGACATTATGGATGACGACATCCTGGGCATGTAGAGAGGCCCCTAACGGGAAACAATCTTCGCATTGCTTTACCCCCACATTCTTTTTGTAGTGTGTAAGTGAAAAAATCCAGAACAGAAAGAGCCAACAATATTTTCAAAGTATGAAAACGAATTTCTGAACTTTCTTTTTAATTGTAAAAACAAAAATCAAATAATTATAAATCTAATGACACAAAATATTAAAGATTGCAAATATATCAGGCACTCGCTGTAGATGTTGTTCAACACTAACTTTGTGCTTTTTCAAATATTACAAATAAATATAATATTGTGTAGTTAAAACAACAGAATTGTTTCTCTCGGGGAGATTGCAAAGAGTGCTAGGTAGTGCTGCCAACTTTTTAAAGCCAAAAAAGGCTGTTCACGGTGAGTAATGAAGGAAAATAAACCAAATATTATATTCAGGAATAAAAACAGTAAAAAAGTCTAAAAAAAGGCTAAAAATATAGTGCATGCATATTAATTATTATAGAAAAATACTTCTAAATTCCTAAAAAAATTAAATTATGGTTATAAAATTCAGTATTTTCGCAATTTGTATATTTCTCCTGTAGACAACATTAAAAACCGCTAGATTTCATTTTAATTATTATAAAAAAATCCTTCGAAATACCGAAAAAAGCTATATTATGATTATAAAACTCAGTATTCCCGCAATTCGTATATTTCTCCTGTAGACAACATTAAAAACCGCTAGATTTAACGGGAAAAAATGCGGTACCGACAGCACTGTTAGCAGTTAAAAAGCAGGTTTGAAGAAATGTAATAGAGAGAGAGATATCTCAGTTACAATTGTCAGATATTTGAAACTAGTTTCACATTCATACATACACAAGTTACAGAAACAGCTAAAATATCATAAATCGTAAACATAATCAAGCTACCCGTTGCATGCGATTATTGCGAGGTATTCGGGTAAAGCACACGGCAAGATTTATGCTCTGTTGAGGGTATCTAATCTAGCGCAAATCGCTGCGCTAGTAAATCAAGTGATAATTGATAGACCTCGCGACTATAAGAACTCATCCCCGTGCGAGTAGCACCTTTAGTACAATTCAAATTCTGCGACCGTACACAATGAAATACCTTGCAATCTGCGCGCTTCTGCTCCCCCTCGTCTACGGCGCGGTGATCCCCAGGGATAATGCCGACGCTAACGTAGACCTGGTGCCCGATATGTCCACGGCTGAGGATGGTAAGATGACTCACGTGCTGCCCCATATGTCGGTGGCCAGCAATGCCTTCAACACCCCGGTCGAGCAACAAGTGGGCGGTCCCGAGCCCCTGAAGCTGTCCGAGCAGTCTGTCAAACCCGTTGCCGATGCTGATCTTGTGCCCGATATGTCTGTGGCTGCCGATGCTGAGGACAAGAAGGGTAAGTTAGACGAGCTTGAGCTTTAGCTTTGTAAGGGAGAACCTCGGGTTAATCAAGGTGACATGCCTAGATCACTCTTACCATCATGAGAGTATAAAGTTGGAATAAGGTTGCATCCCTAATTCACTCTCACAACAGTAACCAGAGAAGTTAAAAGTACACTCTCATTTCTTAACTGTCCTTCCCTTTGATAGCCGACAAGCCTGTAGAGAGACCTAATGCTGATCTGGTTCCCGACATGTCTGTAGCCGCCGATGCTATATACACTCCGGGTAAGCATTCAAGTAAAGCTAGAGAACTATCAAGGTAGAGATTAATGTAGTACAAACGGAGTTCTTAAAGACTTAAGAATCAGTTTAAGTTACATACTTATTGTCTCACGATACTCTCCGATAGTATCTACGATAGTTATAGCATATAAGTACAAATGTTTCAACTTTCTTTAAAAATGTATTTCCTTATCCACTAAAGCCGAGGTCAAGGCCGAGCAGGTGCCCGTTATGGCTGTGGCTGCCGATGCCCTGGATAAGGGTAAGTAAAGTCGTAAGAAATTTTCTGTATATCTCCATCTCTATTTAACTATGTTCCTCTCCCTTTTTCTTTTGATCTTATCTCTATTCCCCTTAGCTGCCAACAAGCTTGATCTGGTCCCCGATATGTCTGTGGCCAGCGATGCCTTGTAAATCATGTGATTACCCCCAGAAAACTCACTTCTAATTTTCACTATGTACGTGTATTGTAATTTCTAAGTTTTATCAGCGCAGCTTTAATAAATTATAACGATTATACGAAATATTTGCGCACTCATTTGCTCTTATCTTACAGCTGATAATGATAGAGGGTTCTCTGCTGGTATTATTATTGTTTTGTTGTGATTTATTGACAATTTCACAATCGATAGTCTGCAGAAATGGTAAACAAACCATCATTATACCCAGTTAACAAAGTAAATAACTATTTTTTTTGTATTGTGAGAGGCATAAAGAGGCGTGGCTGATTATACACAGCTTATAAATATAGATGCTCTATCTCTTTTATATTGGCCAAACTGAAGAAAAGTGGGCAGAAGCTTTTCATCTTTGTAAAAGGCTAAGGTTACTTGTTGCCCTCTCTAAAAACAGTGAGATTTGAAGTAAAAGAAGCTAAATTAACCACACTAAGCTATGTATCTTACTTTTCTAGCCATATAAACCGGCTTATCTTTGTTTAAAGCTAGAATTTAATATATTCCTTTTAGAAAAAAGCTAGTTTTTACTTGAAAAAAGCTTTTTTGGCCACACTAAGCTATTAATCTGTCTTTTCTAGCCATATTTTTCTTCTTTCGACTATCGATTAATACCTTTAAATACTATTTCTATTTCCCCTGTTCCCTGACTAACTCTAATTAATGTTACTCCTGTCTTACGTTTAGTTCAGTGACAATTTAATTGGCAACAGCAACAGCGCAAACTTCACTGGAGCCATAACTTCACGAGCGAAAAAACTGATTAGTTTTGCGTCAGGGCGAACCTTTGGATTCGCTTTGCTTGCCCGACTTTGGGCTCGTCTAACGAAAATGGTTCTGTGTTTTTTTGCTGTTCTATTCTTGCTGCCCCCTTAACAGAGAGGTTTCTTTCTTCCCCTCTGTCCCTCTCCTTCTCTCTTCTTGTATTTTTTTGCTCATTATACCCTTCGACCATTGAAAATGGTCAAAAAAGGGTATACTAACTTTGTGCAAATGTATGTAACAGGCAGAAGGAGGTGTCGGAGACCCCATAAAGTATATATATTCTTGCTCAGGATCACAAGCCGAGTCGATTGAGCCATGTCTGTCTGTCTGTCCGTCTGTCCGTCTGTCCGTCTGTCTGTGTGAACGCACAGATCTCAGCTATTATAAAAGCTAGAGTTACCAAATTTGGCAGAAAGACTCCTGTGTACTATAAGCTGATCAAGTTTATTTCAAATGTTAGGTGCCACGCCCACCGCCCCCGCAAATCAAGAATTTAGTTTTTGAACTTAATTTGTAAGCGCTGTATAAAAGATACAACTTTCTGACTTTAACATATACTAAGCTGAATGAAATATCTACGTACACTCCAAATTGCAATCCGATCGGACAATAAACACAGAAGTTATTTAAGAAAGTATGTGCATAAAACCAAGTGCTTGTATCAGCTAACAAGGGAGGCGGGCGAGCGCAAAGCGCGAGCGCCATCTGTCGGCAATAATTTAAAAGCATATGCATATGTATATGTGTACATACATAGGAACTTAGGTCGAAGGGTATCCCACTGTCGCGTGCAGCGCGACTGTGGCTTTTTCTATTTTTTTCCATTCGCCATTGTGTCGCTGGCTATTAATAAAAAGGAATTAACGGCACAAACCGGACCCACACACAAAGTGCCTGCGATGCCATAAACAACGGGCCACATGGGTTAATGGGAATGGTGAAGGGAGGGAGTAAGGGGGGGGGTGGTACTGGAACAGGGGCAGGGACAGTGTAAGGGGGTGTTCTAGTCTCTAGTTCGCTTTGTTGTCGTTGTGATTTTCACACAAAAGCGCTAAAGCGGCTACTAAATTACGTGCTCATGTGTTCAATTCCAAACTCCGCGTATCTAGTTCAGAGTTAGTCCCGACCCCAGGCCCCTTACTCCCCTACTCCCCACCGTCTCTGCCCGCCCACATAGGCCGCAAATCGCATTTGGTGCGCTAATGAACCGCAGTGCAGCCTCGACCAGAGCCAGAACCAGAAGCAGAACCAGAATCGGACCTGGTCAGACACAGACGACGAGGAGGAGACGAGAAGTCGCCGCGGCTCTGTCTGGTTCAGTTGCCTTTTTTGTCGCATATTTAAACGCAAAAATACCGTTTAAAAGTGTAACAATGCTGTTAACTATGCCAGGGGCGTAGAACAACCCAGAGGAGGAAGGGGGGGGCGTGGGCGGCACAACAAAAGCCGCTTGATTAGGCCGCGTGTGTGTTGAGCTTGTGCGCCTAATTGCGCTTTGGTTACTGTGTAAAAATAGCCAAAGGTACTTCCCCCTTTTCGGTTATCGCATAGTGCAGATAATACCACAGACTCCCAATAAATACAGTCTCTGACAAGCGCAAAGAGATAACCGCGTATGGCAAATGGGAATGAGAGCGACCACAGCAATTTACAATTTACAATCTGCAGCAGTTCCTGATGATAACAAAGGCTGCCATAAATATTTATAGCAAAGTGTACACCTTATTACGTACTAATAATAATAATACTATGGTAAACTCCTGCATAATGAGAGATAATTAAAAAGAATTTGTGATAAACTTAAAATTCAAATGTATTTTATTATATTTATAAAAGATGATCTACTGACCAAAGAAACAGACTTAAATGCTATAATATTTTGTTATAGTTTCATTTTTGGCAAAATGATTAAACACACTTAAGAACCCCACACAATCTCCTCTTCAGACTGATTCGCCTTCTTAACATTTAAATTCATTTTATTAATCATTCTTTGTGTCTTAGACTTGATTGAAATGAATTAATATTTGACTAAAATAATATTCTATTATAGATATATATTCTATTATATATATATTTCACTAAAATAATATTATATTATAGATAGATATAGATATATTTAAACCTACTTAAGATCCCTTTCACAACCTCATTTTCTGATTTCTTTCTTCCTCGTTGCCTCCGTTTGCTTTCGAAATTCACCACAAACTTATTTACTTTTGGAATACTTCGTTGACTTCCGCGCTTTCGAGCTATTAATAAAGTTTCCATTTTTCGTTTTCCTTTCTCCACTCTTCACTTTTAAGTGCAGCCCACGAGAAAAGAGAACTGCATAAAAGTCGCACAAATAATTGCAAAAAATGCTTTGACTGCGGCCAAAATGAAAACTTTTTGGCCCGATTTCAAATACCCCCGTCTGCGTCTGTGTCCGCTCCTGACTGCCTGTCTGTGTGTGTGTGTGTATGTTTGGGTGTGTTTGCTTATTGAGGCAATGCTTACTTCTTACCATATTTCTTTATTCTCGTGTCCGGCAAACAAGTTCAAAGGCAACAGGCCAAAGGGCAAAGAGCACTGAGAACTTTCCATGGGAAAGTGCAATGAAAATTCCAATCTGGCAAAGCGAAACCGAAACTGAAACTGAGACCAAAGTGTGATATGCATAACAAACCGAGCTGCCAGCAGGGTCAGCTGTTTTCAAGCTAAAACTGTCCTTTAATTGCAAGAGAGCTTGGCAGATAGAAGATATTCATATACATATATACATTTAGGAGGAAGTTGGTTAAGGATAGACAAGTAATATAAATATACCATAGTACCTTATGTACATACATATATATAGAGATATGGTTCAATCGTCAAATTTGCCCCACTCCTGTTCTGAATTCCCCTTTATGTTTGTCATTCATTTAATTTACCTCTAGTTGTCATTTCTCTCACTTTACAGCCAACAACTGCGCATCACTGCCAGCTAACGTGCAGCGTACGCAGCTGGCCCCGCCTTCCTTTTGTGATCAGCAAACCAAAAGTGAATGAAAGGCGGCTGCGAAAGAAATGAAAACGCGCAAGTGGCAGAAGTTAAAAAGTTTTGTAATATGCGATGGGATACTGGGGAGGGGGGAGAGAAGGAGCAGAGCAGAAGCAACGCCAGCTGGCAGGAAGCAGAGGAAGAGACTGAGAGAGAGAGAGGGCAGAGAGTGCGCGTCACTTTGCACCATTTGTTGTTGTTGCAGCGCAAGTGGAAGTTGGTGGGAGAGGAGTGGAACCCATTAGAGGAGCCAAGTGGAACTTGTGCAGATCAATGGGGGACTTTGTTTATTGTCCGTTTGCCGCGTGCTAATGACTTCCGTGTTTTCGTTTGTCGCACTCGATAAGATAAGCTGAGAAAACAACAATAACAACAAAGCACAGAAGCAGCTAAACACAACAAAACAAACAAACCAGCGACGCAGGCTGAAAGACAAAGAGAGACAGAGAGAGGGAGAGCAGTAGACAGCAAACTGATTTCGCTAGTT
This sequence comes from Zaprionus vittiger, assembly GCA_018904025.1. Classification (NCBI taxonomy): domain Eukaryota; kingdom Metazoa; phylum Arthropoda; class Insecta; order Diptera; family Drosophilidae; genus Zaprionus; species Zaprionus vittiger. The sequence continues at coordinate 19,947,313 of JAEIFQ010001142.1, read as the reverse complement.
TGCCGCACTAACAACAGATGGCGCCACAAGACAACAAAACCAAACAAGTGCTTGGAAATTGGTAGACAAAGCAAACAAAACAAAAAGCAGTAAAGAAAAACAAAAAGGAGTAAAAAAAAAGGAAAAAAAAAAGAAAAACAAAGAAGTGCAAGGAATGCGCGCAATTTAAAACTCTTCTGCAAGCGAAAAATAAAATGTCAAGCAAAGTTTTGACAATTTTGTGTCCAGGTAGAGGAAGTGAATAAAGAATGGAGAGAAGGGGAAGAGAGAATGGAAGACATGCCAAAGTGACAGGCGAAAGTGGCCGAGCGATTAGTTTAAATGCCAAAAACAAGAACCCCAAAAGCGACTGCAATGTCAATTTACAGCAATGTCATTCTGACAGCGCAACTCTCCCCCCTCTCTCTGTCCACCTACTCCATGATAATATGAGAGTCATAAGTAGGTAACTAGGTGTGTGTGAGCGGGACGGAACGAGTGTGTTTGTGCTTGATTTATGATTGCAGAACAAGGCGAATATGAATGAAGTCGGGCGAATTGGTAAACTAAAGATAGATTGTAAGGGAGAGAGAGGGAAGGAGGGAAGAGACTGTGAGTGAGAGGGGGAGGAGAAGAGTAAAGGGGAGTGAGGGAGAGAGGGGGAAACACTTGCAAATCAAACTAAACAAACACGTCTTTATATCTCTTTGCTTTCATTATACCCATTAAAAATAGTCTAAAAGGGTATACTAACTTTATGCAAATGTGTGTTCTGTTTAATCAATAGACGGCATGCCAGACCCCATAAAGTGAAACTGTTCTTCAGCAGGATCTAAGCTAAGTCAATTTAGCCTTTTCTTAGCTATAATTAAAGCTACTTAGATACACTTGTCATGAAGGTTCCTGTATTTCCGAAGTATTCAAGTCTTAACTTTCTATTTCGGCAAACAAATCAAATATATTTATACTATATCAACCCAATCCTCAAACGACAATCCGATAAATATTATAAAGATACATATAATCGACAGAAGAATTAGTGTAAAATTCGCTGTTGGGAATTATAAGGTACCTTACCGTCTGGCGCTCGTTTCCATCTTTCCCGTTTGATTATACCCTTCGACCATTGAAAATGGTCAAAAAAGGGTATACTAACTTTGTGCAAATGTATGTAACAGGCAGAAGGAGGCGTGGCAGACCCCATAAAGTATATATATTCTTGCTCAGGATCACTAGCCGAGTCGATTGAGCCATGTCTGTCTGTCTGTCCGGATGTCCGGATGTATGGATGACCAGATGAAGGTTTCTGTGTACCAGGCGCAGATGAAGTTTATTTCAAATGTTGGGTGCCACGCCCACCGCCCCCCAAATCAATAATTTAATTTTTGAACTCAATTTGTAAGCGCTGTATTAAAGATAGAACTTTCTGACTTTAACATATTCTAAGCTGATAGTTATATCTACTTATTCTCTAAATTGCAATCCGATCGGACAATAAACAAAAAAGTTATTCAAGAAAGTATGAGCATAAAACTAAGTGCTTGTGTCTACTAACAAGGGAGGCAGGCGAGCGCGAAGCGCGAGCGCTATCTATCGAGAATAATTTCAAATCATGTGCATATGCATATGTGTACATACGATTATTAGGAACGTAGGTCGAAGGGTATCCCACTGTCGCGTGCCGCGCGACTGTTGCTTTTCTTACTGGTTTTCTTTAAAATTTTCTCCACCTCCTCCCATTACGTCTTCCATTTTCGGCGGGTCGCTCAGCTTCGACCTGTGCTGCTTATGAAATCTGCGTTTTATGGCAGCTGCAGGTGCGAGTGAGAGGGAAAACAATATGGTGGCCGTGCTGTGCTTCGAGCGTGATTACGGCAGTTATTGCCGTCAGTTTATGTCGCCGTTTTCAGCACTTTTGATTAAAAATAACTGCTAAAGTTGTTAACTTTAACGGTGATGAGTAAGAGGGGAGGGAGAGGAGAAAGAGAGTGGTTCCATTATCACGGCACATCCTGAATAATAGATCTAGTTAGGAATTAATTATATGCTTCCGCCGTTTAATTCTCGCCAACTGTCTGTCAGATCTGTCAGAAGCCTTAGCTTATTAATAAACTTGCTATCCATATAACATAAACTCCCCCCTTCCCCTTGTCGCTCAACTTTAATCAGCGTTAATTTAAATAATCTCCGTGGAGAAGAACGTACGACATTAAGCATATAAATCAATTCCACACCACAAACTTAAATGTCATTGGGTAATAATAAATAAACACGGAGCAGAGATGCAACAAAATGAATAAAAAATGAATAAACAAGCACTTAAACTACAATGGAGTGTGCCCGACTGTGAACTACCCGCTAGACAGCTCTAATAAGGTTTCTTTAATATTTAACTTCTGTGTTTAGTGTTTTTAGTATTGCATACTTGCAGGTGGCACCTTGGATATTATATAAATATTACTTAAATAACTTCTGTGTTTATTGTTCGTTTTCAATAATATATAATTAATAATGCAATAATATTTTTGACGATGTGATTGATTGTGTTCACCAAAAATGACAGTTATAGCATTAAAATGTAATATGTTTTTAATCAATTTACGGGCACGGGAGGGGGCGTGGCAAGTTTATAAAATAAGGTTAATCTGCACGCATTAATAAAACATATTGTTACTAAATTTGGTAGTCGTAGCTCTTATATTGTCCCAGATCTAGGTGTTCATACGGACTCGTATGGCCAAATCGACTTTCCTGTTGATGCTGATAAAGAATAAATATACTTTGTGAAGTCTGCCACGCCTCCTTGGCCCCTTACATACATTTTAAAATTTAAAAAGTTATCATACCCTTCTACCCCATGACTGTCGGGTATAGTGAATAAAAAATCAACGAAATCACACGCAAATTGCGAAATAGCAAAATAAGCGACTGTCAAAAAGAGAAACGAGAAAAAGGCAACGATTTTCCCATAAAAAATAAATTATTTTCCCATAGAAAAACAACAAAAAAAAGTTATTTTTTTCTGTTATTTGTTGTTGTTGTTGTTGCTTTTCGTGACCCGCTGAGGAGGATTCGATTCATCTTCGTGTGGGTGCATTTTGGCGGTTTTTTTTGTTTGGCTTGAAAAATAAATTTAATTAGCTAACGATTGGCCACAGCAAGCAGCTTCTGGCAGTGTGTTGGAGAAGAGAGTGGAAGAGAGAGTGAGGGAATAAGACAGAGGAAGCCAAAGTTCAAGCGACAGCGCTTTGACATTTCGGCGCCGCGGCAGTTGTAAACGTGCTTGTGCTCTCCCTCTACCCGCTCTGCTTTCCTTCCTCCTCCCTCTCTCGCGCTTTGCTTCCCTCCTCCCTCTTGCGCTCTCTTTTTCTTCTCCTTCTCGCGCTCTCCCAAGGCCTATCATTCACTTTGCGTCTATGGCTCTGGTTCAGCTCTGCCGCCGCTATGCCTCCGCGCTGCCTTCGCTCTGTCATGGCGCTGCCTTTGCTCTGCCTCTGCGCTGCCTTCGCTCTGCCTTTGCGCTGCCTTCACTCTGCCTCTGCGCTGCCTTCGCTCTGCCTGTTGCTGTTTGTGTTGTTGCCTTTTTATGCTTTGTTGGTCATAAATATTTTATTTGACGTACTGAGAAAGGTGCGCCAAATTTGCACTGCATCAAAATTGTTGTATTTTTACAGGATTTGCAATTGCCGTAAAAGAGAGAAACAGTTGTGAAAATTTTCTCTGTCACCGCAGGCGGCAGCTGTCACAGCCTTGTGCCTGTGTGTGTGTGTGCACAGTAGTTGTTGTTGTCACAAGACTATTTGTTTCAGTACTTTGATCGCTCTCTCTGTGTGTGTGGCATACGATCCACAATGAGACCGACACACACAGGAGCACTCAGTGTTGATTACACACACACATGGCGCTCTCTCAAAGAGTTGTGGCTCAATTAGACAAGCAGCAGGGAGAGTAAGAGTGGGAGAGGGATAATGAGAGTGTGGCCAGCAGCAGCTCATAATGTATGTACGCCTTTCCCTCTCGCTCCACAGCAAATTTATGCAGCTGGCAACTTGAGAGGAGACATGGCTGCCAGCTACGAAACTCAGTGCAGAAATTCAAACGATTTTGTGGGAGAACAGGGAGGGCGAAGGTTATAGAGAGAGTGAGAGAGAAGAAGGAAGTAAGGAGAAAGGTGAATGGGAGAAGGGAAAATTGGAGGAAATGTGCGACTCGTAACCATCCCACCCCCAATAGCCGATAAGTTGCCTTGCTGCAGTCAATTAAGTCAAGTCGGAAGCCCCTCTCCCCCTTCCCTTTCTAAGGGGCTTCACCTGCAGGAAGGCTTCGTGTTCTGTGCATGTAACTCCTGCTCTTTATGGCACATCCGGCCAGGCACATCCGCCTCCACCTCCACCTCCTCCTTTAGCCCGGGCAGCTGTTTAGCCAACTTATTTATGCCATTTGCACTTACATGCCACGCCCCTAGTTGCTGCCCCCGCCCCCTAGTTGCTGCCCCCGCCCTGCCCCTTTGACTCTTTGTTTTTAATTTTGCTCTGAGGAGCGATGGAAAATTCCTTTGGTAAAATGGAAATTCCTTGGCCCAACACGCTCGGCTGCTTGCAAAGACTTTGCCAGCACAAAGTGTGAAAAGGCTTCTAGTTGTTGTTGCAGTTGTTGTTGTTGCTGTCTCTCCACTGTCTGCTTACGAAATACTTTCTGCTGCTGCCCGCAAGATGGCGCCAAAGGACAACACGTAAAACGACGCCTCCCTTTGCTTTCCGGCTTCTTTCTCTTCCTTCCTCCACTCTGCTCCATCCTGCTTGCCTCCTCCTTCGCCTTGTGGAATTTATTGTCATTGCTGGCATGGCCAATGCACCTGCCCAGGTGCACACACGGCCAATGCACCTGGCCGCACGTTGCTGCGCGCATAATTAAATCCATTTGTTGCCAGCTTCGACATTTCGATTTATTGTGTTTTTATACCCACTACACAAGGGAAAGAAGGGTATTTGAGTTATTTGAAAATGTATATAAGAGAAAGAAGGAGGCGTGGCAAACTCCATAAGGTATTCCTGATCAACAGAAAAGGGAAATTAGTCAAATTTGTCCGTATGAAAACCTTGATCTCTACAACTATTAGAGCTAGGGCTAACAAATTTGGTAAGAATATGTTATATTATTGTCTGCAGCTAAAGAATGTTTCAGAACTTGACCACGCCCCTTTGCGCCTCTGTAAATCAATTAAAATCGAATTTTAAAGCGTATTTTTCATGCTAGTACAGTTATTTTTGGTGGTACATAAGTATTGTGCCCATCTTAATCATTTATGCAAGTTTTACTGCATTCGGATATTATACACAGAAGATATTGGAGAAAACAGTGAACAGGGTGAACAGATTTCGCAAGTATCGCTGCTAAGTATGCAATGCAAAATTCACTAAGTTAATTATCGGGTATTCAACAGTCGAGTACACTTCACTGTAGTTATTCTACTTGTTTTACAGTTTGTTTATGGTTTGTATTGAAAATGCAGAAACAAAAGTACACAAATTTATGGCAACATAAACTATGCAAGTGGGAAAGAGAGAGGCAGAGAGGGACAAAGAGAGACTGCAAATCAATTAACTAAGCGAACAGTTTTCTCTTGAAATTCTTTGATAAATGGAGAACTCTCACAGAGCTGTACAATAACAAATTTAGTCAAATTCCACTTGGAATTCCTTGATATATGAAAATATCTCAACGGGATTCCTAAGTAGCTCATTTCTCTGCCTAATCCCAGTGCCTTCTCTACACGAGCTTTATCAGAATGAATGTGTGCTTTGTCCTAGAAGAAGTAGGGGAGGGCTGTTTAAGGTTAGGGTTGCCCAGGGCTGCGAGAACTAAGCTTCATTAGGAGCTTTATATTTCTGATCCCTTGCCTAAGCTCGTGCGTTATTTGTATTCCACTTTTCTCGCTCTTTTCTCCTTCTTTCGCCTTTCTCGATTTATCACAATTCCCTCTACACATATTTCAGGCTTTTTTTCGCCGTTGTAAATTTAATAAATCCACTTAATTAGTCTTGTAATTTGTAATTTGTCAGTTTGCACAAAGTTTCGACTCGTTTCGTCTATGGCCAGGGCCAGAAGCTAAGCGTGCATGTGTTGGCCAGAGTTTTGGCCACATTCATTAACACGTTAGTTCAACTTGGCCGTTGTTGTTCTTGTTGTTTTTTTGTGTTGCAAGTTTTGTAAATAATTTAACTACAGGCAGGCACCGCCCCCGCCTCCTTCTCCCTTTCTGAAATGAATCTGCAGCAATTTACGCAGTGAACTTTAACTTTGCCACTGTCTGTCCCTGTCACTGTGCCAGCAATTACACTGGAATACAGGACACAGGAAGCGACTTGAATAAAGTAAGAAAAGAGTGGGAGAGGAATTAAGACAGAGAAAGGGAGAGAAAGATAAAGTCTTCCGCCTATTTCTTAATCCCCACTGCTGGATTGCATTAGAGCGCCGCTAATACTTAAATAACTCAAGAGTTTATAGTTCAATCAAAATGAAACTTGGAGAATATATTTATATAAAATGAAGATATATGTATGCTGAAGTAGAATGTTTTAAGTCAAAGACTTCGCTTAATAATCGTTATTGAAAGTCAATTTAGCAATTTTCGTGTCCTGCCAAATTTCAAAACATCTTTTACTGTGTACGGTAAACCGGAACCCAACTGCCAAATTTGGTATATCTAGCTAGTACAGCAGATGAGATTAACGCGTTTACAAATTAAGGAAAAAATACCTCGCTGATGAGTGTAATTCGATATCACACTGTGATAAATGACAAGGCCTGGCTAGCTACAGTAGAGCATTCAATTTGTAAACTGTTGCCCTGTTGATTAGTGTATTTTAATATCAAACCAAGAGGGAAGAAGTTGTTATAAATGCCTGCACACTTGTTTATTTATCATTTACATGCAGCACGGCACAAAACTTGCCAATCCTACGCAGCCATTCTCCATTTATCTATTTCAGTTGCCCTACCTTGCTCTCTCCCTCTCTCCCTTTCTCTTCATCGCCCTTTCTCTGACCACGTAATGGAAAACTTTGGGCATGTCCAGTTGGCAAACTTTTGTTTCGCATAAATCCTGCTAATCGCTTTTGCAGCACAAAAAGCTGACTGCTGTGAAACTTGAAACTCATTTGCATTTATCTGCTGTCGCTCTCCCGCTCTTCTGCTCTTGCATACTGCAGTGCACGCGTGTGTGTGTGTGCTTTGGCTAATTGCTGCGCCTGTTGCTAATTGTTTTTGTTTGCAGCGCCCTCTGTTGGCGCCGTTTGCCCACACTTTAACACTTTTTTCTTTATTTCTTTCTTTTTTTTTCGTTTTGTTTTAATGACGAATGTTGAGCAACTTTCGACACTCTCTCTCTTGGTCTGCTTCGCTCTCCTACGCTGCTGCTCTCTCTCTTGCTCTCTCACTTCCAATGGTTCTGCAACTAATTTCCGTTTTGCAACTCGTTATTCACACACACACACACACACACACACAGCACGCGCAAACTGCCAAATAAACAAATGAAATAACAATAATAAACAAACAGCTGCAGCAACAACAACAATACGATGTGCATGCACAGTGGGCCTGACAGCGACAACGGCCATTGAAAAAAAATGGCGAAAATGCGTACAAATTACCCGAGCAAAAATAACAACAACAAATGCAAAGCTGCTGCTGACAACAATAACAACAAAGAACAACAACAACAAAAATATGCACAGTGACACTTTACGAAGATTTATGTGTTCGCAGCACTCTTCTTTTCTCTCTCTATCTGCTTCTCCCCCTACTTTAGCCACTCTCCTTCTATCACTCTCTCACTCTGACCTTCTCTCTCTCCCACTTTGTCGTCTGCTTTGTTTTGTACTCTGCTGCGACTTCTTCTGCCAGACGCGCTTTTTGCACTGCTTTTTACGCTCTGCCGGCCACGCCTCCCTCTTCGTCTGTCTCCCCCCACCGCATTTCGTAGTTGTTTTAACTGAGAATTGCGACTCAGTCAAATTTGCATTAAGCGCACAATGAAAAGTGACACGAAATTCCGCCAGTAGCTTGACAAAAGTGAAGAGTGCACAGGAGAGGCAGAAGAAGAACACGGAGGAAAAAACTAGACAATTCTCCACACAGATTTAATGCGGAATGTTGAGAAGTATTCAGGCTTGTCAGATCAGTGTTTTCTTTTCTTTTATAACCTCAATTGGGGCCAGAAGTCTGCGACGCACTAAAGGGAGAATATAATATTGCTGCAAATATAATATAATAGTTATATACTATATTAAATAACGAAAAAGTGGTATACTTATAGAATGTTGTTTGTTATTTATTGCTCTTTATTTACTTTTCAAATTTAAATTTGTTTTTATTAAATTTTAATTCGTTTTACAAAGTTAACATGAACATTTTGAAACAAACTTCAAGTTCAGCATTTAAATAATTTTAAAATATTTCAATGTTATCTTCAGCCGATTTTTGGCCGAATCATCATTTTCACTTCTTTCAGTGCAGTTATACCTTCCCAATAAATACCGTCAATATAGTCGTCTTCATCTTCAAAGTAAATTCCATTTAAAAAGCTACAAAAAAAGAAAATTCATTAAATATAAAAACAAGAATATATTTTGTTAAGCCGTCAAAAATACAGTTACCTTCTTGCACAATTTTTGAACCACCAGCCACCTTGATGAATTTTTGCGCAATTCCCGGAATCATTTTTATCGTTGTCACGATCATATGTTGAGAATTCCATATTTTTGTGGTATCTCAATTCGTCTGTTGTTGTACCATTGAATTTACCCAACTTGCTTATCTTGTATTTATCCTCTTCACCCGAAATGGCGAACTCGTCGTACCTGGCAAAGTATGTACTGCCATCGAACCGGATGAAGTGAATGTAAAGTTCGTGGGGTTGCTCAGTGGTCAATCTGTGTATCTTCTCCAGGCCGAGGAAGAAGTCCCCGTCCCAGAAGGCCCCAAACCCATTCCGGTATGCCTCCCAGTCCCTGTAGAAGTCTACGCCGCCATTGATTCTCTGCTGTATAACGGTCCATCCAGGACCCGCTATTTCAGAGTTGCATAGCACCTCAAAAGTATAACCTTTCGAGAGGGTAACATTCTGCACCCTCGATTTGCACAGTTCTTGATCTTTTTCAACAATTGCGTTTCTTTTTTCTTCTAACTCCATGTTGCATTTTACAAGTTTTTCACCTTCCAAACTGAGCTCCGCTTTTATTTGCGCTATCTCAGTATGTTCCTTCTTACATAGATTGTTTTGCAGTTGTTCGATTTCCACTTGTTGCTTTCTGAGTTCCTCTTGCACTGCTGCCATGGAATTTATATTCTCTATTTGCGCCTTTTTCATATTCTCCACTAACTGCCTAATTTGGTTATTCTTACTTTCCAACTGCTTCTGAAGCTCAATCTGTTCCGCCATGAGTTTCTTAACCTGATCGTCTAGTTTTCCACGTGAGTTGATTGCCATCTCCTCCATTGAATTAGTAACAAGTTCGATATGGTTTCTTAATAACTTATTATTCTCCGTACAAAACTGTTCATTGGATTTGCAACTTTGAAGTAGATCATCTTGTAGAGATCCTAAACGAGACTGGTAAAAACAAAAACAATTTAAAATGGTCACTACAAATTCTTATTATGATTCAACTATGATTCTATTCAATGATCCTTTCCTCACCTGTTGATTGATAGCTGCCATAGTAGGGCCTTTATAGGCCAGGACCAGGCAGAGAAGGATAACAAAACTAATTCTCATTTCACTGTGACACTTTCGCGGAACTCTAATTCGAATATATTCTGTTTAGTTCAAGACAAATACGTAGAATGATCTTCCGAGTTCAGATTCGCGTCTTTTATAGCTCGCATCGTCTATAGATGCCTGCGAATAGTCATTACTGATAAGGAGAAAGCTGACGTCAATGTGGAGTGGCATGATGCGCGTTATCACAAGTAGACAGTGAACTTGACCTGCGCTGAAATAGAATCCGGGTTCGGTGCAAGATGACAGAAGACTTTCTTATTTTACTCTTGCCTACCTATAAAGTAAATGAATATATTCGGAATCAGCATGTCTGTCTGTCTGTATGTCCGGGTGTCCGTGTATCCGTGTGTCCGTCTGTTACAACGCAAACTAGTCTCTCAGTTTTTAAGGTATCCTAATTAAACTTGGTACACATGCTTCTTATTGCTAAAGGCAGTAAATAAGTCGGAACGAGCCGGATCAAACCGATATATCGTATAACTGCCATACAAACTATCTGCCGATTTTTGTTGTTTGTTAAGATATTAAGATATTCCAAATGCAGTACGTGAAACTTATTTTATATTATATATATATAATATGCATACAACATTTCATCAAAATCGAACCACTATAACATATAGCTGCCATAGGAAAAATCGGTCGAAAGTAAGGTTCATAAAGATCAGCTTTGATTTTAGAAATAACTTAACATATCATTGTCAATCAAAGTGAGACATAATATTGATTATACACAATACCATTTAATTCTGCTCCATTATATATAACAATGATTGCAACAATTGGAGGAGATAAGAACCTGCAAGGGTATAGAACTTTAGGGATGCCGAAGGTAGCCTTTCTTCCTCGTTGTTAATTATCAAGATATTTTGTGCAATTTTAGCCAGAAGCTGCTGCTGGTTTGTCGCCACTGTATATTTCATTCAAAATCAGGCAAATCTGTGGAATAAGCCTGCATAATCAAAAAAGAAAGACAACAATAATGGAACTGCAACAGAAATTGAACTCTTTCTGTGTTCCATTTCGAAGTTCCTTACGTACGAGTATCTTGCAAATTGCCAACTGATTTTGCAAACTGTTTACAAACTTGCGGTGGCTAACAACAACAACAATAACAACAACATACATATGTATATAAATCTCACATGCAAGCATTATTTGCATATTTAATATCGAATTTCATTAAAAACACGGAAAAATATAAATGCGTAAAAGGTGAAAGAAAAGAGGAAGAAAAAATAGAAAAAGCAACAGTCGCGCGGCACGCGACAGTTGGATACCCTTCGACCTACGTTCCTATGTATGTACACATATACATATGCATATGCTTTTAAATTATTGCCGACAGATGGCGCTCGCGCTTTGCGCTCGCCCGCCTCCCTTGTTAGCTGACACAAGCACTTGATTTTATGCTCATACTTTCTTAAATAACTTCTGTGTTTATTGTCCGATCGGATTGCAATTTCGAGAATATGTAGATATTTTAATGAGCTTAGTATATGTTAAAGTTAGAAAGTTGTATCGTTTATACTGCGCTTACAAATTAAGTTCAAAAATTAAATTATTAATTTGCGGGGGCGGTGGGCGTGGCACCTAACATTTGAAATAAACTTGATCAGCTTATAGTACACAAGAGTCTTTCTGCCAAATTTGGTAACTCTAGCTTTTATAATAGCTGAGATCTGTGCGTTCACACAGACAGACGGACAGACGGACAGACGGACAGACGGACAGACGGACAGACAGACAGACATGGCTCAATCGACTCGGCTAGTGATCCTGAGCAAGAATATATATACTTTATGGGGTCTGCCACGCCTCCTTCTGCCTGTTACATACATTTGCACAAAGTTAGTATACCCTTTTTTGACCATTTTCAATGGTCGAAGGGTATAAAAAGTTATTTTTTTCTGTTATTTGTTGTTGTTGTTGCTTTTCGTGACCCGCTGAGGAGGATTCGATTCATCTTCGTGTGGGTGCATTTTGGCGGTTTATTTTTGTTTAGCTTGAAAAATAAATTTAATTAGCTAACGATTGGCCACAGCAAGCAGCTTCTGGCAGTGTGTTGGAGAAGAGAGTGGAAGAGAGAGTGAGGGAATAAGACAGAGGAAGCCAAAGTTCAAGCGACAGCGCTTTGACATTTCGGCGCCGCGGCAGTTGTAAACGTGCTTGCGCTCTCCCTCTACCCGCTCTGCTTTCCTTCCTCCGCCCTCTCTCGCGCTTTGCTTCCCTCCTCCCTCTAGCGCTCTCTTTTTCTTCTCCTTCTCGCGCTCTCCCAAGGCCTATCATTCACTTTGCGTCTATGGCTCTGGTTCAGCTCTGCCGCCGCTATGCCTCCGCGCTGCCTTCGCTCTGTCATGGCGCTGCCTTTGCTCTGCCTCTGCGCTGCCTTCGCTCTGCCTTTGCGCTGCCTTCACTCTGCCTCTGCGCTGCCTTCGCTCTGCCTGTTGCTGTTTGTGTTGTTGCCTTTTTATGCTTTGTTGGTCATAAATATTTTATTTGACGTACTGAGAAAGGTGCGCCAAATTTGCACTGCATCAAAATTGTTGTATTTTTACAGGATTTGCAATTGCCGTAAAAGAGAGAAACAGTTGTGAAAATTTTCTCTGTCACCGCAGGCGGCAGCTGTCACAGCCTTGTGCCTGTGTGTGTGTGTGCACAGTAGTTGTTGTTGTCACAAGACTATTTGTTTCAGTACTTTGATCGCTCTCTCTGTGTGTGTGGCATACGATCCACAATGAGACCGACACACACAGGAGCACTCAGTGTTGATTACACACACACATGGCGCTCTCTCAAAGAGTTGTGGCTCAATTAGACAAGCAGCAGGGAGAGTAAGAGTGGGAGAGGGATAATGAGAGTGTGGGCAGCAGCTCATAATGTATGTACGCCTTTCCCTCTCGCTCCACAGCAAATTTATGCAGCTGGCAACTTGAGAGGAGACATGGCTGCCAGCTACGAAACTCAGTGCAGAAATTCAAACGATTTTGTGGGAGAACACGGAGGGGGAAGGTTTTAGAGAGAGTGAGAGAGAAGAAGGAAGTAAGGAGAAAGGTGAATGGGAGAAGGGAAAATTGGAGGAAATGTGCGACTCGTAACCATCCCACCCCCAATAGCCGATAAGTTGCCTTGCTGCAGTCAATTAAGTCAAGTCGGAAGCCCCTCTCCCCCTTCCCTTTCTAAGGGGCTTCACCTGCAGGAAGGCTTCGTGTTCTGTGCATGTAACTCCTGCTCTTTATGGCACATCCGGCCAGGCACATCCGCCTCCACCTCCACCTCCTCCTTTAGTCGGGGCAGCTGTTTAGCCAACTTATTTATGCCATTTGCACTTACATGCCACGCCCCCTAGTTGCTGCCCCCGCCCTGTCCCTTTCACTCTTTGTTTTTAATTTTGCTCTGAGGAGCGATGGAAAATTCCTTTGGTAAAATGGAAATTCCTTGGCCCAACACGCTCGGCTGCTTGCAAATACTTTGCCAGCACAAAGTGTGAAAAGGCTTCTAGTTGTTGTTGCAGTTGTTGTTGTTGTTGCTGTCTCTCCACTGTCTGCTTACGAAATACTTTCTGCTGCTGCCCGCAAGATGGCGCCAAAGGACAACACGTAAAACGACGCCTCCCTTTGCTTTCCGGCTTCTTTCTCTTCCTTCCTCCACTCTGCTCCATCCTGCTTGCCTCCTCCTTCGCCTTGTGGAATTTATTGTCATTGCTGGCATGGCCAATGCACCTGCCCAGGTGCACACACAGCCAATGCACCTGGCCGCACGTTGCTGCGCGCATAATTAAATCCATTTGTTGCCAGCTTCGACATTTCGATTTATTGTGTTTTTATACCCACTACACAAGGGAAAGAAGGGTATTTGAGTTATTTGAAAATGTATATAAGAGAAAGAAGGAGGCGTGGCAAACTCCATAAGGTATTCCTGATCAACAGAAAAGGGAAATTAGTCAAATTTGTCCGTATGAACACCTTGATCTCTACAACTATTAGAGCTAGGGCTAACAAATTTGGTGAGAATAAGTTAAATTATTGTCTGCAGCTAAAGAATGTTATAGAACTTGACCACGCCCCTTTGCGCCTCTGTAAATCAATTAAAATCTAATTTTAAAGCGTACTTTTCAAGCTAGTGCAATTATTTTTGGTGGTACACAAGTATTATGCCCATCTTAATCATTTCTGCAAGTTTTACTGCATTCGGATATTAAACACAGAAGATATTGGAGAAAACAGTGAACAGGGTGAACAGATTTCGCAAGTATCGCTGCTAAGTATGCAATGCAAAATTCACTAAGTTAATTATCGGGTATTCAACAGTCGAGTACACTTCACTGTAGTTCTTCTACTTGTTTTACAGTTTGTTTATGGTTTGTATTGAAAATGCAGAAACAAAAGTACACAAATTTATGGCAACATAAACTATGCAAGTGGGAAAGAGAGAGGCAGAGAGGGACAAAGAGAGACTGCAAATCAATTAACTAAGCGAACAGTTTTCTCTTGAAATTCTTTGATAAATGGAGAACTCTCACAGAGCTGTACAATAACAAATTTAGTCAAATTCCACTTGGAATTCCTTGATATATGAAAATATCTCAACGGGATTCCTAAGTAGCTCATTTCTCTGCCTAATCCCAGTGCCTTCTCTACACGAGCTTTATCAGAATGAATGTGTGCTTTGTCCTAGAAGAAGTAGGGGAGGGCTGTTTAAGGTTAGGGTTGCCCAGGGCTGCGAGAACTAAGCTTCATTAGGAGCTTTATATTTCTGATCCCTTGGCTAAGCTCGTGCGTTATTTGTATTCCACTTTTCTCGCTCTTTTCTCCGTCTTTCGCCATTCTCGATTTATCACAATTCCCTCTACACATATTTCAGGCTTTTTTCGCCGTTGTAAATTTAATAAATCCACTTAATTAGTCTTGTAATTTGTAATTTGTCAGTTTGCACAAAGTTTCGACTCGTTTCGTCTATGGCCAGGGCCAGAAGCTAAGCGTGCATGTGTTGGCCAGAGTTTTGGCCACATTCATTAACACGTTAGTTCAACTTTGCCGTTGTTGTTCTTGTTGTTTTTTTGTGCTGCAAGTTTTGTAAATAATTTAACTACAGGCAGGCACCGCCCCCGCCTCCTTCTCCCTTTCTGAAATGAATCTGCAGCAATTTACGCAGTGAACTTTAACTTTGCCACTGTCTGTCCCTGTCACTGTGCCAGCAATTACACTGGAATACAGGACACAGGAAGCGACTTGAATAAAGTAAGAAAAGAGTGGGAGAGGAATTAAGACAGAGAAAGGGAGAGAAAGATAAAGTCTCCCGCCTATTTCTTAATCCCCACTGCTGGATTGCATTAGAGCGCCGCTAATACTTAAATAACTCAAGAGTTTATAGTTCAATCAAAATGAAACTTGGAGAATATATTTATATAAAATGAAGATATATGTATGCTGAAGTAGAATGTTTTAAGTCAAAGACTTCGCTTAATAATCGTTATTGAAAGTCAATTTAGCAATTTTCGTGTCCTGCCAAATTTCAAAACATCTTTTACTGTGTACGGTAAACCGGAACCCAACTGCCAAATTTGGTATATCTAGCTAGTACAGCAGATGAGATTAACGCGTTTACAAATTAAGGAAAAAATACCTCGCTGATGAGTGTAATTCGATATCACACTGTGATAAATGACAAGGCCTGGCTAGCTACAGTAGAGCATTCAATTTGTAAACTGTTGCCCTGTTGATTAGTGTATTTTAATATCAAACCAAGAGGGAAGAAGTTGTTATAAATGCCTGCACACTTGTTTATTTATCATTTACATGCAGCACGGCACAAAACTTGCCAATCCTACGCAGCCATTCTCCATTTATCTATTTCAGTTGCCCTACCTTGCTCTCTCCCTCTCTCCCTTTCTCTTCATCGCCCTTTCTCTGACCACGTAATGGAAAACTTTGGGCATGTCCAGTTGGCAAACTTTTGTTTCGCATAAATCCTGCTAATCGCTTTTGCAGCACAAAAAGCTGACTGCTGTGAAACTTGAAACTCATTTGCATTTATCTGCTGTCGCTCTCCCGCTCTTCTGCTCTTGCATACTGCAGTGCACGCGTGTGTGTGTGTGCTTTGGCTAATTGCTGCGCCTGTTGCTAATTGTTTTTGTTTGCAGCGCCCTCTGTTGGCGCCGTTTGCCCACACTTTAACACTTCTTTCTTTATTTCTTTCTTTTTTTTTCGTTTTGTTTTAATGACGAATGTTGAGCAACTTTCGACACTCTCTCTCTTGGTCTGCTTCGCTCTCCTACGCTGCTGCTCTCTCTCTTGCTCTCTCACTTCCAATGGTTCTGCAACTAATTTCCGTTTTGCAACTCGTTATTCACACACACACACACACACAGCACGCGCAAACTGCCAAATAAACAAATGAAATAACAATAATAAACAAACAGCTGCAACAACAACAACAATACGATGTGCATGCACAGTGGGCCTGACAGCGACAACGGCAATCGAAAAAAAATGGCGAAAATGCGTACAAATTACCCGAGCAAAAATAACAACAACAAATGCAAAGCTGCTGCTGACAACAATAACAACAAAGAACAACAACAACAAAAATATGCACAGTGACACTTTACGAAGATTTATGTGTTCGCAGCACTCTTCTTTTCTCTCTCTATCTGCTTCTCCCCCTACTTTAGCCACTCTCCTTCTATCACTCTCTCACTCTGACCTTCTCTCTCTCCCACTTTGTCGTCTGCTTTGTTTTGTACTCTGCTGCGACTACTTCTGCCAGACGCGCTTTTTGCACTGCTTTTTACGCTCTGCCGGCCACGCCTCCCTCTTCGTCTGTCTCCCCCCACCGCATTTCGTAGTTGTTTTAACTGAGAATTGCGACTCAGTCAAATTTGCATTAAGCGCACAATGAAAAGTGACACGAAATTCCGCCAGTAGCTTGACAAAAGTGAAGAGTGCACAGGAGAGGCAGAAGAAGAACACGGAGGAAAAAACTAGACAATTCTCCACACAGATTTAATGCGGAATGTTGAGAAGAGTTCAGGCTTGTCAGATCAGTGTTTTCTTTTCTTTTATAACCTCAATTGGGGCCAGAAGTCTGCGACGCACTAAAGGGAGAATATAATATTGCTGCAAATATAATATAATAGTTATATACTATATTAAATAACGAAAAAGTGGTATACTTATAGGATGTTGTTTGTTATTTATTGCTCTTTATTTACTTTTCAAATTCAAATTAGTTTTTGTTAAGTTTTAATTCGTTTTACAAAGTTAACATGAACATTTTGAAACAAACCTCAAGTTCAGCAGTTGAAAAATTTTAAAATATTTCAATGTTATCTTCAGCCGATTTTTGGCCGAATCATCATTTTCACTTCTTTCAGTGCAGTTATACCTTCCCAATAAATACCGTCAATATAGTCGTCTTCATCTTCAAAGTAAATTCCATTTAAAAAGCTACAAAAAAAGAAAATTCATTAAATATAAAAACAAGAATATATTTTGTTAAGCCGTCAAAAATACAGTTACCTTTTTGCACAATTTTTGAACCACCAGCCACCTTCATTAATTTCTGCGCAATTCCCGGAATCATTTTTATCGTTGTCACGATCATATGTTGAGAATTCCATATTTTTGTGGTATCTCAATTCGTCTGTTGTTGTTCCATTGAATTTACCCAACTTGCTCATCCTGTATTTATCCTCTTCTCCCGAAATGGCGAACTCGTCGTACCTGGCAAAGTATGTACTGCCACCGAACTGTGTCATATGAATGTAAAGTTCGTTGGATTGCTCAGTGGTCAATCTGTGTACCTTCTCCAAGCCGAGGAAGAAGTCCCCTTTCCAGAAGTCCCCAAACCCATTCCGGTATGTCTCCCAGTCCCTGTAGAAGTCTACGCCGCCATTGATTCTCTGCTGTATAACGGTCCATCCAGGACCCGCTATCTCACAGTTGTATAGCACCTCAAAAGTATAACCTTTCGAGAGGGTAACATTCTGCACCCTCGATTTGCACAGTTCTTGATCTTTTTCAACAATTGCGTTTCTTTTTTCTTCTAACTCCATGTTGCATTTTACAAGTTTTTCACCTTCCAAACTGAGCTCCGCTTTTATTTGCGCTATCTCAGTATGTTCCTTCTTACATAGATTGTTTTGCAGTTGTTCGATTTCCACTTGTTGCTTTCTGAGTTCCTCTTGCACTGCTGCCATGGAATTTATATTCTCTATTTGCGCCTTTTTCATATTCTCCACTAACTGCCTAATTTGGTTATTCTTACTTTCCAACTGCTTCTGAAGCTCAATCTGTTCCGCCATGAGTTTCTTAACCTGATCGTCTAGTTTTCCACGTGAGTTGATTGCCATCTCCTCCATTGAATTAGTAACAAGTTCGATATGGTTTCTTAATAACTTATTATTCTCCGTACAAAACTGTTCATTGGATTTGCAACTTTGAAGTAGATCATCCTGTAGAGAAGTTGAACGAGACTGGTAAAAACAAAAACAATTTAAAATGGTCACTACAAATTCTTATTCTGATTCAACTATGATTCTATTCAATGATCCTTTCCTCACCTGTTGATTGATAGCTGCCATAGTAGGGCCTTTATAGGACAGGACCAGGCAGAGAAGGATAACAAAAATAATTCCCATTTCAATGTGACACTTTCGCGGAACTCTAATTCGAATATATTCTGTTTAGTTCAAGACAAATACGTAGAATGATCTTCCGAGTTCAGATTCGCGTCTTTTATAGCTCGCATCGTCTATAGATGCCTGCGAATAGTCATTACTGATAAGGAGAAAGCTGACGTCAATGTGGAGTGGCATGATGCGCGTTATCACAAGTAGACAGTGAACTTGACCTGCGCTGAAATAGAATCCGGGTTCGGTGCAAGATGACAGAAGACTTTCTTATTTTACTGTTGCCTACCTATAAAGTAAATGAATATATTCGGAATCAGCATGTCTGTCTGTCTGTATGTCCGGGTGTCCGTGTATCCGTGTGTCCGTCTGTTACAACGCAAACTAGTCTCTCAGTTTTTAAGGTATCCTAATTAAACTTGGTACACATGCTTCTTATTGCTAAAGGCAGTAAATAAGTCGGAACGAGCCGGATCAAACCGATATATCGTATAACTGCCATACAAACTATCTGCCGATTTTTGTTGTTTGTTAAGATATTAAGATATTCCAAATGCAGTACGTGAAACTTATTTTATATTATATATATATAATATGCATACAACATTTCATCAAAATCGAACCACTATAACATATAGCTGCCATAGGAAAAATCGGTCGAAAGTAAGGTTAATGAAGATCAGCTTTGATTTTAGAAATAACTTAACATATCATTGTCAATCAAAGTGAGACATAATATTGATTATACACAATACCATTTAATTCTGCTCCATTATATATAACAATGATTGCAACAATTGGAGGAGATAAGAACCTGCAAGGGTATAGAACTTTAGGGATGCCGAAGGTAGCCTTTCTTCCTCGTTGTTAATTATCAAGATATTTTGTGCAATTTTAGCCAGAAGCTGCTGCTGGTTTGTCGCCACTGTATATTTCATTCAAAATCAGGCAAATCTGTGGAATAAGCCTGCATAATCAGAAAAGAAAGAAAGACAACCATAATGGAACTGCAACAGAAATTGAACTCTTTCTGTGTTCCATTTCGAAGTTCCTCACGTATCTTGCAAATTGCCAACTGATTTTGCAAACAGTTTACAAACTTGCGGTGGCTAACAACAACAACAATAACAACAACATACATATGTATATAAATCTCACATGCAAGCATTATTTGCATATTTTATATCGAGAAAGAAAAGAGGAAGAAAAACACGGCAATGTTTTTCGTGCGTTTGTCGGCACTTTTGGAAATTATTTTCACAGCCAAAACAATATTTCATTTATTTACATGGTCAGTAGCTGCCTGTACTCCTCCCCCTTTTCCCCTTTCCTCCTCTAGCTGTTTTATGCATTAAACTGCCGTTCAGCTGTCATACCCCCCTCCACGCCAGCTGTGCCACCTTCCCCCTTCCCCCTGGGCCTGGCATTGGCACGTGTCAAAAACTTTATTTGCAAACGCGTCTCTCTGCCACGCCTATGGGCGGAGGGGAAGCCGTGCCAGGCGTGGTGGGAGAGGGGGGCAGGGATGGGGAGGGCGTGGCCGTTGGAGCGCCTCATTGGCCGCCATATTTGACGCCAGTTGAGCATGAAAATGCCATTTAACAATGGCAAACGGTCCCGGACCGAAAAAAAACACAACAAATAAATTACAACAAAAAGCGAAAAAAAAACACAGCAAAACAATAAAGAGGAATGTGTTGGAAAATGTTTAAAACAATGCAAGGGACCGTGGCAGCAACAACAACAAGAACAACAACAACAACATCGATGGGAAGCAACCTCTGATAGCGCAACAACAATAACAATAAAAATGTCAAAAAGGCAACGACGCTTAAATCAAATTAATGTGAAGCTGACTCGAAGCATTCTCCCGCTGCTCCCCCTCCCCCCCTCTTTCTTCTGCACCATATCCCTTATTCTTCTGTTTCGATTGTATTGTATTTTTGTGCATGTTCTGGAATTGAATTTCACATTACGCCTGAGCTTTGCTTTGTATAGTCTAGAAATTATCAAATTTAAATAGCGGAAAATAGTTAAATAAATGTTCTCATTTATTTTACAATTCTCAAATTTTTAGAATATTTAAATTATATATTATATTAACATATCTATATATTTGCAGCAGTATTTAGTTCTGCACGCCCCTCAAAGTATGCTGCGTTTCACGTTTTTTAATATAATAAGAAGATTTGATTCAATTAGAGGTTCTCATTTATATATGTTTATAATTTCTTAGACTTATTTATAACTATTTGTAATTATATATATTTGTATATATTTTTTTATGTTTATTTTCATTTATTTATATTTTTTTTATATTTTATATTTTTTTTATATTTTATATTTAATATTTCTCATTTAGATATATTTCTTTATGTTAGTTTATGTATATTCCTATTTTGTACAATATATATTTTTATTTATTCATATTTATTTGTATTTATTTAAACTCATTTATAACTATTTATATTAATTTATATTCATCTACAGTTATTTATATCATTTTATATTAATTTTAATATATAATATATTTTTATTTGTATATATTTGTTTAAATTAGTTTAAATGTATTTTAATTTATTTATGTTTATTTAAGATATTCACATTTATTTATCTCTCTAAAATTCTAATTAATTTTCTTCGCGAAATGATTAGTGAGAAAATGCTTGATATTTTTCATATTACTCATAATTTCCAACATTTTTCTTTTCCTCCAGCGCCTCAAGCCTAGTCGCATAAATTTTCATCTGTGTTTTACATCGTTTATCATTTCACATATTGATCTTGAGTGAATAATGTGCTCGATACGCACTTTTGATTCGGCTGTGAGAAATGTGAGGAAAAACTTGTGGAAAACTGCGAAAGCAATTTTTAAAATTGATTTGTGTTTTCCCCAAATGCGATTTCAGTAATAATTTTAATTGTTATGCGAGTGCATTATGTGACTGTGTTTTTAATAGGTTCAGATTATATGCAACAATAATTCCGATTGTCGCAGGAACTATAACTCCACTCTAATTATAAAATAATAATAATAATAATATGTTGTAATTATGGAGGAGGCGCACTTTAAATTAACTAACATTCGTCCGCAACAAACGCAGCGCCAACTTGCTGAAACTGCAGTAAAATTTCTGCAATTTTAATAAACTAAATTTGCCACAGTCCCGCCCAGAAGCCTTGCCCCCTTGCCACACCACCTCCCCTTTCGGCTTGCTGCTGCTACACGAATAATGCTGTAAACAGAGGGCGACCAATATTTTATAAATAATTAGTAAATATTTTGCGCAACGTTGCCATAATCAGAGCTAAACACACACACACACATGCGAGAGAGGGAGAGGGATGCTGCATTAACCCCTCACTCGGCTCGTCCCTCTCCCTCTTTTCCTGTCTCTCTCCCTTCCTCCCTGTCTCTCTGCTAGCCACAATTTCCTGGCAGCGTAGCTTGTCTGTTTGCCATATAATTTTAATACTTTATAATTGCATTATGTGAGGAGGAAAGAGCACAGACACAGTACAGAGAGAGAGAGAGATGGACAGAGGGGGGGCTCGGATAAAGTTTCTCTGTTGTTGACCATACTTTTTGGGCAGCGCGAATTCAATTAAGTGCTTATTAGTTGCTAACGCTGCCAATCACCAACTGAAAACTGTCAACTACAGTTGAGCCTCCCTGCAGGATAACCTGCTTTATAATGCTTATCATATATAATATTTAGCCAGCCTAACCATTGTTAAATTAAGGTTTTCTATGTAGAATATCATGAAAAGAATTGATATTTTGTGTCAATAATCTCTCAAATGAAGCTTAAAAGAATTTCTGTCGATAAATTGTAAGATCCGTGCTGAAATTACAGCAGTGACCTGCATGCGGTGGTTTACTTGCACCGCAAACACCGCATGTATAGAGCATCATGACCAGAGTTGATGCGTAATGAAAAGAAGAAAGAGCTTTTATCAATTCATTTTAAGGTTTATGCTGTATCTAAGGCAGAGACCTGCATGGGGTGGTACGCAACCACCGCATGCAGACCATCTCTGATTTGTATAAATCTTATAGCTATAATATCTTAAAGAAAGTGTACTTAGAACAGAAGAGCAGCAAACTTTGGTGTCTTTAAAGAAAGCGAAAAGGTTATTCCTTTTAGAAAGTTCTTAAGTTTATCACCTTACAGATCACAAGAAACCGTATTAATTAGACACGCTCTTGAACAATCCATCCATTAATTTCTTGAACCTCAATCCAGCTTAGAACGCATTCTCTACTACCTGCACTGTCTGTTCCTTATGAAGAATAACTGTAGCTCTAGGATAATATTCATCATATGCTCCGTTGCTTATCACTTACACTTGTATTGTCACATATGTCCCGTTATTCCAAGTGAACTCTGGCGTTTTTCCTCTATGCAAAATGCATCGTCTAATTGAATTAGTGCAACTGTTAATTGCAATTCATGTTTCAACATGTTTTATCACTCGAGTCGCATCATTTAATAATTGTGCAATTAAATAATTTCATTATCTTTATTTATTAAGCTGTGCATATTCCATAAAACCCGCCGTTTATAGCTTGAATAACGAACTGCATAAAGAATATGCATATTTTTAATAATTTTATTTAGCGACAGCTTTAAAAGTGCATTTAAATGGAATTCCAATTTGAAAGAGAGTTCTAATCAACGGAAATTCAATGCAATTGAAACAGCGGAAAATTCAATTGAAAAACTCGCTAAGCGGAGCTTTTGGCTTTAATTGCATGTGGTTTATTGCAGAATTTAAACAGCTTTGTTAAGATAAGGTGAGGCAGGATAAGGTTTTCAGTGCTTTAATGTGCTTTGTATGCACATTTAATGAAAGTTTATTAAATTGTTAAGCTTTAAAGCTCTTGTTGTTTAAAACTTCTAAAATATATTTATTTATTTAATCTTTATCAAGAGTATTGTGCTGGAAATTTCTACCTTATTGAGTAAAGTTTAATTAATGAATATGTAATATAATATTGACTTTCACAGAGAAAAGCTTTGGGCTTTAATTAGAAATCTCTCTTTGCTTCAACATGATCAATTAATTTAATCCTTTGAGTATTGAATACCTATTTATAACAGCTTCATTCTTACCCACACAAGCTTTCAAAGTAATTGAAGTATTAATGAAAGTACAACCTGCTCATTTGATTGCTTTCAGTTGAGCTCGCAAAGCTTTTCAATTTAAAGTTTTGCCATAGTCCAAAGTCTTAAAAGGCCGCAGATCTTGCAGATGTTTAATCAACGTTGTCCGCATGCCAAAAAGGACAGTCAGCAGCGCCTCAAACCCCATCAGTGCTATCCCTCTCCTTCCTCCTTGTCTCCTCTTTTACCCCCACCGAAAGGCAGCTCCCAATGGAGCAGTTTAGGGAGCGTGCTTCCGTTTGAGCGGCGTAATAAATTTGCTGGCGACTTTTTGCCAGTTGCGACAACTTGGCTGGAGCCGAAGCCGGAGCCAGTGCAGCAATGGAAGCGAGGGGGGAGGCAGTGCAGGGGTAGAGGTAGAAGCAGGAGCAGGAGGAGGGGTGGGGGCAGGGCAGGCGACTCAGCTTAGAGACCGATGCCTCATCTTGGCAACTTCTGTGGCATCTCCGCGCTGCGCTTTGTTACGCTTGATTTACGCTAACAAGACATGAACGAATGGACACGGTAACAGCATATCGCACTAAGGACAAGTGAGGAGAAGGAGAAAAGAGGGGGAGAGGGAGGAAGAGAGAGAGAGAGAGGGAGCGGGTAAACGGGAAGACGAGCAAAACACCCGGAGACATTTTAAATGTGGAGCAAAAGAACGATTACAGGTTGTCCCACTGCAACCGCCGCACAGCACCACAGACAACAAATGGCAAAGGGGGGAATGAAGGAAAGGGAGAGGAGCAAGCTAAAGCTGAGGTTTGAGGTGCCACAATGGGTGATGAGAGAGAGAGGGGGGGGGCAAGGGTAGCGAGGTGTAACCATTGCCAATTCAAGCGAAAAGTTGGCGCACTTTTCCATTTCCGAGCCGGGACCGGGAACAGGCACAGCAGCAAGACGTGCGGCTAGGCAGGCAAAAGAGAGGGGAGGGGAAGGACCGCAGGGAAGGGAGGTAGTACCAGGGAATAGGGAAAATAGTAGTGCCTGCTACGTGGGTGGTCTGCAGAATATCAGCAAAAATGTCAGGAAATTACAGGAAAATGAAATAAATGAAGATGGATACGCAATTTGAATAGCGTCGAATTGGTTCAGTGTCGTCGCAGAAGAGCCACAAGTAGTGGATGAAGAGGGAGGGGGAGGGAGAGGGGGAACAGGAGGGGCAAGAAGTAGCTGCCACAGGCCATAGTTCCAGCGAGACAGACAGCTTGATAATGTAGCTAAGCAGCGGAAGAACTACTCAAGATGACAGAAAACTTTGGCGAGTCACTTGCAGTTGCTGGGAATGCGGGAGAGGGGAGGAACTGCCTCTTGTGGCATGAAATGAATAAGCGAAGAGTAACTTAAAGTTTGAGTATGAATTGAGGCAGGGCACAGAGACTGAGAAGGGGTACTGAGGGGGGCACTGAGAGGGGGCACCTCAGGGAAGCCTTGCTCCCTCTCTACAAATCTTAGCTCCAGTAGAATCCCTTCACAGGTCACTCAATATCTGCAGCATAACTGTAAATTGCTGCCTGGTAATCTCAGCCAAATTACACGCAAGGCAATGGGTGAGGGGTCAGCGGGGTTAAGGGGTCAGGGGGGGCATATGTGCATACCAATTTGGGCCTTTGCTAATTAGCTGCTGACTGTGGGGCCAGCTTCGAGATGTTGCAATAAATTGGCGACACAAATGGGTGCCGATAAACAGAGCAGGCATACGAAAAGAGAGAGAGAGAGAGAGGGAGAGAGAAGGGAAGAGAGAGAGGAGGATAGAGTGGGAGTTGTATGCAGAAGCATGTGTGGTCAATTGATTGTTCAGGGCAGAGAATTGGTAATTAGACGTTAGCCATAATCGTTAGCCCTGATTTGGTTGCTGTGATTGGACTCGGAGACTCAGCGAAATATGCTTATTACCAAAACGGGAACAGAGACTGTGCTCTTGAGCAGTTTGTGTGTGTCCAACTGGGCGTATGATTAATCTCTGCAATTGATTTCGCCCCACATCAATGCAAATGCCTCAGGCACAAACCCGAGTCTCAGCCTGGAGCTCAATGTTTACACCTGCTGTTGGTCTTAGTCGGCGTCTTTTATTGCTCATTTGCCGTTATCTGCTCAGCACACGCGCAAGCAAGTGGAAGAGGAGGAGTGGGGAGAGAGAGAGAAGAAGCAGAGACAACTTTGGCAATGAATATGAGTGATGAATATGACGGAGTGTGTAAATACAGTTAGCAATATGTGATGGATCTATGTATGCACTGTGTTAATGCATATTACAGGGTATACAGCTGTCTGTCAGCTCGTTGCCTTTAACCTCTTCTTTGCTTTGTGCTTATTATGCGGTTGCCTTGTGCAGCTGCAGGCTTAGACTGGCTTATGGCTTATGCCTGATGCCATGAACAATGCAAGAGACTTCGACGCCTTCAATACACACACACACACACACACACCCACACACACACATGCCTGTGCAATGAATTGACTAAAGAAGCAGTTGAAGAAGAAGAAGAAGCCGTTGCAGCTAATTGATTCGCCTCATTCCCAGGCCTTGTGCTCGAGCATTGTTAAGCTCCTTTTCCAGTCCGACAAGGACAACAATGAGCAGCTGCTGTCCGACTGTCTGTCTGTCCGACAGTCTGTCTGTCTGTCTGTCTGCCTGTTCGTGCTGCGCTTAAATCCCTCAAACAAACATGCATTGACATGTGGGCGTTGTGGGCGTGGCCTTGTGCAAGATAATGCGTTTTCCTTGCACTCAGTCTGCCTTGGAGACTCTCTCTCTCTCTTTCTTTGTCTCTGTCTATGTACCTCTCTGTCTCTTTCCCCCCTTCTCTTCTTCTCTCTCTCTCTCTCTGTCTTCATCTCTCTATTTCTCCCTCTCACTCTAACACTTTCTCTATCTGCCCCACTTTCTCTCTCCATCTCTGTCTTCTTGCTCTCATTTGGTAAATTTCATTGCGAGTTACACAAATATTTTACTAATAATTTTGCAACAATTCCAATTGAATTATGAAATATGCCAGAGCAGCTCTTGTTGTGTTCTACACTTACACACACACATACTCAAACACACTCGCAAATAGAACTCAATTATGCACATAATTTGCATTTGTCTTAGACTCGACTGTTGAAATTACACTGCACTGCAGAGTACAGAAAGATATGATAGCGAAGGGAGAGCACTAGAGCTGACACTATCGATCAGGGATAGCTTTTGGACAGGTATTAGATATCCCTTCATAAATATGATAGGTTAAAGATATGAAAAACGGATAGACAACAGGCAAAAATAAAGACAAAAATATCAGAACTGTGTTAATTTTTATAATTTCTCATGCTCTATCAATAATGTTTTAATGGTTCTTTATATATATTTGTATTTATTATATGTTTTAATGATACTTTATGTATTTAATATTTTGAAAATGGTCCTAATCGAAATATGGCAATATTTTTGAAATATTATATTTGTTCATTTGACATGTTTCTTTTAATAATTTATATGATAATCTAATCAATAAATCTATCTTAGTTTCTATACAAATTTCTATTCAAATTATATATACAAATTATGTGCTTGTATTTAGATTTCGAAAAAAATTATAAGATGTGCATCAATAACTCAATTGATAGTTTATCGATATATGTACAATGTTAATTGTTTATTGATATGCTTCAATTCTGCGTGTTCTTTGTTGCTAATGTGTTGTAGTTCTTCTAGTGTTCATTCACTTATATTAAATTAAATTAAATAAAAATAAATAAATAAATCAAAAAAAGTTATTAGCAACTATAACATCCAGAAATATCGATAATAAAGCTTAACTATCGATGGTTTTATGTATATATCGATATCATTATTATGATTAATTTTGAAATATATTAACAGAGTGCAAGTATTTTGCTGCAGAGTGTACAAAGCGAGAGATGACAGAGAGAGAGAGAGAGAGAGAGAGAGAGAGAGAGGGGGGGAAAGGGAGAGACAGAGAGAGAGAGTGAGCAAGGGCTAGACTGAGCTGGCAGCAGCGGGATGCAGGCCGACTATATCCGACGGAGTCTATAAATTAAATGCCGCAACAGACTAAAAACACAATGGCAAATTGTTGTTGCTGTGGTTATTCTTGTTGTTGTTGCTGGTTCCGTTATAACAATTGTTGTTGCGTATTGCAGTTATCATTTGTCTGTGCGTGTTGTTGCGTAGGCGGCGAGCCACAAGCGCAAGTGCAGTGGAGACGCTGTTAACCAGTGCGTATGAGTGATATTTAATTATTATGACCCTAGGCATGCCTCGACTGTGCCACAGCTACAGTTATTGCCACAGAAATATACACACACACACACACACGCACACCTCACATTGTTGGTCAGCTTGTTAACTTGTTTAATTATGACAATCAAATGTGGCCAAGTGGGGAAGGAGAAGGAGAGGAGGAGAAAGCAGAAGAAAGAGATGCCGCTGCTCTGTTTCGTTACAATTTCTTCAGGCATAGGGCAAAGGAGCAGGAAGAGGGGAATTCAGGCAACGTATGGCAGCAAATTGAATAAGTTTATGGACAAATTGATAAGCCAAGTGCTCAAATTGGCATTGATTCCGCCAGACAACGAGCTGAAATTTGTTGCACACGAACTACGAAATTCACAAATCTCTTTTTCGAAATAAATGAACAGCTATGAAAGTGGGGGTAGTTGGGAAGTTAGAGAGAAAGGAAGGGAAGAGAAGGGCTTCAAGAAAAGTGCTAGAAACAAATGAAAACTTCTTGGCAACTCCTTGAATTGCTCAAGTCATAAGGTTCTGTTTCAAATACTGCAGATAAATGCCATATAGTAAGTATATAATGTCGTACATTGTGTTTATACCCGCTATGTATAGGGCGACCCCACAAACTATATATATTCCTAATCAGCATGAACATTCAAGTCGATATTGCCATGTTTGTCCGTCCTTCCGTATAAAATCTAAATTTTACAGATTATACAAGCTAGGAATACCAAAAAAATTTCAAAATATGTTTAAATTCTAAACACATTTAATTTAAATTTTGGCCACGCCCCCTTTCGACTTCTTCAGTGGATTTAAACTGAATTACAAGCGTAATTATAAAGCAGGACAGTTCATTTTTACAACACAATCGTGCACACTTGAGTGTTGCTTTCTTACTAGTTTATCTTATATATATCTTTATCATTGTCTATATCTATCTGTCTATATTCATATATATCCCCCGCTTCTTATATCCATTCCTTAAAGTCGCAGTTAAAGTGCGCCCACATCGTTGTCTCGCATGCAACATCTTTGGGAATTATGCATGTCTTGGTCTTGCCTCCTGCTATGCCTTATCCACATCTGCAGTTATCACGGCACATCATCAAAATTGCGACAGGCAATAGTTACCCCTACCCCCCTCTCTGGATGCCATCAACTTGCACGTCTCACTCAATCGGCTGTCATTAAATTATGCATTGCGCAATCACTTCCTAAAATATGCAAAGGATTGCAGCAATCCAAGCCAAGGCGGTGGGGCAGAGAGGGTGGTGTGTGTGTGCGTGGGGGGGGGAGGGGAAGGGGAACGACGACAGTGCATTGCATTGCACGCCTCATTGCGATAAGGGAAGCTTCCGCAAATTCTCTGGCTACGCCGCAAGTTTTCAAAGAGCTTCGCCGCGCTTGATTTGCACCCGGCGACGTCGCTCACATGCCGGAAGTTGATAAAGTGCACGCCAGTTAAGGAATTCCGCGCCGTGTTGCACCCGCTTCACTTCCCCTCCCCCTATTCTTACCATCCTCTGACACCCTCCCTCGTCTTCATTCCTCCCCCCCCCCCTCTCTGCGGCACCCGCATGTGCATGTCCTCTCGTGTCGCATCGTGTCTTTATTAAAGCATTACTGCCGCGCAGTCGAGCGTGAGGAAATGCATTTAGTGCCACGCCCCCTATGCCCGCAACCGCCCACTGGCAGATGAATGTGAGGCAGGCATTTGTTTTTGATTCACAATCGAAATCAGAGCGATATATCATCATTATCTGCAGGCACCAGACTTGCCGCGTTTTAATTGGCGGATACCCTACTGCCAAGCCGAAGGGTAGTTGGGTTAGGTTAAAGAGTTTGTAAAGGTGTTGGACAAGGGGAATATAAGAAAGAGTAGGGATAAGAAGAGAAACTATAGCACAGATTGCAGTCTAAGACAGTCTGCAGAGCATACATCAGTTGCTGTTACCTGACAGAGACTTTTCGGTTTCTATTTTCATTCATTTGCGCTTTTAATAGATATTTCCCCTTAACTGGTTGCACATAAATCACGCATACGCCACGCTGCACACACGATGCAACGCGTTGACAGTTCATTAAATTTTCATCAATGGCGCCAGCCACCCGGCTCCATTCTATACCCTTATTGTGGGTATATCTATTGCAGATAGTAGTTGGCAACACACAAAAAGAAACATCTGCGATCACAGGCAAGAAGAACTAGGTCTCGAATCTATCTTTATAAAGGTCAGTTCAAATATAATTGTATGTACGATATGTTCTTCTTGTGGTTGCTTGCTGCAAATGATGATGCAAATGTTCAGCTGCCCTTTTGGAATGAAAGACCTTAATTGGGCGATTGTGATGATTACATTATTTGCACGTCAAATTTGATTTATCAAAGTTTAGTGAATTTATAATTGGCAGCGTACATAATTATGTATGTATAAATAACCTTGTATTTAGGTAGCAGTTCTGTTGGAATAATTTCATAGAAATAAGGCTGTTTATTCCACAAGTATTCTTTGTTCGAATGCAATTTGAAGCTTAATTTTGATAAGGAGAAATATTGAAGTATGGTTTGGGTGCGTATGAAAACAAGAAAATGAGGTTACCCCCGATATGCCGAAGATTTCATACCCTAGCAGCTTTTGACTTTACAGTTCATCAATTCTTCCAAAGTTTTAGAAGTGCTACTGAAAGATTGCCTAGAAACAGACAGACGGTAACACAAATGTCGACTCCCCTGTTGGTGAAGAATATATATACTTTATGGGGCATGCTGAAAGTTGTATAGTTGTAGATTCTTATCTCCTCCATTACTAGTTATATATGATGCAGAATTAAATGCTGATTGTTCCTTTGGCAACTATATGTTATAGTGGCCCGGCTGTATGTATATACCTTATCGGAAATGTCTCCTAAGGTGCGTTGCAAACTCCTGACCAAAGTTAATATTCCCTCTGCAAGGGTATCAAAATATAAATCTGCCTGAGCTAAGTTCAAAACAAACTTTATGCTGGTCATATTCCCTCGAGACTCCTCATATATGTATATATACGTTTTTTTTGAGTACATGCACGTGTAGCCTTTTTCATTGTTTTCATACCCGCTGCCCATACGGAAAAGGGTATTATAAGTTTGTGCCGACTGCCTGTCCGCTCTTCAGAAAACGTAGATCTTAAAGACTAAAATAGTTAGGGCTAATATGTGTTATTATTGTAAGCAGATGCAGTTTGTTTTAGAATTTGACGACTCCCCTCCGTCTCCGTAAATCAATTAAATCCGTAATTCCAAGTTTTGTTAAACCCGATAACTATCAACGCCCAAATGATTTCTGAAAATTGGGTTGCTATCGAATAATCGGATATATATATGTTATTTAAGAAATTCTAAATATGTACTAATTTCAAATCCCCTCCCTGAAAGCATGCCATACGAAATACGTAAAATATATAAATAATGTTATATATTGAAGAAATCGTTTTGTCAGGTGAGTGAACGGGTATATCACAGTCGGGTACACTCCACTGTGGCTTTCGTGATTGTTTATACTCTTCTACTACTGAAAACTTTTAAATTTGGGTATACCCACTTAGTGAAAATGTACTCATTAGGTTCAATGGGTACAATGGGTGCATCACAAAGTAGATAAACCAATGCCCTTGTTTTCATCAGACCGCACCATCGTGAGTCAAGGCATATTAGTCAACAAAGAAGATGAGTTAAATCCTTGTAGAAGGACTTTTAATTTTAAATTTGTAACATTTTATAAAACAGAGAGTATTAATAATGTATAAACAATCTAACAATGCAGCAATCTTGAAACAGCCTTATCGATGCTCGCTGAAAACTATGTCCGAGGTTCGTCAAATTGCAGATGACGATTGAGGTTTAGTTCAATTTAAGCATTTCGAATGAAGACGTGAAAAACTTGAAATGCTAAAGAATCTATTAAGATACCTGTGCATAGCTTTCATTATAAGAAATATGAGTGCATTTATATTGAATATTAATTGCTGCCAATTATCTAATGTGATTTTTACGAATAGCGAAAGTTGTGACTGGTCAGAAATTTACAATATATCCCAAAATATAACTCAAGATAATAAGTTATCATTTAACTGTTTGCCAACGCTGGAATTAGACGAATCCAAACCTATAAGACAGTTCGCTGGATCGACTTTGACTGTGAATTCTAATAATTTCGACTATTGTTCATATTCTTTATTAATGGGTTCAATGAGGGCGTTTGTTATCTGTGATCTTCGCCTTCGCTCAGTTACAATAAAAACCGATATAAATACGAGATCTTCTGATATCCCTGTGCTAAGTCAAAAACTCCAAGAAATATTTGAGCTCAATTGGCAAATGTATAACAAATGTCATCTCGTAAATGAAATTGTTGATGAATTTAAAATAGTTAAAAAAATAACTTTTAATGCCTTTGATTCGGTCGATCTTAATAAGTGTAATGATTTCAGTTTTCGAAAGGCAATTAAGCTCACTGAATTGCACATTTATCTGAACCAACCAACCCGTTCTAAGAGTATCAATATAACGAAATATGCCTTTCCTGCTACATTCCTGACTGATTTGAAGAACTTAGAACAATTTAAGCTGAATTGTGCGTCCAACTTGTTTGAAGTTGAATTACCCATAGAAATGTTTCGAGGCTTGATTAATTTAAAAGAGATTGCTCTGGAAAGCTGCGGATTTAGTAATCTCTCCGCTGAGCATTTTCGAGACCTGACAAACTTGAGGGTTCTGAATCTCAGTGACGTGGATTTCGACAATTTTCATTGGCTTAGGTATGTATGTTTTATAAATAAAGATTTGCAAAATAATTAATCTTGTTTTATTTCCTTCTAGATCTGAAACTCTGGAAAATCGTGTTACGTTATTTAACATCAATCGTGCGCGCACCAGAGCACAAAACACATACCTCGATGATATTAAATACTTTGAAAAATACACAAATTTGAATACAATTTTCGTTGATCCTCCACCCCGTAAAACTTCCGTGCTGAGTGGTACTAAATTTATTCCATACATTTGCAAGGGAAATGAGTGCACACTTTTTCGAAATCAAACAGAAATATTCTGCCCTCCTGCCTGTCATTGCGATTACGAAAACCAGAAGATACGCCTAGAACTCAATTGCACGATGGTCGATTTTGCAATAATATTTAAGCCAGAACTTGGACCCGCAGCTCTGTACTTAAGTGGTAAAAATGTAACTAAGTTGCCAGAAACAAGCATTTATAATTATTCGAGTGCACACCAACTGTATTTGGCTAACAATCAACTCGACCATCTCAATATTACCCAGCTGCCAAAGAACTTAACTATCTTAGACATAAGAAATAACAGCTTTAAGTTTTTGAGACCAGAAGTTATTGAGTTTCTAGAACAACGTAAGAAAAGCTTGGTGGTTTACTTATCGGGTAACCCATGGGACTGCGATTGCCATCCACCGGACTTTATGAAATTTATAGAACGTGTTCCAAAAATGATAGACGATGTAGACCGTGTTGAATGCGATGGCGAGACCCCCGGCTCAAAGATGGACGCATGCAGATTACGAGTAACTTATCTGATAATTGGACTGTCGGTTCTCTTCATTGTCGTCTGCGCAATTGTCTTCTGGTTCAGGACTTCCATTTTGATGTGGCTCTACTATCATAATATATGTGTGAGCTTGATTCGTCGCACGGCGGAAAACATGGAATTCTATCAAAGATTCGATGGTTTCCTGGCGTTCTGTCACAAGAACTTTGACCTGGTTAACGAATACGTCGAGCAACTCGAGAATGGGCCACGCGAGTTCAAGCTGTGTTTCTATCAACGCGATTGGGCCATCGGACATTCAATACCAGCATGTATCCTTCAATCTATCGAGGACTCGAGGCGTATCATTTTACTAATGACGAACGAGTTTATAAAGTCCTCCTGGGGCACCTTTGAGTTCCGCACTGCGATCAAAGCAACCTCGATAAATCCGAACAAGCGTCTCATTATTATCGTGTATCCCGATGTCGAAAACTTTGAAGGACTTGATTCAGAGCTGAAACTCTATATGAAATTCAACTTATATTTACGACGAGATGATCCCCAGTTCTGGAAAAAACTTATTTATTGGATGCCGTACAAGAAGGTAACCAGCTCAAAGAAGAAAACAAAACCAAAAACGGGCCATGAGGGAGGGGACTAGAAAGGGCTAATGTCTCTAATTCTCGTACATTATTGTTAGACCAGTTTCCAGGATCGAAAGGTTCGATTACCTAATAAAATCAAATACTAATAATCCTATCATGAATGTTCTTTAAAACTGTTGTCAAGTTGTATTTTGCACAAATTTCAATTATTAAATGTGTACTTATGTTTATAAAGCCCTACTCTACATTATTTACTGATTCTTTATCAATAAAAAGTAATCAAAGTTTCCATAAATTTAGATTAATAAAACCTACGATTATCTAAGAATCAAACAACTTTAATTGGAGACTTAGTAAGTTAGAGTAAAACATTTTCGGCCTGCCAAAAACAACATTTATATGTTGCTTATCTGCTTGTTGTTTGTTTGTAAGTTTAATTTTTTAATGGATTTGCTAAGCTGCATGCGAGTAGATATCGGATAATTATATAGCACAAATCAGCAGGAGCAGTGTGTAGAATGCAGGATTTATGCGGTTGAGAATCTATAAAAGCTATGTACATATATACATATTGCAGTGTTTCAAAGTTTTTTTTTAAATATGGACACGCCTTTTCGCGCCTATGTACATCAGTAGTAATACCTATCTAGAATCTAGAATATAAACTTATCAACCAAAGATGTATTCCTATTGGATGTTGTTATTTTGTCTTGCTCTCAATATTTTACAATTAAAATGCTAGAACATAATAATGATCAAAGCCCTTGTAAAGTTATGAATGTGCGAGTGGGATACCCATACATACATGTCTTCATATCCACATTTATGTATTGGCATCCCACTTAAACACGCATGAATGTACATATGTACAATTAAATATGGAGTCGCTAGTGTACCAACGAAAGAAAATAAGATTCTAACATATATTGCGTACCACAAACTTAAAAAAAAACGCCTATCGCCGACACCCCTCTTTAATGTTATTGAGCTTCTAAATTATTTAATGAAAAATAATGAAAAACAACAAAATCATTTCACATGTCGATCGTGGCAGCAATCGAACCCCGAACTAGAGATGGGCATGGACTGTAATTTTCGGCATGTGACACGAAGAAAACACGGTCCATGCCCAACTCTACCCCGAAAATACTCAACATCATTAGCCTTACAGTCTGGGACATAGTCCACTCAGCCACTGAACAGCTCTCTCGGTCGTCAGAAATGATGAGACATTAGACAGAGCGAGAAAACGCAATATGCATTCTTAGCTCGTGCCAAAAAATCAAGAAGAAGCACATGTAATGAATTTTGTTACGCGCTAGAAATGCATACATATACCTATTGCCCTCTCGCTCAGTCGAATGCTTACGACACTTCGCTTCTGAATTGTCTATGCGTTCTTCTTCTTCTGTTCGTTAATTCAAATTAATTTTTATAAATATCCGAAAATAAATAAGTTAGAATCTCTAACTATGACTGCACATTGCAGAAATTACTTAATTGGGGGAACATTTGGTAAAGGTTAAATAGCTGCATGCGTCACCGATTTTGTTTAAATTTTTTTTACTGATAGGGCTATATTTATCATGATTTTAGGTGAAAGAATTATTTGGCGGTCGCTTCTAGTTTTTTTTTAATTGAATTTTGAAAATAATTAAATTTACATGTATTTTGTTGTTGGCCAATTCTGAGTAAAACGTCACAATGATGCGCACAGTGGCCTACAAGCGATTTATTTGAAACGAAATGTTATTTAGACACAATAATGTTATATTTTATGAGTTGCATATTGGGTGAGAATTTCGGCGCCTGCCACTACTATATAACTCGTTGGTCGGCAGACTGACGCCAACGTAGGTGTTTAATAACTCAATATGCTGCCAAAATAACATATATGAGCTCCCAAAAAAATTATTTTTGTTTGAAGAAAAAAAAAATTTTTGAAAAAATAAAATCGTGCGCGCGATTATTTCTATTAAGTAGTATAAATAATATATATTAGTTTAATATAATATATTGTACAGCTGCGTTTTATTTATGTAGCAATACCACTATAGTGGTTTCTGTTGGAATATACAAATAAGGCTGTTTATTCCACAAGCATTCTTTTAAATTGTTCAAATGTAATTTTCACAGTTTAATTTTGATAAGGAGAAACATTGAAGTATGGTTTGAGTGCGTATGAAAACAATAAAATGAATTTACCCTCGATATGCCGAAGTTTTCATACCCTAGCAGCTTTTGGCTTCAGACTTTATTAATTCTTCCAAAGTTTCAACAGTGTGCAAAGTAACAAGTTTTATCACGATAGCTTTAATACTGAAAGACTGGTTTTCCTAGAAAAAGATAGACGGAAACACAAATTTCGACTCCCCTGTTGATAAAGAATATATATATTTTAAGGGGTTCTCAAATGCGATGCCAACATGTGCTCAAAATTAGTATGACTTATGTATGTAAACGAGGAAGAGGCTACCTTCGGCATGCCGAAAGTTGTATACCCTAATCACCTCCATTACTAGTTATATAAGTTGAATGCCGATTGTTCCTATGGCAATTGTTAGTATGGCAGCTATACGATTAATCGCTTCGATCCGGCTCCTTGCGAATTATTTACATTTATCAAGATAGCTGCAAAACTGAGAGACAAGGTTGCGATGCATCAGACAGACGGACGGACATGGAGAGATTGCCACCCATGGTAAAACCGAATCAGAATATATATACTTTATCGGAGATGTTTCCTAAGGTGCGTTGCCAAAACAAATATACCCTCTGCAAGGGTATAAAAATATAAATCTGCCTGGTTAAGTTGAAAACAAATTTTATGCTGGTCATATTCCCTCGAGACTCCTCATATATATACGTTTTTTTTGAGAACATGCACGTGTAGCCTTTTTCATTGTTTTCATACCCGCTGGCCATACGGAAACGGGTATTATAAGTTTGTGTCAACTGTCTGTCCGTTCGTATAAAAACGTAGATCTTTAAGACTAAAATACAAATTTGGTGTCAATATGTGTAATTATTGTACGCAGATGAAGTTTAGTTAAAAAGTTGATAACGCCCCTTTCCGTAATTCCGAAATTCCAAGCGTAATTTGAATGCAGAACAATTCAGTTTTGTTAAACCCAATAACTATCAACGCCCAAATGATTTCTGGAAATTGGGTTGCTATCGGGTAATCGGATAGATATAAGTTATATATATAAGAAATTCTAAATATGTACTAATTTCAAAGCCCCTCCCTGAAAGCATGCCATACGAAATACGTAAAATATACAAATTATATATTGAAGAAATCGTTTTGTCAGGTGAGTGAACGGGTATATCACAGTCGGGTACACTCGACTGTAGCTTTCGTGCTTGTTTATACTCTTCTACTACTGAAAACTTTTAAATTTGGGTATACACACTTAGTGAAAATGTACTCATAAGGTACAACGGGTGCATCACAAGTTAAGTAGATAAACCAATGAACTTGTTTTCATAAGACCGCACCATCGTGAGCCAAGGCATATTAGTCAACAAAGAAGACAAGTTAAATCCTTGTAGTAGGACTTTAAATTTCACATTTGTAACATTTTATAAAACAGAGAGTATTAATAATGTATAAACAATCTAACAATGCAGCAATCTTGAAACAGCCTTATCAAAGCTCGTTCAAAATTATGTCCGAGGTCCGTCAAATTGCAGATGCCGATTGAGGTTTAGTTCAATTTAAGCATTTCGAATGAAGACGTGAAAAACTTAAAATGCTAAAGAATCTATTAAGATACCTGTGCATAGCTTTCATTATAAGAAATATGAGTCCCTTTCCTACTTATTATCTTGATTGTTGTAGTTTATCTGCTTTCATTTTTACGAATAGAGAAAGTTGTGACAGTTCAGATGAAATTTACAATATCTCCCTTAATAAAACTCAATATAAAAGGTTTTCATTTAACTGTTTGCCAACTCTGGAATTAGACGAATCCGAACCTTTAAGACAGTTCGCTGGATCGATTGTCAGTGAGAAAAATTTTGATATTGATAGTTGTTATTTTCTGCTAACAAATGAATATAATTATCGGCGCGATTACTGTGGTTTTCGCTTTCGCTCAGTCACAATAAAAACCGATATAAATACGAAATCTTCTGGTATCCCTGAGCTACGTCAACAATTCCAAGAAATATTTGAGCTCAATTGGCAAATGTATGACAAATGTGATCTCGTCAATGAAATTATTGATATATATAAAAAAGTCAAAAAAATAACATTTAATGCCTTTGATTCGGTCGATCTTAATCAGTGTAATGATTTCAGTTTTCGAAAGGCAACTGAGCTCACTGAATTGCACATTTATCTGAACCAACCAACCCGTTCTAAGAGTATCAATATAACGAAATATGCCTTTCCTGCTACATTCCTGACTGATTTGAAGAACTTAGAACAATTTAAGTTGAATTGTGCGTCCAACTTGTTTGAAGTTGAATTACCCATAGAAATGTTTCGAGGCTTGATTAATTTAAAAGAGATTGCTCTGGAAAGCTGCGGATTTAGTAATCTCTCCGCTGAGCATTTTCGAGACCTGACAAACTTGAGGGTTCTGAATCTCAGTGACGTGGATTTCGACAATTTTCATTGGCTTAGGTATGTATGTTTTGTAAATTAAGATTTGCAAAATAATTAATCTTGTTCTATTTCCTTCTAGATCTGAAACTCTGGAAAATCGTGTTACGTTATTTAACATCAATCGTGCGCGCACCAGAGCACAAAACACATACTTCGATGATATTAAATACTTCGAAAAATACCCCAATTTGAATACAATTTTCCTTAATCCTACGCCCCGTAAAACTTCCGTGCTGAGTAATACTAAATTAATTCCATACATTTGCAAGGGAAATGAGTGCACACTTTTTCGAAATCAAACAGAAATATACTGCCCTCCTGCCTGTCATTGCGATTACGAAAACCAGAAGATACGCCTAGAACTCAATTGCACGATGATAAAGTATGAAGTATTGTTTAAGCTAGAACAAGGAGTCGCAGCTCTATACTTGAGTAAAATGAATCTGACCATGGTGCCAGAAGCAAGCATTTATAATTATTCGAGTGCACACGAACTGTATTTGGCCAACAATCAACTTGACGATCTCACTATTTCCCGGCTGCCAGAGAACTTAACTATCTTAGACATAAGAAATAACAGCTATAAGTTTTTGAGACCAGAAGTTATTGAGTTTCTAGAACAACGTAAGAAAAGCTTGGTGGTTTACTTATCGGGTAACCCATGGGACTGCGATTGCCATCCACCGGACTTTATGAAATTTATAGAATGTGTTCCAAATATGATACAGGACTTAGACCGTGTTGAATGCGATGGCGAGACCCCCGGCTCAAAGATGGACGCATGCAGATTACGAGTAACTTATCTGATAATTGGACTGTCGATTCTCTTCATTGTCGTCTGCGCAATTGTCTTCTGGTTCAGGACTTCCATTCTGATGTGGCTCTACTATCATAATATATGTGTGAGCTTGATTCGTCGCACGGCGGAAAACATGGAATTCTATCAAAGATTCGATGGTTTCCTGGCGTTCTGTCACAAGAACTTTGACCTGGTTAACGAATATGTCGAGCAACTCGAGAATGGGCCTCGCCAGTTCAAGCTGTGTTTCTATCAACGCGATTGGGCCATCGGACATTCAATACCAGCATGTATCCTTCAATCCATCGAGGACTCGAGGCGTATCATTTTACTAATGACAAACCAGTTTATAAAGTCCTCCTGGGGCACCTTTGAGTTCCGCACTGCGATCAAAGCAACATCGATAAATCCGAACAAGCGTCTCATTATTATCGTGTATCCCGATGTCGAAAACTTTGAAGGACTTGATTCAGAGCTGAAACTCTATATGAAATTCAACTTATATTTACGACGAGATGATCCCCAGTTCTGGAAAAAACTTATTTATTGGATGCCGTACAAGAAGGTAACCAGCTCAAAGAAGAAAACAAAACCAAAAACGGGCCATGAGGGAGGGGACTAGAAAGGGCTTATGTCTCTAATTCTCGTACATTGTTGTTAGACCAGTTTACAGGATCGAAAGGTTCAATTACCTAACGAAGTCAAATACTAATGATCCTATCATGAATGTTCTTTAAATCTTTTGTCAAGTTGTATTTTGCACAAATTTCATATATTAAATGTGTACTTATGTTTATAAAGCCCAACTCTACATAATTTACTGTTCCTTTATCAATAAAGAGTAATCAAAGTCCATAAATTTAGATTAATAAAAGTTACGCTTGTCTAAGAAACAACCTTAATCGGAGGCTTAGTAAGTAAGGGTATAACATCTTCGGCCTGCCAAAGACAACATTTATATGTTGTTTATCTGTTTGCTCGCGTAATATTTTCCATGGATTTGCTAAGTTAATGCTGCGTGCGAGTTGAAAGTGGTAATTATATAGCATAAATTAGCAGGACTATTGAAGAGGAGCAGTATGTAGAATGCAGGATTTATGCGGTGAGTGCAAAGCAAACAAATGCAACAAAGCGACGACAAACAATATAGAGTGAGGAAGAAATGAATTGGGATAGAGGGTGAAAAGGGCAGCTGGCCAAATATTATTCGGAATAACAGAATCGAAACAAAGAAAGTACATATGTAGGTACACAAGTCCCAGAGTGTCAATAGTGAATGGTCTTGAGAGAATGTACTGAAGCAGAAGGACCTTACCAGTCTCGCCTTAACAGGGCTACTGAAAAAGAAGGAGCTGCCCAACAAGACTCGCCTGAAGAATCGCCATCTGTGTATTACCAAGTCTCTAGTTGAAGCTTAGCTTAAGCTGAGGTTAGAGTTGCGGGTTACAAGGCTCGAGGAGTTGATAAAAGTCAATCAATGCCTTTATCAGATGCCAAACAGGAATCATTCAGAACTAACCTCAAACCAAACAGAGGATCTCTTACGGTTGTAGTACAATTCAAGTAGGAAAAGAGTGAATAGAGGCAGGCAGCAGAATCAGAAGTAATACACATTGCATTGATAGTGTGAAAGAGAAAGGGCAAGTGGAAGGGTGAGCGAGAGGGAGGCAAAGATAAATATATATTGAACGGGCGAGCAGTTGCTGTGAATAAGCTTGTGTACTCACAAGAGTATTCAAAGAACTTCAAAGTTATTTATATATGATGCAATATTGGAATCGCAATGCTATGGTGTGTGGGAGGAGGGTGAAGGCAGGGAGCGGATGCACGCTAGCAATTCATCATCGTCAGCTCACAGTCATTATCATCATCATCATCATCAGCTTTGTCAGCGTCATTATCAAATATATCAGCATTCGATTCGAAAGGAAGCTGTCAATGGAGATGGGGCAAGTGAATCGAATGTAAATGCCACAAACTGTGGCAAGTTGTAGACGAGAAGCGTAGCATAAGTGGAAGATTAGTTTGCAGAATTATATTTAGTGCATAGTTATAAGTATTGTACTTAAGCGGGCAAAGGTAACTTGAGAATAGTTTGAGTTCCATGTTCGATAAGGATCTTTAGGTTGAAACTTGCCTTATTAGCAATGTATCTTTCATCTGCCCTATCACTCCCTTCTCTCTATTTGTCTAGATCTTATCTTTAGAAATCCCGAGCACGATTAATCGCCAAGAAATGTCTCTCGTGCTTCTCGCTGCACATCTCCAGCAGCCTTGCAAACGGGACAAGGCTAGGACGAGTTACTACTTAGGCTGACATTCATTGGAGTGCCAAGGTGTCTACAGATATTTTGAATATATCTCAGTGGCACTACGACTGTATGTGTGTGTGTGTATGTATGTGACTGCTGCTTTCTCTCCGTTCCTCTTCCTCTCTATCCTGCATTCTTCCTTCTGCCTTTGCTTCATATCAAAGGCAACTCGAATTGCGAAGCATTTTCACTGCAGAGTTGTTGGTTGGAGGCTAGGAAGGGAGGAAGTGATGTGTGAGTGAGGTGATGAGGGGGGGGGGAGGTAGTAAGCTGAGGGAAGCACGCTTGAATAGGAACCAAGCAGAGCTTCAAGTTTGTTTGGTGTGTGTGTGGAAAATTGTCACTTGAAAATTTCCAAGCTGAAAAGAAGTGTCGATGCATTGCAATGGGTATTGTCGAAGGGTTTGCCGATGTGTGTGTGTGTGTTATAGTGTGTGTATTCTGTAGTATGTGTGTATACTGTAGTGTGTGTGTTTGTCTTGTAGTGTGTGTGGTTAGCTAAGGTGCTGTAGCTGCCAACAATGAACTACTTAAAGGAAGTATTTGTCCCTCTTCCTTCCTCTCCCTATGCCACTGTCAGTTGTTCGCTGATTGATGTATTTCCCACTCAACAACAACAACAACAAGCAGCAGCAGCTGTTGCCTCTGTTTGACCAAAGTTTCCCTTTAAGCCGCTGCGGTTACCTCTCTCTGCACTCCACTTCCCTCCCTTCCCCCCTTCAAGGGGAACCAATTACAATGCAGGCAGAAAATATTACACAATTATAATAAGTAATTAGTCAAAGTTGTCTTACGACAGTCCCGCTCCCTACATCCTCCTCCCTATTCCAGCAACTCTCTCCCCTCCCCTTCCCTAACCCCTCTGCACCATCGTCTTCTCCATGCTGCCTTTGCAATAAGCTATTAACATAATTAAAACGCAAATGGAACGGACGAAAAGCCCTTCCACGTTCGATTCGATTACGTGCCACGCTACACCCCTTCCCCTTCCCCTTCCCCTCTAAATGTTGCCTCAGCTAATTTGCATATTTTAATATCGAACGAGAACGCGAGCGCATTTGAATTGCGAAATTTTTGCCATTCGACGCCCAATTAAAACGGACTTAATTTCCGATGGGCAGATAAATGCGCCTATTACAATCATAATAAAGTCTGTATATAGGGGGTGTAGAGGTAGGAAGGGAGCGGGGAGGGGTGAGCAGTTTGCCACTTTAAGGGACTGAATTTTGAATTAGCCTTAAATTACAGCAAATCGCAAATATTTTATTGAAGGGAAGTCTTAATTAAGATGGAGGCATGTCAGCTTTACTTTACTATATCATGTTCTATATAATATATCTGATAAATCAATGGCTATATATAGGATAAACCATTCAGTAAACTGAAATCGATAATATTAAGTTAATAAATGAGTTATTGTAGATTTATTATACTTCAATTTTATATAAGTACTTTATGGTATATAAATGGTAAATCAAGGCATAAATGTGAGCTGTGGCATAGTATAATATACAATATAAATATATATTTAATATAACACACTATTCTATAATATATGATAAATTTAGACATATGTGTATTAAGAAAAAAAGCATATGATATATATATATCTGAGTTATGTCAGTTTAACTATAATAAACCATATATATTATATATGCATGTATATATCTACGTAATAGAAAACATAAGTGATAATTTTGAGCTGTGGCAGGTTTACTTTATTATGCTCTACATTTCATATAAGTACTACACTATATATCTGATAAATCAAGGCTAAGTTGTGTATCAGTTGCCCTGATAAGGAAACGTTCTGTTAAGGTTATGGGTAAGTGTAAGACATTTATAACGGGTGTGACAGATTTATATATGTATAGTATTCGCACAAACACCTGATAAATCAAGGCAGCACTAGCGCATATATATCTTATATATACACCAGATATACTACATAAATTTGTATACAATTATCAGCTGCTACAAATGACAAATAATTGTAATAAATAAGAAAAAGAATAAGGAGTAGTATATATATATAAATCTGATAAATCGAGCACTATATACACACATATATGAAACACAGCTGTCAGCTAATATGTGAATAATCTGCAGCGTATCCACTTGTTGAGTGGACTCAACTCTTTTCCAGATTATGCGAGTAAATAGTATAGGGTATATATTGTATATATATCACGATATCTGTGATTGGTGCCAGAGCAGCTGTCGAAGCATTTGACAAACATAAATTTTAATGACGAACGCGCATAAAATGTAAATCAGATATTATTAAAAGGGGCGCCTGGTCGCCCTAATGGACCGACCCAGTTCCCCAACTGCCCCCCCCTGTACTTGCCTCTCTGTGCAGCAGCGTGAAGGGCCTCAGGCCATTTGGTTGTGATGTGTAACATGCCGTTTTTATGGGAAATTATGGAAATTGATTGCCAAGTGGTTGCCAAGAGTAGGAGAGTGGTGAGAGGGGTAGGGGTAGGGGAAGCATGTCATAAGGCTGGGAAAATAATCGCGTGAAAAGTTTGTCAACATGAAAAGCGTCAAGAGAACTTGAAGCTGAAGCTGAAGTCGAAGCAGAAGCTGAGTGATGTCTGACAAGAAGGAAGAGGTAGGGGGAGGAACGAGAGAGAGAGAGGGAGGGTGCACGAGTGGGGGGTGTGGGAGGAGCTGTCAGTGACATTGATGATGACGTTGGCCATGGGCGTTGACAATGTTTGTCAA
This sequence comes from Zaprionus vittiger, assembly GCA_018904025.1. Lineage (NCBI taxonomy): Eukaryota > Metazoa > Arthropoda > Insecta > Diptera > Drosophilidae > Zaprionus > Zaprionus vittiger. The sequence goes on along the minus strand of JAEIFQ010001142.1, from coordinate 19,902,932 downwards.
CGGGGGAGAGACACAAGAGACAGACAGCAAAGGCAGTTTGACACGACGTCTTCAGATGAGGGAAGACAGCGGCAAGCCAGGGCAGGAGCAGGCAGTGCAAGGGGGTTGGGGAGGGGCTTTAAGCAGCTGGGCGTAGGATTACAGTGCAAGACTCTGAAGAGTCGAGCTGAGTTTTTCTTCTCCTTCATAATGAGCTGCACTTGCTGCATTTAATTGCCAAAGGGAGTTAAGCGGTTGCAATTGCTTGGCGGGTGCAGTGTGGAAAGGGGAAAGGGAAGGGAAGGGGATTGGCAGTGGAAGGCTGGTTAACTGGACCAAGTGAAAGAAGACGCTTTGTTTGCGGTCGACGCTTAAAGTTCCAAGTGGGCAAAAGTTTGGCACTTGCAATGCGAATTGCTGCGATAAGCTTTTCCACTTTTCCACTTTTCCGGCTCTGTGTCTGCGAGAGCAATTAAAGATGAAAGTTGCACGAACAGAAACAGAGAGAGACAGAAAGAGAGAAAGAGAGAGAGAGAGATAAGAGATGGATAGATGAATGAATGGAAGGGAATGGTATAAAGAAAGGTTGAAGAAATTAAAACAAATGGAAGATAAGTATTTATTTAAGTAAAGTATTTTAAATACAAATAAATTGAATATATATATAATATGTATATAATGAAATAGATTTAAAGCATATTTATATATAAATAAACCTATGTACATATATACAAGTCTATATTAGAAATATATACTAGATGAAGCAAGTAAGTCTAATACTCTCCATAAATGCAATAGGATGAAATGATCTCACTTAGACTTAATGATAATGTTATAAAGATCACTATAAATATTAATTTGGTCTTGTTTTGTTGCAGTATCTAGAAAATTATACCCAAAAGAACTTTAATTCGAGCTGATCGTTGCCATAACAGATAAACAGTTGATAGAATAGTTCGAATTCGATTCAATTATGGCATAAAATAAGGAAAATATTAAGAATGAGATGTACATCTTCAAAATGGATATGGAGACAGCTTTTCAGGCACTTAAACCAACCCTGAACAAGTTCATTTCAAAAGAAGAACAACAAGACAAAGGCAATTATATCAAAACTAAGCCCTACAAACCCTTATCCAACTTCTTTTTATCTTATCAGCTTTACTTACAGTCATATAAAATACTAAAATGAATAATTGCAAAAGTAATAATGATAATTTGAAGAAATTCACTGAGGTTAAATACCTTTGCCAAGCGCATTAGTCAGAATTCGCTTTGATTTGTTTTGCAAGTTAACCTCAGCAATTAATTAAATTGAAAAGCCAATTCCAATTTCCACGCTCGGCCGAGTCAGGGTCGGTTCAGGCGAGTTTTCATTTAGACACGATTATTTTTGCCACACGAAAAATCTCAATTGAGTTTGCAGCACGAAATATTCTATGAATTTTATGCAAATAAAATGAACTCACCCACTGCAGTTCCCCCTCAGCATCTCAGTCACCCATTACTCCCCGTAGGTTCTACAATAATAATAATAATGAAGAGCATTTCGAATGCGAGATAGCCAAATATTTGGGAAATGCACAAGGAATGCCTTGAGAACGAATTAAAAGCATAAAATATTTGCAATCACAATAAGAAGAGCGCCTGGAAAAGCCAGAACAACAAAGCAACAACAAAATGAAAAACCAAAAATAGAAAAAAGCCACAGTCGCGCTGCACGCGACAGTGGGATACCCTTCGACCTACGTTCCTATGTATGTACAAATATACATATGCACATGCTTTTAAATTATTGCCGACAGATGGCGCTTGCGCTTTGCGCTCGCCCGCCTCCCTTGTTAGCTGATACAAGCACTTGGTTTTATGCTCATACTTTCTTAAATAACTTCCGTGTTTATTGACCGATCGGATTACAATTTTGAGAATACGTAGATATTTCATTCAGTTTATTATATGTTAAAGTCAGAAAGTTGTATCTTTTATACAGCGCTTACAAATTAAGTTAAAAAATTATATTATTGATTTGCGGGGGCGGTGGGCGTGGCACCCAACATTTGAAATAAACTTGATCAGCTTATAGTACACAGGAGTCTTTCTGCCAAATTTGGTAACTCTAGCTTTTATAATAGCTGAGATCTGTGCGTTCACACAGACAGACGGACAGACGGACAGACGGACAGACAGACAGACATGGCTCAATCGACTCGGCTTGTGATCCTGAGCAAGAATATATATACTTTATGGGGTCTCCGAAGCCTCCTTCTGCCTGTTACATACATTTGCACAAAGTTAGTATACCCTTTTTTGACCATTTTCAATGGTCGAAGGGTATAAAAACAAGAAAAGCAAGAAATACCATGAAATAAATTTGCCATGAAATTTGAGTGTGTTGAGGAAAATCCAGAGGAAAACTGTATGGAAATGCAGTTGCATTAAAGAAATTAAACTTCTGTGTCCTTCGACACACACGGTGGGGGAGTGGGAGAAGGGCGTGGTGGGCGTGGCTTGTGGTACGTTTTGTATGCCGCCTGGGTAAACAACTTAACAAGTTGCCTCAAGGTGCCGCCAGCTTGAGTTATATTTATGCTCTGCATGCCTCCTACACGTCTCTGTGTGTGTGTATGTGTGGCCGAGTGGGCGCCAGCCACGCCCATCAGCTTTTTGTCAATTTCGCATGCGAGACGATGACGCCACTGCCGCTGCGAGGCAACTCTGCAAGTGGCAACCCTCCTTCCTCTACACACACATGGAACGTGCACAAGTCCAGGCGAACTTAGAGTGAGTGAGAGAGGAGAGAGGCTATGGGAGAGGCAGGCAAGCTGGCTTACTTTGAATAGAAATCTGAATCTGAATCGGAATCAGAATGAAATATCCGCACAGTCTTCTTGCATGCTCTCCACAGTTGTGCAATACATAATACAAAGTCGAGGAAACTATCAAAATTCAAAGTATTTTTAATACTTTAGTGCAATTTGATGCGGACTGTTTGACTATGTTATTCACACTGTAACAGAGAAGAAGCAAATAAAAAATGTACATAAAGCGTAAAACGTATAAATATATGGTAAAGGTTAAATAGCTGCATGCGTCACCGATTTTGTTTAAATTTTTTTTACTGATAGGGCTATATTTATCATGATTTTAGGTGAAAGAATTATTTGGCGGTCGCTTCTAGTTTTTCTTTAATTGAATTTTGAAAATAATTAAATTTACATGTATTTTGTTGTTGGCCAATTCTGAGTAAAACGTCACAATGATGCGCACAGTGGCCTACAAGCGGTTTATTTGAAACGAAATGTTATTTAGACACAATAATGTTTTATTTTATGAGTTGCATATTGGGTGAGAGTTTCGGCGCATGCAACTATAACTCGTTAGTCGGCGGACTGACGCCAACGAAGATGTGTAATAACTGAATATGCTGTCAAAATAACATATTTGCGCTACCAACAAATATTTGTGTGTTGAAGAATAGAGCGCCGCAGGCAAAAAATTTTTGAAAAAATAAAATCGCGCGCGCGATTTTCTAAACACTTTGAATTTTCTTGCATGCTCAGTTTTCATTTGAAATGAATCGGTTTGTTGGACACTGTACCGTCACAAAATGTTGCAGGCAGACTGGCGCCTTGCATAAAAATGCAACAACAAAATACATGTAAATTTAATTATTTTCAAAATTCAATTAAAAAAAAACTAGAAGCGACCGCCAAATAATTCTTTCACCTAAAATCATGATAAATATAGCCCTATCAGTAAAAAAAATTTAAACAAAATCGGTGACGCATGCAGCTATTTAACCTTTACCAAATATATTTAATATATTTGAATATCATTTATTTATTTATTATATATTTAAAGTCGACTATTTGAACTTGACTTTTAGTAAACAGAAATGAAATTAAATGAAATGCTTTAATGAATTTAAAGCAGGTTAAAATATAGTACATGTACATGTGTTATTAAATTTTAGTTATACCGTATGTTAATATAAATTATATAAATATTATACACAATTATATACATATGTATTTTATTTGAATTTAAATTATATTAAAAAATGTAATTACAAATTAAATTCCATTTCTTTGTTTCTTCCTTTGCCACGCATTGTTGCTCACTGTGCACTGCTTAAGTTGTGTTCTCTCATGCTCTCTCTATCTCTCTCTCTTCGCTCTCGCCTGAGAGCAGAGGTGCAGACTGTGCTCTTATTGTTGTTGCTGCAATTAAATATTCGCCGCCAATTTACACTCTCTATTAGATCGAAGCGAATCGACGCACGCTGTGCTAAACCTCAAACGAGGGTGGGAAAGGGATAGAGATATTTGTGCTCTCAAAAGAACAGTTAGGCACATGAAGTTTGACTCTCGGCAACAAAAACAACAACAGTGCACGAGTGTTTGTTGGCTCTCGCGAATTTGCCTTTGTTTTGTGCGTAATTCAGTACAGTGCGCATTGAAAGTGCTTGCACAGCGTGCAGTTAGAGTATTGCGGCTTTCGCTTGAGGCTCGGTTGCTTGTTTGTGAGGCAGGCAAAGCAATTGCTGCTTGCAACTTGCAACAGCAACAACAACAACAACAACAACTAGAAACTGCAGTATGTGATTTAATGCGCTTCGGTGTCGCATGCTTATGAGGCAAGAGTGTGCCAAAGTTGGGCGAGTTGTTGTTGTAACATAGTTTCAACTTTATGGCACGTGCCCGGCAACACGAGTTGCACGACACATAAAAAGGCCCAGGCACAGGCCCAGTCTGTTGCCCTTTTTCTTGCCCCTGCCTCAAGTCGTTGTGTGCCTCGCATACCCGAGAATTATTATATGCGAAATAGTTTTTCGACAGACTTGCTTTGATTTATCGACTGCGGCAGAGATGATGTCGTGCTAATTGTGTGGCAGCATCTACGTTGCCACAGCGGATCCCCACTACAACCCCTCTCTCTTAACAAAACGTGACTCTCCAGTAAATAGGTCCAAAAACTGCTCAAAGTTGACAGTTTTATCACAGATTTCGTTCCCCTTGCGCCGTGTTGTAAACACTAAATGAATAACGGCATCTGCAACTGTACTTCAAAATGAACCTGCTGTAGCCTATTTTGTGTACAGTGGGAGACAATAACATCGATCTGAAAAAAAGAAATCTGTTTGTTGCAGACTTCTAGACAGAACTAATATAACCTCTAGATGAAGAGAATGCAATAGGTCAACACGCGCTGGACTCTACCTAATCTAAGGTCAAGTTCACTGTCTACTTGTGATAACGCGCATCATGCCACTCCACATTGACGTCAGCTTTCTCCTTATCAGCCAGGGAAATTTCAATTCGCAGGCATCTATAGCCATGAGAGCGCTATAAAAGACGCGAGTCTGCACTCAGAAGATCATTGTACCTATTTGTCTTGTACTAAACAGAATATATTCGAATTAGAGTTCCGCGAAAGTGTCACATTGAAATGAGAATTATTTTTGTTATCCTTCTCTGCCTGGTCCTGGCCTATAAAGGCCCTACTATGGCAGCTATCAATCAACAGGTGAGGAAAGGATCATTGAATAGAATCATAGTTGAATCAGAATAAGAATTTGTAGTGACCATTTTAAATTGTTTTTGTTTTTACCAGTCTCGTTTAGGATCTCTACAAGATGATCTACTTCAAAGTTGCAAATCCAATGAAAAGTTTTGTACGGAGAATAATAAGTTATTAAGAAATCATATCGAACTTCTTACTTATTCAATGGAGGAGGTGGCAATCAACTCACGTGGAAAACTAGACGATCAGGTTAAGAAACTCATGGCGGAACAGATTGAGCTTCAGAAGCAGTTGGAAAGTAAGAATGACGAAATTAGGCAGTTAGAGCAAAATATGAAAAAGGTAGAAATGGAGAATATGAATTACAAATCGAAGGAGGACTCCATGGCAGCAGTGCAAGAGGAACTCAGAAAGCAGCAAGTAATAATCGAACAACTACTAAAGAATCTATGTAAGAAGGAACATACTGAGATAGCGCAAATAGAAGCGGAGCTCAGTCCGGAAGGTGAAAAACTTGTAAAAAGCAACATGGAGTTAGAAGGTAAAAGAAACGCACTTGTTGAAAAAGATCAAGAGATAAATAAACTGCACACCGAACTGAAGAAATCTGTTGACAAACTCGAAAGTAGGAATCCAGCGAGCTGCATTGCCAGGGATTCGTCGGGGGTGCAGAATGTTACCCTCTCGAAAGGTTATACTTTTGAGGTGCTATGCAACTCTGAAATAGCGGGTCCTGGATGGACCGTTATACAGCAAAGAATCAATGGCGGCGTAGACTTCTACAGGGACTGGGAGGCATACCGGAATGGGTTTGGGGCCTTCTGGGACGGGGACTTCTTCCTCGGCCTGGAGAAGATACACAGATTGACCACAGAGCAACCCCACGAACTTTACATTCACTTGACACGGTTCAATGGCAATACATTCTTTGCCAGGTACGACGAGTTCGCCATTTCGGGTGAAGAAGATAAATACAGACTTAGCAAATTGGGTAGATTCTCTGGTCCCACATCTGACGAATTGAGTGAGAACAAATATTCGATGTTCTCGACGTATGATCAGGACAATGACGGAAAAGATGATGAGAACTACGCTAAAAAATTTCATGGTGGATGGTGGTACGCAGAATGTATTGGTTGGTAAGTTAATTTTAGCTACTTAGCTGAAATGCAGAGGTGCTTTGTATTTTTATTTAACGAATTCTCTTTAGGTTCAGTAATTTGAATGGAAAACACATTCAAGCTGAAGATTATTATGATGAAAATGATGATGATGATGATATTGAATTAACTTTCTGGGAAGGCTATACACCACTGAAGGAAGTGAAGATGATGATTCGTCCGAAGACGGCTTGAAAGCAACCTTAAAATTCTTTTAAAAAATTCCAAAATCAGAACTTAATATTTGTTTACAACTGTTCACTTAACTTAACAATGTCTTACTAAACAAAAGTCAATTTAAAATTTAATAGAAAATAAAGAACATTATAAAACCCAAACTGGAGTTGAGTCTTGATATTTTATTGTTCCACTTACAGCTAAATATATGTCTAATCAGTCTGATTTGATAAAACTTGCACAGCATATAATCTTTTGATCAGAGGAAGGAGACGTTATGAACAAGAAGCATGTATGGCAAGTTTCACCATGGCACAAAGGTCTTCTTCTATTGTATGTGTTGCCAGAACTAATGTTCTAATGTAGAGTACACAAGAGGTTAACACGCTCCGAACCCGGACTCTACCTAAGGTTAAGTCAAGTTCTCTGTCTGCTTGTGAAGGTGTCAAAGTAAAATGCAGATTATTTGTGTATTCTCAATGTTAATGTTAACAGAGTTAATGTTCATGTTTACAGAGTATGGTTGCTTATAGATATATTTAGAGTATGTTGATATTATTTACAGACATCGTTTATAATGTTGTGTTGCTTTGCTGGAACATATGTTTGTATATAATCGAAACATGCTCAATGTTTGTTTTTTAATGGAATATAATACGGATGCGCTGTTTTTAAGGGCTAGTGCAGCTAATCGATTGGTAATCGATTACATAATCGTTGATTATGCTGCTGCCTCAAGCGTTTCCCGTGAATTCGGTCGATTTTCAAGCATGTCACGAAGAATTAAAGTTGTGCTCATTAATCTCTCAAAGTGAGTAAGCTGCCACAAATTGGACGCACTCAGTGGAGGCCGAGAGAGAGAGAGAGAGAAAGAGATAGAGAAAGGGAGGGGAGAGAGAGAGAGGGGTATACCAGGAAGCGAACATAATTTAATTAATATTTAAGACGTCTTCGTCAGGGTAACTTTGTAGGCGGAGCAGGTCGACGAGGCCAACACGAGCTGTGCTTGAATGTTTGAGGCGAATACGCAGCACACGCACTGTAAGAGCGAAAGGTAATAGAGCGGGTAATAGCAGGGGCGGGGGAGAGGGAGAGGGAGAGGGGGGAGACAGGGAAGGGAGCTGCTGGTATTCGCAACTGGCAACATTGCTGTGCGCAGGTAACGCTAACTGATAATCACTCAATTTGCTGCAGGGCACAAAAACTATGAAGTTCACTCAACTCTGCTAAAGCGGGGGAGGGGAAGCGGGAAGGGGAAGAGGGGGGAGCTGAGGGTAAGCTGTGGCAAGCCAAGGAAGCCAACGCCTGCAAGCGTTTTTTTGGAATAACAACAGCAAGAAGCAGCAGAGGCTGCAGAGGCAGAGGCAGCATCAGTGGCAGCGCGGCAGAGAGTGAAGTGCACCAAATTGGCATTAGCGTGGTGAAGTGGGCAGCCCCGTTTAGTAGAGAGAGAGTGTAGGGGGAAGGGGGGAGTGGGCGCACCTAGGGCATGTGGCATGCAAAGTAAATGTTGCAAGCCGCAGAAAGAAATGCATAATGCAGCAGCAGTTGCCGCAGAAGGTTCAAACTGACTAAAATGGCCAACAAGTAGAGGAAGAAGCAGCAGAAGAAGATGTAGAAGAAGAGGCAGAAGAACTGCAAGTAGGAAAAACAAAGCATAAATGGAAAGCACAAGAGGAAAATTAGTTCCACCCAAGGCAAACGCGATGCGACGTTGAATGCTCTGGATGGATGTGAATGTGGATGAGGCTGAGGATGCCATGCTAAATGCCTGCGGGGCACGATTATCATGTAAGCCGCGACTGGGTTAGGCTGCTGATAGCAACGGGGTAGGGAGGGGAGTGCGGAGGAGTGTCCATAAGCACACTCTGCCACACTATGTAGTAGCAACTCAAGTGGCATGCAAGGGGCACTGCGCACTGCATTAGCGGCATCGACTTGCCCAGTGAGAGAGAGAGAGAGAGAGGGAGAGAGAGAGAGAGTGTTGAGCTTGTTATAACCAATGCAGGGGCAGGGAGTGACAGGGGTAAAGGGGTAGTACGAAGGAATTTAGGACTTAAATGAAAACTGAAATTGCCAAGGGAAAATAGGGAAATCTATTCAAGAATCTAAATAAGAATAGAAAACATTGACTTGGAACTGAATACAGAAGTAAATCTGGTACAAGAAATCATGTTATACACAGTATATAGTATACATATATAATAAATACATGTATATATATATAATAGATATATTTGTACACATATAATAACTTTGTCTGCAACCTCTTGAAAGCACTTTCTGCCTCATCTGCCTGCAGGGCAACTTCATGGACTTAGGGAATTGCACTGAGCTTATCCCACTTCGTGCACTCTGCATGCGATCTACACGTGCTGTGTATGGAGTTCCTTTAGTAGCTTACCTGCAAGCACTCCCTGCTCCACTGACTTGCAGCTACAGGGTATAAAGTGCAGCTGCAGCAGCGATTCTAGTTGCCCCCGCTACCAAGTGGCTGCTGTCGTTGCGCATAATTCCAGAGTCAAGCCGCGAGTTGGCGGCCAAAATGTTGCCAAAATGCCGCGATGACATACAGAGGCAGAGGCAGAGGCAGAGAGGAATAGGGATAGGGATAAATATGAGCAGAGGAAGAGGAGGCAGAAGCAGCGGGTGTGCACTGGATGGGGATGTGGCAGCGGCACATTGGCGGTTGCATGGCTCGGTGCGCCTAAGCTCCGTTTGATGGTTGATGTCGGGAAGCGACGCAGTCCAGAGACTGCCTGGAGGCGTCGCAACAATGCCACAGCAGGGAGATAGAGAGAGAGAGAGAGAGGGAAGAGTGGGAGCGGGAGCGGGGCATGTTGCAACACTTGGTTGCGGATTTGGCGACATTGTCGCATGATTTGAAGATTTCCAGCTGGCGACAAGTTATCAAGACGAACGTGACTGGCAAACTGTTGGCTTAACTTCTGTCTCCCTCTACTTCCCCCTCCCTTTCCCTTCTCCACCCCCTGCTCAGTCTTCTTCAGAAAGTTGCCACTGAGACAGTAGCTGCAACTGCAACTGCAACTGCCGCAGCGAGTGACAGGCGATAGGGCGTTTAGTCTGAAATTGTGGCACGAGCAGCCGCAACTTTGTGTGCATGGGTGTGTGTGTGTGTGTGTGCGTGTTGCATGCTAACTAGAACCCACACTTGGGCTGCCACACCAAGCTAGGCTAATCAAAGTTTCCCACAAATTTTTGAAATCAATTTTAAAAGTTCTCTTAAATTGAAGTTCCCCTGATGATGATATCATCCTTATATAATCGAATCCCTCTAGCAACTATTCACTATATAATGAGTAGACTTCCCTCGCTTGATACGATTATTTATTAAATGTCTAAGCTCCCCCAACAATCCCTGTAATTCGATGCTGCATGAATAATTCTTAAAATCGCGCGCACATGTGAAGCATTAACAACCCGTCAACCTATTCCATGAGCTCATTATTCCGCTTCACTCATTATGATGCTGATCTCTGGCAGAGGTCAGGCCCAATCAAGTTCGCAGCACAAGCAAAGCTCATTAAAGTGACTTCAGTTCAGATTTTCTAGCAACAACAATAAATTCTATTTGTATATTTGTAGATACCTTCATATTTATACGTATACTTATTTGTATTTATAATAAAAGGAATAGAGGATGGGTATCTTCAGTGTAACGAAGTTTCCTTATCCTTGCTGAAGTATAATGAACTTAATTTCTGATCTGATTGGGTTTATCTGGGTTTTCCCCAATCCTCTGCAACAAGTGTTGGATCGGCTCTTTCTATTTTATCCCAGTTTAAATTCAATTCAATTAATTTCTTTCTTTTCATATTTAAGATTTTACTTTTTATTTTAAATTATTCTTAGTTTAATATTTCAAATTAAATTTCTAAATTATAACTATTAATTGTTTTTTACTTTTAAACAGTCGACTGACCATAGTTAGACTATAAATTAAATAAATAAAAATAATCGTTAAACTAACATCTTATTTAACTCCTTCGTATATTATTTATTCTCAAAAAAATCTTGCAAATCATTTAGATTGTGATAATTAGTGTGCACAAAAATATAAACATTCTAGCATTACAATATCATTTGCAATTTGATTTTTATCGACTACAGGGAGCTTAGGGGCGTTGTTAAATTCTAAAATAAACTTATCCAAACATAAGAGACATTGTCAACAAATTTGATAGTTCCAGCACTTATAGTTACTGAGATATAGATGTTCATACAGACAAACAGATCTCAAAAGCTGTATTTACTAGCCTATTGAGGCCATATTGATTTCATTCTCATCTCCCATTTTTTCTATGCCGTATATACCCTTAATCAGCACATTGAATGGTCTGCAGGGTGCAGCAGTAATAGAAAAACAGGCAAAAAAAAGAGACAGGGACAGAGAGGGAGAGGGAGATAAAGGGCAGTTGGCAGAAGAAGGTCGTGAGCATAAATTTCAAAATTGTTTTTGACGTTATTAAAGCGTCGCCAGTGTCTGCGAGTGCAACGAACAATTCGCCAGAACGAAAGCGCTGAGCATCGTCGAAAGCCATTGATGAAGTACATCAACGGAGGCAGCCACAGAGGAGGAGGAGGAGGAGGAGGAGGGAGAGGAAGCGGGTGAGGATGAAGGCGACCTCATATGCCACAGGGCAAGTTTTGGCTTAAAACTTATGGCCACAACGCGCTGAGATCGAGGAGAGCGTGGACTTGGACGAAGACAAAGATGCTGGCAAAGGCGCTGAAGCAGACCAGGAAACGAGGCATTCAGAGTGTGTCTCGACTGTGGCCTGCTTGAAGATTTGCCTCCACTCCAGCCTAGCCTGGCCTGGCTTGGCTTGGCTTGGTTTGGCTTGAGTTGGCCTGGTCGGGGCTGGCGATGCTGTGCGGGTGATAAGTAACATGAATCACGTTTTATTCTGCCTTTGGACTTTAACGATGCTGTTGACGGGGTAGAGGAGGGCACGGGGAGTGGGAAGGGAAGGTGGGGGGACTGCTGACTGGCGACTGGCTCAATGGCTGAGTGACTCCAACGCCGACGCCAACTCCGATTGCGACTTCGACTGCGACTTCCACTTGGACTTCGACTTGCGACTTGGGACTGAGTCTACGACTTTAGCAAAGGTCAGCTCCCAGTTCTCAGTCCCCTCCCCCGCACCAACTACCCCTTCTACCATTCCCAAGTTTCCAATGAAACTGCGCTGCAATTTTTATTTACCTTTTGTGTACGATATGAGAGTTTCTTCATGCTCCGCTCAGGCTTTGTGTATTGTGCTTACGGCAGTCTCAGCTCCTTTTCCTTTCTCCTCCTCCTCTTCTTCACTGCCTTGGAACGTGAGAATTTAATATTTCTTTTCATTAGCCACGCTCCCAGACGACTCCGCAGTCTGTAGAGGGCGCGACGAGAACATGCTGTAGCAACTACTCTGTGCAGCGACAGAGAACTTCATGGTTACAACTCGAAAGGGTCGCAAACAAATGGAAAACAAATGCCAATGGCAAAATCTCTGATTTCAAACTGAGATGGAAAGCTTTGAAGGCAGCTTGAGGTGCAGATATGGAGAGAAGTAAGTGACAAATGGAAATGACATAAAGTAAATTGTGAGAAAAATGGATAAATTGTTTTACTTTATGAGATAATCACTTGATGTAAAGCTCATACAGCATTTATTTGAAAGTGTTTTGGCTGTTCACTTAAAACTTAGAGACAACGTTCCCCTAACAACCTAACGCGGTTTTTATTTAATTGGAAACTTAACAACCTTTATTAAGTGCATCAACGATGAATGACTTTAAGAGAAATTATAACTTGAGCTTTACTTTGTAAAGAAAACTTGTACAAGTGATTGAACCAAAAATATTAAATTGCAGTTATAAAAAGAGAACTTCAAATGTTTAGATTTGTTGTATTGTATGTTACGATATTAAGTAAATCAAATATAAATTGATATATAGGTTTATTAATTTTGTATTCATTCAACGAATAGTTGGAATATTAATAAATTGTAAGCACAGTTTAAAATAAACAGAATATTTTATATATTTTATTAGTTTATAATAAAAATATGGAAATAATTATACAATATTTTAATTATTCTTTAATTTGTGATTCAATTATTAACTGAGTTCTACAGAGATTCTTTACTCTTCTTCTTTTCTTTAATTAGATACTCAAAAACTTTAAACTCTACTACCTCTTTGTAAAAAAATATTAAAGCAAAGTTTCCACTTTCATTAATATTCCTTGCCCTATGCAAAACCACTTGGAGCTGCTCCTACCGACAATTCCTGGCGCTAAAGGGAAATTATGAGTGTCCGAAACCGCAGTATAAATCTGCTTAAAGTTCCCACTGCCCCCCCTCAATTGCTTCAGCTATCCCTACCCCCAACTGTCTTGTCAGAGACCGCGGGTTCGTAATGTGACCACACGCTGACAGCCTTTGTGGCGAGCACTTTAATTATCGAGCGTGGCGTGGCAAGAGCAGTGCTTTGGCCACCTGCTGCACGTTGCAAGCTCTGCAGCGTAGTGTCTTGGCCAAGCTCCTGTCTCTGTCTTGCTCTATTTATGTGTGTGTGTGTGTGTGCAACTGCCCCGATCAGAAGTAGTTACTGCCCCGCTTTTAGTACAGTTTTATTTCACTTTAGAAGTCGACAGGGGGCCACAGACAAGAACACTTTTTATTGAACTCGGCGGAGCACATCGTCAACCGTATCTTATTTGAATACGGAACACTGAAAAAGGAAACTGAAGCATAAAGTGAAACTGAAACTGAAAGAGATATCGATGTAGATAAACATGGATATGGATAGATATTTATGGGACAGCACTAAAAGCCAAAACTTTAGCCATAAAAGCGCCGACGAGTTGAAAGGCCTCCCCAATCAATTGGCCGAGTTATGTGCGCACTTGTCATACGCAGTGAGTGAGCGTAGACCAAATGGGGTATATTGGTTGCATAGAAGACATAGTAGAAATGCAATGAGGCAGACTGGAGAAGGGTTGCCAGGTCTGTCAAAGTTGCCAGATATGTCAGAGGTTCCTAAATGGCCAGGGCTGCATGAGTTTTCAGAGTTAACAGGACTGTCAGGGCTGTCAGGGTGACCAGGGTAACCAGATATGTCAGAGCTAACAGAGAGAGAGAGAGAGAGAGTTGCCAGATTGACAAAGGCTGACAGGGTTACAGAAGTAGTCAGGGTGGTAAGTATTGACAGAGTTGCCAAGGCTGCCAGGGTAATCAGGATTGTCAGAGTTGCCAGAATTACCAGAATAACCAGGACTCTCAAGGTAGGCAGGGCTGAGAGTTACCAGAGAGAGTTGCCAGATATACAAAGGCTGACAAGGTTACAGGGTAGTCTAAGTTTCCACGACTGCCAGGTTTGGTAGACTTTCCAGAGTTGTCAAAGCTGCCAAGATGGTCTGAGTAGCCTCTGTTGCCAGTGCTACCTTGTTAGCTAGGTTTACCAGGGTTGTCACTATCACCAGGACATTGTAACCATTATTGCTCTTCCCCACAACATCAGGTATTTGCCAGTCGGGTCTGCTCGGTACTCCTCCTTTGTCGTGCCTATCTCGTAGCTCATTTCGTCAAATTGACTGCGATAACTATAAAATTTTACAACATTTTCAACGGAATCGAAGTCAATTCATTTCGCAGTTGAAAAGTTTGTTTGCACCCTCCCCTGTATACCCTGTACTTTCATGTCGTTGTGGGGATGGGGATGGTAAATAGGCGCTGCATAAACAAGTCAACTGTTTTCTCAGCTTGGCAAATTTGCAGGCAATATTTTCATTTGCGTTATTTGCGATGCCATTAAAATCGATTTTGGATGCTCCAAAAAGACAGAGAGAGAGAGAGAGAGAGGCGAAAACTTTTGGGGCCAACTGTCATTAGTGAGAGTAAAACTTTATCAATTTGTGGGCGTGGCTTTGGCTAATAATTTATGCCCAACCCGCTCCATCCCCCCCTCCCCCCATGCTGGGCTAATGGCAGTGTTGTAACATGACTCATCAGATTCGTAAAGTTTGTAACTGGATTTATCATCAGCAGTTCGGGTTTGTGTTCAGGTTCGGGCTCGATGCGATTGTTTGTCTTCATTTCCGACGCTTAACTCTGATTGACATTCATGCACCATCATTTATTCATTTGGTGCCATTTTAATCCTTATCTCCCAACCCAAACCTGAACCCGAGTCCGAGTCCGAACTGAGTTGAGTCCTTGGCGAAAATTTAATTGACTCCTCATCAGAGATTGGCAGCCCACAAAAGTGGCTGCAATTGTCAGCAGCTGACAAATATTGGCACTGCCATTAGCCCAGACCGGTCCTCTTCTTTCCCTCTCTTCTGTCCTTCCCTTCTTCCAACTCCCACTCGAAGCTAGCGCTGATTTTTTGGCTGGTTCCTTCACAGGATTCCTTGAGGCAATTTGCAAGCTGCGGCTCGACTAGTTCTCGCCGGGGTTGTTATTCCTTATTCGTTATTCGCTCTGGCAATTAACTTTCCCATTGTTTGTTCCGTCCCGCCCCCTGCGTTCCCCACATGGGGCTGGCATTGCCCTATCTGCCCGGGGCATCTCTCGACTGGGGTCACGAGTAGTTGAGTAGTTTCTGACACCCGCAGTGCTCGTCAAATTGAATTGAGCTGCAGTTGAGCGCAGCTGTTGAGATTTTTCCTAGTCTCCAGATTGGGTTAGTAGTAGCTTCGACTAAATTGGGCAGAGCAAGTGAAGGCAATACGCAGTAAAACTTGGCTACAAAGTACCCTTTGGCTGCACCTGATGTTCGAATATACCAAGTCATTAAACGAATAGGGACAGACAGTCACACTTCAAGTTGGGGTTTCTTTAGGCTTAGATCGTGTGCATTGAATAATCTTAACTAGAAACTGATTCTATCGCTCTGATTTAGCTATGTTTGATTTATTAAAAGTGTATAGAAATAGAAAGTCAATGTCCAAAGTTGCATGAAGGTAGCTAAGGAACTACGACCCCGGACTCTACTTAAGCGCAGGCCAAGTTCACTCTCAACTTGTGATAACGTGCATCATGCCACAGCACATTGACGTCAGCTACCTCCTTATCAGTCACGATGAAAGCTATAAAAGAGACGAATCTGCATTTAAAAGATCATTCTACGTTTTAGTCTAGTGCGCAGCTGAATAATTCCGAATAAGTGTTCTGCGAAATTGTCTTATTGAAATGACACCCATTCGTGTCCTCCTTCTTTGCCTGGTCCTTTTGCAGGCATCTAAAGGATATGTCGCAGAAGATCATGTGATGAATGCAACAATTACCGGAGGTTCTTCCGGGGTGCAGAATGTTACCCTTTCCAATGGTTACACCTTTGAGGTCCTACGCAACTCAGATATAGCGGGCCCTGGATGGACCATTATACAGCAGAGAATCAATGGCAGAGTGGACTTTTACAAGAATTGGACCGAATACCGGAATGGCTTTGGTGACTTCTGGGACGGAGACTTCTTCCTCGGCCTGGAGAATATATACAGACTAACCACTGAGCAACCCCATGAGCTTTACATTCACATGGAGAGATTCGATGGCAGCTCATACTTTGCCAGATACAATGGATTCTCTATTTCTTCTGAAGCCGATCAGTACAAGCTAACCAAGTTGGGTAGCTTCTCTGGTAGCACCTACTATAATGCATTGGTGTTCCACGTTAATAAGAGTTTCTCAACCTATGATAATGATAACGACATTAATGATTCCCGGAACTGTGCAACTGATGCTCAAGGTGGCTGGTGGTACGAAAACTGTGGTTCGTGGTAAGTGTCAGACCTGAATGGAAAGATGCTTGGCATTTAAATATATTTCATGATTGTTTCTTTCGTTACAGCAATTTGAATGGCAAGTACTATCAAACTGAAGTGAGGCAGTGGAACAGCATTTATTGGGAAGGTTACCTCTCATTGAAACATGTGAAGATGATGATCCGGCCTATGGAGGCTTAAAAATAACATTTTAATGCTTTGAATATTTCAACTTCTGGATTTAATATGTGTTTTTAAAATTTACTTACTTATTTGATGTTCACTTAGCTTTTTTAATGATTTACTTAATGCGAATTTAAATTTGATTGATTAATAAAGAGCAATATAAAAGGAATGCTGCAAGAGTTTAGTTTCGATTTCTTATTGTTTCCAGCTAAAGATCTAAGGTTTGGTGCATATATCCGACTTGTATATTGTATGGATTGCAATGAAATTATCAGAATGTCACAACAACTCTTCACCACATCTAAAACTAACAATGCCTGATCTGTACTGTATCTTTAAGAATCCTTAGTCCACGGTAATGAAAGTAACTGCCAGAACAAACCAAACTTTGCTTTTCTTTCTTGTTTTTCACGTCTTTGACAAGCTTACAGCTCACATCTGTTCCCTACACAGCTTACAATATGGTTTAGTCGGCAAAAGCATTCTATTTTCCGCTTTAATTACTTCTACTCCGTTTTCACTTTGTCAAAGAGCTAAAGTCAAGTGCAATGGGGGAAAACTATTTTCGTTTCTTTTGTTTTCTCATTTCGGTTCTTTTTGGACGTCGCCTAATTGAAAATTGCAATTAAACTCGCTCGATTTTCGCAGTTTTTTCGTTTCTGCCTGTCAGAGTATTTTCAATTAATTAAATGAAAATCGCATCACATTTTCTTCGATTTTATCACGAAATAATTAAACACTAAAATAAAAAAATACAAGAAATCACTGGATCTTGGCCGCAATTGAATTAAATTTCTGATGTCTTGATCTCCGTCATGTTAGGCCTAAATCCTTCCTCGGGTAACATCGAGGGCCAATTTCTTGGCTCGTTCAAAGCGCCACTGGGAGGTCCTTTTGCGGAAGTTGGTGATGCCTTGACGTGCCGAGTGGGATAGATCTTTGGCCGTTGTTAGCAACGATCTCATTTCGTTCTTGAACTTCGCGAGGATATTGAACACATCAATGCTGGCCTCGTTCCCGCTGTTCTTCACAAGATCCTTGTAGACATAGGTGTGTGCTACGGCCACCGAGATCAGCGCAATGCAAACCCAGAATTTCGAAGACATTGTTTTACTGACTTTAAAATTGACTAATGATTGTTGAGAGTATTCCCTTTTTGAATGATGTATGCTGAATAACTGAGCTCAGAGCAGGCAAACACTTGCTGAGAGTTGCCGCTAAGTATGCTATGGTTTTGGAAAAATCTAGGAACTATCGTGCTGGTTTAAAAGTAACTCGTGGAGGGGGCTGGGCTGGGTGAGCAGTGAGGGATGGCATTCCCCGTGCCCAGCAACACGTCAGCTTTTTGAGGGTTCACTTTTGAGGCAGTCTCTTTTTTATTGCGCCCTCGCAATGTTCGCGCTTTTATTTTAGTAACTTCCAACACACTCGCGCACAGCCGCAGTAAATGTCTATGCACTCATGTGTTTTCTTTATGATTTTTACGCCGAACACTGAAAAAATGCAATAGAAATAATAAAAGTGAAGTAACATTTGCTACAAAGACGAAGTTGAAATACTCTAGAGAAATATATTATATGTAACACATGTGTTTGATCTGCTAAAATTGGTTCTCTTTATGAGGCAAGAGATTGATGTGCAGCTTTAAAGTACCAAAGTTGTTATTGATTATTCACATACAACTACTGAGAGAAGAGAAAAGAGAAGAAAAACTATTTAATTTGAACTTCTTTATGTGTTTACATATGATTTATATATGTTTACTATCATTGATTGATATCTTTTATTTTCTCTGGCTATTAAAAGTATTTCTATAGTATTTACAATGAAGAAGACATTATTCTACCATAATTCTACAATTTATAGTTATATATATATAAAGTGTTGGGTAAGAAGTGGATATACATTGTCTGTAGAGGTGCCGAAACATCGATGTTAAATCGATAAACATCAATGTTTTACATGAAAAACCTCAGCAAACATCGATGTTTCGGCACCTCTAATTGTCTGCAAAGAAAGATTCTGTGTATACTGAAAAATGTCGAAATACCATTTTGGATTATTATTAATCTTTATTATATTAATCTTTAAACCTACATAAAATGTTATTCTCGAGAAAGATCTTTTTATTTTTGACTAAGTTTTAGGTATTTAAGATAGGTTGCTACAATTATATATTTTGACAGGGAGTAGCCGGGGAAACTTCGGCCTCTACGACTTCAAACTCCGCACTAAATGAATAGAGAATCAATATAATAATACTATCTTATGTAGTAAATCATTCACGATAGTTTACTTTTGATATTACCAAATGTAGGACAAAGTGCTTGCAGTTTCCGTAATACCCTTTCTTTATCAGGGTATCAAAAAGAACTTGTCGGACCAAATAGAAAAGTTCATTGCGAAAACATTTTTGCCACATTAACGCTTGCACACGCCCGTGCCATTTTGTGCCCCCTGCCTCTCCCTCCCCTCTGTCGCTCTCTCTCTCTCTCTCTCTCTCTGTCTCTCTGTCTCTTTCACATATAGTACACCTCGCTTGCACCTACACGCATTAATAACTTTTTTATGGCGCCCACATAAAAACGCAACAAAATTCGCGAGCATATTGAATGCTTTGTTGTTGTTGCTGTTGTTGGAGAAGGTAGAGAAGGGAGAGTGGAAAGGAAGGGAAGGCCAAACTTTTTGGTTGCATTTGTAGTTGTGTTTCTCTGGCTTCTGCTGCTGTTTCTGTTTCTGTTTCAGCTTTGTTTCATTTTTTATTATTTGCTGTAGTTGTTAAATCGCACACGTGTTTTGTAAAACATCGCCATATCCCTCATATCCTTACGACATGTCCCGATGTGTGCGTGTTCCTCCCACTGCAGTTGAAGTGGGCGGCTTAGGGGGAGGAGGAAGAAGAGGGGAAGCAGGAGGAAAAGAAGGCTGAGGCGAAAGGGAGAGCCGACAAAGTAGCTCAGATTTCTGGCGGTCGGTTTTAACTACAATTTGTTGCCAGGGCGCTTAGTCCGCCTGTCCACAAACCCACAGAACACTCCACTTCCCCTTCCCCTTGCCCTACAGTCGTCCTGTATTTTATATGCTGCCTGCTCTGGCACACACATGTTCCACTGCGGTTCTTTTATAGCCCGAGTATTTAGAAAACAAGTGTAATCAAAATTATATGGGCGTGCGGGTGGCCCCATTCTCCACGCCCCCCGCCTTCCTTGCCCCTCATTCGCGCTCGCACCTACGAGTCGTAAATTTCAACGCTTATGGCAATGTGGCTCAGCAATGAACTGAGAAAGAGAGAGAGGGACAGAGACAGAGACAGAGAGAAGCATAAGGAGGGAGGGCTGAGAGGCAGCAAGCTGCTGCCTTCTGCAGTTGCTGCTGCTCTTGTTGTTGTTTTTGTTGGCAAGTTATGATTGAATTTGAAGCTGCTTTGTGGCCATCGTTGCTAGTGTGTGTTTACTATGTGGTGTGTGTGTGTGTGTGTGTGTATTGGGATAAGCCCGGGCTTGGACTGCTTGTAATGGGAAAAGTTTTTCGGGCGAACTACACGAGACAAGTACAAGTGCTTATTGTCTGCAATGCAATTAGTACAAGATGAGCATCAGTGAATCCCACTAAAAAGTAACTAAACAAGTTGAGAGGCGTGCACGCATAGGAGATACCCTGCAAAGATATCATAATATGATAATCAGTTACTATTTCTGAAACGTAACAAGAAAGAAAGATAAACTTTGATATATCCCAGGTTTCATATTCGAAGTATTCTGCGATTGCTTCGTTTATTAGGTTTAATTCCTTTAAACGGACAGTTGCTGTGACAGTAATAGCATATGGTGCTTCGATTCAATTCAAATTTGATAGTCTACGAGTGGCAATATATGTACATTTCAATTAGGAACAGCCTTGTTACTGTATTTGAAAGACAAACAAAATGGTTTCAAGCAAAAACTCTCATTGCGGACAGCAATACATTGCTGAGTGTCCGGCCAAGGGAGGTTTCACTCTAACCCAATATATAAATAATAATTCTTCAACCTATTATACCTTATACCCTCTTACCATACCCAAAAAAAGTAGACACAGCTCATGTTCAGTCTTTAACAATAAAATAAAGTTTTATTTGTTCATATTTGTTGTTGTTTTTTGTGGTTTTCTTGTTATTAATACACACTTAAAATGGTTTATTTGCGTTTGTAATCATATTTAGTGTTTAGTTTCGCTTTTGTTCTCTCTATATTACATTTCATTTCTCATTAATTGTAATTGAAACGAGGGCCGAGTCTCGTTTGCATTTAGCTCTCGACTACCTTAAATGCTACACAAATTTATCTGTTTTCTCACTAATTACACAAATTATACATATTGTAATTGCAGTTATTTGTATTATAGAGCTGGAAATTAGTTAAATGCGCAAAACAAATGCTCAACAGTTGAGATATTGGTCAACAAATACAGATACAGATACAAATACAGATGCATATACAATATTTAAATGGCAGTTATCTCCACCTTTACCTTGCTCTGCTTATTATTAGATTTCGCTTAATTAGTTAATTAATTAATCAATTAGTTTAATACAGTTACACATACATGAACATTACATATGTGTATGTGTGTGTGTATGTGTGGGTGTATTGTGTTCTGATGGAGTACGTGAGTTCTTAAGTGTTATGACTACAACGTCATTAAAAATGTAATAAAAACGCGTTTGGCTCACCAGAAATAAAACTGAATTAGTTTAACAAATACGTGTACGCAATAAATATACAATAATTATTATATTTTTGTAGGTTAGGTTATACTAATTGGATTATTCGCCTTAGCTTTAGCACATGGAGGACATTTATTGCTACATAATACATTCATATTATATCATATCATATCTTCGTATTTAGATCTGCTTGCTTAGTTATTGTTTCTTAGACATTTACATTTTACCAGTGTATTTTACAGTTCTGTCTGATATATATATCTTTATTTTGTGCAATTTGAGTGTCGGAAAATATATAAATAATTTGCGTTTTGGGTTGATTGTTTATGGGTTCTCAGAAGCGATTCGAACACTGCCTAGTTCTAGTTCATACACATACAAATTTTAGCTACATATATTCGGTATATATAGGATATATCTTAAGTACATTCCACAGTGCCCTCAACTCTTTTATCGATAGTCAAAACAATGAAGGGACTTCAGATAAGTAATCGAATATTCTTTACAGATCTGGCTATATATTCAGTAACAGAGCTGAGGACACAGATGATACTCTTCTTTTTTGGGGCACATTTAAAGCTGAACAAAGTGGGGAGAGGGTGCTAGCTACACTTAGAAGACTCGTATACCATGTTTGCTGCATAGGAAACGGAAACGGAAGCTGGCCGGAAGTGCAAAGAAAGATGAGATGCGTCAAGTAACAAGTATAGTTAGTAATACGGGGCCTTATTCTATGTATGCTAGGGATTAACTTACAGCTAATCAATATATTTGTCCGACTTATGCGCGTAGTTTTGGTTCAACAAGAAAGCTGGCGAGCTGCTTCCATTTGTAAGTATATAATGCGTATATGGTATATATAGTTTATAACTAAATATTAAACAATAGCTTAGGGCGACATTTTGATTCAGTGGGGTGGTGGGGGAGGTGGGGAGGAGGGGAATACAGAGATAAACTTTATACAAAGCTGTAGTATGAGTTAAGCTACGACTACAATTGCATTTCTTATGCTCGTGGGGTCAAGTAGGGGTCAGTGGGGGCGGTGTAGGTAGTGCAGACATGCAGGCAGGCTGTGGGGGGAGAAGGAGGCGGGTTGCTGCTCCTCTCTACGTGCTAAACGCCAAGTAACTCTCATTAGCCCCCGCCTCGGCCTCTGCCGCGGCCACCGCCGCCGTCTCATACTAGACATACGCCTGGGCCCGCGTGCGGGGCTCCTTGCCCTGCAGTCGCTCCACAAAGTTGCGCCAGCTGACCATGGTCTTGCTGGAGTACAGCCAGACACTGGACGTGACCCCCACCAGCATGGAGCACAGGTATTTCACCATGTATATCTGGAAGATGGGACGTGCCTCGGGCGTACCCGGCGCCCTTGCAGCCGGGCAGGGTATGGAGAAGGGTTTGCAGATGTCGCGATGCCACTGTATCATCCACTCGTCGAAGTTGTAATACTCGTAGAACAGACACCCGAGCAGCCCCAGTGCGGGCAGTATGAAGAGCCCCGAGAAGAAGCCAATGCGCAGCATAAGGCGCTCCAGCTTGTCCGTCCTTTTGCCATCTGTCTTCATCACGGTGCGAATGCGGAACAGGGAGATGAAGCCCGCGAGCAGGAAGAGTGCTCCGATCGACAGATATATGCAGAGTGGCAGTATCAGGAATCCCCCGAGTGAGTGAGTGTCCAGCTGGCCCACAAAGCACACGCCGGAGAGTATGTCGCCTGCAAGAGAAGATGGAGAAAGAGAGAGAATGTTATTATTGATGACAGCAGAGAGGGCACTTATAGTATGCAAGAATGAAAGAATGAAAAACGAAAGAGAAAGTGTGCTAAACATTGATGAATACGTCTAGATTCTCATTGATTTTTGCATAATGTAGCGAGATCTGTAATAATAGAGATTCAGAGTGCTATCAATGATCTTTTTTGATATGCCTAGAGAGAGAAAGAACTCGATTTGTGGAAGATTGTGAGAGATACTGAAAGAAAACCTTATACAAATTAAGATTTTCGTTAAGATTCTTTTTGATGAGATCTACAATTTAATAATATGTAGATTAGATGGATTGAAATTGATCAATCTATAATAAAAGAGATTCAGAGTGCGATCAATGATCTTTTTTGATATTTATAGAGAGAGAAAGAACTCGATTTGTGCAAGATTGTAAAAGATGCAGCAAGAAATCTTTATAAATATGGAGGTATAAATAAATGAATATTGAAGGTATTCTTAAAAAACTTCTTTGTTTTTTTCATTTGTAAGTCATATTCCCGTGAAAGAGAAAGACAGAGAATGATAAGAGTTCGAGTTATATAGTTTGATACAAATAATCGATGCTATATAGTTAAACATATATGTTTCATATAGAAAACCACAGTAAACATCGATAAAAAAAACAGCTCTATGAGAGATTAAAGAGGATACAGTGAGGGAGAGTAATTCAAACAAGTGGCAATGAAATTGAAAGTATGTAAGGGGAAGACAGAGACATGATTCTTTACTATTGACAGAGAAAGAAAGAGAAGGAGAGGGAAATGTAGTATACAAGCATAGTCAAAGATAACATGATATGTTAAATTGATATACCCCAGTAGCATCTGCTTGAAAGATCAATCACCTCAGACGACGAGAATGAGTAAGGAATATAAAATGAGAAATATAACTCAACAAGAAATCACTAATAGTGAGAGAGTGAGGGAGAAAGCGAAGTTAACCTACGCTACAGGGAGTATATTAAACAAAAGAGACTGAAACAAACTTTCGATTCACTGTGAATTTTTAAATTCTATTAGTTTCCAGTTGAAAAACGAGTTGAGCTAGGCTAATTATAGCCAGATTGTTGGCGGGAAAGGAGATTGAAAAGTGGGTAAACAAGCTGGATAAACTAATTGAAAGTATTTACAAGTCAATCAGGCGTAAATAATTTGCGGCAAGCGACAAGTTGAAAAAAAAAGAAGAAACCTTCAGGTGAAAACTGAATTAGCATGTCATAAAAAAGGGTGGCCGCAAAAGCTAATCGATAAAGAGGGGAAAGGGGGGAGTGGAGTGTAGGGTAAACCTGTAACATGTTTATAAATAGCGCTAATGAGCTGAGCAAACGAAAGACTCGAACTGCCGACAACCGATGCCGACTCTGACTCCCTTTCCCCGACTCCTGCCGATGGCGACACTCGACGCTCGTGGGGGCACGTCCGTCACTCGCGTCGATTTGTGACGGTGTCAACGGGGAAGGGCAGGGGCAGGGGACGGGGAAAGGGGCAGGGAAAGGGGGTAAACCGACAGTAGATTGTAAATTGTTTAAACAAGCGTCGGCAAATGTGACTTTGAACTGAGTAAGCGAATGAGTCTCCGACTGGAGGAAGGAGACAGAGACAGAGACGATTCCACAACGAGCTGCCTCTTCCCCTCCCCCGTTCCCTCCTCTCTTCCAATCATTGTGTAAATATTTACCCAAAAGGTAAAAGTAAAATTAAGCATTGTTTATCTCACTGTCCCCCCCCCTCTCTCTCACCCCCTGTCTGTCTCGCTTGCCGTTAACCGACTATTTGCCTCAAATATTTGTGCTGCATTTCGCCTGATGCAGACATTAAATGTCAGCAGAAGGCAGCGTGTTGCAACAACACATGCAACACATGCAGCACTCGAGTAACTGCAACTCTATTTGCCCTGACTTTGGCACTGCCACATTGTGGATTATCCATCTGCGAAATCCATTCCAACTTGGCTTGTCTCAAGTTGCCTCAACAGATTCAAAGTCGAAATCCAATTCCAAAGGGGAATCAAACTCACATTCGAACTGCCTTTTGTGGTTGCAAGTTATCATTAGGTTTGCGTCTCAATTACTAAATTACACTGCGAGAAATTGGCTGGGATTATTAAGGTATTATTAAACATGTTGGTGAAATATTTTATTAAACCTTAAAACAATTATATCTGATTGGATTAAGTTGTTAAATGTATTAAGAGACAGTTAAAGAGAAAAGTATTTGTTTTATTCCATTTGTACTTGAACATCTCATTCATCTTCTTCACCTCTCTCTCTCTTTGTCTCTATCTCCTTCTCTCTCTTTTGCCAATGTATTTCCAACATTCTCCTTTAATCTTCTGCCTTCCTAGTGCCCCCTGTCGGCATCTTTTAAAGCTCATTCTCTGCGTTTTCCCCTGCCCCTTTCGCTCTCCCACAACTGTCAATCGCCCGCCGCCGCCGACAGATGGCGCCATTGCGTTTGTTGCGCCTATTAAAGGCGAAAATATCTGGAAATATAATTCCTGGCCATAAAAGTCGCTGTTGAGCTGCGATTCCACGGCAAATTATGCGAATCGAAATTTATAAGCGCCTGCAAAAATGCAGATAAACGAATACAATAAATAACCAGAGTGAGGTTAGAGTGAGAGGAGAGTGAGGTTAGAGTGAGCGGAGAGTGAGGTTAGAATGAGAGGAGAGTGCAAGAGAGATAGATGCAGCACAGCGGGTAGGCAAGGCTAGGAATGTTGAACATCAAAGCGCGCCAATTGAATCGAGAATTGAGAAGCAAAACAGAAAAAAGAGGAAAAGAAAAACTAAAAGCGAATGCGTTCCACGTTCCACACTTGCACGTCCCACGTATTAAGCGATTTCCGCCACTGAAAACTGCAAAATAAATTAGCCAAGAGGAGGGGAGAAGAGAGAAGACTGAGAGTGATACAGAAAGAGACAGAGAGAACGCCACCTGCCGGCAGATTCAAGACTTGATATTGATCTTCATTTTGCGGCAGCAGAGACAGAAAAGAAGCACAAGAGTGATAAGAAAGGCAGGGCAAGAAGAAGGGGGATTGTAAAGAGGGGAAGGTGAAGAGGGGAAGAGGAAGAGGAGGAAGAAAGACAGAGCGAAGACTAGACAGACAGACAGAACGATAGAAAGACAAAGTCAGAAACGAAATGAAATGTTATTGAAGGTAAACCGGATTGGCAAAGCAAGAGAGAGAGGTGAGGTAGGAGAGAGAGGCAAAGGAAGAGAGACAGAGAGAATGAGGAAGAGGATAGAGAGAAAGAGGAAGGAAGACAGAGAGAAAGAGGAAGCGAGAGAGAGAAGGGGGCGCTGCAGAACGACGATAACTGGGGATCGCAGAGTATTGATAAATGAAGAGCAGACAATTTGCTGTTGACGCTGAGCAGGAACCAGTTTCCGACTCTGCAGGCTCAGCTTCATCTCCAACTCCAATTCCAACTCCAGCAACAACTTCAGCTCCAACTGCAGCCTCAGTTCGAACTTTAGCTTCAGCTTCACCATCGACATTGGCTCCGAGTCCTTTCAAAGCGAAACTCGTTTTGAGTGCCATTTTGGAAAATTGCATTTTGCAGTCAGTTGACAAAGGAGAACAGGCCAGAGAGGATGGTAGGAGCGAGGGGAGAGGGGGATAGCTGCAGCAGGCAGTCTGTGACAACAACAATGCATGTCAATTGTTTTGTATGGCATGAGGAATGCGTGTTGAGAACGGGTTGAGTCCAGTCGAGAGTCGACTCGAACTGCGGCAGACATCGTTGCTGAGCTGTAGTGCGATTGTCTGTCTGTCTGTCTGTCCCTTCTGTCTGTCGGTCTGTCTGCCTGTCGGTCTGTCTCTTTGTCCCTCTCTCTGTCTGTCTGTCTGTCTGTTTATCCCCCTCTCTGTCCCTCTATCTGTCTCTCTGCCTGCCCCTCTGCATGTACCTCTATCTGTCCCTCAGCCTGTCCTTCTGTCCGTCCCTCTGTCTGCCCGTCTGTCTGTCTGTCTGTCTGCCCGTCCGTCTGTCGATGCATCGCTCTGCAGCTGTCCCGCTGTCCTTGAAGTCATTTGGGGCCCCGCATGTTGATGAAGTGCAGACAGCAGAATTCCATTTTTAGTCATGCCATTGCATTTGATTATAAGCCAAAAGGCACAAACAGAACGCAGAGCAAAGGGAAGAAGCTCTGAAAAATAATGAAAAATAAAAGTTTTTTGCCAGCAGCTGCAGCAGTGATGCCTCTTTCTTCTTGAAGCTTCTTCCCGGGAATAAACCAAACAAGTTTCGTGCGGCTAACCACTGCAAAAGGTGTTAATCTGTTGACCAAATACATAACTATGCGATAGTGCAGAGAAAGAGAGGTGCAGCTTCAGTCAGGGATGAAGAAGAAGGTGCTGAAGTAGGGGCAGAAGAAGGTACTATAGCTGAAGCTGCGCCACAGGTGAGAATTGCCCTGTGACAATGCTGAACAAAGGCTTCGTATCTCTGTCTAGCTTTGGCTGGAAATGAGGTGTCAACTGCTTCGATTGTCAATCAAAAGGCACCTTTGTTACCTGCTGCAGTCGCAATTAACAGTTGCTAACCAAGTCAGCATCGTGTGACTATTTTCAAGGCGGTTCTTCTTCTGAGTTAGTCAACTTAAATGGGCAGAATACTAAGTGAAATCAAGGCAACAAAAGCTTTCGTTGAATAAAGAGCTTTACTCTCAGCTTTTAATGAATTTCAGTTGGTAAAGAAGGAAAGGAGTATCAATTAGTAGTGCTATATTAGGCTTATCTAAGTTTCTACTTTCAAAAATAAATCTTTGACAGTCAATTTCAGGGGAGAAACCCAATAAAGACTCAGACTTGTAAGTATTACATAATTTGTAAAGCTTTAATGAGCTTAAAGCTTCTTCGTTGCTAATAACCTTATTTAAAGCTGCTGATGTTGGTTTAATTGTGTTGATTTTAAAGACATTTGGAATCTTCATCAGGCAATTTTAAAGAAAATTTCGAAATAAATTTAGTTATATACATAGGTATCATACAAAATGTAGAGCTTTAATGAGCTTTTGAGCTTTTTTCTGGCCAGTATCACTACATACGCTAGCCTTTTATCGTTTATTCTAAAAACAGTTATAAATTGAAGATAATCTTTTAAAATGAAACCTCCGTCAATTTATTTCCAAACTAGCTTATAAGCTTCTGTCTTACCAATAACGCTACTTAGGGTACCCATAAACAGTTCAATGTGTTGATTCAAAAGACATTCAATGATGGAACCTAATAAAAAGTAACTTTTTAAGGAAGCTCCCCCTTTTGGAAGTGCTTTCAAAGTTCTTTCTTTAT
The DNA here is from genome assembly GCA_018904025.1 of Zaprionus vittiger. Taxonomy (NCBI): domain Eukaryota; kingdom Metazoa; phylum Arthropoda; class Insecta; order Diptera; family Drosophilidae; genus Zaprionus; species Zaprionus vittiger. The sequence continues at coordinate 19,874,363 of JAEIFQ010001142.1, read as the reverse complement.
TACCAACTCCAATTAAGTCACAATTAAAGAGAGAGACAACAGTTCTTGAACTCATTCTTCGCTCAATCCTCTACCCGTAGCTGTCTGCATGATAATCATATCTGAGGCAACTTTATGATGGAGCTGTCAAAATGTTTATCTAACACTCGAAGAGCGCATTCCACGATGATAAAAAAGAATACGACAAATAAAGCTAATGGTGAGTGAAGAGAGAAGATGGGGGAAGAGGGAAGGGGAATAGAACTGGGAATGGGATGGAGAAGGAATGCTTTGGGGTTATTAAAACAAATATGTGAACGGGGCTAATAAGAATCATAAAGCAACGATGGATCCCCGACGACTTTCAGCACTTTTTCACTTGTTAACTGTAAAGAGCGAGAAAAGAAATGAGAAAGTAGCGGGGAAGAAGAAAGTAACAAAAGCAGCTTGACAATTGTTTTATAATTATTCTATTATATGCCAAGAGGGAGGGAGGGAGAAAGGGAGAGAGGGCGCGAGGAAAATAAAAGGAAAATTGCTTAATTTATGTGTCACTTATCTAAATGGAGCAGAGCAGAGAACAGAGACAGAGACAGTGTAGAGTGAGAGGGAAGAGAGGGAGGGAGGGAGTGAGGGAGAGGGAAGAGCATGACTGTGTGCATTATTTTTATAGAGCAAAGCGATAAGCGACAGAGACAGGAAGACAGACAGAGAGAGAGACAGACAGAGACAGTCGAGGAGTTGAGCTTGACTCTTGTGTTGTGTGTCTGCTGTGTTGCAGTAATTAAAACAGCAGCGCAGAAGGGGTAGCAAGAGAAGAGTGGGGAGTGAGCAGCGAAGGGGCCAGAGAAGGTAAGGGGGTAAAGCAGGGCAGGGGGTACCTGCTGACAATAATCGCGGCGACAACTGCGAAAGCAAAAGAGAAGCAGAACATGCGATTAAATTGAAACGACAGTTGACAGTTCCATCAGGCGACAAGTAACACACAAAGATCCCGATATGGATATGTGTGTTGGTAAAGGTAGAGTACAGTGCCGTCTTTATATGGCATATGGGAGATATGTATGCACGGCAGACAGGATATGCAGCTGGGGGAGCAGGTGAGCAGGAACTGTGACTTGATAGGCAGGGAAGGTGAAGGCGAAGATGAAGGGAGAGAAAGAGGGAGAAAGGGAGGAAGAGAGAGAGAGAGAGAGGGGAAGAGGTAGAGAGTAGAGGGAGACAGAATGAAGGGAAGAAAGAGAGTGATATAAAGAGAGAGAGAGAGAAAGAGAGAGACAGGAAAAGAGGCAGTTAGAGTTATGCATAAGGAAAGGGAACAAGGTCTTCTCCTCTCTTCCTTAAGCACATGTCAAGAAGCGCAGCTGTACTTTAAAGTTGGGTTAGGTTCCATATGCAAATAGTGCAACCTCACAGTGGATAACTACATTCATTCACATACATCCACATACATATTTCCAACTGTATATAACAACAATAACTGCTCAAATCGCTTTTCGAGCAATTACAAGTCAAATCCTCAGCAATTTCAGCATCGACACCTTCTCAGGTTGTTTGGCACATGTGCAACGTGTTCGCGTGAACCTGTATAAACACTCTCTCTACCTGGCTGACCCCGCCCACTCTTCGCCTCGCCCACATAATCGTGTCTTAACATGTTCTTTCGCATCGACAACACGTTCTTTCAGACGCCTCACTTCCATATGTTTCCAAAGGCACCGCAAATGTTGCTAACCGCCACTTAGAGGGTCCTTCCCTCCCCCCCTACACCTGCCCCTACACCTTGCAGCTTCCCTTTTCTCTCTGCCTACCCTACCTACTGCCCTGCTTAGGCTGCCCCTTGCCTTCCTTAACTGACAAGGACGACCCTCGCATAGTTGCATTTTGAACTTTGGCAGCCATTTGCCACAACTGCGCGACTCTCTCTCTCTCTCTCTCTCTCTGTGTGTGTGTGTGCCTCAGAGTATTTGTATGCTAGAGTGTGTGTATATCTGTCTGTGTGTGTATTAGTGTGTGTGTCTGTCTGTGTTTGTCCTTGTTTCCTACATGCAAATTGAAATTGTTTGCATTGTCTGTGCCTGCCCCCTTAGGTTGTAACCTCCGACTGGAAAGAGCGAGCGAGCAGTGAGCAGCAGCTGCCGTTCTCTGTCGACACGTAATATAAATTCTCGACAAATTTTAGGCATGTCTATGCCACACCCCCCTCCACCCTCCCTCACACCACACACACGCCTCCTTCTCCTCCTTCCCTGTTGCTTCTCGTGTGTTTAATTTTCAAATATTTGCTGCAAATAATCACAAATGCGTCGCCAACACTTAACTAACACACACACACACGCACACACACAAACCTCCTCCACGCCCCTCACCACTGCCACTGCACTATCTGCAACAACTACAAGTGCCACGCCCACATTTAACTACATAAAATGTGCCACAAAATGACATTTAATTGTTTTCATTTTCAAGTTTTTTATTTCATTTGCCCCTCGACACAGAGGCGTAGGCAGAGAGGGGTAGGGGGGGGGCTGTCGCTAATGACACTTGTCGCGTGTGCAGATTTCATGTTGTTGCTGCAATGTGCAACATGCCGCATTGCGCTGCCTGCTCGCGCGCTCTCTGCCTTCATTTGCCATTTCCATATTTAATTGCGCATCTTGATAAGGCGCGACTCAGTTGTTGTTTACCCCCCTTTCCCCTACCCCTTCCCCTTCAGCAACACAACCCCCTCAACCCTAGGTGCCCCCACTCCCCCTCCCTGTGTTATTCATTAGCCTGCCACTGTTTGCTGCCGCTGTTGACCTCAATTTTTATTGCCTTCCACGTTTTTAATGTCGCGTGTCGCAATTTTTTGCGCTGCTTTTGCTCTTTGCTCTTTGTTGCTGTTGTTGTTGTTGTTTCTTGCCACTTGTGCAACAGTTTGTTGAACTCTCGCCTGCAGAGGGACAGGTGGAGGACGGGGGGGGGGGGGACTCTGGTAAAGTGCTTTTTTAGAATTGACAACACAACGCGGCGAAGTGGCACAATTAAGCGATGCCTCAAGAGCTTTCTGACATTTCAAATGGGATCATTTATTGAGTGAGAGGAGGGAGAATCTTCACTCTCTGAAGAGCTTTACGATGCAGACAGAGGGAATGTGTAGAGAGGGAATTATATTTATTATAAGCTATTTATTAAATTTCATATATTTTGTTTAAGTCATCAATGTTGTTTAAAGCGAGAGTATTTCTAAAGGAAAGATAAATTTAGTAAGGCACTCTAATCAAATTGTTGTATAACCTTTACTCTTTAAGAAGAAGGTAAATACAGTAATTAAGGATTCACACAGTATATATGTATAATATATTCCTCATCAGTATAAGCAGTAGAGTCAATATAGTCCTGTCTGTTTGTATGAACACCTAGATATCAGTGTTTAGAAATGGTAGCTCTATCAAACTAAGTGATAATGTGTCTTATTATTGTACGCAGATAAAGTACATATTAGAATTTTGCCACGCCCTCTTTTATCTCAGTAAATAAGAATTAAACCATTACATATATTAATATAAACTCTAGAACGTTCAATTTTGTTGTATGCTATATATATAACTATTGCAATAATAACTGAAAATTTAGCTGTGATTGAACAATGAACTTCGAAGTTATTTAAGAAACAAACTAAACACATGAAGTACACTCGACAGATTCCATTGATCTTCCTTTATGCTTGACTTCCCCTAAGTAACCTTTAATATCTTTACAGCTATACTCCAGCAGATATTCCCTTTTACTTTAACAGAGTTTATCTCAATTTCTCTTGCATTTCTCAAACAGTTTCGATTAGAGTTTCAATCAGCTTAGCAAACATGCAATGATATATAGTATTTTTGGCTTTATATCTTTTTACTATTTTATGGTATTCATGAGTGTTATTCATGTCACTCAGCTCATTCATTTCAATTCCTGTTTCAGCTACAGGGAGGGGAGGGGGAAAGCAGGGAAGGGGTAGCATGTGCAGTTCTTCTGCCGCACTTCAATATCAACATTGCGCGGCATTTTTGACTTCTGTCTCGCTGTCATTTCAAGAGGCACACACATGACACACCCCCCCCCACACACACACACACTCCTCACACACACACTCGCACGCAAGCCTGCTTAGACATGCATAAATTATGCGCGACAGGACACGCTCACACGAGTCAACGCATCCGCACGCGGATTCAGCTCACATCCTCCCGTGCACTCCACTGTCCCTTTCTGTCTGTCCTCTACTGCCCCTTCCCCTTTACTGTCCCCCCTCTAGACTGGCCCCTTCTCCAGTGCACTGTCCTGTGCCTCGCAGTTTTCATTTGTTTTCCCTTTTCGACAGTTGGCTGCATATTTAAAATACCCCGCGAAGGGGTTGCGGCAAAGGGGCTGGCAACCGCAAGCATTCAACGTGGCGTATGCTTGATATTAAGTGTGCTGTCCCTGCTGCCTCTTCTCTCTCTTTCTCCTCTTTCCCCTCCTCATTCTCCTTCTCCACTGCACACTCATAATGTGAGGTGGCAAAGTAATTAGTGCTGCACTGAGCACTTTTACCTTTTCATATTGTCCTCCAACTTAGACAATTGTCAACCCTCCCTCTTCCCCCTTTCCCCTTCCACTCTGCCCCTCTTCCGTCCTTTCTCTCTCTCTCTCTGCTCACAATGTCCGTCAGTTAAGTTCGTGTTACCTTAAGTTGAGCTTAACCTGTTTTACCCTTTGTACAGTTCCCAATAAGGGGGTAGCTTGGCTCAGTGAACTACTAATTAAATTTACAGGGTATTTAATAGTACAGTTGTTGTTTTATGTAATTAATAAAACTCATAGTCACCTTCTAACAACACAAAGTATGCTTTTCGTACTGTTATAGGGTATCTTTATGTCGATTATTTAATGAGAAGTTGAGTAGTTTACTTGCTCGACTTATTGTACTCTCTAGAATGTACGCAGCAGGAGGTTGCTTAGCAATGTGTTCTACTTGTTGCTTCTACAGGGTATTTTAATGATTGCGACATCTATAGCAGGGGTATATGGGTATATGGTATTTATACTAATACAGGGTAGCGTAGAGTCGATCAATCTCTTTAAGTTTTATTATATTAATATGATAGCCTTGCCATACCCTCTAGCATGCGCATAGCAGGCGTTAGCTTACCTAAGCTTATAACTTGTTGATTTTACAGGGTATTTTAGTTGTTGAAACATCTACAGCATGGGTATTTAAGACCATTCTACTGATAAGGGTTTTCTGAGAGTTGTTCTACATTCTAAAAAGTTTATTTTCTAGATTCTCTACATTTACAGGGTATTTGACATCACTAATTTAGTTGTGATACCCTCTATTTTGTATACAATTTGTTTATATACAATTTAGCTATTATTGTGGGGTATTTTCTAGTCAGTCAACCCTTCTAAATTGAAGTAGTTTATATGCTTGCCTCATTCTTGCCTCTTTCCATTCTCGCTCTCCCTCCCCCTCCCTGACTAGACGCAAGACAGCCAAGTGCGCGACGGAAATGAGTTTTGTGTATTTCACTTTCCATTTTCCGCGCACCTTTAGCCTGTCGCAACTCTTCCTCACTCTCTCCCTCTCTCTCTCTGTCTTCTTCAATCCCTTTTCTTCTCTCCCTCTCCCTCTTTCGCTTGCTATCTGACGTTGTATTCATTCCTTGGCAATAAAAAAGGATTAAAATTTATGAAATTGCGCAACTTGCGTTTTTGGCATTCCCCGTTTGAAAATTTCAAATGCAAATGGAATTTTCCCGCTATTTCCCGCTGTTTTTTTTGCCTTAGACGTGCCTGTGGTTAGCCAAGGGTTAAGGGACTAAAGTGTTAAGGTTTGCCTTGGCTATAAATAAATGAAGCCCGAGGGAAATGGCGTAAATCATATGAGGAGCATGTGATGTCTGCGATTGAGTGGAGCAAGAAGAACCTTTCTCCTTCTCCTCCTCCCCCTCTCTTTCTTTTTATCTCTCTCTTTCTTTTCTCTTCTACTCTCTCCCGCTTCTCTTAGCAATGCAAGTCTTCCTTCCTTTCTTCCTTCCTGTTTAATTTATTTTAATTTCCCATTTGGCAAAACAGAAAATTAAGAAAAATAAATCTTGCTCTCTCTTTCACTGTCCTGTCTCTGTCTCCTTCAGCTGTCGTATTCCTTCACGCATCTCTGTGGTTTGCACTGCTCATCCCCAACTTAACCTCACTTCCTTTTAAATGTCCCGTTAGCAGGTCGCGTGCTGCGCGGGTTAAACTCAATTATCCTCGACGACACGAAGAACGTGAAAGTTCTGAGGTTTTCTGCCTTGTAAAAGTAACGTAAAATGTTCATTACAGGGAATTTAATTTGATGGGGTGGGGGGGTGTGGCAAAAGGGGTGTACATGGTGTACAAGGTATCTAACTGCCCAGGTAAACGTGCCTGGGCAATTGTTGTAAAATGCTAAACGAGGGAAATAGTCATAAGATTTGGCTCTAAAATGGCTGTGCTTGATTATGCTCAAGGATTTGGAATGTCGTTAGAAGCAAGGACTTAAGAAGGAGACGGGGAAAAGAGAGAGAGAGAAAGAGAGAGAGAGAGAGAGGGGGGCAGACAGTGCCTAGAAGGGAATGGGAATATGTAGAAGGAGTGTGCGTTGAAAGTGAAAAGATTGTGGCACATTTAAGAAGGACCTTTATAAATATGCAAAAAAGAAACCTGAAAGAGTGTGTGGGAAAGAGAAAGTAGAAGTAGTATAAATCTTCTGTCTCTTTCTCCATATAATATCTCTCTTTCTACCTGCTCATATAATCCCTTAAACCCTATGACATCATTCCCATTAACAAAGATTTCAACTGATTATGAAATCTACAAAAAAATGCAGAGAAACTGAATTAATAAACTTATAAATGCAGCCTCATGAGAGAGAGCGAGATGGGAGAGGGAGGTGAGAGGGAGAAAGAAAGAGCACAGCAGCTGCTCAGCCCACAGCAGTCAACACTGGCGGCGTTGGGCATCCACCAGGGAGGGCCGACACCCAAACCCCACTGAGGAAAACTTGGAAAACTCTGCACAGCTTGGGGAAAACTGGGCAAACTCTCTCCTGGCACACACACACACACACACGGCACACACTCTCGGTCTGTGGACTCAACTGAGGGCGCAAACTTTGCTGGGAGTTCCCTCTACCCTTCCTCTTCCTCACTCCCCCCTCCCTCTTCCTTAGTTCTTGCCTCGAGTTGCTTAGAACAAAAGGCTCAAATTCGCTTGGCACGGGGAAAAAAGAAAAACACAAAGTATTATACAATATGTATTAACAGAAAATATGTACAGCAAGACGTGTATGTGTGTGTGTGTGCCTGTGTGTGTGTGTGTGGAGGGGAAATAAATTAGAAAAGTTGCGGTTTTCTTTTTTGCTAAGCAAGAAAACTGAGCTGCATGTGCTGACAAAGTTTTTCCAGTCCCCCTCCCCCCCTGAAATCTATAGAAAATTTATGAATATCTTCAGCAAGCATTGCTCTCCCTCTTCCCTCTCTCCCCCTTTCTCTCTCATTCACACAATTGTATACATTCAATTAAAAGTTGCCCAAGCAACATTTGTTTAGCATTTAGCGGTATTTTTGGCACTTTTTGGTATTCTATTTTTAGTATTTTCCATGCAAAATCAAAGTTTGCGTCGGCGTCAAGAAGAGGAATACATTTGTTAAAGTAAATATCGCATAAGTGTGCAAAGATTTCGCCCACACTGTGGTTCTCCTCCCCCTACCTCTTCTCCTTCCTCTTCCCCTCCTTTTCCTCATCTTTATCTGCTTCTTCTTGAGCTTACGTTGTGCATTCATAATGAGATTTTTCCCGAGCAGACCAAGGCAAAAAAAAAGGTTTAGATTTCAATTGCGGCACAAATTTGTTAAGTTGTCGTTGGGGGCGGGGCATGTATTAGAGGGTGGGGAGGGGGAGGCGAAGAGAGTGTTATCTGGGCTACCCAAGTGCTTTTTTTTTCGGCTATTTGTTCGACTGATTGATAGACAAACACGTTTATAGGCGCAGCGGGGAGAGAACTGAGCTTGGGGTTAGGTTTCATTTTGGGTTTGTGTTTCTTCTGTTTCTGGGCCTGTTTCTGGCACTTTTTTAATTGAAGAAGGGTCAAGAAACCGTTGTTGTTGACTTCGCTGATCTCACTTGATTTGTACATTCCATTCCTCCCACCTTCCCCTGGGGGTTTATGTATTAGCTAAAGTTAATCAAGCTCGCCCAAAAGCCGTAAAATAAGTAAACGCTCTAATGAAGCGCACAAAGGATTGCGGCATAACAAATTTGGTACAGAAAGTCAGAAGGGATCAAAGTATCGAGAGGATAAGTCAAGCAGGGTACTTGAAAAAGAAGGAGACGGTTGTATACCATGTAAGAGACACTTATAGGTAAATATCATGAATAGATCAAGAGTACAAAGAAAATGAACGATATATACTAATATTTAACGATTTGACTATATATTTAATATTTAAAATGAATTTATACATTTGTACGCATACAATGAATGAATAGAGAATAAACTATTATTTAACGATATATTCTTGTGATATTTTTCGATATTCAAATATTAATAACACATTTATATTGGTCAATATGCATTATTATTCTGGTAATATCGATATTTAAATATTAGGAATAATTTTGTGATATTTATATTCTGAATATATACCAAATAAACCAAAAATGACAATATATTCTAATGATTTCGATATTTAAATTTAAATCATGCATATTCCGCACTATCTACGTGCATTAATTCTTCAAAGAAACCCATTCAATTCATTGGATGTCATAAAATAGCAAAATTTCCCGGTCATAAAGTTTATTAGCGTATAAATTTCTAAAATCCAATTAGATTATTTCAGCAGCTGCTCGTTAAACTGCAACCACGATGCATGTGAGAGTGTATGCACATGTATAGCCATCCTTGTCGCACACGCACACATGCTGTCATAAACTGAAAATTGCGTGTGTGCTGCACTTCGTCTCCCTCTCTCTAGTTGGGGCTCGTATTACTTTTGCCTGCCTGCGTTGTTTGTCTTGAGCGATGCGCACAAATTATTAAGAAACATTCCAACAAACTGCAGACAAAGTTGGCAACAAAAGGCACCCGCTTAATTATACACACCATTAATAACTAAAACCAATTTGTATGCGCAACAAGACGCAGTCGCAGCCGCAGTCGCCGTCGGTAACGCAGTGCACTCAGTGCCTTCTTCTGGGAAGTCAACGACGACGACGCGACGTCAGCAAGATAGAGAGAGAGGGAGAGGAGAGAGGAGAGAGGACAACTTGAGTTGCCTGCACGCCCTGCAGCCCACACACGCCCACACACACATGCAGCGCACATAAATCAACACACAAAGCAACAATAAAAACGGCACAAGCGGAAGCAGCAGCAGAGGCAGAGGCAGCGACAGCGGTAGAACAAAACGCAATTTGTGCAGTCAGCAAGTGGGAGAGCGGGAGAGTGGGAGAGTGTAAGAGTTTTCGGTGCCTGAGAGAGCGGAAGGAAAGCAGCTACAATAACTGCCAAACAACAATAGTCAGAGGGAGACGGGAAGAGCGACACGAAGAGTGGGAGAGAGCAGAGCAGCCACTGTTGCAAATAAGCAATATTGATGACTTTTATGCGCCGTGGGCCGCCAGGTGGCGCTGTTGCTGCTGAAACACAAGACAATGCCTGCTAGAGGGAGGGAGAAAGAGCACAAAAAAGCAAGAACAATTCAACTGAAAAAACATTGGCAAAATGTGCAACTAACGAGTGAGTGCACGCACACACTAATACACACACACAGACACAGGCAGGACAAAAACAATGAAAGTCTGGCAACCTTCTGCGCTCTCTCCCAAGTCAATCAAGCAGGCACTCACTGGCGCTGCCCCCGCTCTCACTGTACTCCCACTCTTCTGCTCTTCCATTCTTCCCTTCTTCTACTTTCTCTCTCCTTCCCTCTCACTAAGCTGCTTTTGTTCTAACGTGCAGAAGTCCAAAAACCAACGGCTTGCAAAAGTTAACGGAGCTGCAGCTTTGGCTTTGGTTTTGATTCTTTGCTTCTTCTTTTCTTCCTCTCTTCTTCTCCAATTTGGGGTTTCTTTGGTTTTGCCATTTGGTTTGTTTGGCATTTTTTTGCATCATTAAATGCGCCTGTTTGCCGTCTCTCTCGCACTTGCAATCTCATTTCGGGTGATTTGGAATCATGAGTCGCACTGGCGCCGCTTTTACAGGATTTCCTTTTGCCTTTACACCTCTTTCTCTTTGTTCTTCTGCTTGTTCTTCTTACAGCAAGCAATTAGCATTTGAAGTGCTGTTGTTGTTGTTGCGTTTGCCATTGTTTTGCGGCCATTGCAACAGTGCTAACAAGCAGTCATTGCACACACTTCTTCTCTTCTTCTTCTGCCTGTTGTTCTACCTCCTTCCGGTACTTGGAAGGCAACGGAACCAGACTCTAATAATTGACCAATTGCTTCATATAACTGAGTTTTATGTCCAACTATCTGTGCACCTTTCCCTCTCAACTGCATTACCTACCCTGCTCAACATAACCTCAAACCTCACTTCGCATTGAACTTGCACGAATCTCTTGAACTCAATTGTCTTCATCTTCAAAAAGTTAGGCAACTTGAACTCTCTCTAAATGAACTTCTTCTTTCCCTCTCTACCTCTTCATCTTCTCCTTACTCCTTCTCTTTCTCTCTCCACCCTTCTCGTTGTCCCTCTTTCTTTCTAACTTATCTATCCCGCTTCATTCATTGGCCATCAAAACGCACTTAACACAATTGCTGGCCAAAAGTTCAAAGCGCAAAACTGCCATAAAAGTAACTCAGTAACTCAACCGACCTGCCTCACCTGCTCCCCCTTCTCCTACACCTTCACCTGCACCTTCTTTTTGCCCTGCCCTTCTCACACTTTGCAACAGGTGTTCGTTTGTTCGTTCGTTGACTCTGTCGATAGTTTTGTCTGACAACTTTTTGGCTCATTTGCGTAAAACTTATTAAGAGCGAGACAAATGACTGACAGACAGAGACAGAGAGAGAGTGAGAGAGAGAGGAGTGCCTTCTCAAGACACAAACTTTTCGTGTCGCAATGAGTGAAAATTTAATTACAACTCGAGCTGAGCTAATGACAAGCCTGACAACGGACAGAGGCTTGTCAGTAATGGCAATTGGATCAAAACTGCCGAGTGCCCTTATTCATTACAGCCTCACACTCGGCCTCTGACCTGACTTTACATTCCCCCCTTCCACTACATGTAATACCTGACTCTCTCTCTCTCTCTCTCTCTCTCACCTACTTCAGTTCATTATGCAGCCTGTCTGGGCCGCAATGCAGTCTGCTTTGTGTGGATCTGTCGCCTGTCAGGCTGCCCGCATTGATGTGTACTTGAGTTAGCGGTCTGTCCGCAAGGCGAGGGCAGTTTGTGGAGTTCAAGTCAAGTTTGTCTGCTTGAACGTGCTTAACTCAACAACTATTAGAGTTAGAGACATCAAATTTGGCATGAAGTATTCTTTATACCCTGCGCAACGGAATAGTTATTGAAATTACGACAAGTCTGTCTGTATGAACATGCTAAACTCAGCTATTATAAGAGCTAGAGATCTCTAAATTAGCATAAAGTTTACTTTATACCCTGCGCACCGAAACAGATATTAAAATTGGGTAAATGTCTCGATTTACGATAAGTCTGTCTGTATGAACATGCTTAACTCAGCTATTATAAGAGATAGAACCATCAAATTCGCCATAAAGTATCTTCAATATCTTACGCAAGGAGTAAGTTTGTGGAATTGGGAGAATGTCCATAGTAACATTAAGTTTGTCTGTATGAACACGTATATCTCAGCGACTATATAAGTTAGAGCCACCAAATTTAGCATGAAGTATCATCTATAGCATACGCAGACATTACAATGTTCAAATTTAGGATACTGCTTTGTATTCTAAGCCTTTTCAGGTTTTTATCGATGGTTTCCTTAGTTGTTTTATGCTTTTCTTTAAAAATTAACTTTTATTCTATTCCTACCAGTGCTTTCTCATTCAGTTTGTTCAACTTTCATAGCTCCCCTCGTCAATACATTCGTTATGCCTATACATATGCATAGATGTGTTGCTGTCTCGCTCATAGACTCTGCTTCGCTCAGCCAATCGGCAATGATTAATAATCAAAATGTCAGCGCTGTCAGTTATAAAGTCACTTGACAGTTTAATCAATTTGTGTGCCTCTCTGTCTGTGTGTCTCTGTGTGTATGTGTGTGTGTGTGTGTCTGGCTTTTCAAGTGTCAAAGCTGGCTGCAAATTTGCATGCGGGATTCGATTGGGCAAAGTTTACACATCTATCTAGGATCTGCATATAATTGAGGCAATCTCGCATATTCTCCATATAGAATGGAAGAGTCTCTCGGCCACAGCTGCGTGCCTCTACAAATACCGAGAAAATAATACCCTGTCCCTGCATAAGTACGGTCTGTATTTTCTCAAGAACCACAACAAACAACACACAACAGAAGGCAGATAAAATAAACAAAAATTATGACAAGCGACGGAAAAAGCCATAATAAAAATACTCGAGAAATATGTTCGGCCAAAGGCGACCACAATCCGAGAGACTCGTGGGGCAGGCAGCATGTGGGGCATGTGGGGCATATGTGGCGTGGTCCGCGTGGGTGCCCCCATCTGGGAGTGGGTAGTGGTAAGTGGAGTGTCTGTGCAGCAGTGCCAGGGCAACTACTAATAAACGACGACGAGGCCCCGAGTGAAAGCCCGAGTGTTAGGCATAAAAATGCCACAGCACAAAGCCGACTAACACCTTAGACAACTGAGGCGACTAAGGCGATTGCCAGCGGGCTTAGGACCCCGTCAGACATAAGGTGGAGCATGATATATGGACGCGCTTAGTGAAGGGAATGTTAAGCAAACTAAAGCATGCAGCAGCTGATCGGAAGCAGTCTAAAGTGGGCTAAGCATGAGCATTGCAATGAACTCAGTATCTATAAAACTTAAGAGAACATATTCAAAAGACGGAAGTCTCTGAGAGTTCAAGCAAAAGGTACTAGTTAGCCACTTTGATCATGATGATCTCTGATAATTTGAACTGCCTATTGGTAACAGTCTTGAGAGAGCTACAACAAGAACATTACTATATAATGAATACATTAAATATTATTAGGTAACTCGAAAAACACCTTTATGAAGTAGTTTGTTTCGGCAATTTCATCAACTCTAGAGTGGTAAACCCTTATTTTGCTTTACTAACATATAAACTTATATTTACCAAAGGTATATACCAAATTTCATGAAAATCTTTTGGCAAATAAATGAGAAATTTAGGAACCAAAAGAAGTTGAAGCAAATAAAGGACTTAGGAATATTATTTAAATTTCTTTGGTAAGTTCAGTCAGATTAGAAACAACCCAAAGACCATTACAATAAATGCATTATACATTATACTAAGACTACACTGTATTACACTGTGCTATAATCCATCATATTATACTTTCATCATCTTTCATTCAATACTTTAAAGATACCTTTAAGGTCTTGGGGCTATGGTAATAGGTTTGGCTGTGCTAAATTCTGCCATTTGCTCTTTCGCGTGTTCGGTTTAATGTTGTACAACTTATTTAAACTGTTTTGGCCAGCCAAGTGAGTGTTATACTCTGTTATACTCGCATTATAATGTAGACATTGTGCGTGCTCCCCTTAACATATTCCAAGTGCTGCTGCTCCTCGACGTTCATTGACTTTCAAATGACCATCAAGGCTTTGTCACATCTTATCCATCTTCCCCATCTCCCTCTCTGGCTACGCCTCGCTTGACCATTAACAATTTCATTATACTACGTTGGATTCTTTGTAAAAGTTCGCCGAGGGGAGTAGGGGGCGTGGCGTTTCTTTGGCTACTTCAGTTGAGTGCGCCTCAGTCTCGCGAAACTAATCATTTTTAATAACCAATAATTTATTTTTAATCAAACTTTAATGAAAACTTGGACGCCCAACGCAACGCAAGAGAAATGAAAGAATCACTCGATAAGGACGTGAAGGAGGAGGGGAGGGAGGGGGAAACTTTTTGACAAAGATTTCAGCGATGTTGTCATGCATAAGAATTAGTGTGGGGCAACTGGAGGCGTGGCCAAGATTGAGATTGAGTCGAGATTTATTATGCTGAGATTGAAAGCGGAAGATACATATATCGTGGACACTCTATAGACAGGGCTAGGAGGAGGGGGGAGAAATCAAACAACCCACCCGACAACACCTCACTCGAATCACTTGCCACAGTGGCAAGCTATGTGGCAAGCTCTGCTCTTGTGGCAGCCCCTTTGCCTTAATTAATTTCTCAGTCGCCGCTGCTAGGGCCAAGACCAGCCCAGAGCAGAGCAGACAAAAAGGGTTACAGCTCATTATTTTTGCCGGTTTTCTTCAGTTACTTCTTTGCTAGCTCTTCTTCTTCTTCTCCTTCTTCTTCTTCTGGTTTTTCTTGCTGCACTTTCCGCGCCGACACTTGCAGCCCGGGGACCTGCAATTGCTTTGATTGCCCACAACACGCCGCCAACAGTTGCTGGACAATTGCAATAGGCGAAGTTCTGCAGAGGGTTGCCAGAGGCGTGGCAGGGACAGTAAAAAAAGGCAAGGGGAGTTCAAGAATTGTTATACATTCAATACAGATGCCAAACCATAAATTATATTTATTGTTATACTACTGTTATACAATTGAAATATTTACTTGAAAACTGTTATATATAATGAATGTGAATAGACATAAATTCAATACGATTTCCAGAGAGTAAGAAAACAAAGTAAAATTACTATTATATGGGTGTTATACTACTGTTATACATTAGTTATATGCAGTACCTATAATCTGAGTGTGTAATACAGCATTTATACAACTTTACTGCCATATTAAATTGACTCTACCCTCTTAAAACTGTTATACTCTTAAGATGAAGAGCCTTAAAACTGTCATACATTACTGTTATAAATGCAGTTGCTACAGAATTCGAATTCCCTTCGAATTATCTGTTATACAAGTGTTATATGAGTGTTATACAAGTGTTATACAAGTGATATAAAAGTGATATACAAGTATTAAACAAGTTTTGCTTATCTGTTTATCTATTTTCACTTTCATACACTTTACTTTCTTGTTCCCTCTCTCTCTATCATTCGCTATTTCTATTTCTTATTGGTTTACCTCATTCGCCCCCCTTTGAGCTACACCTCTGTCTCCATTAAGCACTTTTACCCATGTTTGGTCAGAGTTTTTGCGCCTCTCGGCTTGTCCGAGCCATTGCCCGTTTAGTTGCTTGTTCAGTCTTCAGTTCCTCCTCACTCTGCAGATCTTCCTCTCCCTCTCTCTCTCTCTGTCTCTTTGTCTCTTTGTCTCTTTGTCTCTCCTCGTCTGTCTCTTCAGTCTTTTGTGTCTCTTCTGCTGTCTTTGCCTTCGCTTTGGCATCTGAAAAATGTCGCTGGTTAACTTGCTTTAAGTATATTCTGCCTTGGCTCTGATTGTCCTCGAAGACAGCCGCCCACTGAGGCAGCTGCAGCAGCAGCAGCGCCTCCTGCTGACCACAAGATGACGATGACAATTATTGCCAACTTCCAGTGTCGCCCCTCTACTTCTCTCCCCCTTCTCTCTGTCCTACCTCCGCCCCTGTTCTCATTGTTATCGGGCTGCTTCTTGAGTCACTTTTCTTCTTTTGGCTGTCTGAAGTTTTTCATTTGCACGGGACGACGGCGACGACGACGACGACGACGACAGGCGACCGCAGACCAACTGCCACTTACTGCCGCCGGGCTGTGGCACTGCAACTGCTTCTATTATTATTATTATTATTATTTTAAGCAACGTGCAACAATGGCGCGACAATTATTCAGCGCACTTCGGACTGCAGTCTTTAAACTGAGGGCAAAAGGGGGCAACAATGAAGAGGGGCAGGTGCGTAGGAACGGATCAGCATGACTTGACTAGTGGCTAGTTGCCAGTCGGACTGTGTGCAAGGTCGTGATTTGCTGCTGCTTTTGGGTGCACAAAGTGGAAGTGGAGTGTGCAGAGAAAACAGCTCACTTAGAGTAAGTAAATTTAGCCTTTAAAAGGCTAAAAACTCAATTGATCTTCGTAGTTTTTCTACTTAATCGATATATACATTGTATATTGTATGTGTTCTACTTTCCTTTCTAGCATTTAATTAATTAAATGTCAATAATTATAATAGAGTTCCTTCGGAATAGTTGCACTTTTAAACCTTTGATCCTTATAGCATATGACTTTAAAGATATGTTTTAATATCATATCATATTTATGATTGACGCAACCTTTTAGAGTAAAACAATTATTTTTGTAGCATTTTTCAATAAATTGTTTCTTTGATATTGAATGGTTAGGGTGCTTCGATGTGGATTAAATATTGCCAACTTATTAATGACATATTAAAGAAGAAATGAGGTAAGTTTGGTTACTATATTATACAGATTTAGAGGAAATATATCAGTATGATTTGTCTGCATGAGCAAAATATTTAAATATGTTAAAAACGGGTAAAACAATGTATAACTTATTTAATATGTTTGGTTGATGTGTTTAAATAGAATGTATAAATATGCCGTATAATAAAACATACATATGTATAATAAAGTGTTGTATCTTTATACATACATATAGGCAACACTTTATACGTAAGTATCCAATATCTTATACATGCATCCAATGTATTAGTTACAGCTATTTAATAAATCACTTTCCAATCACAGTGAAATCGACAGACCTACTAAATCGCCTCATTTTCCATCAAATATTTCAATCAGTGTCCTGCTGGGTGCTCTCTCTCTCTCTCTCTCTCTCCAGGCTTCTCTCTCTCTCCCTCCCCTCCCCTGGCCACATTCCATTTCATTTTCGTCGGCGAATGCAGCTCATCAAGTTGGCGAAACGTGACAAGCAATTAATTAAAAAATTAAAGCTAAAAGCGAGCGGCAAAACGTGGCAAAAGATGGAAAAGCAGTCAAGGGGGAGTGGTAGACAGGGGGAGGGGGGGTAGGGGACACAGTTCGAAAGCATTTGATAGACAGGCCAGCAAATAAATGTGAAAGAGAGGGAAAAACAGCTGGTAAGCTCGTGTTCATTGAGGCTTTATGGCTGCTACTCGACTCGGCCACGAAAATTTGTGTGCTCTGTCTGTCTGGCCATAAAACGGCCACTGCCAATGATAATAATTGGCCAATGATGCACATGGGAAAAGGCCAAAACCATGTTGGCCTGGCCAGCTGACCAGTTGTTGCCATTAGACGGCTATTAGGACATAACCATATAAGCGACACGGAGAAGGAGATGGAGATGCAGACAACGTTCATCTATCGATCATAAAAACACAGTTGCAGAAAGGGGACAGGAGAGGCGAGGGGGAAGGGGAAGGGGGATGGGGTTGCCGGGGTAACTCCTGGCAGCTGTTGCCACATGACAGATGACATTTCAACTTGTTGTTGTTGCTGTTGCTGTTGTTGGTTGTAACTAATTTTCTGTGGCAACGTACAAAGTATTGTATTTTCCTCTAGTCAGATTTATGTACTTACAACTGAATGACGTGTGTGGAAGGAGGGATGAAGAGGGAGTAGGAAGTGAGGGAGGGGATTAAGTTGAGGGCAGAGTTCATAAAGCGGCTCATTAGCGACAACAGAGTGATGTAAGCAGAGGCAGGAGAGAAAAACATGGAGAGAGAGAGGGAAAGGGAGAGGAAAACATAAAAAAAACCACTTGACGAGACAAAAGTGGAGAAGCTTATGGCCAAAAAGAGTTGAATTTGCAGCTGTGGCGCGGGTGTGACCAACAGACATAATGGATGCATAGACAACAGCAGCAACAACAGCAACAGCAACAACAACAGCAACAGTAGCAGCAACAACAATCAGCAGAGACGTTGACAACATGGCTCAAATGTCAGGCAATGGTCAACGTTTGTTGTTTGGAGCTACGTCTATTGTTGGCCAGGCTATAGCTGTTTACCACACGTGTGTGTGTGTGTCTGTGTGTGTGTTCGTTTGACTTCATGTCGTTTAACATGTGTGCCTTGACTACTCCCCTACCCCCTCCCCTCATCTTCCCCTTAGTTGCCTTTACCTTTCCGGCTTGGCTTGTTTCCTGTCTGCCTGCCAAACGTAACGTATTTTTCGGCTAACAATTTTTGGTAGCAACTCTGGCACTACTGCAAGAGTGACAGAGACAGGGAGAGGGAGAGAGGGGGAGAGATGTGTGTGTGTGCATTCTCCACTCACCTCCAGGTGGGTAGACAATAAGTTTGCCATACAAGGCCAGTCATGGCCAGGACAACATGGCTCTCTGACGAAATTTGCATGATTGGCCGTCGAGGCATGGCAAAAAATGCATGTCCAGAGGTCATAAGTCATTGAGTGTGTATGTGTGTGTGTGTGTTTGTCTGTGTGACTGTGATTCTGATTGTGATTGTGATTGCAACTAGCCTTAACTCGTAGATAGTGAAGGGGATGAACTTAGGGGGTCAAACGGAAGCTGGAGAAGTAAACGTGTGTGGGAATCTGTTTGATTAGAATAGTTTGCATGACAGTGTGCATACCTAATGAGTGGTAGGTAAAGGTGGGTTACGCAATATTGCATAACTGTTTGTATAACAGTTTGTATAACAAGTTGTATAACAGTTTGTATAACAATTTGTATAACAGTTTGTATAACAGTTTGTATAACAGTTAGCATAACAAACGTTAAAACAAATTATTAAGCTTAGCTTTCAATGATACATGTACAGGGCAGTACTTGCCAGTAGTATAACAGTTTATAACAGTTGCGCCAGTTTATAACAGTTGCGCCTCCATCATTCGACTTGCTTCCATTTGCTCTCAACCAACTCGTTGCAATCAAGCATCAGTGACGCGGCGAGTCAGTCAATCATGCGATATCAGTATAACAGTTACACTCATCTGGCATTCTGGAACACTTCAATCAAGTGTCGGCAATGAAACCTACACCGAACTGCACTTGAAAAGGCAGCCACGTCAAAGTGTCGCTCAAAAGGAGAAACCCAAAGACGCAGGAGCATGAAGGGGGAGGCAGAAGGAAGGGGAAGAGAAGGAGGTGGAGGAGGAGAAGAGGAAAGAAACGCGCTAGGCAAAGCGAGCTGATGGACAAGTGCAGCAACACAGATACGCGGGCTAGAACAGTGAAGGAGGAGAGGTACAAAAGGAAGGGGGGGGGAGGTTGAGGAAATGGAAAACCAAAAGCAAAGGCTTGGCGAATTTTTCACACCAAAAGGAAAAGCGCGAGGCAGAGATTTGCAGTTGAGTTTTTGCTTTTAGCGTTTCTCGTTTCGTTCGTTTCTTTCTTTTTCTCTCTTTTCGCCAAGTTGTACAACAATTTGTTATCTGTGCAATTGTATCTAAGCGTTGCATTTAACGGTACACGGAGCCAGAGCGAGGCGCAGACGTAAACACAACACCGACAACTGCAACATGCTGGGGCACGCACTGCAGTTGTTGTTGCTGTTGTTGTTGTTATGCAAGTGTTGGCAAAACATATTGAAGTCAAGACTTTGCCAAAAACTTCAAACTTTGTTGGCCTCAGCAACTGCTGCTTGCCAGCTTGCAACTGCCACAAACTGTATCTCAATTTGGAATCAACAAGCGAAACTTATGACAAGTTGCAAGTCGGATGCAGCTGTATCTGCAGCTGTATCTGTATCTGTATCTGCATATCAACAGCATCTGCAGGCGAGGAGATCTCCTCTTCAATCTCCATATCTAGAAAGGGTTGCAGCTGCCCTCGCCCTTGCCCCACCTGGCCGCACCTTGCCTCGTGTGGCATTCATTAAATTTGATTTATGCGCGTTGTCCATTTTGAAAATTATTTATAAGTTTTACCAGATTTGGTATTTCTTTTCTGTATAGTTTATTTATGCCAGTTTATTAATGTTAATTTATGTATGCTTAACTTGCCACACTTGCCACGCATGTTGCAGCCACACGGCCACGCGGCGCAGCAAATATGATTTACAGCCAGCATCCAGTTTGGGTCTAGTCCAGGGGCCCCATAAACGACTCAAGACTAGCTGGAGTTACCCCACACACTACTTCGCCACATGGCAGACACGGCTTAATTGGCCCCGCCTCGAGTTGCCACATGTGGCACTCGGTTACGATTTGCCGTAATATGAGAAACGCACTTTCAAATTGCGAAAATTATGATTTATTGCGGTCCCCCATTCGCCTTATGCGGTTACTCTGTGGCCCACAAATGAAGTCTACCACTTCTGATGATCTCAATAAGTTCTGAGAATCAGCTATGAAGACTCTCCAAGCTCCAACTCCAGCTGAGCTCAAAGTTCACACAGTTTAATAACTTTGCACAGCCCTAACCTCAATTCCAAAGTGAATTAACCTCACTTTTATCATAGGTTTTAAGCTGCCACAGGTTCTTTATTGGATTGACGCCTAGATAAGCACATTTCAGAATTCCTAATGGTCAGTTGACAGTGCAAACGCAGATAGAGTTGTCTTAGTCACATGAATACCCTTTAAAATGGGGAATCCAAATGAAATGATGAACTTCAAATGAAACATGAAGCAAGTTTGAGTTGTTTTCTCGATTTGCAAAACTTATTTTATCATTTCCAGGGTATTTGGCAGTCGAGCTGTCTCTCAGTCATCTCTGCTTACCCGTTTTTCTTTATCTGTATGCAAATTTACGAGCAGTCCGGCACTCAAAGTCAACTTGAATAGTTGACTGGCAATAATTATGACTTCTTGGTGTGCCACAAGATTATTTCAACTTCAATAGGTTTCTTTCATTTCTTATGATGTTCATTTCGGTTTTTAGTTTTCAGTTTTTGTTATTTGTTCTTATCTTTTTGGGATATATAGTATTTTGCACAAGTCATGACGGGACGCGCAGCCCGAACACACACTTGACAGGCCGCCTCAAGTGGCATTTGAAGAAAACCAGTCTCAAGTGCCACAGAATGGACTCGAGTGGCAAGTTGTGCGCGGTCCGATGAGTGAGAATGAGAGAGCCAAGAGAGGGAGACAGAGTAGGAGAGCTTTCAATATTCTGCGTGGAGTCATGCGATGCCATTTCAAGCGCCGTTCTTCACATGCAGCCCGAAGACGGTACCCGATGCCGTTCAATACTCTCTCTCTCTCTCTTTGCGCTCTTCTCTTGGCTTGGAAAACAGAAAAGAATCTGTGGCACAGGAAAATATTTACATTGCTCGCACTTCAGTTTCGGTCTGGGTTCTGGAACCGGTTTTCATTAAAAATCTTGCTCGTTACGTATGTGGAGTTCCCTTAAATAACCACAATTAAATGGGTTTATAAGGGAAACAAGTTAATGTAACTCAACTGAATTCAAATATACTCTATGAATACTCTAGAAATTGTAAAGAAACTTTTATCAAATTTATGAATATGTGAAGATAACTTGACAGTATTAAATACTTATTAAATTAAATAGAAATGTTGAATTACTTTCTTTAAATAAATAACGAAATGTATCTTCAATATCAAAGAAAGACAAGCCAAACTGTTCTATTAAACACCTTTTCATTAGAATCATATTTGCTTTTCTATAAGTTATAAAGTATTGCTAACTTAAAGAGTCTAACAAATAGGTTAAGGCCTTCCAGTTTCTCAATTTAGTACCTGCCATAAACTGAAGACTTCCACCTACTATAAAGCAGTATATGGCAAAACCCAACATGTCTTTCTCTATGCTAAACTAAGGGTATTATAAAAAGAGTTATAGGAGTAAGACTGCGACTGGCAATAAAACAAAATAGAATTGGCTTTATGGCATAATTATAGAGTTGAAGCTACCAGAAAGATTTAGACTGTATATGTATCTGTATATGTATCTCTATCTGCATCTCCATCTGCATCTGTATCTGTATCTTTAGCTCGATTTGAAAAAAATTCAGTTCGCAATGAGGCAACAAACTTGTTGGGTTAATCAGCAGCAAAAGCCATAGAATTAATTGCCTCGATTTGCAGGCGATTCAAGAGTTTCAACTCTGTTTCAATTGCTGTCTCCCTCCCTCTCTCTCTCTCCCACTCTCTCTCTGTGCTGCTTGTGTTGGTTTAAGTGGCTCAAAGTGCATATTGATGTTAAATTGATGGACGATGAGCTGGCAATTACATGTGGATATATCTTCGTATACGCACATATCCTATCGTACATATCGTATAAAACGATAAATCCGCTTAATTGTTGCAAATTAGCTGATGGGGTCAATAAAATACAGTTACACTATAAAGTGAACTTGCCTGAACTTACAACAGAGATGAGAAATATATCATTCATCATGAAACTATCCCAGTTACATACCTGCAAAGAGATGAAAGAGTTGGATTCAGAGTTAATTAGTGGCATATAAAGTGTGTAATTGTTTAAATGTTAACTTAAAGTATATTAAAATGGAATACATAAGAACTGACTGGCCTCTTTCAGCTGCGGTTCTACTTAAGATTCACATTATAATCTTCTGTCTTGATGCCACACTTATTTTTCTACTGTTCGTCACTTTCTCGGCTTCTTTTCATTTGTTTTCTCTTCTTTTCTTTTTCACTACTCTGCCTTATAATCACAACTTAGCCCTGTAACCTCTTAAATAACCACAGTGTTTCTCTGAGGCACCCTATGCCAAGCATCTAGTATTACCCAACGTGTGTGTGCATAATTTCCCAGCGCATCTTGGAAATTTGCTCTGCTCTAACTAACTCGTCGAGCTGGGCACTAAGCACTTTGGGTGTTCGTTTACATGTTTTTGTTTTTCCACTCTGCGTTTTCAAAGTGCCTGGCTCCGTAGACTCTGTAGCCCCCTTCCCCTTTTCCTGCCCCTGTGAAAAGTGTGAAAAACATAAAAAGGCCGCGCTTCAAAAATAAAAACAATCTCTATATACAATGTGAACTCTAAAGTCGCTTAGCTAAGGGGTATCTTGGGTTAAGAACTGAGTAAGGTAGCCATGATTAGCATATGAATATAGCAAGATATATATTACTATATATCAAGCAATGCTTATCTGACTTAAGGTTCGGTATACAATGAAAAAGAAGGTACTATAATTTGTATTCCTTCTTTTTATAATCTTTAACCAATTGATTTCTGTTTTCCATGATAGTGGCTTTATCCAGTCATAAATTTTAATCTGTGCTGAGTACAGGGTATTTCTCAGTTGGAATTTAGCTTTTCCTGCTCTTTTTTGTTGGTTTTGACTACGAAAACTTAAAAAAAAAGAGAAAAACCTCCTTTTACATGACACGACACAATTTGCAAGCTTTGTTGTTCTTCGTCGTCGTTGTTGTTGTTGTTGTTCATTGTTGTTGTTGGAGTTGTTGTCGCTTCGACATGTTTGTCTGCGGCTTGGCCAAGTTCCCGACGTTGTTTCAGGCGCAGTACCTGATTGCGACCTGGGGCCAGGCAGGTAGACCCCGTCGACCGACGACCGAGGAACTTGGAGCCAAGACAAAGTCTCTTCATCTCTCTCTATACATATCTCTCTGTCTGTCTATCTCTCTCTCCCTCTCTCTCTCTGCTGGCCTGGGCCACTTTGTTTGCGCGTGTGAAAAATTTGTGCGCTTTTCAGTTGCCCAAAAGTTTTCATCGCATAAAATGTTTAAGTTTTATGTTTCTTTTTGGCCCCAAATAAGACAAAGTTGAGGCTTAAATTGTTGTTCTTGTTGCCAGGGAGCAGCTTAAGAAAGTTATTCTTAGAATTTGAGGAGGATTTCAGAATGAGAATGACAAATAAAAATATAATTTTCATGTTTGCCAGTGGCATTTTTCCCAATTGCAGCAGGTAAAGATAAAAACATCCCTTTTATTTATGCACTTTAAATGCAACTTTGCCCCCTTCTTCTCACTATCTTTCTCTCTCTCTCTCTCTCTTCCTCTCTCTGTCTCCCTTTGTCACTCTGGACACTCGTTATGCATATTTGTTTATTAAAAGCCAATGTTGTCTTTATTAAAAGCCAAATGCAAACAAACATAATAAATAAAAATACTTTAACAAATAAAAGCAAAAATCACATTTGAATTAAGGAAATAAATCAATTGACTCGAAATTGACTCAATTTGCAAGTGAATTCGAGTTGAATTGAGTGAAGAATTTATCGTTATCAGCGTTGAATCAGCGGATAAAGCCGCAATGCAGTTGATTATTAACATATCGGCAAAGTTCAATTAATTGGCAATCAATCATTTTTAATGAAACAAGCCAAAGACAGAGAGCAAGCAAGAGAGAGGAAGAGAGAGAGAGAGGGAGAGAGAGAGAGAAAGAAGGGGGGAGAGGAGGAGGGAGAGCAGTCGAGAACTTGCCGAGAACTGGCGACATTATCGACAGGCTTCGATCTAGACAAGAGCGCTGTGTAATGGCCTAGACAGAGGCAGAGCAAAAGAAACTTGTAGTACCAACTAGCGTATACCCTGGAAACAAGCAGTAAGGTAGCATATATACATATATGTATGTATGTGGGTACACACCATAATTACAGAGTATCCCTTGCCTAGAGCTTGAAAATAAAGAAAATATCGCTGATTGTGTTCGAAGGGAAGACTTAGTTGGCTAAGCGATTGACAAGCGGTTTTTGGCTTCACTCGTACCTGGCCTAAGGGGAGGGAGGCAAATGGAAGGGGGAAATCGAAGCGAGGTGGGTGAACCGTAGACTGTCCCTGACTCAGTCTTTAACCTGCACCTCAGGCACTCTTGCTGTCGCTATCGCTATCGCTGTCTCTGTCACAGTCTCCCTCTCAGTCTCTTTATTTGACTCGTGTGAGTGGCAGCACTGCCTGTAGCTGTGGCAAAGTTGCCAGACAGCTCGACAAGTCGCTGCCTGCAGCACGCTGGCTTTAGTCCACAACATTGCAACTGGCACATCTGCCCCCGGTGGCAGTTGGATGTACCAGGGCTGGGCAGATAGTGCAATAATTATGCTTAAAAGCCACTCAAAGTTCATTGAAATAAAGAGAGAAAGAGAGAAAGAAGGAGACAGAGAGAGAGACATGTTGAAGATGTTTGAATGTGAAAACCTATTTAGTAGCATCACATTAACATACACCCTATATTAATTTAGCTACAAGTTTGCATATTACAAAGGGAGACATTGCCTGCCCCATATAACAGCATCAACATCAACTAAAAATGTTCCATTGTTTGTCTGTCGCTATGCAAATAATTCACGCAGTCTTGAATTATCTTTCTAAAACTTGGTACACGTGTTTCTTCTTATGCTTGACACGCAGCGAAACCGGACGCTACTTAACCGCAGGTCAAGTTCACTGTCTGCTTGTGATAACACATGTATCATACCACACAACACTGACGTGTGCTTTCTCCTTATCAGCCAGGGAAATTCCAATTCGCAGGCAGCGATGGACGATGCCAGCTATAAAAGACGCGAATCTGCACTCGGAAGATCATTGTACGTATTTGTCTAGTACCCAACTAAATATTTCCGAATTTGTGTTCCGCGAAAGTGCCAAACTGAAATGAGACGTGTGATCTTTCTCTTCCTCGCCCTTTTGGGATCCTTCAAAGGACTCTCTGTCTACGCTTATTTTGATCAGGTGAGGATCAGTGTAGGATAAAAATGTGAATCTCAAGTGACCTTATTAAATTATTCGTGTTCCTATTAGTCTTGTCCAATGTCTCATAAACTGGAGGAAGAGTGTTCGGTGTATGCCCATCAAGTAACGAAACCAATGTTAGGATACTTCAAGCAAGTAACTCAGAAGATAGACAAGCATAGTGCAGAACTAGCAAGCAAAAATAAACAAATAAATCTACTTGGAGAAAAGGAGATTAAGATTCAAATGGAATTGAATATCAAGAACGAACAAATTAAGCAGCAAGGGGAGAATATAATGAAGCTACAAATGGAGAATGTGAATTACAAATTGAAGGAGACAGGTGTACTCGAAGATCTGAAACAGAGAATTGAAGAACTGCAACTACAGAGCAAGAAGGAGTTTAAAGCGAAGGAGACTGAGCTTCAAAGGGACTTGCAAAGCAAGAACGACCAAATTAGGCAGTTAGAGGAGAATATGAAAAAGGTACAAATGGAGAATATGAATTACAAATCGAAGGAGGACTCCATGGCAGCAGTGCAGGAGGAGTTCAGAAAGCAGCAAGTGACAATCGAAGAACTACTAAAGAATCTATTTAAGAAGGAAAATAGTAAGGAAGCACAAAGAAAAATAAAAGTCGACGGTGACAAATTGGCAAAATGTGACAGGGAATTAACAAGAGAAAAAAATACAACTCTTGCTAAAGATGAACATATCAATAAACTAGAAAAGGAAATGAAGAAATATGTTGATAAAATTGAAAAGAATCATGCAAAGAGTTGCATTGGCAAAAATTCGTCAGAGTTTCATACAGTCACCCTTACTAGGGGTTTCCCTAGGACCTTTGAGGTCCTATGTAATTCAGATATCGCAGGCCCTGGATGGACCGTTATACAGCAGAGAATTCGAGGTGGAGTGGACTTCAAGAGGGATTGGAGCTCATATCGAAATGGTTTTGGCGACTTCTGGGACGGAGACTTCTTCCTCGGTCTGGAGAAGATCCACAGATTGACCACTGACCAACCCCATGAGCTTTATATTCACTTGACAAGGTTCGATAACAGCACATACTTTGCCAGATATGACGAGTTCGCAATTTCGGGTGAGACCGATCAATACCGACTGAACAAGTTGGAAAAGTTATCTGGTAACACAACTAACGAGTTCACGGATAACAGGAATAATAGATTCTCTACATATGATCGTGACAACGATTTATCAGTCAGAAATATCGCTTCACATTATCAAAGTGGATGGTGGTTTGAATATTATGGTAATTGGTAAGTGTATTTTTGCCATCTTTTTTGCAAATATGTTTAGCAATATTTTAATGAGTTTTTATTGTTTACAGCAATTTAAATGGAGTATACTTTGAACATGAAGTCGAGAGTGAAACGTCAATTTTTTGGGAAGATAATACAGCACTCAAGCAAGTGAGGATGATGATACGTCCTCTAGAGGATTGAAAATATCATTTAACACTATTTTCAAATATTCAAATGCAGAATTTTATGTTTGTACAGAAATATTTAGTAACCTTTTCAATGTCTTCATTATTAAAAGCCAAAATTAAATTTGAATACAAATAAAGAACATATAAAACACATCTCCATTTTTTAAATTTGCATTATGTTATTGTTCCTATAGCAGCTGTTATATAACCACATCGAGGGTGCTCTACAGTTGATCAAGAATATATAATGTGTAGATATTGACAACACTAAGTGTTATATCAACTGTTCTACCTGTAGTACAAACAAAGGCAATGGAAGAACGAGGCAAGGAGACACTCGGAAGACAGAGACAGAAGACAGTAGCTGCATGCAACATATTCTTTAACAAATTTATTTGCGCCTGCAATTTACGAGCTTTCATTTAGCTATAAAGGCAGCAACAACAACAACGTCAACAGCAACAACAACAACAACAACAAGAGCAGCGGCAAGTAGAATAAACCTCTAACGGGGCGCATAATTAAAATGTTACTGCAAATGAGGAAGTTGTTGCCGTGGAGTGTAGCAGAACATGCTGCACATGCGGCGCACGGCCAACTTGCAACATGGCAGGCGCCCAGTCAAGCTGTTGCAACAACAGTCGCGACAGTGCAACAGCAACAACAACAAGTGCAACTTGCGTTCAACTTTCAAGTCAAGTTGCGCATGCGCCTCAAGTAAATTAATTTTCAACTTTTTCTCTTTCATTTCTTTTTTCGCTGAACATGTTGGAAAACAAAAATTATGCTAATACCAGGCGAGGGAGGGGGATGGGGAGCAGGGAAGGGGTAAGTAGATGAGAGAAGTCTACTGACTCAACTTAATTTGCAGCATTTTTCGACTCGTGATGCTACTTAAGCGAGCTGCGAGTTGGCCCCGGGTTCAGGTTGCAAGCTTCTCAATTGCTGCAACAACAGCAACAACAGTGTTGGAAATTGTATTGGTCCCCCTGCCCCACTCCCACTCCTACTCCCTCTTGTACAATGTAGCCAAGCTAAGCAGCAGCTGCCTTTGTGGCAGTTGCTCATGTGTGAAACGAGCTAGACGACTGAGCTGCGAGGGGAATAGTGCAAAAGGTCTGCCAACACATTTTGGACTACGCACGCACATTTTTCATCGCCAAATGAGTGGGAGAGAGGGGGAGGGGGGAAGAGAGGGAGAAAGAGGGAGAGTAGGTAGTGAGAGAAAGAGTGGGCAAAGGGAGTCCTCCCCTCCTCACGGACTGTAGAAGTCTGCGCTCGTTGTGGGAAATTTGTTGATTAAAGTTGAGCACAACTTTTTAATTGCCTAGTTGTACCTGCACACACACACACACACTTACACACACACAGTCACTGTGTATTCTCTGCAGATTTTCGCATTTTCCATGTTGACTTGAAGATGCTGCTAAAGATTATGCAAACAAACATTGCCAGGGGAGAATCCCTCTGAACTTTTCCCTGTAATTTTGGTGCGTGTCGCTTTACGCTGAATGCACTTTCCAATTGCACTTTTCCACAGAGTTTTCACAAGAGTTTTTCACACATTTACGCAGTGTTTGCAGTCTGCTCTCTTCTCTTTAAAGTACCTTTAACTAACTGCAGCATTATTTCATACATTTATCCCAGTTAATCTTAAGTCTCTGTCTATTTTTTATTTCTGTGAAATTTCCTAATTTGCACCTTCTATAGGTTTTCATATTTCATATTTCAAATGAAAAGTTTACTTTTTTTGCGACTCACTGCACAGGCTGCCTCCATGAGGGGGCGGCAGGGCGTGGCAGCTGGAGAGGGGGCACGATTTAGTCGTCGCTGTGCGATGATCTATGGCGCCTGTAGTCAAGATTTATGCCTTCGACCGTTCAGATTGGAATAATATGCAAGGCAAGCTGACCAGGGGGGGAGTAAAGGGAGGCAGCTACAACTATAGCCAGCGATAAGCCATAAAAAGAAGGCACACACATACACAGCACTTTATGCACAATTTCTCGAGCCTTGTACAATAAAATAAATAAGAAGTTGTATAAATTTATGGGGTGGGGGGAAGAAGGCACTCCTTGCCCCCGACTCGACTTGACTCTGCTTCCTCTTAAAGTTCCTTCTCCTTCTCTCTCTCTCTCCTCAACATTTTGTGTGTTCCTTTTCAGAATTTAATTGGACATTATATCGCATATTCGCATATTGTGAATGAGAGAGTGAGAGAGAGAGAGAGAGATTTTTGTGCGCTGGTCAGGCGAAATCAATGCTTAACCATATATCAAATTGTGCTAAAGCCAAAGGCGAATGGGGAACGGGGAATGGGGACTTCTTGTTGTTGTTCCCACAACAAACGGTAATGGCCATGCTCCATTGTCTGGCCCCAGCTGCTGAACAGCTCACCAAGTGGGCCATTATTTATGGTAGCTTCTCCACCTCCTCCTTCTGCCCCTTGTCCAACCCCAACCCCAATGCAGACACTAATGCACACTTGGCATGTCGCAATCGCATTGGGGCTTGCCGAGTGCTGGGGATGGGGGGTGGGAGGCGCAACTAATGTGTGAAAAGTGTCTGGGAACAGTGGCAGCTGCAACATCATCGACTTGCCCCATTGACAAACAAGCTATCGCAGCTATCTTTCCTGCCCAGCGAGCCATCCACGCCTCCCATCAAAATTTGCCTATTTCGCGACAGATTTCCGTATCCCCAAGTCAAATTCAGTGAGTCGTCACAAAGCGGATAAGTTGGGGCGACAACGCACTCTGTCTCGCTGTCCCCCTTCCCCCTTCCTCTCTCTCTCTCTCTCTCTGTCTTTCTCTCGAGCTGTCCATGTGGAAGCCTATTGTCTGGCCAACCCACACTCACACACAGTGACAATGCTGTCTCTGGCGCCAGCAGATTTTAAATCGGCTTAGGAATTATAAGCGCAGAATGCGCCATTTTTTTCCCCATTATTATTCTCATTATTAAGATGTTTACATTGGGAGGCTAGAGAATGACATAATTTGCATAAAATGTGACAAGTTTCCAAACTGAAAATGAAATTGACAAATTCCATCAGAGCACAAATATTTGTTGTGACAACAAGGGAAAGAAAGACTGAAATAAGTGGCAAATAACTTGACTCTCTTACCATCATAAGTGAATGAAATAACTTGTCAGTCTTCCTATTATACAGTGACCTTCATCGCATCTTTAGTGAATAAAATAACTTTCCTTTCTTTCCATATTTACTTTGTTTATTTCTAAGACGACTCTAAGTTCTCTTACCCACTTCTGCCTCTATATTCCTTGTCCCTAACTTGTCTTTCTTTCCAACTATAGTAAGTAAAATAACTTATCATTCTTTCCATATTTACTAATTGAAATAACTTTCCTTTCTTTCCATCTATGCTTGCTGTTCTATACGAAAAACACTAGCATTCTTTTCATGTTCGCCTTAGTTGTTTCCCGAGCAGACCCTTAGTTCTCTAACCCACTTCTGCCTCTATATTTCTTGTCCCTAACTTGTCAATCTTCTCATTTTTAGTAAGTAAAATAACTTGTTTGTCTCTCCATTTTTGTGCATTTTTTCCCATCTTTAGTGAATAAAATAACTAACATTACTTTCCTTTGCTACATGTTCCCCTAGGAAACCCTTTTGCCTACTTCAGCGTCTATTTTCCTATTCCCCAACGATGACATTTTAATTGTGAAAATATCTAAAACGTACAAAATCATAATAAAAAAGTCAAACTGTCCCTGGGGTCGCTTTAGGGGAGCACAGATGCTCCATATGACACTGTACTACTGCGTCGAATTAGATGTGAATTATGCCGGACCCTAATTAATGTTGACATGGGCTGAACTGAGCCCTGTCACTGTCCCATCTCACACTACCCACTCTCTCCGTATTTCTTCTGCTATCCCAGCTGAAAATATGCTAAAAATCTCTTAGATTAGTGCGTTAACAAGGGGTCATTCTGCAGGCCATTTGGGGACGACAAGTGGATTAGTTGCCCCAGTCGAGGACCTTCGCAAATGTCTACCCTTGTCGCCGAGCACAAGATTAGCCCGAGTTGGGGATTCTTTCTGTGATAGAATTTAAATTCAAATGCAAGTTAAAGCAAGCGAGTCTTGCTCAAGTCTCGAGTGAAACTTGCTGACTTAATTAAACAATTCTCACAGGTGATTTTTCTCATTTCCAGTGCATTAATTACAATTAACTTCCCTCCCTCTACCCCCTTCTACACTTCACATAAATTAAGATAAATCATATTAGAGATGCGTGAAAAAACCTGGCGAGGGCTAATTGAAAAGCAATGAGAGTGCTTAATGAAAGGGAAAAATCACGCAGACTGGATCGTGACAAGGCAGATACTAGACAGAGTCTGGTAAACTCGGGTTACTAAGGTATTACAAACATTGTATATATGTTTCATTATGTATGTATTCAATGTTCTATGTGAATTAATTGAAATATTGCCAGAAGGTTGCGTCTTGAAAGCGAAAATGTTGCATTGTTGTCCTGTTGAACTTCTTAAGAACAAAGGCCACATAAATCTTCGTATGTACTGTAGACGGCTCTTCCAGCGGTCTCTTCTCGTGCTCGAGTTGGCATTTAAATTGCCGCTGACTTGCCTCGACCTCTGAGAACACAATGCAAATTCACGGTACTCGAAGACTAAACTATGCCGCCTGCTTGTTGCTTGTTGCCTGAGCTTGTTGTTGTGCTTGTTGCGCTTGTTAAGCGACCCGAAACCCCAAAACCGACTCAGAACCCACAAATAAGAAATAAGAACAAAAACAAAGTGCACAAGTATCGTCAGCATCGCGAGTTTTGCATGCGAGTTCAACTCAAGAGAGGGTTGACGGTTCGGTTACCTGTGCGAGGAGGGACTAAGCACAGCGGGTATATGCGACTAGTATGAAATCTTGTATGATAACTGACTCTACAGAATAAATATCAGTTTTCATTTAAAATAACTTTGTTTCTTGTGGAAATATAAGTTAATTTGATTCTGATATAATTTGTGGTAGCTACAGCACACTTAAAGTATGGTTTCTCTCGAATATCATTGAATATTTTGAAGATTAAATAAAATACCAATGAAGAAGGTTCCACTTAAAATTCTACTTTTGAATATTGGTGAAGATCTTCATCTAGTTTACTATACATTATTGTATATATCGATGGAATATATGTTGGTTTATTAATAAATTATGCTCATTAGAAACATGTCAAGATAACAAGGGTCTTTTGCCTTCTTCTTTGTGCTGTACCCAGTAAAAACTTATTTATGACATTTTAATAGTTCATTTAATTCTTTTGGTATTTCTACCTTTAAGAACTTTATTCCAAGTTTAAGTATAATCATTAGTCTTCCTTTTATTTCCTAGGGTATCTGCTGTTCTATCATCATGCAATTACACAGCATTTACTTTTTGCTGCCGTTTTCAGCTGCACACTCCACTTAAAAAATCGTTAAGCATAAAAAACAATAAAAATAAATACCTATAAACACTTAAAATGGCACAAGTGCCCCTCAGTTTGTTAGTTGCCTCAACCCCACTGCTCCCTCCTCTCCCCTTCCTCCTCTTTCCTTTCTTCCCTCTCCTTCATCTCCCTCTCACAGCCTTGCCTCAACTGGTAACTGCCGTTCGTTGCTGCTTGTCGCAAGCACCTCAGGTAGTCCCACATGCGCATCACATTGAGTTGCAGGGGGAGAGGGAGCAGAGGTGGAGGCAGGAGGGGGTACAGAGGGTAGCGTGTGCTTCCAACTCTTTCTGGCTCTTCGTACGATGTGCTTGTGCTGCATTGCAAGTTGGCAAGTTGGCAGTAACTAGTTGGCCAGTTTGGCCATTGTAAATGTCAAGCAAATTTGGTTGCCTGCATTTTTCGATGTTCCCCACTCTGTAGACCCCTCTCTCTCTCTCTCTCTCTCCCTCTGTACATACTTCCCTCTGTTTAACTCCCGTTTCCCTCCTTTTGGGAGGATGCAACACTGCAGCACACTCTGTCTCTCTGTTTCCGCTGTACCCCCCGTTTGTAGCATCTACCATATGTTGCTCTTTGGCTCATCTCCCTCTAACTCTTCTCCCTCCTTCTCCCAACTGCTGTGCAACTTATGGCCATGTAGATGTCCCCAGAATGTTGTATGCAGCAGGTAAACAAGAAGTTGCTTGTTCCCTGGCAGTTTTGGCATTTAAATGGGTTCATATCGAGGCGATAAGTTTGCCTAGTCACCATCTGCAGATTGAACAATGCCAATCCCAAAGTTTTGCAGGCATTTTCCCTTGGGAAAACCCCCCAAGACTTTATCGAAAAATAATTAATGCTTGCCCATATTTCCCCTGCCTCTCCCTCCCAGAGCACTCATCATTTTAAGCACATATTTCTCAAGGAAAAGCACAAAGAAAAAGCAAGAAAATATTTTTCGCTAATGAATTTTCACGTATTTTTCTTCTTTCTTTGAGTGCCTTCCCCCCTGCATACATTTCTGGTACGTGCCGCGTGAAAATGCGCATTTAAATGTGTAGGAAAATTAGTTAATAAATCACACGTGGAAAATTGATGAGCTGCCATGAGCTGCGGTGAGGAAAATGAAAGGAAAATGCTCTGGAAATTAGATTTGTTGCCTCCTCTCGTCTCGTGCTCACTTATTGTTTACTTGGCTTTTGTTATGCATTACACGTAAATTATAAAAATGATGTATGGCAGGGCAGTTATATAGAGTGAAGGGGAGGGCCGGGGCACAGGTGAGTGTACCCCAAGGGAAGCGACTGAATGGTCCCCTTAATTAGGTGAGCAAGAAGAAGGGGGGTACACTTACTGAATGCCAAATGAATGCCCAGAAATGAGCAGAGACCTGAGACCTGAACAGAGCAGTGAGTGATATTCCCATCATTTATTAATACCAGACCTGTGAGACCTGCGACTTTTGGTTAAGGGAGTTACGTGAAATTCAACTGTTTTCAATTGGAAAGTTTTTCAAGCCGGAAACAAGCTAAGCAATCGCACGAACTTCAGTCAGTCCCAATCACCAACACTGTTGAGAGGAGGAACCCCCTCACTAGAAAGCCCAATGAACTCATTGGCAACATTGGCTCTCCCTCTAATAGCCCCAGCTCATTGTCGTGTTACACAAAGCGGCAGCAACAACTTCATGCAAGTACTACAACAAAAACAACACTTTGCATTGACAAACAAACAAACAGAACAAAGCACAAGGCACACACACACATGAAAGAATAAGTAGCAACAACAAGCTTGCAGCACAAATAGCTGGCAAAAACACAAAAGAAGCAAACAAGTAGAACTTGTCTAGGCCTAAAACAGACAGGGGCGTAGCACTCTATGGCAAAGGGGGTCAGTATTATAGGTACAGGTATATTTGAGAGAGGGTGGAGAGAAAGAAAACGTCATAGTTATGTATATTAGATATTTGTCTATGATAGATCTGCAAATCATTTATATTTATTTCTTCTCTTAGTAATTTAATTAAACTCATTTCATCTAACCTAAGCTAACTGAACCTAAGCTAACCAAACCTTACCAAACCTAACTTAACTAAATCTAACCAAACTAAACCTAACCAAACTTAACCTAACCTAACGCAACCTAACCTTATCTCACCTAACCTAACGTAGTCTATTAAATATAAAGCGGTGTAGTAAATGGTTTATCAATTATTTGTCTATGATACATCTTCATTATATTAAAATAGCTTTATTTATTTAGCTTAGAAATTCAGTTCTATCTTTAACCTAATGAGTATCTAAGATTCTCCAGAACCTCTTATGTGTATTTACTTGTAAGTAATTGTAGATCAGCACTGAATAGAGGCATTAAAACTGTGTGTTTGCAAACCGAATTAGATTAATTAAGGTTCCCCTTTTGCAACTGACTTTCATTTACTTTCCCGTCATGTGTTTCATTTACTTTCCCAGCGAAAGATCTTTCATTTCCCGCTCTTAAAGACTTTGCAGATTTATTTCACTCAATTTCCTGTAGCTTCCTGAAGTTTCTTCTGGTTTTATTGCCAACATTGCCCCCTCCCTCAGTAACGCCTCTGCCCTTTTTCACTACGTCATCGTGGCAAAAAACAAATGTTGTTGTATTCCCCCTTCCCCAACGCCCCCTCTACAGAATCGCGAAACTTACCATGTCGGGACCGGCGATTTAAATGACTTTTCCATCTCGCTTTATTGCCGTTTCGGTTCGGATTCGGGTTCAGTTTGGGGTTCGGTTTCGCAAAGTTAAGTATTTTTTCGGTCTCAAAAGTCAAGATCACAAACGTGATTTCTTCTTGCTGTTGTTGTTGTTGTTCGTTTGTTCGTTCATTTGTTTTGTTTGTGCCTCAGTTTGGCAAACGCGAAAGATCGTGATCTTTAAACTAAGCAAACTCGGTTTGTTTGTGTTGCTGTTGTTGTTGGTATTGTTGCATTGTTGTTGTTATTGTTGCTGTTTTTTGTAGCCATACTGATGCGATCAGTCGTCACTTTGTTGCTCTGGCTGTTGCTGTTTCTCTTGCAGATCGTAGCCAAAAGTCTTAGCTATAGTCACAATACGAGTCTATTTACCTCTGGCCAATGCTCGATTTATGTAGCCTCATTTATTTTGACAGGCCCAAACTTGTGTGGGTGCTGTACACTCGATATTGCTAGCTGTAACTATATCTCTATTCCTCTCACTCTCACTCTATCTCTCCTGCTCGCTCGTTGATCTGTTATGTTTATTTTATGCGGTCTGGCCCCCTTCTCCCTTGGCTCACTGATTGATGTGGCGCGCATTAATCAAGCCATTTGAGCGGCCAGTATTGTTTGATGTTGATCAAGCGATCTGTTGCCAAAGTACTCATATCTACCCCTCTCTTTCCCACTCACATACACACACATATATATTCGTTTCGGGGCGGCAATCAATCGATTGCGATCGCCTCGCACTGAGGTTGAGTTTCGTTCGTTCGATCAATTCCGATCGCGATCGCGAGCCGAGCCCTATCGAGCTGCCGTTTACGCGTTACGCTTTGTATTGTTGTCTCTCTTCTTCTCACACTGCTCTGCTGATCTCCCTGGGGAGATCGCGTTGCCATACGAATTTGGGCTAGTTAATGGCCAATTTGCTTTCAATTAATTGGCTTGTTGTGTGTTAATGTTTTCTGTTTTACGTGCATAGCCCAAAGGCGCCGATCGTACCGTGCCTATCTCTCTGTCCCCATCTCACATCCACCCTGTGGCAATCTCTCTTTGTGTTTCGCCTTAAATCACTTGCACTTTTCATCGCCCATAAATTTCATTCAACAACTCGCAGACGCTTCCTATTAAAGATCAAAGCAAAACGCAGCAGAGCAGATCAGAGCAGACAGACTTGTCCCCACAGCTCCCTTCCCTTTCTATCTCAGAGCAGACATCATACAGAACAGTTCATCAGTCTGTGAAATGATGGAGTGACGTATTGAAAGAGTGAAGACTACATAAAAGGAGACTAGTCTTCTATTTGTAGAGATCTCTCTGAAAAGAGACTTCTTTAGAGATATTTATACTATTGAAGAGGAAATTCATTAAATGTGAAATACATATCTCTTCGCTTCAGTTCAATAGAATCTTTACTGTAGTTTGCTTTTCTCTGGTCAATATGCAGAATAGTTTGGTGTGCATTTGAAATGTGAACTTAAATTTCGAATCCCTTTTAATATGCCGACAAAATTATTTTTCTAAGAAATGCGTTTGAGATACAATGGGGAAGTAGAAAGGGGTGCCTCATAGGAATTTAGACACATACGAAATGATCGCCACAAATGAAGATGGAAGATGAAAACGAAGACGAATGGCAGATGGTGCCTCTCTTTGAGGTTCGTGGAAGCTTTGAAGTTGTGCAACTTTTGTTCATTAGCTCATTTCCCCCCCCAATTCCCCGAGCAGAGTTCTCTTAATTATGTGTGTGCCTCGTTATGAAAAGGGTCGCAAGCGAGGAAGGCGTGGAAAGATGGAACTCTGTGTGCGGATAGTTTGGTAAATTCTTTTGAAGTTCTACGTGTGTGTGCGAGAAGTTGTGCGGCAAGTCAAGTGCGGCAGCAGAGGTTGCAAGTTCATATGCGAGCAAGTATAAAAGTGCTACATTTGATTCTCAAGCGATGACAACTCACGCATCTAAGGGGGGTTGTCAAAGGCATATAAGGTAGTTGCGAAAGTAATTAATTAAGAAGAGTATACAAACCTAAAGCGGAAGTTCATGCAGAGATGCAGAGGCTTATCCTCTGCTCATCTGCTTTACTTACTTTATTTCTTAACCTTACTTTAAAAGTTTCTAACTCAGCCACTTGTGTCTTTCTATCCATTAAAGAGTAGTGCCTCAATTTAAAGTTATATTAAATAAAGAGAACCAAGATTGGGTTCCAGTTACTGCTGCAGCTCCTCTCTTGTGTGGCTAATTTCATTTTTATGACTTTTATGCATCGCATTTGACTTAATGCGTTTTTTTGGGTTTGGTATTTCTTGCCTGGTCAAGAACAAGAATCGGCATCATCAGAATCGGAGCAGAAGTTGGAGCCGGACTCCGTCTGGTTGATTTATGGGCCTTTGGACTTCTCTTTTACTTCTCTTTTCTTTGAATTCCTTTGGCCATTCGTTTTTCTGCGCTTGTTTTTGGCGTTAAAAATATTGCCAGGCTGCCATAAATTTTGTCGTATTTTGACAAGTAATAAAAATGCAGGCCACAGCTCGAAAATGCAAAGCTGCAAATGCATCCCATTTGCATAGGGCGCAAAGAGAAGGCAGTGAAAGAGAAAGGGAGAGAGAGAGAGAGATAGGGAAGGAGACAGGGATGGAATTTCTGTTTCGATTTGTAGCTAATTTGCATATAAAATCCAAGAGACTTTCTGTCTTTTATGGCAGTCAAGAAATCAAAACTCACTTGACAAGTGTCTCCGCATTTGGAAGATTCATCGATACCGTGATTTATGGCAGCTCATCCACCTTCTCCATTCCCATTCCCATTCATCATCATCATCATCATCGTATTTTGTTTTTACTAAGTGATTCGACCTCTTGCATTGTTCAAAACTAATTATCATCCTAAGCCCATGATTTCGAGTCGAGTTTCCAATCCACTTTTGCCGACCAACCCAAGTTATCACTTAATCATTTTAAAGCGATACATTGTCTTTAGTATTCTGTATATTCTGTTTTATCTATCATAAAATGCGGCTTTACGACCACCCGATAGAGCGTAGGCTCCCTACGTAGGCCGTGGTAAAGTTCTAATGAATATGATGCTTCTATTTGGCTCTGCCAGCGATAGTATAAGTTATATTACTGCTATAAATTCTCAAAAGGGAAAGACGGTCCTCAAGACAAGGTTTATGGCTATGCGGGCACATGGTTGAGGTCAGGTTTGTCAATCGTTTGACGTTTCATATAGTATTTTAAAACTTGATGCCGTTAGGTTTGAAGTTAAGTAAAACATGGAAAACTGTAAAAAGAATAAAAGCGACATTAGAGTTAAGAAAACCCTTTAGTTCTTTTTACTGCAGACGGCCTTAGATATAGTACATGTTTAAAGGTTCTTTAACTATACAGATACAATATATTGAAACACTTTGAGTTATTTAAAAAATTAAAGAATTATTGCACACATTTGCAAGCACAGATAGATAGATTTGTATGAGCGATCTGCATGCGGTGTTTGCGGTGGAATATACATATCTGCATGCGGTGTTTGCGGTGCGGTATACATACCACCGCATGCTGGTCTCTGGTTTGTAAATGCAGTAGAGTGATCAGGAGTTATTTAATGAAATATCTATTAAGATACATTCATTTAAAGAAATAATAATCTAACGGGTGAGCTACCACTCTTTCTCTGCAAGCTGCCTCCCATTGAAATATTATTTCCAACATTCAGAAGTTGTAAATGCTTCTAATCCTTTATTAACTTTGTTTTCCTGATAGTTTCAAATGTACATTAACAAGCACATGTTCACTTGTTGCCCCTTCTCCTTCTCTATCTCTCTTCTGTATCTCCCTCTGCCCTCCTGCTGTGCATGTTCTCCTCCCCTTTTGCCCATTTCAATTAAACTCAAAGAGCCCATTAGCTCGCTTTATATAAACTGGCAAATGGCTGGCAATCTGGCCAGGCCAATAACGATATACCACCATAAGCTCTTACATAATCGCCCATATATTTTCACTCACACACACACACACACGTACAGTGGCGCAGCGAAGTTTTTCAATTTTCCTCGCATATTGAAATGCAGATAAATAACGCGTCGCTGGGGCCTGCGTGTAATTATCATAAAACGGAATCTTGTAGCGCCAATATGAAGCTCATAACTAACAGCCGACAGGGGGGAGGAGATTACTACACTCCCATCCTCCCTAATACACTTCTCCCCCTCTCTCTCTTTCTCCTTCTCCTTCATTCTCACTTCCCTCTGCAACTTTCAATTTGCGTAATTTTCAAGTGAATACGCGACCAACTGATCCCTCACCTAAAACCTAATGACTTTTGCCGTGTGACGCTATGAGAAATCATCTCCCCCCCAGGAGGAGGAAGAGGAGTAGGAGCCCGTCCGACTGGCGTGTGGATTTGTAGGCGTGGCTAACTGCTGCGTTAAGGTGCACGCTTGTCATAAAATGCCGCTTATTATGCTGGCTATTAATTTTTACTGCTTAGACGCGGACGCGGACCTGGACTTGGACCCAAGACCTGAACCCATAGCCATTTCCCCCTCCCCAAAAGAAACTTGTTGGTGTTGTAGCTGTTGTTGTTGTAGTCACTTCTGGCCAGGGCAATTTATGACATACATGCGGCCTGGCCATCGCCATCTTCATCGCCGGCTCCAACTTCAGCTCTGGCTTTGGCCTAAGCCACAGTCCGGGGCACATTTGGAGGCATATCGCGCGCTTCTATCGCAGTGTACAAATTTATTTTGCGTTTGCATACACTACTTAAGCATGGGCATATTCAATTTCGTAAGTCATTGTCTTTAATCTCTCTCCACCATTTATTTCTCTAGTTTACAGATCGGTTAGGGTATCTGCTGGCTAGTCATGCTCTCACTAATGGTCTATGCATATCCCATTTATTTCCTTCATTTGTTTCAGCATCTTAGGTCTCTTTGGGGGCCCACAAGAAGCGCGAAGATGTCGAAAAAGTTACCCATCATTAGTACTAACAAGCGACATTACGCTGTGTCTCTGTCTCTGTCTCCATCTCCATCTTAGTCTCCATCTCTGTCTCTGAGGTCTCCACTCTGGGATCTATGTATGCTCTCAGTACTTCGTTCTTCACTCACCTCGCTCTCTCTTCTCTCGCCATGTTCCTGTCTGATTACATTCGCCAGATAGTTGCGAGCACGCGTACTTGATATGACTTTGTCTTTGAGTTTTCCCCCTTTCTATTCCCCTTTCTTCCCGTCTTTCTCCCCTGGTCAGCTCTTGCCGCCTCTCATGTGTTTATTTAAGGAATTTTTATTGCCCCTTGTGAGTTTCACTTGGAGTTTGAGCTCGTGTCAGCGTCCATTCGTGTCTGTCCGTGTCTGTGTGTGTGTGTGTCGCGTACTTATCGCATTTTTCGATTTTTCATGGGTTTATTAAATTGTTTTATGTAATCGCAGTTGGTCAAATGTCATCGCGAACGAGAGTTGAATTCCCCAAATTGCCCTCGCAACTTTGATTACAATTCTGGCAGGGTTATTAACCTAATGATGGCTTAGCCACTATAGATGCCAGATAGTGTTATGATTATTACTGCATATATGT
The DNA here is from genome assembly GCA_018904025.1 of Zaprionus vittiger. NCBI lineage: Eukaryota > Metazoa > Arthropoda > Insecta > Diptera > Drosophilidae > Zaprionus > Zaprionus vittiger. The sequence continues at coordinate 19,833,601 of JAEIFQ010001142.1, read as the reverse complement.
ATATGTGGAATGTTGTGCAGATTTCTGTGCTTATGTCTTGTTCGATAGGGTACTTAGTCCATTTGGTGTTGTAGGGATTCTTCTTGATTTACTGGCATTAGTTTTACTTTTATTACATACCTAGAAAGAGAAAAGAAAATGGAACCATTAGTGAATTCTTTTGAAACAAAAACAGAACTTTATATAGTATAATTAGTATTAAATAATAAAAAGGGGGTACGGCGTAATTTCGCTAAGTATGATAAGCAATGTGTCAGATATGTGCCTGATATCTTATCTAGACACGGAAAAACAAGTTCGAAAATAAATAAACAGATATGGTATACTATATATAGATTATATGCAGACAGGCACATCAATTAGTGTAGAAAGTAAAGAAATCCTCCAGAAAATGTGAGCTGGCCTTAAAAGTAATACCATATAATACCTTGGTGTATAAAAAATAATGGAGTGCTTAGTCCACTAAATGTTTGTTGCGATTCTTCTTGACGAACATGATATCTTGATATAATAACAAACAATATTATACTTTATTTCATTCCGTATCAACTTAATAAATTTAAAACCAAGACTGACCACAAATGGAAGCCTTTTTTACTGAATAAATGAAGAAGCTGAACCGCGTAGTCCCGCATAATCCACGATAAAGCGTCGGGAAAGGGGGAACAATAAGCAGCTTAAGCCCCGCAGTGACCACAGTGACAATTCAATTAGCTGGCTTAACTGCTCGTTGGGTTAACTAAGTTAACTAATCAAGCAACTAGTAGTGGAGCATGGGCGCATAAATATGTTCATAAAGGGGGCACCCGTGCAAACAAAACAACTATTGGCCAATTACAGGCCATTAGAACTGTTTGTCACACAACACACAAGCTAATTAGCCGCAGCTACAAAATGTGTAATTACATTTTTTCTCTCTCTCTGTGATGATGTTGGTGAGGAGGGCAGGGGGGGGGAGTGAGGAGGAAGGGAAGCTATGGAAACTGTCATAAAATGCAAAATGTAGACCCCAAAGAGGCGTGGGACGTTGCTGTTGTTGATGTTGATACGACACCTGGAAAATTGTATTGGTAATTAAAATTTGTTCGCGAGTCTAAGCAGGTTTCCCTCTCGCCCCTCCCTCTCCCCCCTTCCACACCCCTCACTAATAATGTTGTTTAACATGTTGGTCGACAGTTGGCGCAGGCGATGGGGCGTCGCGCTTTATTGACAGCCCGAAAATAAGCGATATAAGACTTTATCTTTTTATTTTGTAAATTTTTTTTTTTTTTTTTTACTTTTTAGAGTACCCATATATGTCAGTCTTTCAATTGCGACTGAAACTTTTGGCGACAAGTTGGAGAAACGGTAGCATTGCTCAACCTGCCTCTGCGAACTGTCAATTAAATATGCAAATTATGTTTGACCAACCCACCGAAAGAGCCAAGCCAAGTCGAGCGACCCGTCATGTTGACAGCGCTAAGTGAGGCCTGTCACACACACAAACACACAAACACAAACACACACACACATATGTATATGTACATTAAGTCGATGGGATAATTAACGTCTCAATTCATAACTTTCATCATATTTTGTGAAAACTGAAGCCGAAAATGAATTTATGCAGTTCAATAACGGCAAATTGTGTGTTTTCATTGTTATTTGTGTTTAATTAAAAGCCACGACAACAACAACAGCGACACACTGTAATTAAATAACAGTATATGTATTATATAGTGCATGAAATACCGTTTAGTATTTCACCACACCCCGTGAATAATCACACTTCTTTCAGCACAACGAAAAAATCAATTTCCTTTGAGTTTTTTGCAAGATTTTTATATTGTTTTTGCGTTTTTATTTTAATTTTGTATAAAATAAATTAAAATTCGTGTTGAATAAAGCTAATAAAATGCACTGCACACTTTCTCATCCCTTCTTCCTCATCCTGCAGATCCTTAGCAGTGATGATGATGATGGTCATAGTGATGTGGCGGCCCGTGGTGGTGCTCAAAGTGGTGCGGAGGTCCGTGGTGGTGATGCGGCGGAGGTCCGTGATGATGATGGTGATGATGATCGTAGAAGGGCGGTGGCGGTGGTGGCCCGTGGTGATGATGATGGTGGTGGTGTGGCGGCGGTGGCGGCGGATGATGGTGGCTATGATGGTGTCCATGGTGTCCCAAATGCAGGCCCAGGTGGATGCCGAAGAGACCTCTATCCTCGTGATGTGGTGGCGGCATTGTAGCAAACTTTCTATTTAATAATCCTCGGGTGCTATTGAAGGTCTTAATGTCTCAACGGAGAGAACTGTACTGTGTCATTTGGGGACAGAAATTGCCTATATATACGCTCAGTTGTTGCCCCCTATCGCTCAGTTGTTGCCCCTTATCGGGTTTATCTTATCGCAACCACACACTTTGCCAATTGTGAATCACACTGAGTCATTTCTCGTGTCGCATTGTAAAGATTGCCAAACCATGCTAAAATTATCATCATTATTATTACTTCTATTATTATATTCTATTATCGATAGGTTGGGCTAATCTACGCTTTGGGTGACTAACTATCCTCCATTCCCCCTGGGTGGTTCCCTGCAATTCATTCACAATAGCAAACTACTAATCGCGGTAAATAAATGAATAAATCTGTTTACGCTTTTTTCCGCTCGACAGGCGACAAAACTTGTGCAGAAAGTGCAGAAGGGCAGGGGAAAGTGGAAAATGGAAAATAGAAAACATGCCACAAACTGTGGCAACTTCTGCCTCAGCTTCTTCTACTCCGTCTTCTTTCTTCTAAAGTTTTGGCAGCGCAAAAAGGATACAAAAAGTAAATGCAAGACGGCGCGACGTCGACAATAATTTCCGTGGGTCTAGACTAATGGACAGGACTGTGGCAGGGGGGAGAACGCACAGTGGGCTGCGGCAGACAAGATATATGAGCAGATGGACAGTGGGACAGTGAGATAAAGCAGCAGATGGACTATGGAGACAGACAAACTCCTCGATAAACGCAAATACCAAAAAGTCTGACGCATAAAGTGCGAAAAAAGGGAGGGGAGAGAGAGAAAGACAGAGATAGAGACAGAGAAAAAGACAGAAAGTATGGCTCACTTGGTATGTAGATTGTTGCCTGTCGAAGGGGAGTAAGGGAGAGGGAACAATGTCATGTCAAGTGCTTAGTGCGTGCAGGCGACATTTTCCTAGATTTAACAATAACTTTGCCAGGGGAGGTGTAAAGGGTGGGGGCGTGGCAGCGCCCTGATAAACTGTGCTGCAAGTTATAAAGCGATTAGAATGCGTGTGCGAAGACGACGCTGTCCCTGCAGAGACAGGGTTGTCAAGTGCGCAGTGGGAAAACTTTTCGCTTGCCGTATCAATTTAATGCCTATTTAAAGTCGAAGCCTCCCCGGGGTGCGTAAGGATAAGGCAAGGATAAGGATGGAGAGGGGAGACGTGCTGCAGATACCGTTGGAAGTGCATAAATTTGATTTTATGGAACCGCGTAAGGTACTTGGCAAAGTTTCTGACACAATTTAAAAGGTTTTCTTTTGCATTTATTAGCCATAAATTGAAGAAAATCTAACGCATCAGAGAGTGCACACTGCTGCAGGGGCATGCCTGACTGACAGATACTCTAGAATACTCTTGGCATCTCTATGAATATCTATATTTAATAGGGTATTCCTTCTTCAATCAGCTGCACGTGTTCTTAACGATATTTGCTTTCATCCTTAGCAACCCTGAACAAAATCATGTTATGCTCTAATTCCAATTAATAGCCATAAGAAGGAAGTCGTACACAGGGCAAACAAAATCAAAAGTCAAATCAAATTCAAGCACACACTCACACACACACACTCACCTACATCCCCAATACACATGCAACCCCAACAAATCTCAGCCCTCATTTCCCTCTCTATAAATACAACTAATTAATTATTTCATCGACAACTGTTGAAACCCTGTTTATTGTTGTTGTTGTTACAGTTCTTGTTGTTGTTGTTGTTGCTCGTAATGTTTCATAATTTCAACTCACACCCCCCTCTATGCCTCCCTGTCCCACCATTAGCATTGGATATTAATTGAAAATGTCACAAGTCAGCGCAATTATCGTAAATTATAAACACGCGTGCCAGGGTTGCCAGCCACGCAAATCACATCGAAATATTATGATTATTATAACGATGATGATTATTATTATTTTTGCAGATGAGCAAATCGCAACCCTCCGATAGGAAAATGTAATTAAATGTCAACAGAGAATTACGAAAGCAAATAAAAAATTCGATGCGAGGACCTTAAAGCAACCCCCGCTTTAAAGAGGAATTGAAATCGCACAAGAAGGAGAAGAAATCCTGAAAATCGCAGCAAATGTGCATTGCCTGCACCCATTTCCTCCTCCATTCACCACTCCCCCTTGCACACCCCCTGACTATGCAAAACTGTTGGCGAAAAAGCATATAAAATTATTATAAAGAGAGGCCCGGGGGGGTACCGGAATGGGCAAAAGTTGCCAAAAACCCGCTTATGACAATGCTCAAAGGCATTTCTGGGCAGCAGCATCAGCTAAAAAGCAGACGACAGCCCTGGCATGTGCACATAAAGTCCAAATAAACTCCAAACTTGTTGACAAAGGGGTTAAAGGCCATAATTGTGGCGAAAGTTGCGGACACTTCTGGCAAGGAGGTGGCAGAGGAAGGTCTTCGAGAGGGAACCCTCCTTCTAACCAGCTGACACTGCCAGCGTCTGGCATATTAAACTAGAGTGGATTTTTATTGAAAGTGTAAACATGGCGTCCAACCAGAGTCATCAAAATTATAGACACAGCAAGAAGAAGAAGAGGAAAGATGACGGGGTAGAGTTTCCTTTATTAAGGGATATTTTGGTAGAGATCTGTGTGCATATTTGTGAAACACTTGAAAGACAAAGTGTAAACGGGTATTTTAATAGACACTTTACAGTGCAATTTTCGTAAGTGATTCTAGAGTAGTGCATGCGAAGTAGTACATAGAATACCCTGTAAGGGAATAATAAAACAAAGTATAAGCAATTGAGAAGTTATTTCTGTTTTCTTAAAAAACCAAAGTAAACTAAACTTAAGAAGTGCCAATCATGGTAGAGATATTTGTGAGGTGTCAAAGAAAACTAAAGTAAACTTGAGAAGTTCATATAGTAATTCATGCCACACATCTCAAAAGATACCCTGTAAAGCAATTACAATTCAAAGTAAAAGCAATTCAAAATATATTTGAGAGCTTCCTTGCGAAACTAAAGTAAACTGAGTTCAATTCGTAATTCAAGTTGATTGTCTCCATTAGTTTAATAAGAATAACTCAATCAATGCACACACATCTATTGTGAATGATGTCGATGACGCAGTCAAAAACAAACCACATAAGCGAGAGCACAAAGGAAATCGGAAATCATTGTGTGTGTTCTCAGTAAGTAGATTGCAAGACAGGAAGATCTAAAAATACAACCCCCAATAAGTCAACAGGGGCTGCTGGGGGAGGCTCCCTGCAATATTTATTTTATAAAGCTTACAAATTTGCGCAACATTTTTGCACAAACACAGAGAGAGGGAAGGAAAGAGGGTAGCGACAGTGCAAATATGAGTGGGACTGCATATGTGAATGCGTTTGGAAAAAGGGGAAGGAACATAAGACTCGAGGACAAAGAAAAAAGCCTCGACCGACTGAGAGGGGGCTCGAACCGGCTCTTTTAAGTGATTTCAACCCGGAAATGCCCATAAATCGATTTTTGGGGGTGGTACCTAAGCACCCTCTCCTCGACTGTACCGCAGTGGGGCGACCCATTGAAGGACTCCTTCGCTTTATGGGATAAATGAATGAATTGAAATGGGCGGCGGCAAGTGTATCGACTTATGTTTAAGTTGAACAAGAATGTGGCACAGACACACACACACACACACACACACACAGACATGTATAGACACCCTCTGCACAATGCAAATAGAAGTTCATTACAAGCCCCAGACAAGACGCTTAAAAGTGTTCCCACTGAATGTGCGGGGCCATTGTTATGGCCAGCTCCTGTTCCATATTGCAGTACACACTGTACGGTACCAGCAGTAAATAGGAAAGAGGGTAGAGTACAGAGTACAGCGACTATACAGTATAGCGTATACTTCTGTTTCTCTCTCTCTCGCCTCGTCTCTTGCCGACGTTTTATGGTCAATGCCCCCCACGCGCTCGTCATCTGGTCGTGTGTGCGGCACATGGCACCGGATATGCCACATCCGTGGAGTCAGCTCAGTCCGCACAGTCCGCACAGAGCGTGCAAGGCAAGTCAATAAAAAATTCTAAAGCCAAAAAGGAAATAAATTAACAATAAGCAACGATTTCTTTTCTCTTTCTCTCTTTCTCTTTGGCCTTTTTTTCTGCCAAGTTTTGATACGTTTATAAGCACATTCGATATGCTATCGCTTATCCCCAGATTGTCGGATGTTGTTGAATCATTTGACGCCGGCCAGAGTCGAGATTAACCTCAACTACACATCTATAATTGAGGTGAATAGACAGAATGGAAAGGAAATACAAACTAGCCCAAAAACTTGACTCTATTTTTGAATTCAACCTTGCCCAGTAATGTCTCATTGTGCAATCGAAACTCACTTTCGTTCGACTTCGCTTCACCTTAACCTCATTCAAGCGGCAACTTAACCTCACTTTCCTTGGGCAAACGTCAACGTGACAAGCCCAAGTCATTAGATTGGCTTGCAATTTGTAATCAATTTACTTGCATTTTTATGAAATTTCATGCCACTTAATTATCCCACAGTGCAGTCGGGGCAAAAACACTAATTAACCCATTACCTTTTGTGCAGAGGAAGCAAGAGCAAAAAGAAGAAGAAGTAAAAGAACAACAACAACTACTACCACAACTATCCAACTATCCAACACGTCATGCAAAAATGTCGAGGGGCGAAAAACTTTCAACGCTTTTTCATGCCAAAAACATGTGAAAGGTGTTGGCCGATGCTCGAAAACTTTGCCCGTTTGTTTTTTGAAGTTAAGCCAATAAATTTCTGGTCGCCATTGGGTTAAACAATAGCCGAGTCTTGTGTACCTCGAGTACTTACTTGTTCCTGTGCTAAAACTAATACGGAAACCCTTGGCAAAAATTATGTTCGCTTTAATTAAGAAAAGTTTGTTTTTTCAAGAGCTTTTTTCCTTTGTCTGAAACCTTGGCCCAGCCTCCCTTGCCACGCCCCCAAACTTTTGCGCAAGACAAGCAAAAAAAATAAACGCCAACAGAGATTCGTTTTCATTTTCAGCTTTTCTTATCGAATTAGACAAAGGGGAGAAATTGCGAGAAAAGCCCTTTCGATGTCAGCCAATTGATGAGCCTGGCAGGAGGGAGGGCGAGGGTCGACAGGGGGTTAAAGGTGCTTGGCAGGAAGTGCTGGAATTGCCCTTAACAGCGCCATATCGAGGCGTGTGTAGGCTTCGATACGAGCATAAACCTGCCAAAAAGAGATTTTAATGACAGGCGCAACCGCTGCGCTTTATGGGGCTTTCTGTGGCTCAGATGCGATGCCGTGTGGGCGTTGTGGGCGTGTTTATTGTCGCCAACGGCGGCAGGATATTAGAAATAAACACAGCAGCAGGAGGTCGAAGCACCATGTGTCGATAAGCAGCCACAGCACGGACAGACAATGCCAAAGTGCGGCTATAATTTTCCAAGCAGAACATCTCTCTTGACATTGAACTTTAATACTACTTGGATTCTAAATTGGCAGAGGGAACTTTGAAAAGACTGTAACGGGTGCCTTGTTATACTATTTTGACTTCTACCTCTTCAACTACCTGAAACACGATGTAAGCTATGCCCAAACCTTCAACAGTTTCCAACATTAAATTCTGTGTCATCTCAAGACCATCTTGATTTGCTTTTAGTAAACCCAATTCAACACCTTCTTCATAACTTAACCCATTATATTCGCTTAATCAAATTTTAATATGCTCCTACTATATTAAAGTTCGATTTTGGGTATATCTAGATTCTAAGCCTTATTTAAAATACTTTCTACAACATCCCGCAAACATTTAACAATGTTCCAACTTAAATACTTTATAATGTAAAGACCCTCCTTATAGGTACAGCCATTTCAGCACCTTCTTCATAGCCTTAAATACTACACATATGAATATTCTTTCAGTTCAGTATAACTCTTTTAGATTGTCGTATATTTAAGTTATATTTAAGATATATTCTATTCCGAAACGTTACTTAACTAGCGCGCAAACTTCTTGCAAACATTCAACTACAATCTTTAACTTTACAATCTCAAGACCCTCTTTAATTGCTATGGGTACAGCCACTTCAGCACCTTCCTCATTGTCTGAAACACTAGATAAATGAATTTTCAGTTTGTTTGCACTGCCCCCAAAAAGTTATAGCTTGTATATAGTATCTTGTTGCTGACACTTACAACTTGTTCGCAGCGTTAGCTCAGTTTAGCTCACATTCATTAGTCTCTGTCCACCTTGCATCTCCCTTCTCTCTGTCCCCGCCTTTAGCACTCTTGAATCTGGCATCATTAACATTGCTTTTCACACTTTGTGCTATTGTTTCTCGTTGCCTTCTGGTCATTGGCCCGACCCGACTGTGACTACGGGTCGAAGTTTACCGTTGAGCTGCTTCTTCTTTCGGTTCTATTTTTTTAATTTTTTGCCCTTGGGCAAACACGAAAAAGAAACCTTCTTTGTCTTCGTCTTCTGCTTCTACGCTTTGCTTTTCAAATGCTTTTCAAATCATATTGATTTGAATTAATGAATTTAATTGCGACTAATTAGTGGACCCGCCAGCGCCGACAACTTGAGTTTGAGCTGTGTCCGCCCGTTATTCGAAATTTCCATGTTCTATATAATTATGGCTCTCTGGCCGGGCAATCGGGGGTTAAGCTCAGCTCACTGAAGCGACTTCAAAGCGGAAAAAAAATAAAAAAAGAAACATTTATGCACACCATAATTATTTAATAGGAAAAGCAATAAGGCAGACCTGAGTAAACAGAGAAGCTCGGCAATTTAATTACTGCTCAAAGCGACGAAAAGTAGAAGTGCGAGGCGGGTAAGAGACTTGTCAATACCCTGTATGGTTAAGAATCTATTGAACTTAGGCCTAAGAACCTAAGTTGTTATTACTGTGGCTTAGGTTTTGTTTAGGAATACAATGAATTAACATCTATTGAGATTTGATTAAGACAATCTTTATAGCAAAAGTCTCCAGGTTACATACTTGTGGATACACTGTAGGCTTGATAATTTATCGTAATTGGGCTAATTAATATTTAATTCGATTAGAATTTCAATTGAGGTTTGACTTATCACATACTTGAGACTTTATCGAGTTTGTGTTAATTAGTATCAAATCTGTTAAGAACCTGTAGATTTCATTATTAACACTTGCATGCCGATAAGGATACCCTGGAGACTCAAGAGTTGTTCAATCCTATCACAAATCTTACTTTCTTGCACATGAGATTTGATCAATCTAATCTAGAATCTAATCTTCTCACATCAATGCAGCCTCTTCAGCTTCCATCTTATCTTTTATTCGCAGACACGTTTCACGTTTGTGGCACGTTCTGCAAAGCGACAGATTTGGAACTCTCAGATGCAAACAAATATATGAAAATGTAATCAAACAAGGCAAAGGAAAGAGCTGAAGCAGAAGTGAAGAAAAGCGCGAGAAATGTGCGAATAAAAATGCCATTTTAAGACGATGACAGTTTAGCAGGAATTGGGGGGAATCTTGGGAATCTTATGTGTGTGTGCGCACTTATAATAATAATATAATATACTTATTATACAGGTATTAATGTATGTATCTGAGAATACGATACTTTATAGTACTACAAACTATTTACATATGTATTATTGCCGTGTATTCTAGTTAAGAGCTTCAAGCAAAGACGTTGAAAGCAGCGTCAGGTTGCAACAACTTCTTTCTCGCTGGTACACAACGATTACTGTAGCAACAACAACAACAAGTTGGTGCAACAACAACAACCACACGCAGCATCAGTTGGGGCAATCGCAACATGTTGTCGCATGTATCATAGCACAGCGTATGTCGAGTCGGGTGTAGCTACAACTTGGCAATATCTCTGCCTGCGTATCTGCCGCTGCCTTCGCCTCTGCTGCCGATGCCTCTGCTGCTGCCTATCAGTGCTGGGCTGTGCCTCTGCTGGCGTCGCTGGTTGGCAACTCACGCACGCTTGCCTGTTATCGCCTTCTCTCTTTCTTTCTCTCTCTCTCTCTCTCTTCCTCTTGCAACGCCTTGTCGGCCATTTTAGCTACCGGTTTTACGCGTCAAAGTGCGCGTAACTTTTGCCGCATGCCACAGCCAAAGTCGCCAAGTTGCGCATTGTTGCAGCAGCTCATGTTGCAGCAACTGTAAATGTTGTTGTTGTGCTGCTGTTGCTGTTGCAGTTGTTGCTGTTACTGATTGCTGCTTGTCTGGCATGCAGCATTGCAATATGAAACATGTATAAATATTTGGTATTTATGTATAGTATATACCATAATAATATTATCTATGTATTATTTATATATTATATTTTTGTATATATAAAATTATTTGGGATTTATGTATTATATACTATAAAAATAGTATCTATGTTTTATTTAAATATTATATTATTGTATATATCAAATTATTTGGTATTTATGTTTTATTTACTATAATAATATTATCTATGTATATTTAAATTTTATATTATATATCAATTTATACATCATAAATATATTGTATAGTATATTGTTATATTTCTTAACATATTTGAAGTCTTTGTTGATGTATTTTATATGTATTCCCTTTCAATTTACTTCCCCTCCCACCTTCTCTCTATTTCTTTCTGTGTATTGCTACTACTGTACCTTCTTCCAAGTCTTCTCTCTCTCTCTTCTGCTGCCTAGTCTTACATTCTGCAAATTTGGCTGCGCTTTGTTTTCCATTCCTCATTTGTTTTGATTCCTTTTTTTTCGTTGTTGCCAGGACAACTTTTTATGGCGTTCCCTCTTCAATTAGATTATATTAACATTGCTCTCTTCTAACTTTCTTCCTGTCTCCCTCTCTTTGCCTCCCTTTCTCTTGTTGTCTTTCTGTCTCTTTGTTATTAGATTCCAGTGTAGCCATGGGGTTTTTTTACTGCCTTCTCTGCCTTTGCTCACTTCCTTCCTTTCGACAAAGTGCTGCCTAACAGCTTTTGCCTTGGCCAAAATGCATTAATGCAGCTCTCTTCTGGCTCCTCTTCCCCCTGGAGATACCCCTCTTTACCCAGCTTGGGCATATCATAAATCATTCATACGCAATTCTTTTTATGCCACTCGATAAGACGCTGAGCAGCTCGACTATTTGTGTCGATGCCAACTGCAAGTCCCACAAGCCCCTGTTCGAGTATACTTCCCTCCTCCCTTCCCCTTCCTACCCTCTTCTCGTTTCTCTACAAACCCCAAGAGCTGGCCAAGCCTTGGATAAATTATGTTAATTTCATAGTCAGTAGTCGGTTTTACTCTGTGTGTATGTCTCTCTCTCTTTCATTCGTTCTCCCTCACTCTCTCTCTTCTTCTCCCGTTCTCCTCTTGCTCTCTAATAGCTTGACAAATGAAGGAAAACGAAGCAGTTACAGGCACAATTATATGCAACTAATAGATACCCTGGACAGACTGCACCTCATCAAGTCTGTAAACGTACCCCATTCCCAGCAACATTCCCCTACAGGGTATCGAAGAGACAACTGTAACTGGAGCTCGACTCTGCTGTATAATTTGCAAAAAGCGCAACAAATTGTTAATTTTCTTTTCTTTCCACCTCTCCTTCTCTCTCTCAATCCTCTTCTACTCTTCCTTTTGCTCTGTGTCTTTTGCGTTTCTTTCTTAATTTACATATTTTTGTTTGACTTGAAAAATAAAATTTAAAATAATTGTCAAGCATAGAAAAGGAAAACTGGTGAAAGCCAAAGGAAATGCTAATAAATTCCTGGCTAATAAGGCAAATTGTTTTGGACGAGCTTTGCTCTGAAGCATTTCAAACGTATAGGGAGAGATAGTAAGTATAGTATGATATATGTGTATATATAATATATATATATATATAAATATATGTATATATATTAAAGTTAACAGTAATGCCTTTTGGTATTACTTATGCTTATTCGACTATGTTAAAATTGATAGATTGTGTAATTCCTGCTTGCATAAAACATGAGTTGTTTATCAACCTGGATGACCTATTAATATGATATTAATTTATATCTAATGAGTTCTCTTGCCTGGCAGCAATTTAAATGAAAAATATCTTAGAAATAAAACAGATAATGGGATTTGCATTTATTAGAAATCATACTTAACCCTAAAAGAACTTAAGTTGCTGATTTGACCAATAAAGGCTTTAAAATAACATATTTATATTCCTGAAATACTACAAATTCAAAATGTTGCTTTCTTTTCAATGTTTTCTTAACTTCTTCAGTAATTAACGTTGTATAAATGTGAATTCTAATATTCTAAGGTTTTCTTCTTTCCTCTTTAGTTTCCCAGAAAATCTCATTCAGTATATTGACAACATGAAACTCATATCGTTCACTCTCTTTAGTATTGTATAGTCTTTTGTTATGAGAGCCAGCACACATGACCATATTGCCAATTGCCCTTTTGGCCATTTTGCCCATTTCAGCCGTTTTACAATTTGGTATTCATCCAGTTCTCGATGGGATTTGTCTGTCTGTGCGATGCCAAATATCACGCTTGCCACGGCAATTGGTGCAACAGCGCCTACGATTCAAACCGATTGTTGCTTTATATGCCAGGCACACCCGCACACCCACCCACACACACCCGTCTGGCCAGAGCATTTAGCATAAATTAAATATTTGCCATTTGCATTGAAATCCCTTGCAGACGCAGTTATGCAGGTGATTCATAGGTTCCAAAAAGGCAAATCCATCAAATGAGCTGCCAACTCGTCGTGCAGTCAATACAAATTGGAGAAGGGACCTGTACCCCAGTCCCTCTTCCCCTCACTTCCTCCCTCTAGCACTCCACCACTGACTGATCTGTCGCTTACGTTTATTTACTTAGCGAAAAGTGCGTGTAAGACCTGAGGAAGACGAAGGGTTTGGCAGAGTGGGGAGTATAGAAAGAGGGGGGAAAAGGGAGACTATGCGTATCTGTGAGCATTATTCAATGTTTGCTGCGAACGTGCGCAAATTACAAATTCAATGCACGTAGCCGACGGCGGCAAAGTGTGCAGAGGGGCAGAGGGAAAAGGGAAGGAGGGGGGCAACAGCCTTAGGAGTTGGTAACTGAGAGCCGCCTCGACTGGTGGCACTCTGCTCTCTGGCCGCTCAACCAGCTGACGACACATTAAAATAATGTATTTTTAAATTTAACATTAATTGTCGTTGAATGCCTGCTGAATGGGGCGCCCCCCCCCACTGCCTTCTGCTTCTCCCCCTCTCCCTCTCTTGTCAGTCCCTGTCCATGGCAAGCTGCCTTTTACCGTTGCGTGCCAGCACAACTTGATGGCGGCTGCTTTTACATTGTGTGCTCTCAGTCTTCTCCTCTCACTCCTCTGCATCTCTTTCCTCTCTCTCTCCCCCTCTCCCTCCCTCACGCAGTGCATTAAGTCATCATTTTTATTTTCTGCGCTCGCTTTTCCTTCTTCTGGAAAACAGGCAAAGATTTTCATAAATCGTTTTGGCTCGTTGTTAATGTTTTCCATCTTTTATGCCATGAGGCTTGGGCGAGGTAATGGAAATATGTTTTTTATGGCTTTGCCATTTTGCATGCATTAGCAAGAGGGGATAGAGAGTGACAGGGAGATGAGGCGGGAAGATGGCAGAAGAAGACAGTTCAATTCGTACTAACAGCAGACAACTGATTGTGTTTGCTCAGCACTTGAGAAATTTGCAAAGAAGAAGATTCTTCACAATTCTTAAACCATATAATATACCCTGTAATCCCCCTTACTCCCCTTGCCTTGAAGAGGCATATCTCGCAAGTGCTTTACTGCTAAAGTGCCTCATCAGTTTGATTTATTTCGAGAAGATTTCACTTAGTTCTCTACTCTTCTCCTGGGGTTTACTTCCACAGTAAATCTAGTTTACGATTAGTTCAATCACTCGAGAATTAGCTACGCCATCGATTGGCATTATGCTGTCTCTCGCTGTCTCTCTCGCTTTACACTCTATAAAGGACATTTACAATGGGCAGTTAATGCCCCAAAACGTGGCTGCGAAGTGAGAGCATCCTGGGCATTCATTGGATTGAGCCTAACAAGCCATAATCATGTGGTGCTGTATTTAATTACTGACTGCCTCCAATTCCAATTGGAAATTGCTGCGGGTTTAAGCTAACAAATGAGCGAGAGAGACAGGGAGACAGGAAGAGAGAGAGAGAGAGAGAGAGACACCACATCAGTGGCAGCTACTACAACGGGCAGGAGATTCTAATGCGCCATAATGCCAAACACAATTGAGTCATTAAGCCGCAATCTAATTAAGCCCAAAAATGTTAACGTCAAGCAGTAGAAGCAAAACGAGAGAGACAGCAAGAAAGCAGGCAGAAAGAGAGAGAAAGAGATAGGAGGAACGAGTAGAAAATCACTAAAGCCAAAGCCTCCGCCTGACTTGTTCTTTGACCCGCAATCCAAAGAGGTCTAAATCTACATTTGGATTTTTGCTTCATTGCCTACTCTTTCTCTTTTTCTCTGTCTCTCTTTTCCTCTTGCTACGGTTTTTTATTCTTTTTACGGCACTTTAACGTGACCATTTTAGCAACCATTTTGTTTTACATTTCTTGGGGTCTAAGATTTATTTCGTGTCTGCGTTTTTCGACCACGTAGGTCATTAAATTGCTTAGGAATCGCGGACATCAGCTCAGCTTTCCGGCTCAGTCGGGCACGGTCCGCTTTTAAATGAACCACAAAATTACTGTGAAACGGGCGGCACGCACCGCGGCAGGGCAAGTGTACTGTGGTAAAAATAGAATAAAGTGCGGGTAAAATAATTGAAATAAAATAATTAATAATTGTTTGAGGGAAAGATAAGAAACTTCTGAGCCAAATATGTAAACATATTTATGGAATTTAATAACATTTTCACTATGTATTATGGGTTGAAATTAAATATATTCTTTAAACGAACCATTGTTTTAGTTTTAATTAGAAAACTTAATGGATTACCGATATACAAAGCGGTTCTTTATCTAAATACTTATTAAGTTATGTGTAAGTTCAACAATTTTTAACAAATTAAACATTGTTTGGACTATGAATTTAAATAAGTTTAAGTCTTTTGACCCCAAAATTATGCTTGAGATCGTAGGAAATTCACAAAGCTTACAGTTTTTTATTCATTCCCATTTAAAACTAAAGTTAACTATTCAGTTCTGAAACAGTTTTTTTAAAACTCTGTAAAAGTTAAGCTACTGCTACTTATTTAAAGATTATGATTATAATTTTATATTTAATCATTTTCTATATGAATTTTCAATCTCAGTACTCGTTTACAAATTGTTTATATTTTTCCACTGTACCCAAACTGAATTTATTTATTTAGTTAGCCTTTCAGTGAGTTAACTCATCCTTACCTAGTTCATTTAGAAACTATTGGCACCCACTGTAGAAGGTGTATCGAATATACGAAGAACACTAATTCAGTTTTAAATTGTAATCCACATTTAACCTGTCTGCACCCACTGTACCTGGATACAGCTCTACCTACCGTACTTAGACTATAACCAGCTAGTTTCCCAACGTAACTTCTCTCCATTAGTTCTTAATTTTCATCTCAATTTAACCCTTCTACACCCACTGTAACCAGACAGCACTTTCTTTCTCCCTCCCTCTCTCTCTGTTTTTCGGGTCTGTTTGTACTTGGGGGCATCGAAATAGATACAGTTAATGCCACAAAATGATGTCTAATGACGGTTTCGTCTTACATGACGCAATCAGACGCAGTGGCAGTAACAGAGGCTGCTGTGGTTGGGACTGAGGTACATTCGCTGCGTGGGTCTTAAGTTTGTTAGTTTGCCAGTTAAGTGGCGGGCAATTTATAATGACTTCCAAGTGGCAACCGATGATGTGTTATGTGTGTGTGTCGAGTGTGTGTCTTCTTCTGTTTATTAATAATTGGTAAAGTGAAATTGAAACTGGATTACTCACCTTCAACTTTGGCCAGGGCCAGCACGGAGATGGTCTGCAGGGCTGGCACCGCCCAGGCAACCAAATGGAATAAATGCGATTTATTTTCAATTGCCTCGTGGCCCCATTTGAGGCCGGCAGCGAGGAACCAGGCGAACGCCAAGCACGACCACCACGCGAAGGCGGCCATGCAGCAGAAATACAGTGCCATGAATAATACGGTGCACGCGGTGGTTTGCCGATGGCCCTGCAAGGGGACAAGTGAAGGAAATTGTTAAATAAAATATGAAATTCTTCCCCACTGCACGACGGCGAGGATGACTTACCTGGGTTATGGTGGACATCATTTGCAATCGTCCGAGCTTGACCGGCGGCGGAAATGGCTCACGGCACGACACCGAGTCGCCCGCACCGAGTCCGGCCACGTAGGCACAGCCAACTACCAGATAGCAGACTGCCAGAAAGACAATCGCACGTTCCGGATAGCGAAAGCGGGACGAGTCGATCAGGAATGTAAGCACCTGCAGGGGAAGGGAGAAGAACGGGAGGAAGAGTATTAAATACGCGTCTTTAATTAACTCTGTAATTATGCTCGAGATGCCGCATTCAGTGTGGCTTAATGCATTGGGGGGAGAGGGAAGTGGAGAGAGAGGAGGCTAAAGGGTGTATAGTGTAAGGCATACAGGCTGCCCCTTCTCCCTCCCTTTGGGTCATTAGGCAACACACATTAGCTGATTGTTGTGCAATTTATTTGATCTCAGCTCGTTTGCTCGGTTGTCCCTAATGAGAGTCCTTGGCCAAGGCCAGCATTAAACGAGCCCCACTCTCTATATATACGATATACATATATATACAGAAATATATAGCTGCACACTTAATAATGCCATTTGGCCACAAATTGCCTGACAATTCTTCGAGCTTAAAGCGCAATTTCAATTACGCTCCAGTCAAAGCGCTTTGATGAGCCGCAAAAGGCAAATCAAACCTAAAACCAAAGCCCAATACCAACTCGGCAAGCAGCTCAAGGACCAATCCCATTCCCAACCTCAGGCTGAAGCCAATGCTCAGCTCTTTGTCTGCTGATTACGCACCATTTAAAGGAATTCATTACCATACGGACTAAGCCCCAACTGAGTCTTCTGTCTCGTCTGGTGTCCTTTGTCTTCGCTTGCAAAGCCATTTAATTTGATCATTACAAAACTATCAGAGCAGCTGTACAAAGAGAAACCTCTACAAAGGCAGAGCAGCTCAGTTGTTTTCATTGCATAATGGGCTGGGTTTCATTATTATTATTATTACGAGCCAAGCAACATCTGAATCTGTATCTGAATTATTCATGGACTCTCGACTCATGGCACAGCAACAACAACAATTGTCACAAGGCGCAAGAGTTTCTTATGCCTCTTACAGGGTATATAGAAATGAATATTTAACAGCAAATCTATTTTTGTTATTTGTAGATATGCAGATATATATTGTCTGTACACTTCAGTTACACTTTAAGGTCTGTAAGTCTTTATAGTAGGAATGTTTTGTGTTCTATTTATAAATGGCAAGAATATATTATCAATGATTTCTTTGAATTCATTTACAAATTGAATAGGTTTTGTTATTTTTTATTTATAAATAAATGTAGATTATATATTTCTAAATATTTATCTCTGTCTCTATCTCTAACTCAATCTTCAAGCTCATAGATCAACTTCCATATCTCTTTCATGCCTTCCTTTGCCTTAACTGTTTCCACCTGTCAATCCTTTTTTCTCACAGGGTATACTCCAGTCTATATGGCATTAAAGACCTTCTCTAATTCCCTTTCCCTGCTCTCCCTCTCTTCCTTTGGCTTGTCTTAGCTCTTAAATTATAGTTCTCCTATTCCAAACCGACATCTAATTCCCGCTCTACGCCCACGACTCTCGAACCTCTCACGCAGCATCTGAGGCTTATTTACATGCGAAATTTATGCCGCAGACTTGCAGGGTGTGTGTGGCACACATGTGAGTGTATGTATGTGTGTGTGCGTGTATGTTTGTTGACATACGAGGTACAGAGACGATTACAAAGAGTGAAAAAAGCTGAAATGGGATGGAATTGAATGAAATTGAATTGAATTGTTTATTTATGCTGAGCAATTCGGCAAAGGATTGCAGACAGGTTTCTAGTTCTGCTGCAGTCAAGGGTTAGGGGTTAATGGAGCTGGGGTGGGGGGGGGTGTGGGTACACACACACACTCCACTCACGACGTCTATTTCAGAAATTTTGCCACGACATTTCATGCTTCACTCAGCCCCAGTTCCGCCTCTACTCTCTTCTCTGTCTCTCCTTCGCAATTCTGTTAGCAATTTGTTATGCCACGCATGCTGCTCCTTTCATTTCTAGTCAGTGGTGGAGGAGGGAAGGAGGGAGGGGGCGTGACCGCTTGTAGGTGTGACTGCAGAACTTGTGTAGCTACAAATGAAGTGAAATATGCCTGAGCAAAGCGAAGCAAGACTAAAGTCTTTACTCCGATGAGTCTGAGTCTGAATATCTCCCACTAGCTGATTCTGCGAGTGTAGGATTGCCCCCCTCCCTCTCCTTAACTCCAGCCCCTTTCCACACACGCCTCTGTGCCCGGAAATTATGCGTTTCTTTGTTGATAGGAGGCGTATACTAAATTTGTTTCCGGTGCACATTAGAAACGACCTACACATGATGTGCTCAACGCTTGCCTAGTTCAAAGAGCATAAGAACAGTTAACATGAATGGTGAAGAGTGTAGAGTTGCCAGCTTATATTCCTAAACTACTCTTATAGTAAGTATTATATTTCTAATAAAGAGTGCAGGGCTCCCAGGTTCTATTCTTATTCTACTCTTGAAGTAAGTATTCCTTATCAAGAGTGTAGAGTTGCCAGATTCTATTCTACTTCTAAGTAAGTATTTATAATTTAGGGTAGCCACGTTCTATTCCTAATCCACTCCCAAGTATTTCCAAACAATATTCCATACTCCATTCCAAATTCCCACATATATTTCTACTTATCAAGACAGTGTGTAACTTTTATGGCTTGTTCGTTATACTTTGTTATCTTAAAGTCCATTTAAATTAAGTTCTCTGAACTCGATTTGCATTTAGGCTCCAGAGTTGCCACAGTCACCCACACTATGTCGGGCCACACCTCGCTCCTCTAATGGTCAAGTTGAATGTTAATGTTTCATTTCATTTCAATTTCGACGCCGCTGTGCCTCATAAATTTCTAAAACTGGTCATTAAAATCAGCCCACAACTAAGCGTGTCTACCCCGTTACTTACCCCTACCCCCCTGCCCATCCCTCTACCACTTTACTGTGCATAAATTAAGTTTAATTTTTGTAAACTATTTTCAGAGTTTTTTTTTTTTTTTGGTTTCCATTTCAAATTCAAAGTGAATGACGGCGCCATTTGCATACAGCCAGTAAAAGAGAGACAACTACAATTGCCAGAGGGGGAGGTGTGCAGGGACGGGGGCACAGGGGTGTCAGCTACAGTTTATCCCGAGGGGGTGTAACTTTGCCGTCGTCGTCGCCGTCGCCGTCTAATTTAACGCCTATGATTAGCATAACGCCCTGCGCAGGTTTCGACTCCCTCTTCTACCTTTTCTCCCCCTCTTTTTCCGCTTCCATCCCCTCCCCTTCCTCACTTTTCTTTCGTTTTTGTTAAACATTTTTGTTGAAAAAATAATTGCGGCATAAATTGTGGTAAATGTTTGCGGCATCGCTTCGTTTGGTCATTTTGTCTTTCAGAGTCTTTTTTAGCCGCGTTCTGATTTGTGAATATTTTAGCTATTTTATGGCTAGGCCTGTCAATTTGTTTATGCTGCCATTTGGATGCGCATATTTAATAGTTAGTTAATAATCGTTTATATTTATGCAAAGCTGCTGGGGGAAAGATAGGGTATTTACAGGGTATAACTAGCTGTGCAGTTAGTTTTACATATTAGACTCATGTGGGAGATATATTTACCATTCTATTGAGGTTTCCCTAACATTTCAACTAGTTTCCTGCTGTTTGAGTTGACAGAGTGAAGTACAGGGTATTGACTAGGGTATATCTGACTTTTTATATATTTATATTCACTTTTCAAATGAAAAACGCATTCAAATTTATGCAAAAATCAAAGGGGGAAAGACAGCCTTCTATGCTGAAGTAAAGAGTATTTAAAGGGTATTATAGGGTATTTAAATGTTCTTTTATTCAAACATTTTTGAACTTATTTAGGTCTCTCTGCCATTTGAACTTGTTCCCTGCTGTTTGACTTGCTGCAACTATGCCACATACACATCCAGATTCCTGTTGCAGTTACTTTTGTCATCATGACACGGCATATTTGCTCACATCCTGATGACAGTCTCTGTCTGTCTGTCTGTCTGTCTGTCTGTCTGTCTATCTGCCTGTCTCTGTCACTATCTCGCTGTCTCTTTCCGTCTCTTGGCGTCAGTCAGTCAGCCAACTTGCGCCTCACTGAGCTTCTGTTTCAGGTTTTGTAATTAAGAAAAGTCATCAAAGTCAACAACGTGCTGACTGAATGCCTCAGCCATGCCACGCCCCCCTCACACACCATGCCGCCCTTTCATTTATTTGTTGTCAACATTATCAGCGAGTAGACAGTACCCTCCCCTCCCCTCCCCACCCCTATCCTGTCCCTTGTTTATGTCACACTATTCCACTAGGCTGACTGCGAATCCCATCGAGTGCCCCATTACAGCCCCCAAGTCATTTCCTTTTCGCTTTCATTGTAAAACAAATGTCATGTCAGTTGTCTCTCAAATCATCTCCCCCCCCTCTCTCTTCACACCTCCCCTGACTATTCACATTCCCCATTGCGATTCTTCTCGTCTAATGCGTTTAATGAAAAAGGTGTTGATTGTGTTGACGCTTGTCTCGGATTCCACACGACAAAGTTTACAATCTGTCCCCCTAGTAGAAATGTAGTATATACCAAATAAATACCAAGTATTTGTTTGCTTTTCGTGGCGAAATTGATACAAATACACCCTGCTTGACATATTCACAAAGTTTCAGCTGCTAAAGCTCTCAAACTTCTGGGATGTATTTAATCAGGCAGTGTAACCCATTGAGAACTCACTTAAAACTCAATCAATTCTCAACTTTAAATTGCCACAACACGCGAATTGGGTCAATGTTGGTTGTTCGTCTTGTTGTTGTAGCACACAAGGATAAATAACATTCCATTCGATTATTTATCTAGCGTATTGCTGTTTCTCCTTTTTCTTTTTTTTTCCCTCTCATCTCTGTCAATATTTATACGAAAGCTTTTCCATGCAATTTTCTAATGCACTCGTCTGTCATCTATTTTCTGTGTTTTCGCTTTGTCGAAACATAAAGCTATCGAGCTTATTAAAAATGTAAAAAAAGGAATTTATACTGTAGATAAATACCAGAAAAAATACATCCATGCTGAAAACTCTTTGAGAATTTCTTTTGAGTTTGGTTTTAATTAAATTCAACTCGAGTCTTCATTGGAATCAATGCAAATAGTTCCGGATGCAATGCGATGATTTGCACAATGCATGTGCTATGTCCCTCTCTCTCTCTGTCCCCCTCTCTCTCCCTCTGTCTCTCCTCTCTCCCTGTCTATCAATTTGTGCGTGTGTCTATCTCACCACAAATTCATTTCACACGCATTGCGAGGATATCAACTGAAATTTCATAAATTAGCATATGCGCAAAAACAGCATTGCATTCCCACTGCAAACAATAGCTGCAAAAAGTAAACAGACGGACACGCACAAAACAATTGCAGTGTCATCAATGCCAGTGGCGTGGTGGGGCAGAGCGGGAGGGGAAGAAGGGAGATCTCTGTCACAAATCAGCGCAAAGTTGCGAGGGAGAAAGTGAAAGCAGAAATGCAAAATGAACACTCGGCAACATAATCATAATCATAAAAAGTACAAGCAGGGGAGAGGAGCAGCAGGAGGGAAGAGGGTGAGGGGCAGCAGACAAGTGGAACAGCAAGAGTGGGGAGGGAGGGGGGTTAAATGGAAATAAGCTACAGAGCAGCAGAAATAATAATTTGTGCAAAACATTTTTTTCCTGGCCGCTTGCACTGATATGCCCCACTGACACGCCCCCTTTGGGGCTGCCACTGACAATGGGCGACAAATTACATGCAGGCATAAGAAGATGTTAAAGAAGCGGAAAGAATGGGCGCTGGAATACCCTGCAAAGTGGTTAGCTACATTCTATTTAAACTGTTTTATTGATTAAAAATTTATTAACTTTTTATTTACATATTTTAATAAACCTATTTTCAATATAAATCGACCAATAGTTCTTCTGTTTACAGAGTATTCTTTAGTCTAAAAAAACAAAAAAAAGAACTGTTGCAGAACTATGCAAAACATGTCGCACTGAAAGTGACAATGTTCCTCGTCTCTCGCATCATTCACCATTCCCATTCTCATGTGTGTGTGTGTGTGATGGATGTAGCTCAACTTTATGACATGCAGCCCAACACTTTGCCACGCCCCCCTCACTGAACACATCAACAGCAGGCAGCAGACAGCAGGCAGCAGGCCGACTGTCTTCTTGTTGGCCAAAATATTTGATAGATGTCTTGTTTTTTCCTTTACGAGATAAGGCCTCCTTTGCTTAGCAATACGATTACTTTTTCAGCCTCTTCTTCGTTCTCCACTTCCTCTTCTCTTGATTACCAACGCCCAGTCAGGTTATATAGCTTTTTTTTTCCTAAAGTCCAAATTGTTTTTTTATTCAAATTTGTCTTGCCATGATGGATATGTTTAGCTCGACTAAATGTCAGGGCAGAGGGCAACAAATTTTCCTGGGATAAAGTTTCAATAAATGGTTAAAACAAGGCAGCAGATTTCCATAAGTGGAAGGTTGGAGAGGGGAAGAGATAATAGAGTGGACAGTGGGGGGCATAAATGAATGTGTACTAAGAGGCAAAGATAGATAGAAGATATTTTCATATAAAAAAAGTATTTGCAGCAAACTATAACAGTTTTAGTTTAACATTCGGGATTATTTAGTTTCTTGGGGAAGTTAACAGATATTTAAACTATGTATGCTGTCTTCTTGATTATTATATTGTACTATAATTTCTCATATGTTCTATCTGCATCCCAACTTTAACAATATAGCTAGCCTAAAGTGTAATTTGTAACAGAGAAGTTATAGAAATAGCACCTTGCAGTAAGTCAACTTGGCAGCCAGTTCAATATCGCGGATTCTTAAGTTTCCTTGAGATCATAGTTATATTAAAAACAATATATATTAAAGACTGTATATAATAAGAAGCGATAGAGAATAGTTTCTTCTCTGTCCTACCTTCCTATCATTTCAAAGATTTAAAGTAGATTTAGAAAGTGTAGTTGCAGTACTTAAGTTAGACTCAGTTCAATATTCTTTCCATTACATTAAAGTTTGAAGATTTCTAAATTCATGAAACACTCTATAAAATATGTATACTCCCCTCACATCACTGTCCCTTCCCAACTCTCCCTACCTTACACTGCAATCTCTGAGCTCAGCTACCTCTAATCAATCTCAGCTCGTTATGCGTTGAGTGTTCTTAAGGTAGGAGTCTAATTATCCATATACCATATGTATAGTATGTTCTGTATATGACAATAAAGCTAAAGTATAAAGAGAAGTTATCTCTTCTGCTTTAATGGCAATTGAAGCTCGTTAGCCGCAGGCCTTTTGCTTTGTAGCCATGTTTCTATATCATTCCATTCTATTCATTTTGTTGTCACATCTTCTATTCCACTTGAGAGTTGCTAGACAGAGTTGGAGGCAATTCTTTTAAACTTGGCTCTGTTCGCTGCGTGGTTTCAAAGCCAACTCGCAATCAAGTTTTATGTAGGCAGACGAAGAGCAAAGCGAGCTTGGCAATCCTGTGCAACACCTGCCACAGACAAAAACAACGCCGCAGGGTCACCAAAACAGAAGTTATGCAGGGTACTCTATATGCTGGGGGGGGAGGGGGTACTGGGGGTATATGTTTTGCCAAGTTTATTGAAAAATATGCGCTGACAGGTAATATGTCAATGCGTGGGATTTGCCAAAGTGGCAGCAGCATAATAGACTCACTGTAGGAGCTCCAGAGCCAAGGATATGCGAAAGCTGCTTGCTCAACCCCCTCATCCTGCCCTTTCCCTTGCCTGCCTCGAGCCAAAGGAAAATATGGCAGCACTCAGCAGGAAAGCCAAGAAAAACGTTGGATAAGCTTAGTGTTACGCGGGTGGTAGGGAAGGAAGGCAGGGAGGAGGAGCAGAGGGAACTGCACTTCTGTCTCGCATGATTTATGGCCATCAAATTGAAAATTGAGTGCCTGACATTGTGGCGCATTAATATAGCGAATGGAAAGTGGAAAATGGATAGCGGAAAATCGGAAAACGGATATGTTACTCACCGTGAAGAGACAACTGGCCACACAGACTGCCGCCCAGCTGCCAACCCAGTAGCGCAGCACGGTGCGCTCTCTCTCCGGGAAGAACATGGCGTGACATGGGGCTCCACAATCGTGTAGATCCTGCAAAGAAATTGAAAGAGAAATGTGGGATTAATATCGATAAAATGGCTAAAAGCAAGGCAGGAAATTAATTTGCTTTGATGCGTAATTAATTTTGAAATTGCCAGGGAGGGGAAATGATTATTGAGCGGGAAAAGGAAAAGAGCAGTGAAAGCCCACGGGGTAATTGAGTGTTATAAATCCTTAAGGCAGCTCGTGCAATATTTCGTAATTATTTTAAGCGGCTTAGCAAATGAAAATGTTTAAAAAATGTTAACGGAATTATAATAAATAGATAGAACTGTAACCAAAAATGTAGTTAAATGTTTTTATTTCTGCATCAAGTATTAATAAAAAACTGCATTAAATTATAATAAATAAATATGTTTGCAGCGAAATGTATTTAATTGTTTTTTCATGTATCAAAAATGCAGGAAAAATACATGAAATTATAATAAATAAACAATGTCGCAGAGAACTTTACGAAACGATTAGCATAGGATTTTTTATGAGGGTATTTAGTAGGGTATGTTGACTTTGGGTGAACTGGGAATGTAAAAGAAGGCAACTATTATTCTACATCAACATCAATAACCGAGTTAATATAGTTTTGTTCGTATGAACATCTATATCTCAGAGACTATGAGAGTTAGAGCTATCAAAATTGTTGACAATATAACTTTATACTGCACGTAACATAAGTTGGTCTTAGAAACTGGCCACGCCTACTTCTGCCTCCGTAAATGAATAAAGATTAAATTAAAAGTGTAATTTAAAAGCTAGAACATTTATTATTGATGTGTAAAATAATTATCATCTTCCATATAATGTTAGCAAATTTAGTTAAGATCATTTGAACTTAGACAGTTATTCAAGTAAGTAATTGAGCAGTTGAATATTTTATTTAATGGGTATATGCCAGTCGAGATTTCCTACTTTTTATTTAACATTTCCATTGAATAATAGTTAAATAAAGAACAATTTTGAATGAATGTTGATGAATACATTCATGTTTATTTATTTATTTAATTCAGTTCAATAAACATTACAGTAAATACTCGACTCAGTGACTCTCAAGCTGCTCACTCCGTCGCTCTCTATGGCTCCCACTTTCCCTATTTTTCTCCCCCTGCTCTCTTCATTCCATCAGATTGCCTTGTGATTTTACAATTTACATTTCGTCTTGGAATATAATTCTTGTTGCCTTCCCATGCTCCCCCTTCGACACAATTTCTTCCCCACTCTCTCTTCTCTTTCTCTCTCTTCTCTTTCCCCCATTCTTCTGCCACAAACTGCAGGCAATCCGAAAGGCGAACCCCAATATTATTTTGCCACAAGACTGGCAAAGTTTTTTCTTCTTCAACATTTTTTGCTTGTGTGCCGCAAATATGCGTAAATATTGCCCCCACTCCGCCCCTGTCTGCTCTGCCCTCTCTCTCTCCCATCTCTCTCTCTCTTTCTTTCTCTGCTTGCCTGCTTATCATTAACATCATTATATGAAATTTGTTGCCGCTGTTGGCTTCTCTTATTTGTTGCTGCCACAACTCGCGCCAGATAAAACGCGTTTAAGGCGACGACGTCGACGGTGTGACCTGCCTGTCCCTGCTCTGCCCTGCCCTGCTGCCACGCCCCCTTCTCTAAAAGAAACGCAATTTGCGCTGCGCAGCTAACGATGATGATTGCCCCAAACCAGAGAGTGCAGAGGACGCTCAGGATCAGGATCAGGAGGCACATTTTAAATTTTTAATGGGAATTTCAAATAATGCGCAGGCCGAAACGAAACACACACACACTCACAAATGTTTGCGAGGGTTGACAGAGCAAGTCGGACGCAGTCTGCCCTCGCTTACACCCTCCCATCCCCCCTTTGAAGCAACGCCCCTGTGTGCTGCATGTGAAATGAGTTCAAAGTCAGTTGAAGGCAAGTTGAGTTGGACTTGAGCCGAGAGAGCGAGACGGAGAAGAATGAACAGAGGAAGGCAGTGTAAGAGAGAGAGGGAGCGGGGGCAGACATTGACGCTGAGAGACAGAAAGATCTGCAGCTGATGCAGATACATTTTCAGCATTTTCGTAGATTTTCCCCCACTCACCTCGAGCATTTTCAACATTTCGTATTCGCAGTTGGCAGACAAGAATTTCTGTTTCTGCACTGTTTGTTTGCCTTTCACTCACTGCGACTGTGTATGAGTGTCTGTGTGTGTGTTTGTGTGTGTGTAAGTGCGTGTTTCTATCTAAAATTCAAATCTCTTGTGGCTTACACACTCAAAGAGGAACGCGTTGTTTGCAATTTGCGGGGTTGTTTTGCAGTCAAGATTTCAAGGTTGCAGGGTTGCCACACGCCAAAAATGTGGCAAAGTGCAATTGAAGTAAACACTCGATAGGAAGAATCGAAGCAGAAGAATGGGAATGTATGAGCTTAAATAGGATACATAATATATAAACTTGTTTGTACTCATGATAAACAAATGCAATCTGATGTATTCCCTTCATTCTTGAACCTATACTAAGATACACATATAATAGTTATATAAACATGTTTTGCTTTATACCTATAACAAACTGAACCTATCTGGGCTCTATCTCTCTCTTTCTACAACTTAGCAACCTCTCTTGCTCTTTAGAGTGATTCTTTCAGTTCTTTATAGTCATTGTAACCTGTGTCTGGCAGCTGCTACAGGTAGACAGACAGACAGTGGAGTTGCAGTCTTCCTACGGTGCCTCTCTCAACTTTAATGTTAATTTTCACTATAGGGAAACTTTAACTCGAGACAGTGCAGTGAGAGCAGCACAGAAGATCAGCCACAAGCAGGACAGAGATACTGGCAAGAGGTGACTGCGTTGCCCAAGGGCGGCAACTTGGTGAGGCTGCCAAGCGGCAACAGTTAGAACAAAAGCCCAAAACAACAACGTTGTCCCAGTGGAGTTGCAACAACTACAGCAACTAAAGGAGCAACAACAACAACAGTAACAGCAGCAACAACTACTTGTAGAGTGACCACAACAAAAGCGCTGAGACTTGCACGTTGCATTGTTAGGCCGCCATCTGGGCTACACGCTCTATCTGCCTTCTCCCTCTATCCCCCTCTCTCTCTGTTCCTCTATCACCTCACTCTATTCCTCTCTCTCTCTCTCTCTCTTCACATCCTTCTCTCTTCCTGCCTTTTCTAGTCTGGCCATTGTTTTCGATTTTTATGAGGCATGTATAAATAATTGCGCCCAAAGGCCGCCGACATAAGTTTTCATGCCGGCCGCGTGGACGCAACAGCAACAGCAACAGCAACTACAACAATAACAACAACAAGGAGCAAACAAACTAGCTGGCCTGCTGCCCATTGCCACGCCCACGTCCCTTGCAACAACAAAACATTTATGCCTTGCGGCAAACAGTGAAGCAACACACAAAAAATGGCAACAAGTCTGCGGCATTTAAGGAGTTTTTAATTTATTATAAATAAATGTTATGACAGACTGCAGGGGGAAGAGCGGGAGGAGTGTGTATATGAGAGAGAAGAGCAGAGGGGAGGAAGGTTGGTAGAGATGGTAGTCAGCTAAATTAAGCAGGAACATTGGGGGCGTGTTGATGATGGGGCACTCTGTTCTCTGCAAATAATTATGAGTTCTTGCAGAGCAGAGAGTGAAGAGTGGAGAACGAAGAGAGAAGAACGCGCAGAGAGATTGCAACAAGGCAACAAAGCAAAATGGCAAATGCACAGTGAAACAAAGTGTAAGAAAGAATGTATTAAAAGTGCAGACGATAAACTAACATAACTATGTGGCAACTATAATTGCAATCTACTGTTCCCAATTCATATATTCTTTGCATAAACTTACAAAAATTCAAAAATATATATATTTTAGTATCCAAAAAAGGCTTTAATCGATTGGGAAACTCATCAAATTATCTGTATATAATATTGAATTATCAATAAAGTAATCAATAAATACCTCATACAATCCCTCAATCCCCAAACATATATTCTTTGCATAAACTTACAACAATTCAAGACGAATAAAATACACATATTCAAGTATCTTAAAATACATTAATCTGTTAGGAAATTCATCAAATTATCTGTATAATATATTAAATTATCAATAAAGAAATCATTAAATACAGTTACCTCATACATTCCCTCAATAACTCTGCAACTTGGCTATCATTTAATGGCCAAGTTCATTCACAACTTCTGCGTTTCATTTCGTGATACCCTGCCATAATAATAATAACCCCAACACGTTCATTTTGCTCATTTCATTGTAACTAGAAAACATTCGAATAGATGCGAGAAACGTGCGACAGTTAGTCGAAAAAGTGTTAATGGAACAATCGTTGACAGTTTTAATGGACGCACGAACGTTTCTCAAAGCAATTAAGATAAAATATCTTCATTTCACAGACAATGTGGCCGTAAAACTCTCGTTCTGTTCGGCGAAGCCTCAAAAACCTCCAAAAATAAAACTAAACAAAGTTTGAGCGAAAAGTTTTTGAGCTCAGTGTAAGCCGGGGAGAGCGTCTTGAGTGAAAGAGGGGGAGAGAGAGAGAGAGACGCAGCTTGGGGGCTTCAGATACATCCAAACATACGTCATCCACCCTCAGAGAGCGTTAATGATAGTCGATTGTGTGTGAGTGTGTGAGTGAGGTTATGTCTGCTTTTTGGGGGTGTTGCTGACGTTATTAAAGTCAAAATAGACAGCGGCAACACAGGACAATGTGCAATTCGATTGTACTAAGGGTAGATTCAACAGACCCGCCTCCACTCTCCTCTCAACTCAACTCATCTCATCTGTTCCCTCGTCTCATCTCATCTCGTCTCGTCTCGTTTGTTGTTGTTCTGGCGTGTCTGGTCTGCGTCCTCTGGGGGTTAAGTTAAGGCGCCGCTGCGTCACAAGGACAACAGGAAGCGGCAGAAGAAAACATGCATTCGGGCGTTGAATAAATTCTCAAAGAACAAATTGAAATTCAATAAAGAAAACCGGAACGAACGCGAGCGAACAAGTCAAGGCAAGCAGGCAGGCGGGCAGGCGCAGCAGGCAATTTCATGCCGGAAGTGGCAGCAGGCAGGATATGCAGGATATGACGGGCAACAGCCTGTCGCTGTAGACAGAGATAGACAGAGAGAGGGAGGGAGGGAGAGAGGGACAGTCTCGCCTTGACACAGCGAAAAGAACTTGGCAAATAAATAAAGCAAATTTATGAAAATACGCTATAAATGCTTTGCAAACCTCAGCAGAAAGGAGTCAAGCAGAAGCTGAAGAAGCAGTGGAAGAAGATGCAGTGGAAGAAGAGGGAGCAGCAGAAGAAGAGAGAGAAGAAGGACCCCGAAAGGGCACACAAATTACACATGTCGACACTTTATTAAGAACACCCGCGTCTCGCATCGATGCCGCATCAAAAAACATTTGGTTTTGCGGCACCGCAACGAGCTGATCCCGAGCTCCACTCACAGTCGACCGACGGCTATAAAATGTCAACCCCTTACCCTGCCCCTACCTCTGCACCTCTCACCTCTCCTCTCCATTACCCCTTACAACCCAGCTGTCCATATGTTAAGGGCGCAGCAACAAAAAGTAGGAGGTAAAAACTGCAGAGAGAGAGAGAGTGTAAAAAAGGCAAAAGTTGGCAGCCCCGCAACCTTAACCCTTGCCTGGCCAGCCAAATTGTTGAGGCTACCACACAAATTATGCCGAAAGCGTACAAAAAAAACAGAGAGAGAAAGAAGCAGAAGAGCTGCGCAAAGTGGAATGCAAAAAGAAGACAAGGCAACGCGAGAGAAGGGTCTCTCGTGTAGTTGTAAATGCCGCGGGCAATGCTACGGAATGTGACAGCGAGGTGGAGAGAGGGGGGTGGAGAGGGAGCGAGGAAAACGGGCACTGAAGAGTGGCAACTCTGACACACATCGTATAATTTTAATGGAAATTCATAATGAACGTCGCTTTAAAAAATTTCATGTAGCCAAAGGTGACACAGCACGCAAATTAAGCCCAATGCTCTCCGTTGCTGGAGACTTTTAGGGTCTCCAAAGCGGGTCCAGGTTAGGGTTAGGGTGGGGGGTTGGGTTCGAGTTGAGGACCCGGGGCTATGTGAATGTTCTCGCTTCGTTTGGCAGTGAGTAAAGTGTTGTTGTCAAAGGGGGCACGCAATTCACATTCACAGTTCGCCACATTTTCTGGAAAGAAGGGGGGAAGGACTTACGATCGGAGGATGACCACGTAATTAGCCATTGAAATTAACGCAAAAAGGGACAGCTGGAGATGAATATGAATGTGAATGCATATGAATATGAATGTGATTAAGGATTATGCGCATTAAAATGAATGAGATGATGGTTTTCAGGGTTTGAAAAGGGAATTTGAATTGAAATGAGTAGAATTAATTGAAAATGTGAATAATTTAAATATATTATATGCAGGTGAATATAAATATGTAGAAGTTAAGGGAAGTGACCTTAACTGCAGAGAAGATCTTCATGGTAACTGATGGTTCTATAACTGTGCCTTTGGCTAGGTGAATTTCCATTGACTTTAATGAAAATATTTATTTATTTATTTATTTTATTTATTGTCGACTAATGACAGTCGACTGGGAAAAGAGTTAACAATAAAAATTAAGAATTAAAACTGTTACATTAATAATAATTTTTAAATGAATGAATGTAATGAAATGTAAATGAATTAAAAAAATTATTAATATTATCTGCTTTACATTTAAATATATTAAATGATTTCTTTTGTGTTAGCTATTTCAATGGGAAATGCACTAATCAAAGACTTTATTTGAAACAAAAAACGGAGTTGTCTCCGTGCTTATCTTCAATGTGAAGATACAGATCGAAGCACGCGGATCCGAAGAGCTGTAGTCATAGAATTTGATAGAACACTGTACGTAAAAAGAAGTAAAGAAGATAATTATTGTAGGTCCAAAGAGTTTTGAAAATATCATTTAAGTGTTTTCCAAATGCATCATTCAGATATTTGTAGTTTGTTATTTACCAAATAATGTCTTAATGAGATGTGAATAACATATAAAGCTCAAAATGCATTTAAACTGGAATACTTAGTACAGACTTCTAATTCTTCTTCTAAATTAAATTGTACCTTTTCTTATACTTAGTTATTTACTTATATATTTCAAACTTATTCTTCAGCTTAATATTCTTCAAGACTGCAAAACAATAATGCAACTTTTTAGATTATAAATTCCGTATACTCGTATACAAATACAAAATATATATTTCTCTTTGTCTTTAACACTGTCAACTTCCGTAGAACCTTCTATACTATACTACATACATATGTAAGTCTTCTAGCCACTTCTAGCTGCATTCTAGTTACTTCCTT
Organism: Zaprionus vittiger; assembly: GCA_018904025.1. NCBI lineage: Eukaryota > Metazoa > Arthropoda > Insecta > Diptera > Drosophilidae > Zaprionus > Zaprionus vittiger. Next base: position 19,801,602 of record JAEIFQ010001142.1, on the reverse strand, counting down.
TTACTTATTCCTCAGAAGTGTAATACATAAATACAACTTGAAAGCTATTAAAAATATTAAATACTCTATGTTTCTCTATTTCTTTTTCCTTTTTTGAATCCTGCTTGCTCTTCCCTACTAGCCTCATTCTCGTTTCACGTATCTCCCTCCGTCTTCTTCGCCTGCTGTCTTTGGTTGCTCGACTAATCTCAGCTAATGCCAGCTAAATGCTAACAACTTAAAACCAACTTAAACTCCCATACTTACAGTTGTCTATCTCTGTCTCTGTCCCTTTCTCTCTCCCCCCTCTCTTTCTCTGTCTCCTTCTCTGTCATATAACATATACCGCTAACCACTTGCCATATACTCTGACATACTCGTCTGCCTGCCCTAAAGACTCGGGCAAATATTTATCGGATCGCTTAACATGCGAGGCACGTACGCAGCGGGTAGAAGGGGGAGAGAAGAGATGAGAGATGAGAGAAGAGCAAGAGAGCATGAGGCCTGCATATAGAGAGGGACAACGTGACGTTGACACTCATGCCATGGCAACTTTTCCAGTTGCCCGCGGTCAGAGTCACGCAGCTGACGCACAAGGCAGCAACAGCAACAACAACAGCAACAACAACAGCAACAACAACAGCAACAACAACAGCAACAACAACAGCAACAACAACAGCAACTACAACAAGGGGAACAGCAACACGAAGCACTACAGCAACCACAACAACTACAACAACCACAACCACAACAACAACCATAGTAACCCACATAAAGCAGCCCGAACCAATCAAGCTGAAACAGGCTTCAACTTGAACATTAACCGAAAACAAATTAAACAATTTGTAACTGTAAATGGCTGGCAACAATGCTGCCAACTACAAATGTTGCTAGGCAGTTTGGCCAAGCAACATAGAATCTAATGTTGAGTGTTTGTTGCTAAGCATATGTTGCGCAAGCTTAGAATGTTGCTAAGGTTAACTAAGCTAGACTTGAAGTGGATGTGTCTGCAATATGTTGACAGTCTTCAAGGGAAACTGGCATGGCAACATGTATACAATAGTTAATTGTTGCTGAGGTAGCTAGAATGACAGCTGGCAATATTGTGCATGTTGCTTACTGCGCTGCATGTATACAACAGGGAATTGTTGCTAAGTTGCTATAATTGCTACTGGCAATGTTGTGCATGTTGCTGACTGTGCAACATGTATACAACATATGCAAATACAACAACATGTTGCGCAGTTTGCTAGCACTGCTGCTGCCAATGTTGCCAGACCAGGCTGCAATTGCTGCCAGTCTTGTGCTTCCTCTTTCAACCTCCTCCTTTTGTTGTGCTGCTTCTTTGCCACATTCAAACCTGTAGCTGAGCCGCGCTGCTGCTGGCACGTTTCCACAACTGCCGCTGCGCTGCTGACATTGACGCTGACACTGGCAGCAGCAGCAGCAGCAGCAGAGCGCAGACTGCAGCAGGCGGAGCAGCAATTTGCAATTTGACATTTTGGCAGCTCGCTCTGCCTGTCTTTCTCTCTCTCTCTCTCTCTCTCTCTGCCTGTCGCAGTCTCCATCTATCTCTCTATCTCTCTCCCCTTCACTATCTCTCTGTCTACCTCTCTCTGTTTGCATCTCTCTCTTTCTGCCTCTTTCTCCTTCTTATTCTCCTCTAATTGCATCGAGTGGACACGCTTCGTTTAGTTGCAACTTGTGCATAATTTGACATATTAATTTTTAGTTAGATGCCACAAAATGACAACACAATATGCCCTGCAAAGCATGCCCCCAACTTCCACACTCCCCTTTACACTCCTCCTCTTCTAATCCCCCTTCCATGCCACCCGCTGTTCTTAAACTGTTTCTTTTGGCCACATGTAGCGCACTCGCACAGTTGGTGGCACTTTCTTTCAATTTCTGTGCTTGATTCTATTTAAATGCGCTCTGTTCGAGACATCGTTTGACGTCTCTTCACGTCTCTTCACGTCTCTGCACCTCTTTTCTCTGCCCCCCTCTCTTTGTCTCTTCTCGTATAATTTAATAAATTTATGAAATTTAATAGACAGAAACGTGTTCGCTTGCCACAAATTGCGGTGGGTCTGCCAGCTGGAGTCGGAGCTGGAGTTGAAGACTGACTAGGTATCAGAGCTGGTTCCGGAGTGTAGCCTGAGTGGGCGTGTCAGTCAGTCTGTGTGTTTGTCGAAGCATGAAAATGATTATGCTGCAAGAAAACCAAACCGAAGACAAGTCGTGGAAATAACAATGGAAATTGTGCTCGGCTCTGTGACCTTGTTTAATCAATGTTCTTGGGATTTTGAAAATATTATAGAAATATTATACAAATTACCCAAACGATTAGGGGGAGATTTTCAGGCCTAACCAGTTCGCTGTGCATACAAATTTTTGATAAATTATGTTCATTATGCAAGAGTCAAACGATTCATAACCGATTAAAATATAAGATATACAAAACTTGTTTTCTAATCAATATAAGGCGCTGTTTCGGAACTGGTTCACTGTCTTACAAAATGGTTAATCGAAACATTTTGTAAAGGCGATCCAGACTGAATTATAATTAATATAGATGACCATCATTTTGTAGTATATCAAGAGGAACTTGTTGCCAGTTTCGATTTCAGTTTAGAAAATCGATACCATCATGCATTGACAATCGCTTAATAAACAAACCTTTTGTAAATGCTTTAAAAAAGGTTTTTTAATTGAATTCACTGTGAAATAATATAAACTGTTTTGTAGAAAGATAAAAGATGTAAAATGCTACCAAATATTATAAACATGCACAAAAGCTACAATCGTGTGTACTCGATTGTGGATATACCCGATACAAACCTGTCCAAAATCATTTCATAAATATTGAACTTTTATTATTAGCGTATTTTGTGCTGCATACTTTGCACGGCTCGGAAATAAGTACATATTTAAATCGATTTCTTAACAAACTTCTATGTTAATTATAGAATTGCAACCAATCAGCAATCATTTAGGCATTAATAGTTAATGTTTTTACCAAAAATGAACTGTCATGCATAAACATTAAGCTTATAATTGGCTTTTTATCCATTTACGGAGTCAAATTCTAAATTAAAGTTGATCTGCGTGCAATAATAACAAATATGGACAGCAAATTTGGTAGCTCGAAATATTATAATTTTTGAGATCTAGGTGTTCATACAGACAAATATTTATAAACATACTTATAGTATACAATAATCAGATTCCAATTTAATTGAGATGCTTTAAAGTTGCAAAATAATTCTTCAGAAAGGAATTAAAAATGCAAGGAAATATCTGATCAAGGCTTACATACATAATTTCAATTGTACCGAAGGAAATAAAAGATATTCGATATGTTTGACAATCAAATTGCATCAACTAGAATTTCAGATATGTTACACAACCGATAAAGAATGTCAAAAACACTTAATGAAAACTCTAAATTCTTAGTTCTTCTATACTATACTGTATCAATGATTCACATTCGTTTCATAGTGCATATTTCAAGACTTTAACAATACTCTTGCAATCGATTTAAAGTCGATAAACGATTAAAAGCCTCTTAGCACCCTGTTGTGATCGTTTAACTGTCTCTTTTTTTACAACCGTTTTGAACATCTTGCTATAGCATACTCTAATTGCTGCGACTTTCTAATACCCATCAATGACACTTTTTGTTTTAGACACAAGTCGAGAACTTAAGAGCCTCAGTTCGAAGACTCGTGTAATTTCCGTCATTAGGCATACATCACGCTCAACTCATTAAAAGACCTTGTCAATGAGGCAGGTTGTCGCTGTCTCTCTCTCTCTTCTTTATATGTGTCTCTGTCTCTTCTCTGTCCCTGTTTTTTTTTCAGTCTCCGTCTCTGTCTCTGCTCTATGTCTCTGTCCCTGCTCTCTGTCTGAAACGGTAATTCCGTTTGGTAGTGTCGCCGTATCGACTAACAAGCAGACGGTCCACTTTTAAGTAAGCCCCCCCCCCCTGTCATTCTCCCCCTTCTAAGAACATGAACAACCTGGCATACGAAATATTACAACAATTTGCATAGAACCGAAGACTGTTACGATTTCTCTTCTCTTTCTTGCTGTTGTTGCCTCTATTGCAGAGATGCAGATACGCCACGAGACTCGAGTCGAGTCGAATCGAGCTGAACTGAACTGAGTTGAGCTGGCTGAGGACTAACGGCACTTGGAAGTGTGCGGCAGATGCATCGATGAGGCTGCACGGGATCCGATGCGATGCAATGCGATGCGATGAGGTTGCTGCTGTGAACAGTTACACTGTGGAGGTGCAGGCAGGCGGGCGAGGCAAGGCGAGGCAAGGAGGCAGGCAGGCAGGCGTCGCGCGTCGAGCCGGTTCTTCCTCTGCTGTTGTCTCCCTCGCACATGACTCTCCACCATCAATAATAATTACAAGAACAACAACGAGTTATGGCAGGTGGCAGAGGCGAAACAACAGAAAAACAAGTAGAAGCGGCAATGAAAGAAGAAGAAGAGGAGGAGTAAACGGAGTAGAGGGAGGAGAAAGAGAGAGAGAGAGAGAGAGGGAAGAGAAGCCTTTGAACTGACCAAAAAGTGGCAAGGAAAAGTGAACAAAGCATTCAGTGCTGCCTGTCTTGGCTTTTCTTACATTTTCCCCATCTTTTTCTCTGTCTCCCTCCCTCTCTCTCTTCTCTTGTCCCATTGTGAATGCTCTTTGATATAATGCTGGAAATTATATATCATTTGAATAATAACGCATCGAATTACGTAAAAATGCCATATAATCGATATGACAGCTGAGAGGGAAATGCCCGAGGAAGGCGAATGATCTTCTTCGTCGCGGACGATTGCTGGAAAGTACATTGACTGGCATGGGATGCGATATGCCTGTGAATGCTTTAGTACAGCTCCAGAAGAGCTATCAAGCATGGCAGTTTCTTGGGGAAAACCTCTACAGATATACGTATGAAGAATTTCTATGCAATATGACTGCAGAAAATACTATAGTTATAGCTATAGATACAAAAGTAACTTATAGTTACAATGTATACCAATAATACACAAGTAACAGGTAGATTTTATTATCAAATCATATCGTGGATACCAGATAGTTAAGTAAAAGATAGATTTTTTTAGGAAAGTATCTTTTAGAAACATCTGTAGCCGACAGATACAAAAGTATCTAAAAGATACAAAATATACAAGCGCATTACCAAGGGAAAATAACTCGTAAATGCAAGGGTCGTTTGATAAGTCCGTGACTTTTTGTATTTGCCGCGCACCTGCTCTAAATACAACACTGCTCCTGTCAGCAGTTATCGATTAACAGCTGACTGTAAAATTTTGAGAAAGCTGCGTTTTTTGGTTTGCGTTTTATAGGCATTGAAAGCAGACGATCTCGTGAATTTTAACGAAAATGGAAAAAAGTGAATTTCGTGTGCTAATTAAGCATTATTTTTTGCGTAAAAAATCCATCACCGAAACCAAGGAAAGACTTGATAAATATTATGGGGACTCTGCACCATCAATTTCAATGGTTAAGAAATGGTTTACTGAGTTCCGTTGTGGTCGTACCAGTACAAGTGATGCCGAACGTTCAGGTCGCCCAAAAGAGGTCGTCATGCCAGAAATCGTCGACAAAATCCATGGAATGATATTGGATGATCGGAGAATGAAAGTGCGTGAGGTAGCTGAGGCTGTAGGCATCTCAACTGAACGGGTACATCACATTTTACATGAATATTTGGACATGAAAAAGCTTTCCGCGCGATGGGTGCCGCGATTGCTCACACACGACCATAAGCGCAACCGTGTGACCATTTCAAAGGAGTGTTTGGCGATGTTCAACCGCAATCCAAACGAATTTTTGCGCCGTTTCGTTACCGTAGACGAAACATGGATCCACCACACCACACCAGAGACCAAAGAACAATCAAGACAGTGGGTTTCTCCGGGTGAACGTGCACCAAAGAAGGCCAAGGTGGGTCTGTCGGCCAACAAGGTCATGGCCACAGTTTTTTGGGATGCACAAGGTATCATTCACATCGATTACCTTGAAAAGGGTAAAACGATCACCGGCGAATATTATTCAGAGCTTTTGGACAGATTCGATATTGATTTGAAGCAGAAACGACCGCATTTGGCGAAAAAAAAAGTGCTGTTCCATCAGGACAATGCACGGGTGCACACGTGTGTAGTCAGCATGGCAAAATTTCATAAATTGGGCTACGAACTGCTACCCCATCCAGCATATTCTCCAGATTTAGCCCCCTGTGACTATTTATACCCTTCGACCATTGAAAATGGTCAAAAAAGGGTATACTAACTTTGTGCAAATGTATGTAACAGGCAGAAGGAGGCGTCGGAGACCCCATAAAGTATATATATTCTTGCTCAGGATCACAAGCCGAGTCGATTGAGCCATGTCTGTCTGTCTGTCCGTCTGTCCGTCTGTCCGTCTGTCCGTCTGTCTGTGTGAACGCACAGATCTCAGCTATTATAAAAGCTAGAGCTACCAAATTTGGCAGGAAGACTCCTGTGTACTATAAGCTGATCAAGTTTATTTCAAATGTTAGGTGCCACGCCCACCGCCCCCGCAAATCAATAATTTAATTTTTGAACTCAATTTGTAAGCGCTGTATATAAGATACAACTTTCAGACTTTAACATATACTAAGCTTATTAAAATATCTATGTATTCTCGAAATTTCAATCCGATCGGACAATTAACACAGAAGTTATTTAAGAATGTATGTGCATAAAACCAAGTTCTTGTATCAGCTAACAAGGGAGGCGGGCGAGCGCAAAGCGCGAGCGCCATCTGTCGGCAATAATTTAAAAGCATATGCATATGTATATGTGTACATACATAGGAACGTAGGTCGAAGGGTATCCCACTGTCGCGTGCAGCGCGACTGTGGCTTTTTCTATTTTTTTTGTTTCCAAACATGAAGAAATGGCTCGGCGGTAAGAGATTCGGGTCAAATGAAGAGGTCATCACAGAAACAAACGACTATTTTGAGGGCCTTGAGAAAACCTATTATTTGGAAGGAATAAAAAAATTGGAAAAACGCTGGACTAAATGTATAGAGCTAAAAGGAGATTATGTTGAGAAATAAAACGCTTCTTTGACGAAAAAAATATATTTTATTCAAAAAGTCACGGACTTATCAAACGACCCTCGTATATACAGTAGTATATACATACATATACATACATACATATATAAAGTAAAGTAACTTAGAGATATAAAAGTATCTCAATTAAACAAAAGTTACCGCAGGAGTTTATAGTTACAGAAATATTCTAGAGTCAAAGAATCTCGTAGATACAAAAGTATCTTACAGATACAAAAGTATCTTACAGATACTTAAGTATCTTATAGATACAAAAGTATCTTACAAATACGAAAGTATCTTACAGATATTAAAGTATCTTACAGATACAAAAGTATCTTATAGATAGAAAAGTATCTTACAGATACAAAAGTATCTTACAGATACAAAAGTATCTTACAGATACAAAAGTATCTTACAGATACTTAAGTATCTTATAGATACAAAAGTATCTTACAAATACGAAAGTATCTTACAGATACAAAAGTATCTTATAGACACAAAAGTATCTTACAGATACAAAAGTTATAGAAACATCAATATCCAAGTATCTTATAGATGCTCAAAATACTAATAGATTCCTTAGTCAGAGTATCTTACAGATACAAAAGTACATCAGCGATATACATAGATTTGTATGCATAAGTATCTTGCAGATACAGAAGTATCTCAAAGTACCAAAACATAAAAAAAGATTTATTGTCAAGGTATCCCGTGGATACAAAAGTTTCTTACAGATATTACAGTTAAAGTAACATTTTAAATTTTGATTCTCTCCTTGAAGTATCTGCTGAGCCTTCAAGCTCTTTTCTGAACACTCTTTAAAAATACTTCCCTCCCGCTTCTCTTCTCGCTTTAAAAAAGGTTTTGCCTTGTCGCCTTGTGCCCTCCCTTCCCTTCTCCCTCCCTATGATGGCAACTGATAAATGTTGCTTTACAATAAATTGAATACCGAATGCTGAATCATCAGAGCATCCGCAGACAGGGAACGAAGGACAGAGACGACTCTGTCGGACTGTGCTGGACTTGACCTCCCCCACAAAAGCCAGGCCACTTCCTGGCTCAGTGGCTGGACAGGGGAAGTGAGAATCGGAAAAAAGCGGCGAAAACTGGCCGGGGAAAGCTTTATTAAAAGATAGTTTTTCATTGACAGCAACATTTTCCAGCAATTGAATATCAGACGAGGCACAAAGCGCATTCACCAATGCGTATGAAAATGTGTTTTTTCTCTTCACTCTCCTTTCCTCTGTCTCTCTCCTCTGGTTCGATTTCCATGCTGAAAATTAATGAGACTGACAGGCTTTTGACGCAATTTGATGCCCCGCAGCTTTGGCGCTTTTATAAATATTGAAATCATTTATCAGCGGACAGACAAAAGAAACACCGCAGAGGACCCAGAGCTGACCCCGAACTCGAACCCAAATGATGACTCCTCTATCCTCAGTCAGTCCGGCGAATTCAATGGAACCTTATCGACAGTCAGTGTGGCAAGGGGGGTCCAGAAAAAAATACAGCATAATAAATAAATGAGAATAAATGCGGCAAATGTTGTAAATGCAAAGCGAGCACAAGTTGCCGCATTATCTGAGTTTTTTAGTTCGCGATTCTTCTATAGTGCTTTTTTCTTTCTCGTTCTCGCTTTGCTCGATTAATCTGGCATATATTTTCGAAGCGATTTTCACAGTCTGCAAATTATTATACGAGAGCTCTATATATAGTAGATATCGCGGGCAGACAATAGCAACACGAGTGGCCCGTCAGTTGAGTTGGTTAAGTAAAAAGCTGTTAATTGATTGGGATTCGCATGGAGTGGAGCAGTTAATTGGAGATATTGCAGTCAAATAAATATTATAAATATTATTTTATAATATTTATATATAAATACTAAGAAGAGAACAATTTAAAATAGATACGAGTATATAAAATACATTTCTTTTGCTATCGTATTATATTATATATAATCAACTGCAACGAATTGTTCACTGCCTTCTGAGCTCAGCTTTCTGCTTATCAGCCTTTAGGGTGCACTGCTATATATATTTTGAATATCTAACAAGAAAGTACTGTTATATATGCATATACACACATTAGAGCACACTCGACTTTCGTGCTTGTCTTATATGGTACAGTGGGTCTCAACTAGAATATGAATATATATATATATATGTATATGAATATATGTATATGCATATATAACAGTACTTACTTGGTAGATATTCAAAATATACGTAGATAGTTTGTGAGGTCTGCCACGCCTTCTGCCTGTTACATTCATATTCGGTTAGCACAAAGTTAGAATACCCTTCTAGAGGGAATAACTTGAGGGTATACTAACATGATGACAATTGTAGCTTGAGCTGTTTAACAGAATCTCATTTTACTGCCTACACTCTATACTTATTCAAAATAGTCTATGCACATATCAAATGAGTCTGTCTATCTCTCTCGCACTACCATTCTTTCTTTCTCTCTGAGTCTCTATATCTCTCGATAATGCAACAGGCCCGCATAGGAATTGCCTGAGCTTAAAAACGCCGCTGGAAATTTGCACTAAATTACATGGGTTAAAACTCAAGCAGGGAAGGAAAGGGAGTATAAAAAGAGAGGGAAAGGTGGAGAGAGATTGGCAGTGGGAAATAGAGGGAATTGTCAGAGAGGGAGCTGCAGCTTGACCACCAAACCCAGTGAAGGGAAGAGGGAGAGAGATGCCACTGACAGAGAGCAGCGCTGTCATCGTTAGGCCAGAGATTGTGGACTGTTTGCATCAGGGTACTCTAACTGGCGAGTTGGGGAAGGGAGAGAGGGGACTGCATAGGTGCCGCCTAGTCGAAACTTGGCTGAAATAAATACGAAATCATTTGTATATTTCAGAGTTTTGTAGTTTGTGTTCGAAATGCTAAAACATTTATCGCTGTCGCTGCAGCAAAGGTGCAGGCAGCAAGCTTGCTGGCCAAGGGGGGAGGGGCTTACTCTGGCAAATGGTCTGCCAGCGGATGAACCGATGAGGCTGCAGCTCCCCTCATCCCATTCTCATTCCATCGTTAGGGCCATTTTTGTTTAGACTGCAAACTGTGAGATAAATGGCGCTGTATCTGTATCTGCGCTGCATCAGTGCAAGTATCTCAAGCTCGACTCCCGACTCCCGACGCTGCTGATTACAGCGCATTCGCATTCGCCACACTCGAGCTGGAAAAATGGAAATGAAAACGCAGTTGGGCTGTTCCGCTTAAAGTGTTAAAATAAAAGCAGAAAAAAGCTGAAAAAACTGAAGGAAATTCTGGGAAGCTGCATCTGATGCTGCTGTTGTTGTTGTTATTGTTGTTGCGGCTGTGTGTGAAAAATTATGGCAGACGACTGTGAAAAATTGTTGCAAATAGTTTGCCGTAAATGTTTTCCAGCAAGTCCGTGCCAGGCCGAGCCTAGGCCCGTCTGCAGTGGGCTCTATCAGTATTCGCTCACTGCACTCGTGCGGGTATTCATAGTGAGCTTTGAGTGCGCTTCGAATGCCATCGATGATGTCAGCCAATGGAGTGGCAAGTGGCAAGTGCCGCCGCGCATGTTGCATGCCACAAGCTGGCAACTTCGAGTGCCGCATTTCCCAGACAAAAATTAAATATAGTTCCCCCGTACGTGACTTGTCTGCAAGAGCCCCACCTTCCTTTCGATCAGAAAGGCATCAGCTAAATGATTTAAGTGATTGTACAGGGGTATATAGTATATCTATATACTAAGCATGTGTTCTTCTGTCTGTTGCAAACTAATATACCCTCTAATTCAGTACACATAAGGTCAATGTGATTTGAACCGGATTCTGCCTAAGCGCAGGTCAAGTTCACTGTCTACTTGTGATAACGCGCATCATGCCACACCACATTGACGTCAGTTTTCTTCTTATCAGTAATGACTATTCGCAGGCATCTATAGACGATGCGAGCTATAAAAGACGCGAGTCTGCACTCAGAAGATCATTGTACCTATTTGTCTTGTACTAAACAGAATATATTCGAATTAGAGTTCCGCGAAAGTGTCACATTGAAATGAGAATTATTTTTGTTATCCTTCTCTGCCTGGTCCTGGCCTATAAAGGCCCTACTATGGCAGCTATCAATCAACAGGTGAGGAAAGGATCATTGAATAGAATCATAGTTGAATCAGAATAAGAATTGGTAGTGACCATTTTAAATTGTTTTTGTTTTTACCAGTCTCGTTTAAGATCTCTACAAGATGATCTACTTCAAAGTTGCAAATCCTATGAAAAGTTTTGTACGGAGAATAATAAACTATTAAGAAATCATATCGAACTTGTTACTAATTCAATGGCGGAGATGGCAATCAACTCATGTGGAAAACTAGACAATCAGGTTAAGATACTCATGGCGGATGAGATTGAGCTTCAGAAGCAGTTGGAAAGTAAGAATGACCAAATTAGGCAGTTAGAGAAGAATATGAAAAAGGTAGAAATGGAGAATATGAATTACAAATCGAAGGAGGACTCCATGGCAGCACGGCAGGAAGAGTTAAGAAAGCAGCAAGTAATAATCGAACAACTACTAAAGAATCTATTTATGAAGGAACATACTGAGATAGCGCAAATAGAAGCGGAGCTCAGTTCGGAAGGTGAAAAACTTCTAAATTGCAACATGGAGTTAGAAGGTAAAAGAAACGCACTTGTTGAAAAAGATCAAGAGATAAATAAACTGCACACCGAACTGAAGAAATCTGTTGACAAACTCGAAAGCAGGAATCCAGCGAGCTGCATTGCCAGGGATTCGTCGGGGGTGCAGAATGTTACCCTCTCGAAAGGTTATACTTTTGAGGTGCTATGCAACTCTGAAATAGCGGGTCCTGGATGGACCGTTATACAGCAGAGAATCAATGGCGGAGTAGACTTCAACAGGGACTGGGAGGCATACCGGAATGGGTTTGGGGACTTCTGGGACGGGGACTTCTTCCTCGGCCTGGAGAAGATAAACAGATTGACCACAGAGCAACCCCACGAACTTTACATTCACTTCACCCGGTTCGATGGCAGTACATACTTTGCCTGGTACGACGAGTTCGCCATTTCGGGAGAAGAGGATAAGTACAGAATGAGCAAGTTGGGTAAATTCAATGGTACAACAACAGACCAATTGAGATACCACAAAGATATGAGATTTTCAACATATGATCAGGATAACGATGATCATGATTATGCTAACTGCGCAGAATATTTGCATGCAGGCTGGTGGTACGGGGCCTGTGCTGCGAGGTAAGCTTGTTTTTACCCACATTATTATATCTGAAATTATATTTTATTTTTTTGTCGTTACAGCCTTTTGAATGGAATATACTATCAAACTGAAACAAAAAATGAGAAAAGCATTCACTGGAAAAATTTAATAGTACTGAAACACGTAAGGATGATGATTCGGCCCAAAGTGGCTTCACAATACAAAAATTAAAATCTTCTTAAAATATTCAATTGTTTGTTTAGAAATGTTAACTTCACTTTTCGATTATAAGCTTAGTAAAAGCCAATTTCAATTTAAAATAAAGAGCATATAAAAAATAAAACCAAGACTTGTTGCTTAGTTCTTTTAGTTCTGTATAACCTCCAATCCCCCCACTACCCGCTCTCCATCATTTTTTAGCTTTAAGCCATTTGTCAAGCCAGCATGGCATGGTCCATAGAGGCTAGACCAGATAACTATGTCGAAATAGCAGAAGCACCTAAAAAAGTCAACTGGCAAAACAGAAATGGCACCGAAACAGAAATTTAGACACATTCATCTGCCCAAGTTACCTATCCCCAAATCCACCGACCTCAGTGAGAATTTATTGGCAATGGCGGAAAACAACAACAGCGCGAGCTTCACTTGAGCGCAAACAGTGCCTGCCAAACGTACAACAACAACCGTCCGAGTGGGGAGAAAAACAATGAAAAGTGGCAACTGCAAAATAAAATTCAATGAGTCGCATAGGCCAAAATAACCAAACAGTTTGGATACCCTGTAAATTGGCAACAGAGTGGGAAGTATTGGGCTGCAAGCAAGGTGACTGTTTATTATATGTATATACCATACATATATATTATTATATTATATTATATTATTTTATTATATATTTATAGATATTGCAAGCTCGCCTTGCAGTCGAGAAATCTACAGGGTGTCATACAGCTAGCCTTCTCTCACGTGTATGCCCTGCCAGCCCAATATCTCATTCAGGAATTTACAGGGTATAATGCAGTTTTAGTCTCCCATCTACCTCTCCTCACTCTGTCTGTCTCTCTCACTCTCTGTCAACACAGAAATGTTTGCAGAAGTCGCCATGAAAAGCAAATTAAGCCGTCAACCAAAACTGAAGCATAGCCAAAAGCTAACCTATGCACCTATGCACCATGCCACGCCCACAAAATAAAATGAAAAAACCCAAGAGGGGGCGTACAGTTTTTACACAAACTGTTTGTACGAAATTCGTAAGAGAAAGAGAGTGAGAGAGAGAGAGAAGTACAAATGTGAGTCGCAGGCACAACTTTCAATGAGTCGTGGGGCGGAGGTAGGTTAACTCTTCAGCATCACTGTCTGGCCCCCTCTGCCAACACTTAGCCTCAGCTCGACCCCCGTCTAGCCATGTTTAAGGGTTTAGATGCGCACGGAATGGTAAAGTTGCCAAACTTTGACAGGTTTTCGCTCGGTTTTCCCGGGTTTTCTCGGCCAAAAATTTCAGTTTGGTAATTGCAAAATTTGTGCGACTGGCGCGTTGCAGATAATGGAAACTTTTGGTGCCGAGTTAATGCCACTCGAAATTGTCAAGAAGGGGGAAGGGGGAAAGGGAAGGGAAGTAGTAGTAGTGGGAATCGACTACCAGGTAGAGCAAAAGTTTTATTAAGAAACAGCTGAAAATGCGACATTCGCTAGCGAATTATTTGCGTATTTATGCTAAGAGTTTTTGACCCTTTGGGGTTTGCGTGTGGGTTCCCCTAGGACTCAAAACTTTGTCGATTGGCTTTTCGGGGTAAGCTGCGAAAGTTTCCCTGGCGAGCTTTGACAGCACCCTCTTCTCGGTACGGCGAGTTTCGAACTTAATCTCACTGGACTTAGGCTTGATAGATGAGTTGGAATATTGAAGACAGAACTAAGATTTACATACCTGCAATGAGAAGAAGAGAGGGATTAAATTAGAACTGGTAGATATACCATATATATAATCTATATACATATTATCTGCACACTCTATATTCAATATATATATACTCTATATAGTGAGTTCCCTGTCGAATAAGTTCAACCTCAATTCAGGCTATAAACATGTTCTGGCTTACCTCAAATTTGGAGCATATTCAAAACGTTCTCCAGACGCAAATGCAGCTGCCTTTCTACACTGCACAGTTTCATCTTGATATTACAATTTGCCCAGTTGCTTATTAGAGAACCCGCCCCACAATTGGCAACAAGTATGCTACAGTGACTGCCAGCAGCTTTCGCCTAATGCATTTCGAAAGTAACTGCATAAAATCGCTCAATTTGCTGTCCTCAGCAGGAAAAGAGAGACAGAGTAAGTGAGGGGAGGCAACTGTTTTCTTGCCTATTTACTACCCACTTTAACCTAATTTCATTAGAGAGGAAGAAGAGTGTGAGGCGGGAGACGAGAAAACTTTTACCTGTCGTTGCTAACTCAATTAAGCGACGACCCCAAAAATACATAGAAGGAGATACAAATCCAAATGTAATAATAAAACAGGCTTCTGAACGACGAGTCCAGTCAAACCTCGCACTCTCACTCAGAGCAGGAGAGCAGTAAGAGAGGCATAAAGAGAGTGGGGGGAGGGGGAGAAGTAGAAGCAAGGGGAGTGCGAGATGAGTTCCACATGCATGTCAAGTGTCTGCGACTATTTCTCCTTCTACTCTCCCTCTTCATCTTCGCACATAAAAATCCAATTTTCGTAATTAAAAAAAATAAAAGCTATGCGAGGAAGAAGAAGAAGCAGCTGCCTGTTTCTGGGTATCTTTGGGTCTTGGGGTCTTGGGGATATGGAACGGGGCATTGCCGCCGGACACAGCAAAACGAGTCTCATCTCATTAGAGCATAAACAAACACACACGCACTCGTCACAGTAGCGAAAACACTTGAGAGCTCGAATAATAATAAAAACTGAATAGACAGATATACAAAGTATATATAAATATAGTGTATATATGTATATGCAGTCTCGTTTTAAATCGGAAACCGATGCATAGTGGCGACAATAAAAACACAAACTACTCGTATGTAAAATAAACAAAAGAGCAAACAGAATCGAGCTGCCCTTCCTACAACACTCTTCCTCTTTCCCTCTTCTTCTCTCCCTCCCTCCATCTCTCTTCTACACATTTATCGCATGTGCTAAAGCACTTCTAAATCGCATATCATCGCCTTGGACGAGTGGACCCGTGGACGCCATCATCATCAACAATGGAGCTGGACAAACTGTGACGGGCGTCGTTAAAACGCTAAGCACGTTTTTAATTATCTTATGCTGTGAGAAAGAGATGTAGATATGTATAGTAGAAAAGAGAAAGAGAGAGAGAGAGAAGAAGGAGAGAGGAGCTTGTGGCACCCCTGGGAGTTACGCCTGAAGAGGCAGCTGGGATTTGCAAAGTGTTCAACATGACCCAAGGCTGAGTTCAGAGAGAAGAGAAACAAATGCAGTTCAGGAAAAAGTGTGAAGAAAGAGAAGAAGAGAAGGAAGAAACTAAGCTAAATTCTTGAAACTGAAAAGGTTTGAAGAAGAGAAAGAAAGGAGTAAGATAATATGAATATGAAATGTATGTTATATATACAAATTTCAGCATAAAACTGGGTAAATGCATATATTACTCTCTGTAGACTACCCAAGTACCCTCAATAACCTTTCCTATTAATTTCCCTATAAAAAACTTAAATTTTAAATAGTTTCTTGACCAGTTGCCTGCAATTCTACACTCTACAGTCCCCTATAACATACGTTTTTACGAGCCAACATTTGCTAAGGGCAGGGCCAAAACCTTTTGGACACATAAAAAGTATAACGACCTTGGCGAATCATCAAGTAAGCTTTATTTCGAATATAATAATAAAGAACCAAGCAAAGCTCTGTTGAGAAAGAGACAGAGAGAAGGAGAGAGAGTGAGAGAGAGAGAGAAGAAAAAGGTTATCTTTGGCACTCTGAAAATTTTGATTGCATTTTGATGGCTTTTAATCAGCTTAAAAATTAGTAGCCAAAAGGCTGGCTATAAAATGTGCCGTGTGTATATAAAGGTAGTACGAATACGTGCTCTATATGCATGGTACTATATCCAGTATGGAGTATGTATTTAATTTTTATCGTGCTGCAAGATTATTATACTTAAGCAGGGAAAGCATAAAAAATCCTTTTTATGATATGCAAAGCATTTTGATAATTTGCTGTAAATAATAAAGTGAGCACCAGAACAGGATGCGCCTTCGCCCGTAAAAGGAGACCAAGTCGGAGCCTCAGTCATGTCATAAAGAACACTTAAGCAGCGTCTTCAGAAAGAGATGGAGAGCAGAAGAGAGGGGAGGGGAAATCATTTTCATTTTCATTACAAGCTCATGTAAATTGACACGTTTCGTTATGAAGATGCAGGCGGATTCCCTTTTGGCCTGTCAACTCTGGTGACAACACGGGGAAGGAAAGAGAAGGATGAAGTGTGTGAGGGAGAGGAAGAGCTGGTTTCAAGGGAACTTGCAACGGAAAGCTGCGCAGCGTATCATGCTCGCATCATGCCACACATTGTGGTCGAGCTTGCAGGGCGTTGCAACATGATATGATATGTATGTGGTAAGTGTTGTAAGTGGAGCAGAGAGGCAACACCCGCAACCCAACAACAATCGCAAGCAGCTCTCCCTCTCTCTCTCTTTATATATATAGTAGAGGAGCTGTCTTTAGATACGTGTTGTTGTCGGTTGACAGTCTGTTGTTGTTGTTGTTGGTGATGGTGTTGCCACAGTTATAACAGCATCGGCTAATCATTGAACCGATATAATGTGTATATGGAGAGTTTATTGGTTTAATTTAAGGACTTTGATGAAGAAAACAAAAACTTGACCAAGGTTCTATTTATATATAGACATATATTACGTATACATTTGTGTCGGGAGATAATCTTAATAAGAAAAGGGATTTTTGTTGAGTGTATATATGTATGTATAAGAAGGGGAGGAAAATCTTCTACTTTGTACAATGTTTGATTTCAGTTAGGCTCTTGTTAGGCACCAGTTAGACTGAATCATAAGGCCTTCTTCGATGCTTACCCAATGTATGTTCTATCTGCAAATACCTTTTCAATTCTTGAACAGAACTCAACTGATTCATTTCTGGCAACCTTTATCGATAATTATTTATGCAAAGAAACTTCACAAAACATATTCAACATCTTTCTATTTCTTATTTAACAACCAAGAAAACTTAAGCTGAACTCTTGCGCTGCTATGCTCTTTACAGAGTTGACCGCGAGTGTAATTTCCCCAAACATACCGTACAGTTGGTAACTGCAACTGGCATTTCTCCTATACTTAAAGTCTTCAATCTGCAACTGTTTTTTTACTGGCTTCCAGTTGGCTAATTGGTATTGTCTTCGTCTTGGCTTGGCCAGTTGCCACTTCAACCTTAAACGTTGCAGCATTGGGCTGGGCTGAAGAAGCTGCCCACATGCCACATGCCCCATCATTTATAACTGTCAACAGTTTTGTGGCCGAAACGGAAAGGAACATGCAACACAAACTAATATTTAAGCCATCAACAGTGACGAGAGGCTGGCTCTGACCAAGAGACAGACTGCCACATTGCATGCACACCCCGCCCTGCCTGGTTGCTGGTGCGGTTGCAACTGCAGCTAGACAAACAAATTATTGCCACTGTCAATAGACGCGCATTTCTATGCCAACAAAATTGCCAAGAAGCTAGCTAGACGAAGAAGAAGTGGAGAAGGAAGAGGGAGAGAGGAAATAGTCGAAGCAAGGAAAATGCAGCTCGGGTAAACAAGTCAAACAAGGAAAAAGGCACCCACAGTTTGCCGACTTGCCACAGTTGCACGAACGTTTGTTTGACAGACTGCCAGCGAATTTCAGTTGCAAGTTTTATCTGCCTCTCTCTTCCACTCTCTTCCTGCTGTCTGGAAACTGTGAAAACTGTGCAAATTGCTGAGAAGCGAGAAGCGAGAAGAGAGAAGCGATAGCAACAGGCGATTCCCTTGGCTAATCATTGCAATTGCCATTGGAATTGAAATTACAATTGCAGTTGCCATCGGAATCTGTATCTGTATAGGGGAATTGCAATTGTAGCGTGCTGGCAACATGTTGCAGCAACACTGTCTGCCACGCTGCGCATTTGCATTTCAATTTAAGCTTATTTTATTATACCCTGTAGTCAATATAATGGGATATTGTGCTTAAAGGGAACAGAGAAGTGCTTGAGCAATAAGTGAGGATATTGGGCACTGAGTATAAGGTGTTTAGAAATATAGTTGGAATATATATCATATTCAGGTCTGTTACAGGGTGTCTTCATTATATATCGAGTATGAAACACAAGGAAATGTATAATTGAATAGCATATTGGGCAGACAGTCTGCAGAGGGTAAAGATGATAATAATAAAAGAGTAATACATATTTCTTATTGTCCATTACAGAGTATCTTCTAGCCTTTACACTTAAATTTGTACGCCAATTTGCTTTTAACCTTAGTTGCTTATTTCCTTTTTCAATTTCTACAAAAATGCATATACTCTAGAGTATCATAGTGCCCAATACAGGGTATATATGACAGTGCATAAGAAGTTCGTATTGGAAATAAATTATTTAATGGAATATCTGGAAATCTCTTGAATGTCTTCGAGTTCTGCAAATTATGCTTTATATTTAATATACCCCATTACATTCTAGGGTATCTCACAGTCACTGCCAAGTACCTCTTTTTTATGTAAATTGTCTAAGCGATCGCAAAACATTTTTACTTTGTTGCAGTTTTCAAATTTTCCCCTATTTCTTTTTATTTTTTTGGGATGTTGCCTGAGGACATTTATGAAATATGCACGAAAAATGGCCAATGTGTCTGTATATGTCTGTGTGTGTGAAATGACGCATAGTTTGGCAGCTAACTAGCTTTTTTTTTGGCTTGTTTGTTTGTCTGTTTTGCATCCTGCGGCGCTTTTCATGTGTTTGCCAAATTATTGTGTTTTTCTTTTATTTTTTGGATTTTTTTTGGCACTTGGACTAAAAGTTGTGGGCAACAGAGCGCAAATGAATTTAGATGGCTTAAACGGGCTGCGAAATAGAAAAATACTGTGCATATTTAATAATCATCCACAGAAAGCTTTAAAGAATATTTGCAAAATTCAACAAGTCAAACCCAAATTCATTCGAGATGAAATTCGCATTTAATTCATATTTAACTTCATTAGGTAGTACCCTCAATGCAGTTGCAGTCTTCGATAAAATGGTATCGATTGCCATAACGGTACTCCTGCTGGGTGATATCAAAAATTGTAGAGTGACCATTTTGATATCTGCGAAAATTCATGGTATTTAACCCATATTAGACAAGGCAAATTGATTTCAGACACACGCCCCGACATCGACTACGATACCAGCGGCCATTTGTGGCACTACGAGGCCCATTTATCGCCATCGTTTATCGGTTTCCTTTTGCCTTCTCTTGCGCCTTTGCATAGCTAATTTCCTTTCAAGATAAAGTCATAGACACAAATGGCCATAAATTACGCATTGCTCTCTGGCTACGGCTCCGACTTCGACTTCGACTGTGGCATTTTTGTTTATCGCCAAAGATACAAATCGATAAGCGGG
This sequence comes from Zaprionus vittiger, assembly GCA_018904025.1. Taxonomy (NCBI): domain Eukaryota; kingdom Metazoa; phylum Arthropoda; class Insecta; order Diptera; family Drosophilidae; genus Zaprionus; species Zaprionus vittiger. The sequence goes on along the minus strand of JAEIFQ010001142.1, from coordinate 19,781,691 downwards.
CACGATTGCCTCTAGATAGGCATGGGGCCAAGAGCTTTGACTGCGGCAAATCGGCGTGCTTTCACTCAACGATAAATAATATAATCAAAGCATATTTGCAATCGATGCATGGCTATCGCGGCACTTTAAGCGACCGACTTTAATTGTAAATAGCCTTAAAAGGGGCAAGAAACTAATGGTATTATCATTCAGATAATACCCTGTAGTCAAGTGATATGGTCTGGGTATAAAAGTTGATATGAAATTTGTTGATATGAAAAGACTTTTACTGTTCCATAACATGGTATAGGTTTACCCCACAATATCCTAAAGCTGGCTGGAATACTCGAGAGGGAACAATACATGCAGGATTATACTTTATATAGCATCTCTTTCCTTTACTGTCTGCACAAACCTCCCTCTAACACACTTTGCCGTTTACAGGGTAGCCAAAACTAAAATCTAAAAACAAGCAAGTCGACTCTATTAATGGCTCAACATTACAATAATAATCGTCCTATAATGGACGATATCCATAGGCGTTGCCCCGTCAACCAGTTGCCATTTAAGGTCGTTGCAACTGCAACATGGTCTGCAATTTTCACTTGATGTATTGACAGCTCGAAACATGCAACATTGTGCTGCACCAACGGCAGCAGAGTAACCCAATGCGACCACAAAATATGTTGAGACTTGGCCAAAACGGATGTAAGCAAATATTTTATCTTCCTCTCGTTGTCACTCATTCTCCCCCCTCTCTCTCTCTCTCTTTCTGTCTCTGTCCCTTTCTCTGCTTCTCACTGTTTGCCAGGCTGTCCGTCCCTACTCCAATTAAGCTACCATTCTGCCACAGCACTTGATTGTTTTCACACCTGCAGTGAAAAAGACATGATAAAGGTACGAAATTCTCTTGGAAATCGAAAGTACAGATGCCCTTACTATACAATTGATTCATTCTTCTACTCTTCTCTCTTCTTGTTAAAGCCTGATCATTATTTTTATAAAAATAGACAATATATTCAACTCCCCGAAAGATTCTTTTAACTTTTGTGTAGTTATTGTGCTGGTATAAAAGAAAGCTGTTCTTTTGTTTTTCTTTCATTCTTATTATATTTTATTGGAGGTCGTTATAGCGCATATCAGAAGAACCCAAGAACGAGGGAAGTACTACAAAATTCACTTAACTTCTTGTGCATCTCTTAACGAAGGACATTTCATCGAGTGCTAAAGCCGATCATAAAGTTATTATGCCTCTTGGCAAAGGAAGAAGAACGTATAAAAAACAGAGCATAAAAATGCAATGCGGGCTTTTTTTTTTTTGAACAGACCGAGCTCACTCTACAGACTCGGGCAGAGCCACCAGTGGCAATTCATCTCTGCGTGTCCATGTGAGCTGCAACTTCTTCGCCAGCTCTCCTTCTACTCCCCTCCTGCTGTTACTCCATTTGTATTTACCTCGTTCGGCATGCATGCGATAGATCATCTCCACACGAGTCTCCTGCAGAAGGTAGCAGCAGGAGTAGACAGACCCTCGCAGTGTCTTGGTTTGTGCAGAAATTTTAATTAAATTAAACTTTACTTTCAGACACGTGTCGGACTCTGGCCAGGCCTGGCTGACTGTGTGTTTGGTTTGGCATACGCACTGCCACCTTATCCACAGTGCCGAATCCACAGTCAGAGGCCGCAATCGTATTCGCATCCTCACATTCACATCCTCTCAATCTCATCACACATTGGGACAGCCTACAGAATTTTACGACACTTTTTACTCTTCTTTTTCTCTCTACTTCCCTCTCTTACTCTCGACAACAACAACAACTTGTTATTCAATTAAATTTGTGCCCTGTCTGTGTTTTAATTGCATGAAAAATGCTTTTTAAGAGTTTGCTTATGTGCAGAGTGTTCTCTCTGTCCCTCTCTTTCTCATATTTGAGGTATGACTAATTGATTGGCCCGTGATTGTCAGAGCTTCACCGCAAATTGATGGAAAATTCTCTAGAAAGAATAACCCCGCCGCAAAAACCACTCGAAACTCTAGTTATGATTTTTGTAACCACACGAAATGCAGCACTTTGTGGCGTAGCGAGTTGCAGGTACAATCGGACTGAGAAACAGTTGAAGCACATACGTATTCAGACTGTCATTGTGAAGAACTGAAACTAATTGTCAAGTGTTGGTGGAACTACTTGAGTACTACTTTTAATTGTTTACAGAAAATGAAATAAACTCGTTCAATGTGTAGCTTTTCTTTTGTAGAATTAAAGTTTTCAGACTGCAATAGTTTGAAATACTGTCGTATATAAAACAAGTATTATATATTGTATTATATAGTATTATATATATAGTGTTATATATAAGCTGACTTCTGATAGTTTTAATAGTTGAAATCATATTTTTATTCAATTAATTTATATTAATAAGAGTAAATTCTGGTATATTATAAATATATATCAATACTTTCCTGTCTTCATTTTTGTATCTAACTTATGTATCTCGATAGTACAGCCATACTTTCTTAGAGGTATGGAATAGTTCATTAGGAAATGATTACAAAATGTTTAAAATTGAATTGTTAAAAACTCCTCGATAGTTTCATGATGCCATTAAAAATATATGTAGCCTAAATCTACCAGATAATAAAGCTTTTATTATACTAACATTTACTTTACATATCATATTCTGACAAACTACTTCCACAATTTTAAACTTGATCTGTTTATTTTCGCAGATTTCAAAGAGTTCAGTAGTTGTGATACTAACGTTTTTAACTTGCCTGTGATAGTATTGCTAGTATTGTTTGCAATACAAAATATACATACGAGGGTCGTTTGATAAGTCCGTGACTTTTTGAATAAAATATATTTTTTTCGTCAAAGAAGCGTTTTATTTCTCAACATAATCTCCTTTTAGCTCTATACATTTAGTCCAGCGTTTTTCCAATTTTTTTATTCCTTCCAAATAATAGGTTTTCTCAAGGCCCTCAAAATAGTCGTTTGTTTCTGTGATGACCTCTTCATTTGACCCGAATCTCTTACCGCCGAGCCATTTCTTCATGTTTGGAAACAAAAAATAGTCACAGGGGGCTAAATCTGGAGAATATGCTGGATGGGGTAGCAGTTCGTAGCCCAATTTATGAAATTTTGCCATGCTGACTACACACGTGTGCACCCGTGCATTGTCCTGATGGAACAGCACTTTTTTTTTCGCCAAATGCGGTCGTTTCTGCTTCAAATCAATATCGAATCTGTCCAAAAGCTCTGAATAATATTCGCCGGTGATCGTTTTACCCTTTTCAAGGTAATCGATGTGAATGATACCTTGTGCATCCCAAAAAACTGTGGCCATGACCTTGTTGGCCGACAGACCCACCTTGGCCTTCTTTGGTGCACGTTCACCCGGAGAAACCCACTGTCTTGATTGTTCTTTGGTCTCTGGTGTGGTGTGGTGGATCCATGTTTCGTCTACGGTAACGAAACGGCGCAAAAATTCGTTTGGATTGCGGTTGAACATCGCCAAACACTCCTTTGAAATGGTCACACGGTTGCGCTTATGGTCGTGTGTGAGCAATCGCGGCACCCATTGCGCGGAAAGCTTTTTCATGTCCAAATATTCATGTAAAATGTGATGTACCCGTTCAGTTGAGATGCCTACAGCCTCAGCTACCTCACGCACTTTCATTCTCCGATCATCCAATATCATTCCATGGATTTTGTCGACGATTTCTGGCATGACGACCTCTTTTGGGCGACCTGAACGTTCGGCATCACTTGTACTGGTACGACCACAACGGAACTCAGTAAACCATTTCTTAACCATTGAAATTGATGGTGCAGAGTCCCCATAATATTTATCAAGTCTTTCCTTGGTTTCGGTGATGGATTTTTTACGCAAAAAATAATGCTTAATTAGCACACGAAATTCACTTTTTTCCATTTTCGTTAAAATTCACGAGATCGTCTGCTTTCAATGCCTATAAAACGCAAACCAAAAAACGCAGCTTTCTCAAAATTTTACAGTCAGCTGTTAATCGATAACTGCTGACAGGAGCAGTGTTGTATTTAGAGCAGGTGCGCGGCAAATACAAAAAGTCACGGACTTATCAAACGACCCTCGTATTTAAATATTACTCTACATATACGTCCAACTTCATTCCTCATTTGTAGGCTCTACTGTACTCACAAACACGCCCTCAATCAACTCCAACTTGCTTATCTTTGCATATTCATCGCATTCACTCTGCTATTACAGCACAAATGTTTGACCTACAAAGACCTTTTCCAACTTTTTGAACTCACTTCACACAGTGCACACCGAAAGTTATCGTGCCAGTTGGCCCTTTGGATGACATTTCGTACTCCTCCTTGTGGCCCAATGTTGTTACTATTGCTGTAGTTCCAACGAACGCAACCCACATGAGCTAACACAATTTGGTCACGATTTAAGCGACGCACACGCCAGAAATTCATCAACAACATGCAAAGGTCCTCCCTCTGCTACCCCCCCACAACCCACGCCTCTGGCGTCGTGGTATTTCTCCAATTTGCCTGATAAGAAGCGTTTAGCTAAAAACATGCGCCAAATTACAGCAAATTTCTCAATGTAATGTGCACACAGTTGCCACAGTACCAGATCCGGACCCACCGCACACCCTTGCACCCCTCCTGCTCATGTAGTTTTTATGGCGCATAAATCAAGAGCCTCCCGACCCGAACCGACCCCAATCTGAATCCATCACCGCCCTCCCCTGCTTTCCTGGAAAAGGTTGCATGTCTGTTATTTCGTCAACATTCGTATCGAACTTGTGCACAGAAAATTTACAGCCTCGTCACGCAAATCTAGATAGCAATGGCATGTGACTAGTCACAGTTGCACGACTGCTAGATACTCAGTAAACAATAGGAGTAAGCTTCTTATTAAAAAACTTTGTGGCTTATCTCCCCATTGCCTTTGGCAACTACAGGGTATTGCGAGAGCAATAAAAACTGCCTAGAAATTTGCACTTGCAACAAGATTCCATTTGACCTAATACCCACAAAAGCCGCAGCTGTCGTCCCAACTAGTTTCTCCTTCCGACTGCCTGCCCCCTCTACACTTTCCTCCTCCCCTTCACTCATAACGTTGACATTCACAATTTGACTCCTGCAAGGATTGGGGAGGGGGAAAAACATAAGCTCACAAATCAGAAAACAGAAAATCACGAATCATGTTATCGCTGTGATTTGTCATCCGACCCCTTCAGGCATATGTTGCAGTACCGAGTCCCAAGTACCCCCCTCTCTCTTGGCCTCTCTCGACCTGCCTGACCTTATCTGGCACGTTCATTGTAATTAACGCTGTAATCAAATTGGAGCCCCATGTCAAATGGCCCTCCTGACAGATCAGCATCAGCAGCAGCAGCATCCAGTGAGTGGTACAACAACGTCAACTGTGCCCACAGTTTGGCCTTCTGCTAGTCAAACAACTTTGGTATGCCTCAGTTTCAATTGCTACAGACATGCACATCTCATCTCATCTTGTCTCATCTCAACTCTTAACCCCCTCTCTCTTCTCTTCTCATTTCAGCATGAAAATGTTGCCGAAGCCGATCCATCATCGGCCTCGACTACTCCACCATATCAGTTGGCGTTTCTTTCACTTGCTTTTCAGTCTCTTTCCCTATCTCTCTCTCTCTCTCAGTCGCTCTCTCTCTTTTAAGCGAGGGTTTAAACTAGTTTCTCGACGATTTTGTGACAAATCAAACTGGTAAATTGCGAGCCTATAAATAGGATCTGTCAGCTTTCTGATTAAGCCGCATTTCCGACACACAACATCGCTTGATAAATAAATCATATAGTTAAGAGAGAGAGAGGGAAACTTACAAGGCAGACTTAATAGTTGGGGAGAATAAGGTAGTATGCTTGATATGATGCATAAATATGATATGATATGATATAGTTTGGTATAATACTAAATATATAATAAGATTTACAAACCAGTTTGTCAAGGAAATGAGAAAGTATTAGAAAGTATTGAAAAGTCTTGATATTGAATAACGAATCAAGTTGGGGTGTTGAATTTTTTTTTTACTATTATTATAGAAATATAGTTTGTTCCTTTCTTATAATTAGTCGCTTATATTACACTAGAACGCTATCTAGTACCATAATTAAATATCCATTTGAAAGAGCCAATTTTATCAAGATTTGATGAAGTCCAAACTTTTTTTTCTTTAATGGAAAGTTTATTTTAAATATAATTATATTATAATCCTTTGCACTCTGTATATCGTTTCTTTCTTTCTTTATATTTAGATTTCATTCTTCAAATACATAAATAGTTTTTTTAACAGTTAGATTAAAAATCCTCTACATATCTCTTTTCTTTCTTTCTATTAGTTGAGTTAAAAACTAAGTTAAGATATTCAAAAATAAATGCAGTTTCTTATAAATTTAATTTTATTATAAAGCAATACTTTGCAATGCTCTTCTGTTTTTTTTCATTTTCTCTCTCTTTCTTGGTTACCTTCCTCTCTCTCTCTTGTTTCTTTCTTTCTATTAGAGTATGCACACTTCTGTGTGGCTTCATTAAGCTGACAACTTTTAGTTTTGTTTTAGACTAGTTCGCTTCACATTCTACCCACGCCGCGACGTGCTTGTACAGCGTCTCTCTACCTCTCCCCCTTTCTCTTTCTCTCTCTCTCTCTCTGTCGTTGCTACTCTTCTCCTTTGCGGGTCTTTGATTGCTCTACATATGCTGGTTGTACCATGCACGCTCCATAGTAGTCGTGATTTACAGTTATGACAATTTTAAGTTGGTTCATTAGGCTGTCCGACTAAGCTGCGCACAGTTACAAATATCTACCTGTCTCTCTCTCCCTCTATCTTCTTCTCTTTCACTCTCTCTCTCCCCCTCTCCTTCTCACACTGGGTGTGTGCGTGTCTCAATGTCTATGTTATGATTGAAGATGATTACAAATGTCTTCTTATGGCAGTTGCTGCTCTTTTGCCATTGCTGCTGTTGTTGTTGCCCCATGTTGCCTCAAGTTGCTGTTGTTGTTGTTTCTGTTGTTGCATATTTCCAACTCGACCATTTGTAGTTTGTGTCTGCGCTTAATTAATAGTCTCTGTCAGCATTTTTGAGCAGCGCATCCGACAGTTTGCAGCCGAAGCCAAATCATAATAATAATAGCAGCAGCAGCAGCAGGAACAGTTCCCCTAATGGTTCCCTAAGTATTTATTTATGGTTTAACCAGGCAGTATTTGCTATACACACGTAATGGAATTATGGCATGTGAGAATAGAACAAGAATCTCGTAATTGAATAGTTCTAGCTGCGCCTTCAAATGGTTTTCCATAACAAAATCATTATAATTAGCTTTAACTGGAATGAACCTTAAGCCCGGTTAGGTCTTTCATTTCTAGAAATTGTAACGAAGCTAAGGGAATTATTTATAAGTGAACTAAAAATGGTATTTCGCATATTCCATTATAAAACTAAATCTTAGTGTTGCTTGATCATTATTTTGATGGCAAAAGCTTTGCATAATTAATCTATAAGTTCTCTTTTCTTTATTTTCTTTGTCTTTATAAAGAATGAACCGGGGAAGTTAAAATATTCCTTTATAATACGTATAAATATATAAATATATAAATATAGAATTATATGAACAATGTTTATTCACTGCACCAACTAAGAGTAAAAACTCATTCCTAATGATTTACTTCTTTCCCAAGATATCATATAGGAACAATATTCAAATAGTTTTATATATTTAGTTGCTATAAATCATGACTTATCATGAAGACTAAGAAGTACAAATCATTGCTAATGATATTCTTGTTTTTTTTAGCACTTTCAACATTATAATTAAAGATCTTAGCTGATCTTAAGATCAATTTAACCATCAGCTTCCATGTGCCTCAATTCCCGTGCATAATTGTGGGAATCTGTTGGACATCGAAGTCACTTATGCGACTAAGACTTCCATGATACTCTGTAATTTATTGACAGGCTTATTAAAAGCATTGTCACCTGACATAATCTGCATTCGGCGCTAATGAAGTCCGAAGATGTTAAATGCATTCGGCATGTTTCGTTTGGGCCTTTTTAGCAGCTGTTCTCCCCCCATTATCATTTGTGAGGAAGCGTCTCTCTCTCTCAACTGTTTCTCGTTTCCTGTGAGCTCTTGCGCCATAAACCTTTAACAACTTCTTTATAAACCCGCTTCACGTCCCACATACACACACACGCACACACACAGAGACAGTCAGGTAGCGAGTGTGGAGCTTATTTCCCCCCGGGATTACCAGCAAGTCCGAGCACACTGAGCATAGAATTTATGATTTGCCTTTTGGTTGCCTTTTCTGACATCGATGCCGAGTTGGAGTTGGAGTTGAAGCTGGAACTGAAGTTGTAGTCGGAAGAGGTGTAGAAGGTAGAGGGAAGTTGAGAGACGGTAGCCACAGCCAGAGCTTTGAGTGGGGCGACATCGATTCGCGTTATACATTGGCCAGGGGACAAAATTGGAAAACAAGTTTCCATTTGTGGACTTTGGATACTGGAACTGAACTGGATCTTCTCGGCTCGTTTGCCTTTTAATTAGGAGCGTCCAAGTGCAATTGCAAATATCGAGTACGTTGGCCAAAAGGTGTTAACTTGCCCAACAGTCAATTGCAATTTGTATGTGTCCAACAGTCCACACTCAGTTGGGGAACTGTACAAAATGCTTTGACTTGATTTTATTTATGGCGCGGGTCGCATCAACTTGCTTAGTTTATTGGCACAGGGACTATTTAATACTATGTCAGTCGGCTGTAGGAGGCTGTTGCCAACTCGACCCTTTGCTGCACACTTATTTATGGGCCAAGTTCTGCTTCTTCTCCTTTTTACTTTCGTGCTTTGTTGCCAATGTTTGCAATTGTCTGGCCAGCAGACAATGGGCATTATAAATTCATCAGACAGTCAGAGGGGGCGCCCCTCTCCTCTCTTCTCCTCTGCACTGCACTGCATAATGTATCTGATGCTGTAGCTGTAGCTGTAGCTGTACAGCTGTATCTGTATCTGAGAGATGCCTTTGGTCGCAAAATGGCGCAGCGCTTAGCGAACAATGCAAACAATAAACAAAAAATGATGTCTGCTTTGTGGTTGACATTTGTTTTCCCTGTCGTTGTCGGCTTGTTGCTTTTGTTTTTAATTGTGTCAAATTTTGTGGGCGCACAGCGGGGGGCGGTTGCGGAGGCGTGGCATCACAGTTGAAGCACTGTGGTAGGTGCAAAATCAAAAGGCACTTTACAAAATATTTGCAAAAGCCTTCAACAAAAACCGGGCCGACTGCTGCCACATTGTTTTCTGATCTCAATAGCTAGGATTATACATACAGCAGTGGGCGCTCAGCAGTGAGGTGCTAGGGGGCGTGGCAATTGGAACTAAGATTAAACATGCAACGGTGAGCAGCGCTAAACTGTATATGAGGGTATTTCTATGAGTGGGTGTGTAGGTTACAGTGTGTGTGTCACTGTGTGTTCCTATGTGTGCCTGTGTGTTCCTATGTGTGCCTGTGTGTGTGTGTGTGTCTCTCTGTATGTTTGTTTGGTTTAGTTTCTAGTCTAGTTGCTTCACAAAAAGCAACTGAATCCGAATTCTTTATAAACAGGACTATAATTTCCAGGCATGAGAAATGGGATTTTGAGGTTAGGTTAGGTTAGGTTAGGTTAGGTTAGGTGATGCCTCTAAGACGAATCCGACTGAATCAGAGCGAATACGGAATTATTAGAAATAATGTTGCATGGAATAGGGACAGATTGAATAAACTATGGCAAATCCATTGTCAAATTGAAGGAAAGTAACAGAAAGTAAGAAAATATTACTTTAAGATGGGAAATAGCACAGTTAAGGTGCTTGAAAGGTCTCTCTTATGAAGTATTGAGAATTTTTGACTAAACTAAATTATAGTAGAAGCCTTCTCAGCTTAGCTTGTATAGTATATAAAGAAATAAACGTGCAAAAAACCAAAAAAAAACCAGTAAGAAAAGCAACAGTCGCGCGGCACGCGACAGTGGGATACCCTTCGACCTATGTTCCGGTGTAGTTTAATTTGTAAAATTCATACACATATACAAAGGCGCATACTTTTAAATTATTGCCGACAGATGGCGCTCGCGCTTTGCGCTTGCCCGCCTCCCTTGTTAGCTGATACAAGCACTTGGTTTTATGCTCATACTTTCTTAAATAACTTCCGTGTTTATTGACCGATCGGATTACAATTTTGAGAATACGTAGATATTTCATTCAGTTTATTATATGTTAAAGTCAGAAAGTTGTATCTTTTATACAGCGCTTACAAATTAAGTTAAAAAATTATATTATTGATTTGCGGGGGCGGTGGGCGTGGCACCCAACATTTGAAATAAACTTGATCAGCTTATAGTACACAGGAGTCTTTCTGCCAAATTTGGTAACTCTAGCTTTTATAATAGCTGAGATCTGTGCGTTCACACAGACAGACGGACAGACGGACAGACGGACAGACGGACAGACAGACAGACATGGCTCAATCGACTCGGCTTGTGATCCTGAGCAAGAATATATATACTTTATGGGGTCTCCGAAGCCTCCTTCTGCCTGTTACATACATTTGCACAAAGTTAGTATACCCTTTTTTGACCATTTTCAATGGTCGAAGGGTATAAAAAACCAAGAGAAGCTAAAGTAAACTTTGCAGACAAACTAAATTGTCAATTTAATTATACAAATCTAACTCAAAACTCTTTAAAAATGTTTATTTGTATTGATACTCCTAAAGTTAACATCTAGCTAAGATTATAGCTTGTCTATAAGGCATATATATTTATATATAAAAATTAAAGAAATAAACGACAAAACCTTCTTTAAAACAAAGTTAAATTCAACCTAATTCAATTGATTAAATTCACAAACTTTTCAGCTTCCTTCTCGCTCTGGCTTTATCGACTGTTTACTGTGTTAAAGGTGGACATGAAAAGGTGTCAACTGAATTGTGTGCTGGCCTTAATGCTGGGTGTGGTCACCCGTTGGTCGGTTATTATGGCAGAAAGGTAATTTTGCCCGGTTTGTTGCGGTGCTCTGCAGTGAACTGACATTAAATGCTTGTAATTAAATATTATAACTGTCCGCACTTCCGTCCGTGTGTCCGTTCGAAAGGGGGCTTAGCACTAGCTAGGTGGACACATGTGACATACGTCGGAGTCTGCGAGTGTTGCCCGAAATCTGTTTACTGCTCATACCTAACTACAACCCACATGCGGCGACAACTTGTGAAATGGAAATGGAGTCGGCAAAGACAGTCGCCACAGTTGTCAGTCAACTCGGGGGGCAATCTATCAATGCGATAGTCGCCGAGAGTGCGTGGGTAGCTGCGTAAAATCAGATATTGAACGGTAGATACCCTGTAAATTTGACAAGGCGAGAAAGGCAGAGACAGAGAGAGTAAGAGTAAGACAATGCGCTCTAGAAAGTATTTATTATAATTCTTTGAATCTATATAAGATGAGGAACATTACGAAACGATTCTCGAATTTGTATTAAAGAAACCTTTAAGTTTATAGTATAATATTGGTAGAGTATAACTGAGTTATAGTTAATTTACGTTTAGGTATTAACAAGATTATAAATCAGTAACAGAAGCCTAGGAAAGTATAGTGATTTACATTATTTAAGTATTTTTTAATCATTTAGAACATGTTAGAGCTTCATAATATCAGTCTATACTCATTATATTTTCTTTTTATTTTCATTATTTCATTATTTAATTGAATTTCTTATTATATTTCTCCTTTATTTCCAGTAAAAATCTCTCCCAAGTTCCCTAATTTTCTATTAAGCTTTTATTACATTATATTTTCCCTTCATTTAATTTATAAATCTCCCCCAAGTTCCCTTATTATTCCTAATTAACAAAAAAAAGCTTCAATTCATTATAATTCTCCTCTATTTCCATTTAACATCTCTCCCACAAGTTCCCTAATTTTTCTAGAGTATCTTGTCGCTGTTCAGTCAACTGCTTTTCAGCTACTCTTGTTTGCTTAAAGTTTGAAGTAACATTAAAAATGTTGTTTACAGTTTCACTTTCAAGTTGCCGTTGCCGGAGGATAAAGGAAAAGCGGATAGGGAAAGGCAACATGTCCTGTTAAACACTTCTGCTGTAGTTGCCCCACTCGTTGTTGTTGCTGCTGTTGATGTTGCCACTTAGTTGTCGTCATTGTCGTTGTTGTTGTTGCTGTTGTTATCGTCCTGTCCAGTCACTCAAAGCTGGCGAAAGGCGAATAGAAAATAAATAGCGCAAAAACGTTGAAGAGAAAAACAAGAAAAAGCTGAGAGAGAGAGAAAAACAGTTTCCCTTGGAGTCTTCTGGTAATTTTTATGGATTTACAAGGATTTAATACAATTGCTAGTCTGTGAGTGTGCGTGTGTGTGTGTGTGTGTATGTGTGTATGTGCTTAAGTATCCGGAAGTTTCTTTTGCTGCCTGTAAATTAATTGAGTTGAAATTGTTGTTGTTTTTCCTCCGGTGGAAACGTACGGAAAATAAATAAATAATCATCATCAGTTGGGCTTTTATTGGTTATAAATTGAACAATTCAAGCGGAAAATATTAAGTGGATTATAGTTTTAATGCCTACGGGGCCCTGGACACAAGCCTCGGTTATTTGTTAAAGGACAATAAATTGTGCACAGATAGCAAAGGGAGACGTAACGAAGAGTGAGAGAGAATAAGGACGTGGTGAAAGTGAAACTGGATTTACTCGCTGCTGACCTTTGTTTTTGTCTTTCTCTCCCTTCCCCCTCTCTCTCTCTCTCTTACGCAGCCCAAAGCCTTGGCTACTAAATGATTATGAGACGACTTCGTGTAGCTGGAAGATTAGTGTAAGGCTCTGAATGCTGATAATGATATATGCGGGCCAAAGAAGAAGAACAAGAAACAAGAGCAAATGACCCCAAGGTCGTGTCGGAGATAGGACTAAGACTTGAGCTAAGCTCAACGAGTCAAGTTCATAATAACATTGAAGGAAATTTCCAAATAAACTATGAATATTTATATAGCTGCAACTAAAACTAAACAAAATAAAACAGAACAGAAGACTACGTTCGGCAACAATACAATCGTTCATAAACTAGTCGTATATATTAGAGTAGAATATTATGTACAACTAAAAGACTAGTTTGCGTTGCAACAGGCAGACGGACGCACAGATAAACATGTCTAGATCGGTTACATTGGTTATGGTTATACAGAATATATACATATACTTTTATAATTCTTTTAACTGCCTAGAAGTACATCATGGTGGCTGTTGGTTCAGTACCAAGAGCTATATGTAAGTGTATTTTAGCTGACTGAAATGCAAAGGTGCTTTGTACTTATATTTCATTCTTTCCTGACAGCAATTTGAATGGCATATATGAGATCTTGAAGACCACACATCCATTTATTGGGATGATAAAGGTTCACTGAAACAAGTGAAGAGGATGATTCACCCGAAGACGGCTTGACAAAAAGCTTTAAATTCTTTCAAAAGTTTCAAATGCAGAATAAATATTTTAATATTTGTTTACAGCTGTTCACTTAAATGTTAATGGCTTAACAAAAGTCAATTTAAAATTTATCAATAAAGAACATAATTAAACCAAAACTGGAGTTCAGTCTTGTTATTCTATTGTTCCATTTGCAGCTAAATATATGTGTAATAAGTTAGATTTTAAACTTGCACAGCATATAAAAAAGGCTGATATCTTCTTTGAACAGAGGCAAAGAACAAGAAGGATACACGACATTAAGATACCCTTTGCACTGCCACAAAAAAGAAAGAAGCAGCGCGACAACATTTCAATTAAATTAGTCAAAGATAATCGTGATCCTTCATCCGACATATGCAAAGTCTTTGCTTTTTCCCTCTTCTTCAGCTGCTCAGCTGCCTTCGAAAAGGATTGCAGAGATTAGGAGCACACTTTGGAAGTGGAAGAAGGGAAAGGGGTGTAGACAGTCGACAATCAATTACAGATTCGCTTCGCCGGTTGCCTTTCATTTCCATCAATTAAAAGGCCGCCCACAGAGATGCCTCCTAATGGCATTCAGTCAATGAATTATCCCGCCTGCCAGGCCTACAAATAGCCCCTTCCTTCTCCCCTCCCCTCTCCTCTCTTGTTTCGTCGGGCGTCAAAATCGTTTCAAATGAGGCTTTTAATGGTTTTACGATTTTCCATATAACAACAAACGGAGACCGCAGAATGAGTTCACGAATATTGGCAAAATGGTCCGTTGTCCTTTCGCGCGCTCTTTGATTAATTTATTTTCGGGCAGCCTGTTTACGCTTCAGGGATGTGTGTGTGTGTTTATGGGGGGGGAGGGAAAAGAAGGGGGCGTGACTAGCTGTCTACACATATAATCGACAAATCGGGCAATGGCCCCGCATCGCTGTCAGTGCGTAAACTTAATCCCGACCGTTTTAAAAGCAGACCTAAGTGGACTCACTCCCACACAGCCTCTCTCTCTCTATCCTCTCTCTCTCTCTCTCTCTCACTCTTTTCATTTCTCATTCCTATAAATAATTCGCCACTAGACAAATTGGCAAACTGACGCAGGAGCCGCGCTTGAACGGTTAATGAAACAGTTGAAAGATTTAGCCGGCATTGCCTGCGGTTCGCTTTGGGATTCGGCTACGGGTTTCGAATTTCGGGTTTCAGATCGAATTTTGGGATGCAGGTTGGGGAATTCTATTGAGAATTGTTGTGGCATTGGATTACGCAAAGAAAGAGAGAGAGACAGAGAGAGAGAGGGAGAGAGACAGGGCCACCGCATATTGTGCAAATGTGAATAGAAATCGGTTGAATATCTTGTTTACAATTTGTTCACCTTTATTCGAAGATTTGTCGTGCTTTCATTTAAGCTTTCGTTTGTTTGCAGCTTTATTCTTTATTGATAAATATTTTATGAACTGTGTTTAATATTAAAATCCGAATATATTGGACTGAATTGAATCATGCACTTTTGTAAAGCATAACTTGAGCTTTTTCTTGGTCTCTAATCTTTGAGTTTTTCCATATTATGCAATAGTTGTAGATGTTGCTGCCTTCACTACTACAACATAATCAGTACTAAGTCTCTACTCTGTCTTCAATTCCACTTCTATTCTATTTTAATAATATCTTCAGCAACTTCTTCAACTTCAATCTTTCTATATATCTGCGCTGCATTTGCTGCGGCGCCTTTCATTGACTTTATGAAGACATTTACAACAAGTTTCCATGCAACACACACCCTGAACTGGCATTAACAAACAAACTAATCTACCGCACAGAGACACTGTCAGTGCCCTCCCGTTCCCCCTTCCTCTCCCCTCTCTCCCTCGTTTGCCCTTGCAGCTTTTCTTTGGCCATTTCCTTAGCTACAATCTGCAACAAGCTGCTAAATTTCGCACGCTGCTCTGGAAAAAAGGCAGCGCAGCCACTCGAGATGTGTTGCCCGACAATGCTCTGCTGCTGCTGATGATGATGATGAGGACGGGGATGAGCAAAACAAGAGCAGAGAGAAGGGCAGAGAACAGACAAAGACCTGAGCAAAGTGTAGCTGGCAGCTAGATACATATGTATGGTATGTATCTGTAAGATACTCAGTGCGGGCCAAGGCAGAAAGAAGTGTGAATTATCCTGCCTCAAAGTATTTAATGCGCTTTGCAACAGAGAAGGCACACAGAAGGGGCAAAGGACAAGGCAATGAGGAGAGAGAGAGGAAGATGAGAGAGAGAAAGAGGCATAATAACAACAATAACATTCGAGGCATTCGATCATCACTCACAAAAACAAACAGAGAAAAATAAGAACGATGGCAGGCAGGGGGAGTTAAATAAACAGTTTCGAAAATAACTTGTGGAAACTCGAGCCAATAATGATGAAGCTGAAGATGATGATGGCGATAATGTTGCTGCTGCTGCTGCTGATGATGTGAAGGAAGGGGAGAAGGGGGAGAGGAAGGAGGAGCAGACTGGCATGCCGCAAAATTAATTATACGCGTACAACGTGAAAATGCGTTGAAATATCATGGGGAGCAGGACTCAGAGGGGGTGAGGTGAGGGGACAAGGGGAAAGGTTATTAAGCGTTACCTCGTTTTCGGCTATTGGAATCACGAGTCGGCAGCATAAGCAGGCATTACAAATTGCAGCAGTCAGTGGGAACAGGGAGGGGGGAGGGGGGAACTGGTTTCACCAGAAGAAAGCCAAACAAAAGACCAGAAGAACTGGAGACCCAAAGAGCTGAAGAGCTGAAGAGCTGCAGCAGTGAGGCATGTTGCTCATGCAACATTTTACCTGCTCTTTAGCAGGTAGAGAACCCGATACCGAGCACACAGGCTGACACAGGGTGACTCGACTCGTCCCTGACTCCCTGTGGCGCTGAATGGTGGTTGAAATTAATTCCACTGCGCAACAGGATATGAATTCAGTTCGGTTCTTTTCTGCGTCTTCAGCAATGAAGACATAAAGGGAACCTACAACACAAGGCTAAACTGACCCAGTTGAAATGTGATGTGCAGTATCAGGTATAACATAACGGCTCTGTATGCCAGTCATATAACAGTTTCACACACAAATATTACAAAATTCGAAGAACGAAAACAAAAATTGATGTGGAATCAATCGAATTGAATGTTATCTTGCTCTCAATCTACAGAAACAGTTAAGCCAGTCAAGTTCTTATCTTGTTTCTCAGTGTGTTTTGAATTTAGTTCTCCTCTACTTTGCTTTGCTTCTTCTGTTTTGATCTCTCTCTTTCTCTTTCTCTCTCTTTCTGTCTCTCGCTCTTCTATCATTGTAAAGACATCACAGAAACTGAAGTTTACAATCTTAGAGCAAATCATACGAAGTGATATTGTGTTGCCTTTTGCTCTTTAGTTATTTGCATAAGTAGAGAAATATTCAACTTTGAATATATGTATGTTCTTAATTGGTTGCTATAGCTATAAAGATATTATATATTTCCTAGTTATTTAGCTCGATTCCCTTCATTCCAAATCCTAAATTTATCATCCCATTCTGTTTAACCTTCATTTGGAACATATTTATAAGTATTTATCAATTGTTTACCACAACTTTTCATCTTGGCTTACTCCAATCCAATCTCCAATCTTTAGCTATGGTTACTTAATACTCAACTACTTATTTACCTCGATTCCTTCAACAAAAGCATTATAAAATCAAACTTTTAAGACTTTGGCTCATATTCATATTTATATTCATATTCATATTGAGATCTTTATTTGTTATATTTCTATATCTTGATATTCTGTTTTCTATATCTTATCTTCAGCTATTATTCCTTTCTATTTCACTCTTACTCAATTCTTGCTAAAGCCAAAGTTGATCTACGTCTTTTAATATTTCATAATTATTAATATCGTTATTTTGGTTACTATAAGACATTGGAAGTGTTATGACTTTATAACAAATTTCTTTGTTTCATTTTAGCTATGTTTCCTTAATACTTTACAGTAACATATATTATTTGGAGTCTCTCATTTTTTATCCTCTTTCCACTCATTATATATTATTTGATGTCTCTCTTTTCTATTCTCTTTCCACTTATTATATATTATTTTTAGTCTCTATTTTTCATCCTTTTTCCTTTCACTTTGCCTGATCTTCAGCGATAATTTCTTTGTATTGAATACCTAATTTCCTTATCTCTACATTCTGTTCCCTATATCTAATTTACAGATCTTATTCCTTTATGTTTCTTACTTATTCCACAATTCTTTCCACAGTCAAACCTTTATTTTATAGTTAACATACTCAAATTGTTATACGCATAACTGCAGGCTATATTCATCTGTTATACCTTTATATTTTACAGTCACATTTAAATTCCCTCTTCATCTAATCTTCAGTTAAAATTCCTGCACATTCCCTAGTTATATTCATCTAATTTCCTTTCATTTCATTCTTATAAATAGTTTTTTCAATCCGCACTCACCTTGCCGCCAACTTTGAGCTCATACCCCATGCCGAGGGGCGTCTTCAGCTGCACGGGACAGACGAATCCGATGTTGCGATGCGGACTATCTACGCTGATCTGATGCTTACGTGTCGTCACCTTTGGAGCAGTACGTGTTGGCGCCGGCGTCGATGCTGAGGCCGTAGTATTCTCAGCCACACACAGATTCTCGCCACCATGTACGGGGAACTTGGAGCACTCGAGATTCTCGGGCCAGTTGAAGTTGTAGGTCTTCATGAGGGTCTCGCAGACGCGGGCGGATTCGCAGAGGGAGCGACACGGCGGTATGGGGCGCTCCAGAATGGTGCAGACAGGCACGTAGAGCAGGCAGAGGAACAACTGCAGATCTGCGGAGCAACCGATCTTGACGAGTGGCGCAAACTGATGCACCTCCAGGCCGGCCTCCTCCTGCTTGGTGTGGCCAATCAGATTGGGCATTATTGTCATATTGTAGGGTATATTCTTGCATATCGATATCGTTATCGGTTCACAGCGATTGTGCTGCATGGAACCGTCGAGGGAACTTGCCGCAGTGCCGGCAACATCGAAGCCGACGCCGACGCCGCCGCCGCTGCGGTAATATGAGCTGGCATCGAGCGGGGTTTGGTCGTAGCGCTGCGCTGCCTCGTTGACTGCCGGCAGCAGCAGCAGCAGTAGCAGAGGCAGTGGCAGTGGCAGAGGCAGCAAGTTTAGCAACATTTTCACAAATTTTTCTTTGATTTTTCCCTTTTTGGCTCGTGAATTTCTCAAGTAATTCTCCCTCTCTCTCTCTTTCTCTTTCTCTCTTTCACTTTTATTTCCTTAGAGCGCACACATTTTGGGACACAAACACAGGCACAAACACGCACACACACGCATACACACGCACAAGTTAAGGAGCTGAGCTGTGCGAGATGGAGATGATGATTTCAAATTCCCGAAAACACTCTTCACATAGCACAACAATAACAAGAATAAGAGGAATAAGAACAAGCACAAGAATATTTAGCTCAGCTCTATTTCAATTTCCATTTGGATTTCAATTGCTTTTCTGCTCTCTTTCTGCTTTATTTATTTCAATTCAACACTTTGCTTCACGTTTGTTTTGCCGGCTTTGACCCGACGGAGACAAAAGTACCGTAGAGAAGTTTACGTAAAACGCGTAACGTCGCGACGGCACATACAATAGGGAACACGCAATACGAGAGCACAACCGCACGGCAGGGCGAACGCTGACAAACTGATTCAAGTGAGAGCGCAGACGATGCCTCTGCTGCTGCTGCCAGTGCTGCTGCTGTGGTGGTGGTGGGAGAGAGCGCAGGTTGCCTGTGGTGGGCGAGAGAGCAGGCAGGCGCTGAATATGCTCTCTTTAGCGCGCGCTCTCTTCAGCCATATGCCTGGCATGGGGCGACCTTGAATTTGACACTCAGTTGCAGTTGGCGGGAGAGCGCAAGAGAGAGAGAGAGCACCAAACTTAGACAGGGCTGTTAAACGTTTTGTTTTGGCAGCAGGCAGCGTCGCTTGGGCTCCTGTTGATTGAGTCGGCGGCGGCAGCGACGTCGGCGTCGGCTTCAATGAGAAGTATCAACAAATGGTTAAGTGATGCGTTTAGCGTATTAATTAGAGATTAGAGAGGGAGACAGAGGGAACGAGAGAAATAAAGAGAGACGGAACTACGAAATAGTAATTTAAATATGGCAATTAAACTGATATAACGGTTATATGTATAACAGTTAAAGTCTGCGTGCAAAAAGAACAATGAGAAAAATCTGATTTCAGTTCTGATTGCCATTTACCCCCTCCCCCTTTACATTTTTGCACAACAATTTGCTCTGCCTAATGCGACATTTTATCTTTATCTCCCTCTCTTTCTCTCTCCGTCTTAATTAAGTCATTAACTTGCACTTGACTAAAATGACTCAAGCGAACTTGGCATATTTCAGGCATTTCTCTAATGACCCTCGCGGCGTGGCAGGGATATGGGATAGGGGGGAGGAGGGGTTACTGCTGCCAATAAACTTGTTATATTGACAATAATGATGACATTAGAGCAAGCTTTGTCTCTGTCATCTGCTTGATTTGAGTGCGCTTCAATTCCACTCAACTCAGAATGCAGCTCAAAGTCAATTGCGTTTCTCACTCAAACACGAAAGCTCTGCCGCTCTCTCTCGCACTCTTGCTCTGCCATGTGGGCTGCAAACAAGTGTTACCGGTTTAGCCGGCGCTGCTGCTGCGCTGCTGTGACGTCGTCGTCGTCGGCTTGTTTAATAAAAAGCGCCAAAGTTGAGCATAAAAAGACTTTTCATTGTTGTTGCTCAGCCGCGCTGCTTGCTGTTGTTGTTGTAGTTGACGCTCGTTTTATGTTTACAAGTGAACGAACTTTGACGCCGCTGCCTGCTTCGCTGCCTCTCTCTCTCTGCCTCGCTCTGCCGCGTTGCTCTCTTAGAAAGTGTTTGTTGTTGTGTTCTGCCGCGTGTCTCTCCGAGTACGTTTCGTATGTAATTTGACGTAATTAAAATGAAATTGACTCAAAACTGTGCGATGAAAACAGAAAAGAAGTTGATAAAGAAGCGAAAGTCAAATTGAATATTTGTCAAGGCGAGAAGAGGGAAGAGTAATACTAGTCAAATAGCGGTACTTACCTTGACTATGCTTGCGTGACAATAAAAACTAACCCTAAATATCAATCTCTTGCGCCTTTTTCCCCTCATCATTCCTCCCATTTAATTGACTAACGCATCAACCGACTATATATATATATATAATATATATGTATTTTTCTCTATTCCTTCCACACTGCAACTCGATTACTTGCAACTCTATATACCCCATAGGTTCTTTAGCAATTGGGGCAACTCTGTTTGGGCTCATCTTGTGTGTGCCGCAAGTGGCCCGCAATGCATTCAATTAAACCGACAAGTTCAAGTTTGTAACGCCCAATTAACCAGCGTGTCGACAACTTGCTACAAGTGGGCACACTCTCCCTTCCCCTTCCTCTTCCTCTACCTCCAATCCCTCACCATTTGCATGTAAATCAAAGCGGAGTTCAAAGTTCAAATTGGGCCGCAAGCGAAACAGGCGAAAAATCTTTTGGCTGCCACAAAAGTTGATCAAATCTTCAGCTGCAGTTGATCTGGCCAGCAACGGCCGCCGTCCCCCCTCTCCCCTGTCCCACCCTCTTGCTGCACGAGTGCGCGGCAAAGTCGTAAACCAAATCGCATAAATAACGCCCTAGGCAGCAGGGGGGGTGGAGGGAGGGGGAGGGGTTAGCAAGAACCGCACACATTTCCTGCCAGAGGAGGAAGGCAGGCAAGTTGGCCACGCCCACGTTAAGCACATTTATCACGCATACGCAGCGTATGCTGGCCCATTGAGAATCCCTCGCTGTGTGCACTGGGCCTGCTCTCCCTGACTCCCTTACCCCACACTCTCCCCCTCTACACTGTCCACAAACTTTGGCCCCTCTCGACCAGGCGGAGAATTGCAAATTTCCGCAACTCGACGCGATTGCAAATGCAACTGCAACGCAGGCACAGACAGTTGTTGCCACGCCCCCCTACAACTCCCCCTGCCTTTAGCTGCCCCCAGCTTGCTCTCCTTGTGGAATGCAAATTTCAAATGCAATTATTTATCGTCCAGCAGGTGGTATCATAACTTTGTTATGCACTGTGCCGACCCAGCGGTCAACAAGTCGAGCTGCGTTATAAATCAGAGCTTAAGATTTTACAGGGTATCTGCTGGCTGCAGCACAGTCTGACTAACTTACTCTTTCTCTCTCTCTCTCTCTCTCTCTGTCCCTCTCTCCTACTCCTTCTCCCTGTCCCTCTCCCTTCCGCTTCCTCTCCTGCAACTTGTTGAAGGGACATTTGATGCGAGCTCTGCTTGTAACGAGCCTCGTCGCCTTTGATTGATGACGCACATCGTTTGAAGCCTGCCCAGCTGCCACGCCCAAACCTAGACATGCCTACCCCCCTCCTTCCCCCATCGCTCCCTAGTGTGCTTGTTGTTGTTGGTCATTTTTCAGCAATTTAATTGAGCTTTTGCCCGTTGGCTGTTTTAAGTAAATAATGCATTATTTATGCGCTGCTTTCGCCAATCCCCAAATGCCACAGCAAACTTTTAACGGTGCGGGGCAAATGGCAACAAATGAGCTGTAAAAATAGCAAAGAGTATGAGGGGAAGGGCTAGAAGTAGAGAAAGAGGGGGAGTAAGGCAGAGAGCGCCAAAGAGGAAGGTAGATAGAGCAGCAGGCAAGACAACGAGCAAAACGTAAACTTTTAATCAAGAAATTTGCCAGCGGGCAACGCACTTCACTAGACTAACCCCCCCTGCAGTCACCCCCTTCTACACTCTACTCTTCACTCCACACCAACCCACTCTACACAAACCTGAAGAGTAGAAGAGGGGGGGAGAAAAGAAAGCCCTGCGGCTTGACAATAAGAGAACATGCTGAGCTTTTACATCTAATTAGTTTGTTGTGACTGTGGAGCCTTTTAAAACATGACATCTCATACGTAAGGGAAGCACGGAGGAAGAGGAAGAAATGGGAGAGGGGTAGGGAAGGAAGCAAGCCTTTTGGGGGTTGCCAAATCGGTCAACTAATGTGACCTAAGACGCAAAAGCCAACGACGAATGGCAAAGGCAATTGGGTAAGGGGTAAGAAGTTCTATCTCTCCCTCTCCCTCTCTCCTGCTTGCTCTCTACCTCTCTACCTCTCTCGCTGTTGAACCCTTTCGACTTAGTCTGCTTCCCAAGTCCCTTTGGCATTAGGCCTGGCCAACCCCAAATACCGATCCCAAGCAGGATTTAGCTTCATCCTAATTTGAACGACATGTTTGTAAGGAGCTTGTCTGTTTCTCTGTTTGTTCTGTTTGTTTTTCCAAGTCTCAAGTTATGTTTGCGCATTGATTTTGTATTTTCTGTGCTACAAATGAGGTTATGTTTTGCTTAAGCCTGGAACTGGACTCAGAAGGGATTATTTATGCAGTGGCAACAAGAGGAATCATTAAAAGGAGGAAAGAACACAGAAGGAATTTGAATTATGTCAGTGAAATCTATGCAGACAATCTGTTATACTATTAAATCGTACTGAGTTCAATTTAGATTATATTGATGATAAAACTGTTATACAATATAATATTAATATGCAATATTAGTATTAATAATAAAGATATATTGTTAATTAACATATAAATATTTCTATATATGCATCAAAGTTGATATCTCAGCTATAATCTTTATTTATCTGTCAATCTGTCTGTATGAACACACAGATCTCAGCTAATATATATGCTAGCAACACCAAATTTGGCATAAAGGTGCCTGTATATCATGTGCAGATAAAGTATATATCAAATTTTAAATGCCACGCCCACCGCCTCCACAAATAAATATTAAAGTTTATAAATTAATTTTTTAAGCGACCTATAAAAGATATAACTTTCTGCCATCAACTAATAGTTAGGTGACTTAGGTATCTTACTCTTCTTCAAATTTTAGCTCAATCGAATAATAAACACAGAAGTTATACAAGTCAAAGAAAACTGGGACAAGGGTACCTTACTGTCTGGCTCTATCATCCCCACCTTCCCCTCTTGCAATCAATACCTTCTGCCGTCATCTAACTTGTACTCTTCCTACACAATTGTAGCCTTGATCTGCGCTTGGCTAACCCAAGCCAATTAACCCTCTCTCGGTACATGGCTTAACCCTAGTGAGCCACTTCAATTAGATTAAACTCATTTGGCTTTTGCGGGCTCAGCTTGAACTAGCCTTTTTATGGCATGGCCTCGACTAATTTATGGCAGAGATTTTACTTTGTTGATGAATGCATTTCGCACAGGAGAAAGTTTTTGCTGGCAGGGAAGAGGGAAGGGTGCAGAGGGGCAACCACAGGCAGATAAAAAAGAATTTGTTAGAGGTTGTGGCAGAGGCGGAAGCGCGCCCATAAAGTTGCAACAAATTAAATATGGCGGCAACACATCGTCTGGAAAAATGGCAGACCAAAACAAAACTACACAACAACAGGGCAACTAAATGGGCAACATCAGCAATGAGGCAGAGGCAGAGGCGATAAAGGGTGCTCTGTCTGGGCAGCAACAACTTTCAGCGAAGGGTCAAAACGTGCACAGACTGTAAAATTAACGCCACCTTTTTGGCAGAGAGGGGACAGCAGGGAGGGGCCTGATGGCCGCAACGTGCTGGAGAGAACTCAAACAAAAGGTCACACACAGGCCGCCACAAGGGGGCGACCATAAAGGGTTGCTTCTCATTTCACAAGTTGCTCATACGCCACGTGAGCCCGTTGAACATGAAAGCAAGCTCTACACGGTCTGCAACGGCTTCTGCTATACTCTTTCCACTTCTTTTTGCTGCCTCTGCTGCTGCTGCTTAACATGCTTTACCTTCTCTTTCTCCTTCTCCTGGTGCTGCTCCTGCTGCTCCTTCAGCTTCTTCTCCAGCCTCGCTTCCTGCATCTGCTCTACCTTTACCTACTCCTAACCCTACTCCAGCTACTCTCTCTCCTCCTCCTGCTTTACCTCCTCTAACGCTTCTTCCTGCCTATCCTACTCTTGCCTCTCCTACACTTCCTCCTGCAGCTCCTCTGGCTTCTCTCCCTGCATCTCCCCTTCCCACTCCTCCACTCTAGTCCATAATCAGTCGACGCGCTGACCAAATATAAAAGCAAAATCGCCTACAAGCAGCCTCATAAAAATGTAAACAAAGCAGCAGACAAAGAGGGTTAACCCGACGAGGCGGTTGCCCTTTTAGGAACGGATTGCCAAAGCTGAAGAACTGAGGAAGAAGGAGGAGAAGGAGAAGAAGGAGGAGAAGGAGAGAGTTCACTTTGATTTAAGCAATCGACAAGTTCTGTTGTGCCTGCTGCGGTAATCAACTAAGTAATCCACCTCTATTAGCGACTGCTACTTCCAAAGCCAACCTCTCTCTTTCTCTACCTTCCCTACCTTCCCTACCCATTTCCTATACCTGCCTCTCTGCCCTTCTTCCCCCCTCCAATGCATATGAGTGCCACGAAACTCCTTTCGAGATTGGCAACTTGTTTTTTTCTGCGTCTGGCAACGTCGCGTCGGGTCGCATCGTCTGCCAACTTCCAGGCACACATGATGGGGGAGAGGGGAACTGGGGGCAGTTGGGGGTGGCATACCTGCAGCGTCGCACGAGGGTGGATTGAGTATAACGTCAACTACCTTTTGACGTGGCGCCGTTAAACTTATTGATTTTTGCTTAAAGTTGTCGCGTCAAGCTTTAAGCAGACGCGGAAGGAAGCAGGAAGCGAGAGAGAGGGGAAGGAGTGCAGAGTGGAGTGCCATAATTCCATGCTGCATGCCACAAAGGACATGTTAAAGCGCTCACACACAAGCACACACACACACACACACACACAGACGCAGACACACACTGGGGACACGGGCTATCTAGGAATGTTGCGCCATAAATTGGCAGCCAGGCGGACAATTTTCTTTGTTCTTCCTGTTCCTCTTCTCTCTATTCTTGTTGTTGCTCTTGTATAATTAAAAGCGCAACAGGGGGGGTGTAAATGAGCAGGGGGAGGAGGGGCGGTGAGGCTAGCTGCTGTGCGATTTGAAGCAGAAAATTAAATAAATTTGCATGTCAAATGCGCATTAAAAGCAGCGCAGCCTGCGCTTTGCTACACCCCTTATACCGAGTACTACCCCTTCCCCTCCCCCCTGCCCCCTCTGCTACTCTCTCCATAGCTCTGTTGACAGCAGCGACTGAAAAAAAAGGAACGGCTAAAGGAATTTTGCAATGCATGTAAAGAACGCGAAGGGAGTCTGCAGCAAACTCGACTTGGGATAACAAGGATTCTACGCATTGTGCGCAAATTAAATTAAAATGTGAAGCAAGCGGGGGAAGAGGCAGGGAGAGTGACGGGGGGTAAACGGGGCAATTTTGTTGCTAATGATTTTGGCTTGTTTTGTGGATTTGCAGTGGCCAAAAAACGAATGCAGCTGGGCGAAATGAGGTGGAAACAACGGCACCACAGAGCGGGTATATACGATCTAGAGTAGACAAGGCAAATGCAAAACACTTGTTTTAAATAAAAGAACTCAAGGGATCTTTATGAAATTTTGTATGTATACTTGGCATATCTGGAAATAGTTAAAAGTGAAAGAAAGAAAGGGGTTTGACTTAGAGGAACCGAGAAAAACACAAATCATTAGGTTGATCTGAAGAGTTAGAAGTAAAGGATTTATAGATTGAATATATTGCGACATAAAACTATTTGCTTAACGTATTTGAAAGGTTTTTTCGAACTCATTATGAAGATATTGTAAAATTGTTTTGAGAGTTATTATGTTTTAAGTATTGGTAAGCTATAAATGATATAAACAATGTTATCCAAGCCAGATGAGTTAAATTATATTTCCAGCCAACTACAGAGCACGAATAAGTCGAATATTTCCATTTTATTCGCCATTTGTTGCCCTGAAACAAATTCTAAAGAAATGCTCTGCCTGCAGGGAAATGTATTGCCATTCTAGGGAGGCAACCAGAGTGTGGGCGTGGCTCACAATAACTTCCCCAGTGAGTAGAAAACTCGACCAAGTAAATCCTTAGCAAACAATGCAATTTTACTTCAGCTAAATTAGTTGTTTCTTCAGCAGAACGATAAGGGAAACGAGGGGTAGAGGAAATCAGTTTAAGAACTATTCAAAGCAGTGGGGAAATTCATTCAAAAATGTTCGTTAATTGGCTAACCAAAAGGAAATGAATCAGAAAGGGGCAGCAAGTAAGTATATCCTGCATTTCAATGACTCTTTATCTGAGCTGCATAAGAAACAATAAGAGAAGAGTTTCAAGAACAAACAGAAGACATATTGCTAGAAGAATGTATAATGTAATTTAATACAGAATAACATAGAATACATTATAAAGAGTGTACTAATATAGAATATACTGTTATTCAAGAAAATCATTCTTATAATGTATTGAAAATGTTGATAAAGTTAATTAACTTCATACAAATAAGTACACAAATAGTCTTAGAGGACCTTTGTTAGACCTATGTAGTTGCAGGTAAATTAAACCTATGACATTCTATATATTTGACATTCTATGACATTTTATATATTTCCAAGCGTAATTTTACTGCAGGACAGTTCATTTTTTGGTGAAAAAATTAACTGTCGATGTCCAAATGATTTCTAAAAATTTGGTTGCCATCGGATAATTAATATAGAAGTTATTTAATAAGTAATATTAAGAGTGACTGATTTCCAAGCCGCTCCCTAAAGTATGCAACACAAAATACGCTAAACGTAGAAGTTATACATTTAAGAAATTGTTATGGTCAGGTGGGGTATATCCCAGTTGAGCAAACTCTACTGTAGCTTTCGTGCTTGTTTTAATCCTTTCCCAGTTAAACATTTCCCTTTCTCTGCAACTCAATTTTCATTTTCTTCCATTAAAATGTATCTTTTCAGGTATTTTTTATAAGTTTACTCCCTCTCACTTTCACTCCATTTATCTTTCCCAATTCTATATTATTTATAGCAAACTATCTATCGTATATACTATGCTGCATTCATATATTCATCAACTGTGAATCACACAAAAACAGTTAACTGTTAATTTGAAGTATTAATAAACCAATTGATGGTTCAAAAAATAACACTTGGCCACTGGAAATAAACAAACAGCAAAACCTCAGAGGGAACTGTGAATGATATGAATGGGAAGGGGGTAAAAGTTAATGCGAGGTCGATCAATCAAACGAATTCAATTGAAATTGAAATACGCAGGCAAAAAAGGGAAAATGTGTGTGAGGGTGTGTGCGTGAAAAATAACTGTAAATAAGCCAAATATTTTTACCATAAGCAAAAGCAAAAACATTTTGCAAACATTATAAATCAATAAAAGTAAAAGAGAAAGAGAGAGAGAGGAGGAGAATACAGAGAGGGAGAAGGTCGCAAATGTTTGTCGATACAAGCAACAAAGTTGATGGAAAATGAATCAAAGTTTGTTGTCATTGCGTTTTCGGCAAATATTTATGAGCCAGAAAATTGGGTACCGAGTAGGATGTGCACCAACTACTGCTTGACACTTGGACAGAGATGAGAGACCCCGAGCACGAGGATGCCTTGGTTCCAGCAGGTTTTATTGCAGGACAATAAAAAGCCTATCAAGTGCCTGGCAAAACGCACATATTGAGCCATTGAGGCACGTTGCCATGTGCAACGATAAGCCAAGGCGCTGCACGGGAATAAAGCAGGTTGTACTACGAAGGCGGAAGTCAAAGAAGGGAGGCAGCAAGGGAACGGGGGAAGGAGGTTCTGCCTCGACACGCCCCAATTTAATGTGCCATCAATTTTTGCCGCCTCTTCAGATGATTTTTATCAGGCAAAAGACGCAAGCAAGTTGTAAAAAGGCTAGAATAGACGGGGAAAGAGAGATGTAGAGAGAGGGAGGAGAGGGGAGAGAGAGAGATGAGGTACCCCAAGGAGCTGCTGCTGCTGCTGCTTGTGTGTCACCTAAAATGCCATCAGCAAAATTGGAAAAAATCTATACACATAAACAGCAGCTCAGACAGAGAGAGAGACACACACAAACACACACACCCTCACACACTCACACACTGATATCGATAGCTATAACTAGCTTTGACAGTGTTGGAAAATGCGCGCGTATAAATAGGCTGAGGGTCTGTCGCTTTAAGGCCACGAATGCGATGTGAATTCTGTCAAGGACTTCGTTCCACATGACAGTTCCAATTGGGGCTTGGGCAATCAGGAATGTGCTTGTTTATGTTGTTGTTGTATGTGTGTGTGTGTGTGAGAATCAATACGATGCTTATTTGTAGGTAAAAAGAGCATAAACCTAACTGTAAATGATAGCGATATCAATAGAAAGTGCTGATGGAGTTAATGTTGCCTAGATCAAAGTGATATGGATAACATATGTGGCATGTTTAGGTAGGTGAAGGTGAGTGTAGAATATAAATAACACTTTAATTTATAAGTAGCTTATAGATATATATAAATAAAAGTATAGATTATCAATATTTAAACAAAGTACATATAACAATTTATGCTCCTTCTTCATTTGCAAACAAAGCAACCATTATTCTAATCTACTTTAAGCTCTTCTTTCTTAGTTCAGATTTGTATCTAACTTTCTTATCCAATCTTTAGTACTCCATTATAGCAAACTACCCAATTTAACATCTGCCATTTTAGTTCGTGTCAATGACCTCAAACGGAAATAAAAGTAGCACAAAATTTGACTCGTCCCTTCTTCTCATTCTCATCTCAAGTCACTCCCACGTCGCATTCGAGTCAACCAATTTGCGATAAAAGTAAAACATATCGCTCAATAGACGACAAACATTGCAGCAGATGTATTTGTCTGCCTTTTTTTTTCTATTCCTTGTTTTATTTACTCAGTCTCTCTCTAGCATAATCTACATTCAACCCCTCGTATACGTGATGTGGCAAAACATTAGCACTTGCAGTTGGTATTGTCACGTGCGAAATTCGCAACCTAAACATTTTTCCATTGGAATCTCCAGCAATTTATGTATTTGATCTATTTGTATCTATTTATCTCTGTTTATTATTATCTGTCAATCTATAACTGACTTATCTACACAAATATTATTATATAGATCATATTATCATTATCTATATTCCTTTATTTACATATGTTTATTGTTATTGTTATTGTAGTCTTTATAAAGCAGATTGAATAAGAAGAGATATGACTTAGCCTGGTATAACTTACTATTCATACTTTATAAATATTGTATTTACACTTTATCAATCCTCACTAACGTATTAAGTATCTTATGAATAGTATGTATGTTTCTATGCGTCAATAAAGTAATCTTGTATATCTTTATCTATAAAAGTGTATTTAACATCTGTGTTCATATACCATATACCTGTTATATATTAAAAGATATGCATGCCTTACATTTAGCAGTGCCATCTGCTTCTTCTTTTATGGTTTATTTTGGTTCAAAGCAACTTTTGGCATGTTGAAAATATTTTCTCCAGCGAATTGATGACCAAAAGTTTGTTTGGTCGAGAGGTGTCTGCACTTTTGTGGTAACAGGAAGGGGGACAAGAGATGCATCATGGAGTGTGGGAAGGGTTGTGTCTGTTTGGTCAAGCGTTGCATTAAAATTTATACAAAACTCAGTGCAGTCTGTAAATACATGAATGCAGTTGCCGTTGCAGTTGCAGTAGCAGAAAAGGAAAGGAAAGGAAAGGGAAGGGAGAAGAGAGGCAACTACTGCTATTGCTAAGGGATTACATTTCATTTTATCGATTGATTTGAAAGCATTGCCAAGTTGTTGCCCATAAAGTTTAGCTCCGAGTAGAGACTCAGACACAGATTCAGGTAACTTTTTAGTTGAATCCTTTGCGCATTTGCATGCTCTGCTCAGTTCGTATCTATTTTTCGCATTAGAATGCCAATTGATGCGCAAATCGGGTAATTCAATAAGCTTACAACTCCACTACAACTCTCCCTTCTTCCTCTCCTTCTTGTTGGCCAAACACAGTTGAAAATTGTGCACATTTTGTTGAGGAAATGAAGCGAAATGTGTCTAAATGTGCGAAGGATGTCACAAATACGGCAGAAAATGCATCTGCATCTGCATATAGAGATACTGTTGCTGATATAGATGCAGATAAATATACGGAAACAGATGCGGATATAGATACTGCATTTACATGAATTTTGCAACAGTTGACAGCACTTTGTCCTGTGTCCCTTCTCCACTTTTCCGGTTTTAGTTTTCCATATTGTTTACTCAGGTTTTTTTCCTCTCCTTGGCGATTTATTTGACATTCCTTGTGGCTTTTTCCCATCTAGTTTCCCTTGCTTCTACCAATCTGCCAAGGGGGCTGAAAGTGACCCGTTATAAATTATGCATATTGTCTGAGTTATGGCGCAGCTTGAGCCTGATGCTAAGTTATTTGTTCGCCTGGCTTTTTATATAATCACTCAAAAGTATTAACTATGATAAATGACACAGTTACGCACAGTTACATAGACACGGCCGGGCAGCATAAACAAACGCTTCGGTTAAGGGCTTCCTGAACAGTCGACACTCATAAATTTTCTTTGGTTACGGGGCATTTATTTTATGAAAAACTATATATTATATTCGATAGGAATAGGAAATATTTATATGCTGCGTCTATTGGAGATGATCAAGGAAATAATACGAAATTGTGCGAGGTTATGTAGACTATTAACTGATCCGTGGCATTCCTGGGTGAGGGGTGAGTCCTTATGTTTTTTGTCTGTATGAACGCGTTGATCTCAGCAACTAAGGTAGCTATAGATATCAAATATGGCACAAAGGTTCCTGTGTATTTGATGCAGATTATTGTTATTTTTAATTGTGGCTGCCACGCCCACTGCCCCTTTAAAATTATAATTTGACTGTTTACTAGGCACAGTATTGAAGTCTGCACTTTCCGTTACTGCTACACATAAGCTTTATTTATTTTATACCTTTATAAATGCTTTCTTAATTTCTTTGCTATAAATATTCAAGATACCATAGCTTACAAGCCTTGGCAACCTATTTTATTTGGTGAACTGTCCGCTTTTCTTATTTTAATTAAATTTTTAAAATATATAAGAAACTGTCAGAAGTTTAACTGAAGAAAAACAAATAATTATGTTCATCAAGTATATTTGATATTAAATATAATAAAAATATTAAAAGTCTCTCATAAATACTCCTGCTGTTACTTCAAACTTTTGCAATATAAAAGATTAACAATAAATTTGTAAATATTTGTCATAATTCACAAGGACTTTCGCCTCCGTCTACACTGGGCACATCCCAAATGCCACCACAGCCCACTAAGGCACCCCCCCCACACACAACTTAAAGGCAATTCACAACCCTTTGCCTTTTTTCATTATTTTAACAAAAGCAATTTATAGCATAAGGCTCCCGAATGGGGACCCAATCGAGCACGACGCGCCGAGTAGCCCCAAAGAGTCGACGAGGCAGTTGCCATATGTTCCAAATTGACCACAGGCATAATAAATTTGAGGATTTAACATGGTGTGGCAAGAAGAGAGAAGTGAAGAGAAGGGGCCCAGAGGTACCATTGGTGGCCAATGGGCGAAGATTGTGCTGCCACTTGAGCTGCAGTTTTTCAGAACTTGAGTTTCCGCGTGGAAAGCAGCGCGCATAAAACATGCTTAAAGTAATGAAAATTTATTGACTGCCCATAAAAGTTACAAGATCATTCGAAATTGCACAAGTTCTCCATACACACTCTTTCCCCCTTTGCCACAACATGTTGACAATTACACGCAGTACAATATCTTTTTAATCTGCCGCGCGCGGCCAATAAAAACAATCATTTTCGTATGTTCAGCGGCTTTTTTTGTTGTTGCTTTTCTTTTGCTTTTCACACTTTTCATGCGAAGATGAACCAAAAAAAAAAGTGTTCGTTGTCCCGACAATTTTTCATGCTTGCCGCCATGGAAAATCGTTTTCCAATCACGTAAACACAGCTGGAATTTTATTGCTGCGTGTTTTTATTAAAATGCAAAAAAAAAGAAAAGAAAAACAATGCGAAAACCCAAGGAAAATTCTGGCTGGAACAAAAAGAAAGAATGCAAAAATGCAAGCTGAAGCTGAGCAAAATCGCTGAACGCATTTTCATAGCGCTTTTGCCATTGCAATAATAAAACTTTTTCGCCGCCCACCACAAGCAGAGAATAAAAACGAAAAGGAAGCGACAAGAAAATGAAAACCAAAATGAAAATAAACGAAATAAAATGCAGCCAAAACGCGCAGCCACAGCGGCCAACCGAAATCTGTATGCCATCCAATATGCCACAGTGCGCTAGATGCATCTGGCTGCTGATGCCATACTCGTGTGTAAGCCCTGTGTGTACTATATAAAATATATATTGTATACACTGCGAGTAGTAAACTCACCCACACACCCCTTTACCCACGCGCGCACACACCATATAAATCAAGCAGAGCGCACATACACTTATACTCGCTATGAACTGCCGACTGGCCCAGTATGTTGATACGCTTTC
The DNA here is from genome assembly GCA_018904025.1 of Zaprionus vittiger. Taxonomy (NCBI): domain Eukaryota; kingdom Metazoa; phylum Arthropoda; class Insecta; order Diptera; family Drosophilidae; genus Zaprionus; species Zaprionus vittiger. The sequence goes on along the minus strand of JAEIFQ010001142.1, from coordinate 19,748,664 downwards.
CAGCTATGGGGAGTTTCGTGGAGTCATGAGGTTGCCAGATCTCAGATTTGATGTTGGTATTTGTTGAAGGTAACAGAATGATAGAATATGCAACTGGTATTTGGTGACTAAAATCTTGAACTTATAGGGATAAGGGTATTGTTATAATGTAAGTAGATTCCCTTTTACTTAATTATTTTTTATCTGATTGTGAAAAATCTTATGAGTATAATAATATATCTAATTGGATTAGGTAAAACATTAAAAATAGTCTTAGGTTAATTACTCTTAATTCCCTATAACTCATTAAGTTATGATGCCATTTGTGGTAGGTAACTTTAGTCACCACATGGGGTTGCCAGTTCTCAACTATTTATATTTTCAATATAACTCAACTATTTGTGTACCGATTTCAGGGAAACTTAATAGAATAATAGAATATGCAACTGGTATGTGTAAGATCTTCAGAATATAGTGTATAAGGTACCATTATTATGCATGTATTGTACTTATGAATCATTTATTTTATTACGCAAAATCTGGATGGAGTGATAAGATAATGTATATGATGTACTTAACTAATTAGGGAATATACTCAAGATGGTCTTTAATCTATAACAATATTATTATGCTATAGGTTTCTCTTTAACTTTTCCAGTTAAGAACATATTTTCAGAATATATCTTTGATTGATAGAAAATGAATCTGGCTGTAAGTATGCAAAATCTTTACTATATAGGGAAAATGGTATTATCATTGTGATAGTACATTCCTTATTACTCAATTATTTCTTAACTGATAATGCAAAATCTAGATAGTGTGACATAATCTATAGTTGGTCTTAGGTGTTACATTAAGAATTATATTTAAGTTACTGTTATTCTTCATTCTTCTTCTTCATTCTGTATAACTCATCCAGTTATGATCTTATATGAAGAATCTTTATTTAATATTTCACTATTCTATTTCTCATACAGTTAATAAGTTATTTAAAGAATATTTCTCTGATTAATAGAACATGCATCTAGTGTACAGTGTGCAATTTCTTTACCAGAAAGGGTATTCAAACGAGTCAGTTTCCTCATATTTCAAAGCGACCTCTTCTTCCGTCTGAGGGCATTGCGACTGCTGTTGCATTCTGTGCGCATCCTTCGCATTGTAGCGAGTTGTTTTCCCTGTTTTCTTGTTGTTGTTGCCTTTTTTGTGCAGCGTGTTGCATTTATTTATCATATTCTTGTGCTTTTGTTTCGCTTGCCGGCTATGGGCAACGGGGCGTATGATGAATGCAGTGCGCATTAGAAAGAGCGCGCGCTGCCGCTGCGAGGGCGGACGAAACGAGGGGCAAACGAAGTCGTCAAGGAGAGGCGAAATTTAAGGAACAGAAGGAGAAGAACGAGGAAAGCGGAAGGGGGTCGCCGTCTGTAGTAGTTGCCAGCGAATTTATTTGTTGTGTACTTATGGTGTCATAAAATTGTTTTAAGGCCAACTTAAATGAAAACGCCACAAAAGAAAACAAAAGAAAAGAAGAATATTGTAGCAGTAGCAGAGGGAGAAGAAAGATGAGAGAGGAAGAAAGCGCAGCAAGAAAAGTGTCAGAGTGGACAGCAAAAAAGAGCGAATAAGTGGCGCGAAAATGGCGGCAAAAATCAAATGTAGATAAGAAGCAGTGCACAATTGTGGAAAGCGGAAAAGCGGAAAAGCACTAAAACGCATTGCGTGTCATTTTGTGCATTTTCGCCAAATTGAAAATGCTTTGCGTTATTTATTTATCGCAAGCGACGCCAGACTGCAAACTTTGAAGATCTGGAAAGGAAGAAAAAGAAAATAAAGGAGGGAAAGCCATTTTATTTCAGTGAGATAATATGATGTATAACGAAGAGTGATAAGGGTATTTGGAATTATTCAAAACTTATGTTAATTGGCAAAACATATTTAAGCTGAAGCTGGTAAGATGTTGGATATGGAGAAGAATGTTTGGAATACTTAAAGTGAACATCTTATTTTGCTTAAAATAAAAAACATATTTCGTTGAAACATACAAGGAATATTTATTAGGTTAATGAAGAATAAATAGTGGAAAAAGAACAGTCTTATATAAAATAGTTAAATATATATTTTAATATTTAGTTATAGCCAAATTTTGAAGTGATAATGGGATTTATAAATATAAAATATAGAACATATAGTGATCAACCTTATTAACATAAATGTACAATATTGAATTATTATTATTCTTATTTAAGTGTCAAAAATATAAAGGGAAATGTGATATATAATGTGTTGTGTTATTACTCATATTACCAACATAAATTTTATAAACATATTTCAACTTATAAGGTACATTTTGTACAGTTAGAATAAAAGAGTACATGAAATATGCAATCCATATAGAAGAATGATTGAGTCAATGAAAGTTTCTTTCTTATTCTTATAATTTGCTTATCATATTACTTCTCATTTGTGCACTTGACACAGCATCGTCCACTTTGGGCAATTTTATAAATTATACTTGCAGAATTTCACCAAAAATACGCTTTCGTTGCAAACGTTGCCAACTGCAGTGCAAATTCGCCGCGAACCTTCGCGCAAATCCCTTGGTATAAATTCATAAAATGCTTGCCATAAATTTCAGCTGCAAATGCGCTTCTGTCAAGTGTTTTCCCTCTTCTTTCCACCTCTGCTCTCTCTCCCTCTCTCTCTGGCATTTCGTCTGCCTTTCCTTGCATTTTTCACTGTGTTTCTTATAGTTTTCTCCATAGTTCAGTTGCGCTGCAGTCGCTGCAGACGCCCTTTCTATGAGGCATGGGGCACATTATATTTAAGCTCCATAATGAAATGTTTGCAAATGCTTAGCAATGCAAATGCAGCTGCCCCACCTGCTGTCTCTAGGTAGCTAACAACCAGCAAGATATAAAATTATCTAATTAAAGCAAAAGAGCCCCAAACGTCAGTTAGGGCTTACAAGCTTTAAGCTCCATATGCAAATAACCCCCAGGGGGAAGTAGAAAAGAGTCTTGAAAAAATTCAAAAAACAGAATTAAATTAAAATCAAAATAAATACGGAGGAAGAAGATGGGGTAAGTGTGAAGAGTGGGTAACTATAAAATACCCTGTAAAATAGTACTGAGAAGAGATAGAGTGGAAAAACAATGAAGAATATAGAGAAATACAATAAGCACTGAGCTGGAAACTCCATAGAAGCAGATGGATTGAAAACCCAAAGGTAACCTGAAGAAGATAAACTTTACAGGAACCCAAGCTAACATATTATGAGACACAGCTCTAGGCTCCCTATTATCCTAAGAGGAATAAAAGAGGAATTAAAAAGATCAGCCGAACAAACTTACTACAATAATCTGCCCCAGTTCAAAGATGCTTCTTGAGAAGAAAGTGTGATTATTCATAAATTTACCTATATAACTATGATATATTTATTTCAATGATCTTTACGATATTCTTTTACTATACGTTGAGTACTATGTACATTTTTAAGAGCGTCTTGGAGCTTCCTAAATCTTCCTCGTAACTTCTTTTGTTTGATGAGTACGATATCTCTGCAAGTTCTCAATGAATCCTTATTCTTCTTCTTCAGAAATGCAGATATCTTTCAGCTCTCCTGATATAAAAAATTATGATAATTAGAATAACCATATTTGTTGAAAATTTCCAAAAAAAATACCTTAACCTATAAAATTGCCTTGTTTCCAATCTAAAATTGGCATAAAATACCTACAGATTGCTACAAAGAACACTTAGTTCCATAATTGTCAAGTACACCGACGTTTCGTACTTTCCCAATTGAACTTGCCACTCACTTTAACATTTGTTTCATGTCATAAGACTACATACCCCATTTGTATGTCATCTACACTAAAACAGGGTATATTTGAGCCTGAGTGGAATACAAGGAGCAACTTTCAGCTGTGTGCTAGGAGAATGCCGCTAAGCAGCTTTAAGTGTCTGTCAATGTCATATTTTGCGAAGCTTACAGCACTTTTTCGGTCCTCATTCTTATGATAAGCGTAAAACAAATGCATAAAGGCGAAAGAGAACGAAGGAAAAAAGGCAACTTACAAAAGCGAATACACTATAAAATATGCATTAAATATTCATTATTTTATAGCAACTTCTAACAGGTAATCTAAAAAGTTAAACATTTTTTTGCATGTGCTATAAAAGATGCATAATTAAGTGTATAAAGTGTGTAACAAATCGCAAGTTCCCTGCAGCTGGAACTGTATGCGAAATGTGAAATTAAAAAGGGTTTCCGGGCAAACGATAAAGTTTTTTTCTCTCTTTTTTTTCCATGTTGCAAGTTGCAAGCTTGACAGACTCTATCTGTCCCTGAATCCCTTCGTCCCTTTGGCTGTGCGACAGTCTGTCTAGCGGCGAGTCTGCCATATGACTTCATAATTTAGTAATCCCCCCCGGTTGGCAATGCTTTGCACCTTAAGCTCGGATTGGGAGGGAGAGAGAGAGAGAGCAGACTGGGCGAGTGGGTTAACTGGTTTGGCTGCTGCTCGGCTAACGGAGCAACGTCAAGAGCCAGGCCTGAATGGGAGGCTACCAAAATTTGCGGCCAAGTGTCAAGCTTCAGTGGCAGCAGTAGCCGGCTAGCTGCACTGCGGGCATCCGCAGCAAGGCCCCCCCTTCTAAACTTGTCTTCGTAATGGTCATGTGCGAAGGCAATGAGCATATCTTATTACTACTGCAGAGATTACCAGACAGCAGAGGAACCCACAGAGGAAGAGGGGAAGAGGCAACTTTAACGGCCGCTTGCTTTGACTTTGACACATGTTATGAAATTTGAATAGATCACTGAGGGAAAGAGAGAGAAAGAAACAGAAAAAACTAGTAGAAAAGAAAGAGGGAGAGAGAGAGATAAAATAGAGAAGAGTGAGGGGAGAGTCTGCAGCAAACCTGTACAGCGTGGTTAGTAATGTTTGTTTTTCCTTTTCGCATCGGTATTATATTATGTCTCTCCCCAGTCGCGTTGCCAGTTGGTGGAACATCTGTGCATGTGATTTTACATGAATCGAGGCCCGTTTTAATGAAGTCGTTCGACTGAGAATCCGTAAGCAAGTGCATAAATAAACTAAAAACGAAATTAACCGCAGTCACTTGAATGCGAATGCGCAAGCAGATGTATTAGCGGAGTATGCTGAAAGTTAGAAGAATGATACAGGAAATATTTGTGTAATTTATAGAGGAATATCTTTGTCAGTCAGATACTCCACTGAGATAACTGCAAGTGTACGGTAGGTATGCGAGATGTAATTAGAGGTGTTGCTTTGAGAACATATACACAGTAACACAGTATAGCATATTCTATGTATATTTATTTATTAGCTATAGACTGACAGTGCATTACTGAGTTATAAGGAGTAGATTGATCTGCTCTGCTGGAGTTCATTGAGTTATGGTTGGCAGAACATATTTATGTAAAACTACTTCACAGCATTAAGAATACTACACCAAACAGCTGCTAAAGCTTCTCAATTGACTTTTTGTATGCCATTATATCAAACAAATAATTTGGATTGTAGTTTTATACTGTAGAACTTCTCTTCTCCTCTACCCAAGGTTTTTTTAACATTAATACCTCATGGAAACTTCAAAGCACAATCCACATTTCTTGGTAGAAGAATTGTCAGAAGATAGTCAATATCATTAAGTTTACAGCGCAAAACTCTTCTTCTTCAATCTCCATAATCTTCAATATGTCGCAGGACACAGAGTATTATTAACAGAGTAACTTCTTGCTGCATAGTTGCGTAAGTTTCTACATCTTTCTCTATCAATCTCAAACAATATATACTTGTGTATAGACAGATTGAGCTGTCCGTATGCTGTTCCTAGCAATCGCCATCTCGATTTGTCTACAACTTCTTTTTGCCGTGCTCCCCTCTCAATCTTTGCTCACTTAAGTCTTGTCACCTCAACTTGCAGTTCGGACAGCTCCTTAGTCAATAATCGTAAGTAAAATACTTGATTTAACAATTTAAAATCAATTTGCACGACAATTTGGTTGCACACTCCCCTAGCACACACGCACACACTCACGCACAACCTATCTATGTGTGTTTTACACAACAACAGCAAACCGTAATTATGAAAAACATGTTGTACGAGGAAGAATCTCTGGCCAGCTGGCCGGAAAGTGTTGCAAGTGTGGCAAGTGCTGCGAGGCGACATGATATTGACAGAGCATTATTATGCGATATGTGGCAATTATAAGTGTATCAATCACAGCCAAGAGGCAGCCCGCAAAGGTCGTTCTCATCTCTGTTATCAGATCTCTCTCTCTCTCTCTCTCTCTCTTTCTCTCTCTCTCCTTTCTTCGGAGTCATCTCCTCTTGGGGTTCCGTTAATTAATTGATGATGCTCTGAGTCAGGCTTGAGATGCGATGGCGATAAGCTGAACAGTCTGGTTGCCATGCACACACACATATACACAAGCACATAAACACACACACACGTACACACATGCAACTCTATCTCTCTCTCAGCTGCGGCCCCACACACAATCAAAGTCAAATCAGGAAGACAAGAACGGAAATCACTCGAGCGACTTGTTCATTATACATGCCACCAAGAAGGAGTTGCAACAAGTCGACGAGGAGTCGTCATTGCTTAGATACCCTGTAAGCAGCTGCCAAGGGGTATGTACTGAGGAAGTAATTTGTTGAGTACTTATTATGTATACGTTTAGTTTGTCAAATACGGCTTTGATCTGCCTTTAATACTACAGGGTATACTTACTCTGCCTCTGCTCAGACTCTGCTCTGCCTTTCCTCAATCTCTGCCTGACTGTTTGTGTAATCGGAGAAGCAGCCTGGCGCTGCTTAGTAGATGAAGCAACTGACAGTGTCTGCTGCTGCCGCTGCTGTCCCCGTGCCTCCTTCTTCTGCCACTGCTGGTACACCTCCTGTTCCTCCTCTGTATCTGCTGCTGTGTCTCCTGCTTCTTCTGAGTCTACCTCCGCTGTTCCTCCTACCTCTGCCTCGACTGCTGTGCCTCCTATTCCTGCCTCCTGTCTCTAAATTCCCTGCCTCTTCTGCCTCTCCTAGTGCGCTACTTCTACCGTTTTAATTGCCGCAAATTAAAGTATCATTAAAATATGTAGAAAAGTCGCGTTGCAACAAGTCAGCCAAACACAAGCTGCAACAAGGCGCATGGGGGAAGGTGCTGAAAAAATAGTAAATTGATTAAAGCCCATTAACATGTTCTTTATCACTCAACACACACACACACATAGTCAGCAGGAGGAGCCGCAGTCAAGCCGAGTGTCGTCAACTGTGTGTGGAAACTGTGAAAACTCTGCAAGTGCCTGATGTGGCCAGTGGGCTGTACCGCCAACTTGAGGCCTGCCTGACCAGGTGGGACTGTGATTTAGGGGGCTGTCCACTCTCTCGGGGTGCTCAAATTTTATGGGCCTACACTACTGATAGATGCTTTCAATCAGCTGTGCGAAATTCTATTAGAATTCTAACGGAAAAACTTTCACAGTGCCTTCGTCTCTTGGCCAGGCTAAATTACTGTGGCTGTAAATCAACAGAAAATGGAAAAAGTGCAAATTAAAAATGCAGTTTCATGTGCTTTTTAACTACAAAAGATAAATAGAATTTCTCTTAAGGTTCAGGTAACAATCTCACTCTGTCTCTGTCTTTGTCTATGTATCCTTATCTGTGTGCCGGTCTGTCTCTTTGTCTTTCAGTCTGTCGGTCTTGCCTTCTGACTATTTGTCTTGGTGTCAATCTCTACGTCTCTTTGTTTGTCTGTCTCTGTGTTTGGTTGCTCTGTCTATTTTGTCTGTCTGTCTGTCTCTCTGTCTGTTTGTCTATCTGTTTGTCTGTTCTGTCTATTTTGTCTGTCTCTCTGTCTGTTTGTCTATCTGTTCTGTCTGTTCTGTCTGTCCTGTCTCTTCTGTCTGTTCTGTCTGTTTTGTCTGTTCTCTCTGTTCTGTCTCTTCTGTCTGTCTGTATGTCTCTCTGTCTGTTCTGTCTATTCTGTCTGTATGTTCTGTCTGTTTTCTCTGTTCTGTCTGTCTCTCCGTCTGTCTTTATGTCTCTCTGTCTGTCTGTACGGCTGTGAGTCCATTTGACTTTCTGTCTGCTGCTTCTCTGTCTGTCTGTATGTCTCTCTGTCTGTCTGTCTATCTGTTTGTTTGTAGTCTGTCAATCTGTCTCTAAGTCCCTTTGTCTGTCCTTCTATCTGTCTCTCTGTCTGTCTAGCTGTCTGTTTGTCCCTTTGTCTCCCTTTCTCCCTCTTTGCTGATTCTCATCTCGATTCAATATAGTTATCTATATTCAACCTCTCGCGCTGTTATCAACTTCACTTACCGTAAACCTTTTCCATCCCCTTCTCCTCCCCCCTCAACCGCATTTCCACCTGGCAACTTTTCCACTTTGCAATTCATCAATTTAATTGTGGGAAAACTATTGCAATTTCCATGCGGGCAGCCACAACTAATTTCAACTTTATTATTTCATTCGCAGCTCTGACCCAAAACACGCCCCCAAACTGGTCAAAAGTCAATGGCGATAAATCACTCATACGCTGAGTGGGCCGCAAGCTAGAAATAGAGTTGCGTGTGTGAGTGTGGGCCAAGGAAAATCTGCTAGAAACTGCCAGCCTCATCCTCTTCCTTCTCCTCCTCCTCCTCTTGCACAGCTGTCGCAGTACGTTTCATGGTTCGTCGCATCCTGCCTGGGGCCAAGGACTAGAACTTCTCTCGATTTCTCGTTTATCTTATTGGACCTGGGCCAATTTCGCGCTTATTTACGCACTTGACATGTGCAACACGTGCGCGCTGACAAAGCTTAACCCCTTGCTGCCCGTCTGTAGACAATTTAACACCTGAGCGAGAACAGGCTCTCGTAATTTATCGACACATTTGGCTATTTTGATTTTGACCTGCTTTGCATTTCACTCCAGTTCTGGCTCTACTCTCTCTCTCTCTCTCTCTTCCATTTGCTTGGACAATTTCTTGGCCCACTGGGTTCAGTCACCCGACACTCCCAGACATATGTGTCGAGTTTTCCCTCCCTCCTCCATCTCACTCCCTTTAGGCTTAGGCGCAAAAAAGACTCGCCACTTTTCGCGCCCTGTTAGCCGTGCCTTAACACTTTACTGGGCCCGAGTGCCTTGTCTCTAGTCGCGCTCTCGCACTTAAGGCCAATTATAGTTAATGTCTCAATTAGCGGCAGTTATGAAAATTATTGACTGCCTGCGCAGCTTTGCTGCTTGCAGCGTACATGCCTGCACAGCTTTCCTCCAGTTTTCCTCTAGTTTTTACCAACTATCTAACTATTTTCCCTCGTCGCGCGACTAATGGCCTCAGCCAGGGGGAATCACATAAAAGACTGTAAGAGTGAGAGGGGGGAGAGGAAGAGAGGGGGAGCAAACGAGTTGAATGACTGCACTCGATAGGTTTTCTTATCGATGCCGCAGGAAATTAGAATTAAAAGGTGGCGCGAAACAGCAATAATTTATCTAGATAAAGAGATAAAAACAAGCTTCTGCTTTAGATTAGTAATTTAACGAAAATTTATACCCATTTATTATTTTTTGCATTTTATCAGCTTTGATATATTGCCTTTCGAATGGTATCAACACACATATATTTTATTACATTTGATTATAATAATTATTGGTCGGTCTGATTAAACCTTAGTGTATGGTACATTGATATACTTATGTATTTACAACGCAATTGACAAACTATTTTGAATCCCATAATGGACAAGCTTAAAACGTAGCAAGACACGACAAGTTTTTTGGATTATATTGCTGTTTATTTATAAGTGAAATTTATATTGGCATTTATTTGTTATTTATTTGTGAATTGAACGAGACAATAATGTTTTCAATTAAATATTAAGGTGATTTGGGCCGAATCATAATCTTCACTTTTTTCAGTGATATGAAACTTTCCCAATACATGCTGAACGTAGACCGTATTGGGGTTTGGAAGTACTTTCCATTCAAATTACTGAAACGACCAAAATTTAATTATACAATTGCATTGCATCTTTAATTTTAATTCGGAAAAGGTACACTTACCTATCAGCAGCGTCGCCGTACCACCAGGCGCCATGCCTCTTTTGGGCGTAGTGGTAATTTTCCCTAATATCGGTATCATGATCATATGTTGCGAATCTTTGATTTTCGTGCAGCCGCAATCGGTCTTCTGTGGGACCAGAGAAAGTACCCAATTTGCTCAGTCTGTACTTATCGTCTTCACCCGAAATGGCGAACTCGTCGTACCTAGCATAGTTTGTACTGCCATCAAATCGCTCCATGTGAATATATAGCTCGTGGGGTAGATCGGTGGTTAATCTGTGTATTTTCTCCAGGCCGAGAAAGAACTCCCCGTCCCAGAAGTCACCAAAGCCGTTCCGGTATTCGGTCCAATTCCTGTAGAAATCAACTTTACCATTGAATCTCTGCTGTATAACAGTCCATCCAGGACCCGCGATATCTGAATTGCTTAGGACCTTAAAAGTATAACAATTGGAGAGGCGGACAGTATGCACCCCTGAATCCCTGGAAATGCAACCCTTTGTATTGTTATTTGGAACGTCTTGTAACATTATATTAGCGGATTCCTTGACTTCCGCCTCCAAATGAGTAATTTTTTTATCTTTTGCAACTAATTCCGATTCACAGGTTAACAACTTTTCTTTTTTTGAGCTGATTTCTGTTGCAAGAGCTGTTATCTTTTCTTTCTCCTTTTTAAGCTCCTCTTGCACAACTTCCATCAAATCACCTTTCGACTTATAAGTCGAAATCTCTATTTGAAGCTTGGTCATATTCTCCTCTAGCTGCTTAATTTGCTCATTTTTACTTTTTAATAACTTTTGGAGTTCAATCTCCTTTGCTTTGAACTCCTTTAGTTCATTGTTTTGATATTCACAGAGCTTGTTCGGCAGTTGTTCCATTTTCTGTTTCAGATCTAAGATCACAGCTGTCTCCTTCAATTTGTAATTCATATTTTCCAATTGAAGCTTCATCATACTGTCTCCTTGCTGCCTAATTTGTTCATTCATGTCTTCTAGATGCTTAATTTGTTCGTTCTTGCTTTCTATTTCTGCACTATGCTTATCTATCTTCTGAGTTACTTGCTCGAAGTATCTTAGCATTGGTTTTGTTAATTGGTGGGCATACACCGAACACTCTTTTTCCAGTTCAGGAGACATTGGACAATACTAATAAGAACACGAATAATTCAATAAGGTCACTTGAGATTAACATTTCTCTTCTGCACTGATTCTCACCTGATCAGAATAAGCGTCGGCAGAGAGTCCTTTGAAGGACTCCAACAGGGCGAGGAAGAGAAAGAGAGCGCAAATTAGTCTCATTTCAGTTTGACACTTTCACGGAACTAAAATTCGGAAATATTAAGTTGGGCACAAGACAAATATGTACAATGATCTTCTGAGTACAGACTCCCGTCTTTTATAGCTCTCATCGTCCATCGATGCTTGCGAATTGTTATTTCCCTGGCTGATAAGGAGAAAGCACACGTCAGTGTAGTGTGGCATGATGCGCGTCATCACAAGCAAACAGTGAACTTGACCTGCGGTTAAGTAGAATCCGGGTTCGGTGTCAGATGACAGAAGACTTTCTTAGGAATTCGTACTTATTATTATTAGTATACTAATATATTATATACTATCACATATGTGCTCGTGCTCTCGTAGAACACGAATTAAAACGTGAGGCAAAGTATCTTAAACCAAACAAATAGCTAGACCAAAAGTTACTATAAAGTGAACTGCTAAGTATAAAATAAATTGCTTTTAGCCAAATAAAAGTTAACTGCACTAGTAAATAACCTCGGACTTTTGAAGCTGAAAAATTATTGGCCTTTTATGGAACTTATATAACAATTGCAAGATCTCTTAATACCTTTTTTTGTACTGTTCTCTCTAATTATAGATTTCAATAGAGCTAAAACACAGAACACTTTCTTTAATTTAACCGGTTCCACTGCCACTTTCAGTCCGCTTTAAAGCCAACGAACGCAGCAGCTCATTAAGCTGGAAAAAGACTTGAATTCCGCACATAAATTAGTCGACGGTAACAATTTCATTCATTTTGCTAGTGAAATTGACGGTCGGGTCCCGATGGAACAGCAGCCAACAGAGAGAGAGAGAGGTACTAGGAGTAGATCGGGAGGGGGTAGGGGAATAAGGGTAGGGGGTGTGGCGATGCTGGCACCAACTGGGCCATAAATCAAAAGCAGCGCACGGCGTTTAATACACTTGACGCCAGATTTCCGCGACAATTTGCGCATGAATTAAACATAAAAGCAAGTCGACTGGGTAACGCAACACCCCCACGATGCTGTGATGCCTCCTTCCTGTACTCCTCCCCGAATGCCACCTACTCCTGCTGCCTTGTACCCACTCCACATTGGCGGAGTTTGCCGGTTTCCTGCCGGATTTTCCTGGCAAGTGGGCAAATAAAATCAAAGTAGGTAACACGCGCAAATAAAACACTTGACACATTAAAATGGCAACAAGAACTCATATATGAGACAGCCAGGAGTGGGGAGAAGGGAGTGGGGAGTGGGGCTGGCAGGTGAAGGTGGGAGGTGCCGAGGGAGGTTGCCTACCGATGGCAATGAGCAATGCGGCAACAAATTTCCATTTTGTGCCCGCCTCATGCAAATAAGTGACACTCGCCGAGCTGGCAAAGCTGCAAGGGGAACAGGGAGAGGGACGCCAAGGAGGCGGGTCAGGACATGAGCTTGCATGCACATGTAGGTGTGTGAGTGTGTGCCAGTGTGTGTGCGTGTGTGGCAGTGTCGCCTTACATGCGCATACATACAAATTTAACGAGTCGCATTTATGATACCACAGACAAGTATAATAATTTCAATTAACGACACCCCCGAGTGTGTGTGCACAGAGAGTGGGCAGATGGTGGAGGGGGCGAGAGGAGGTAGAGCGAGAGCAGCAAAGTGTGCGAGCAGCAGAGCAAGGTTCGTGCACAGTGGCAACTTCCGCAGTAAAGCTGAGATGCGCTGTATGTGTGTGTGCGTGATTCAAGACTAAGATGGAAAATTATTACTCCTGCTGGAAACTTATTCATCCTTTCGAATATATAATTATCTAGGGTATTTATTGAGTATTTATGTATTTATAAGTGATATTTAAATATTAGATATATATGAATATAGCACTTATATATACACATTTCATTTTCAAATTCAGCCTGCAGACCACAGCGACTTTATCTAAAGCTTTGTCTTAGAAAACTTAATCAAAATGTTCAAATAATCATACAAAATTAAATTAAAAATAATCATAAGAAATTGAAAAAACGTGTTCTGTCCAGGTTATGAGGGTAGATGATCTTTCATTTAAAGAATTGTTACTTCATGAACAACAGTAAGCTACAATTCATGAATAAATACAAGAATATACAAGAAAGGTTATTCCTTTAGGACTTATTATTATCATTACTAATTGTACCTGTTATTATATGTTAGCTGTGTTAAAATTCATTTTAATGTTTCATAATATTTTTCTTTTGATTTTATTTATTTTGTTGACTTAATTTGCGAATAAAATTTAGCTACAAAATTTGGCAAAAATTATATAGTAAAATTCTTACATATTTCTGTTTTTAGAGCATACTTTTTGGAGCTGACTTTAAATACAAAACACTTTAGTTATACATATATGGAATATAAAGTTAGACATTGTTTACTTATTTGAACATTTCTTGTTCATATTATATCTATTATTATATAATATATATATAACCCGAATTTGAACCGACTTTCTTAGATACTTCTCCTTAAAGTCTTTAACAATCTTTTACCATTTGCCAACACTGTTTGGGGACAAGTGAGGTCCCAAAATGGAGCCGTGTTGCATATTCTGAAATACATTAAAAAAAGTCACGCATCGCAGTTGGCATAATGAGACGTAGAAGAAGAGGGAGAGAGGCTGAAGATGGCAGGGGGAGACGGCAATGGAATGGAGAGTAAAGTGTCTCGTTAAGTCCGTGTATGTCTGTGTTAGTAGGTCGCAGGTGTGCCAGAGTCTGTGTGTGTATGTGTGAGTGTGCTTGTGCTTGTGCTTAGTTAATTACGGGCATAATAATGCTCACACACACACACTTGCACACACACACATGGAGCTGGCAGCTCGTATTTTCTTAGCCGCATTCTTCTGGCTTCTGGCCGAGTTTTAGAGCCTCATCTCATCAGCATAAAAGTTTTTAATGAGCCATTTTGCTGCCTTTTGTCGCCAGCTTCAACTCCGGCTCCTTCTCCTGCTCCACTTCCTGTTCATCTTCTGGTGCTTACCTATGCACATCCTACACACAGCTCACATTTTCAGGCCTCTCCCGCGTGTGTGTAGCGAATTTGTTATGACAAGCTCAGTTGACACGTTTTAATTAAATTTAATTAGTGCGTTCGCTACAGCAACAACAGCAAATTGGCCAACATGACAGGTGGATTAGGTGGGCAGAGACAGCTGACAGCCAGCAGAGCCATATGGCTGGCTTTCTTCACTTCTCTCTGTCTCTCTCTTGCCGCATTTGACGAGCTGCCGCACGGTTAATTGCAACATGTGTAGAGCGACAGTTGGCCTTGAGGCCGCCACAAAATGCGACAGGCTGAAAATGTAGAATTCGTATAGTATAATTATGATGGGGGCAGAAGGTGCCACAGATTATATACTTACACAAATACAAAAGGTACTATCGAAGATAGTCAACCATTGTATACCCTGCAACCATTGATTGTGTTTGCTTGGTGTAGTATTTATTATTTACCTTATCCCTATTTAGTTATAGACTTGCTCAGCTAGTTACACCTCTCTACTCTTAGTTCTACTAACTCTTTCCTATTATAGGTTAAGCTACAGGGTACTATATTCTAACTACAACAATCTTTTTTATTACTAACACAAATTCGGAGCCAGTACTGAAGTTCCTGACTGAAAACCAGTCGACTCAAATTCAATAAAAATACATTTACATAAATTAAATATTAAAAATAGTTTAAAACATAAATAATTGTATATTTATATTTATTTAATTATGTTTATTAACATTTATTTAAATTCAAACAAACTATAGTATGTAAGTAACAAGAATACATACTATATACCGTCACTGAAGCAATTGAAGATGATGATTGCAATGTTTTACTTCTTAAAAGCGCCATTCATTTTTGAAAGTAAATAAATGGCAAATTAAAATATAAATATAAATATAAAAAAATAAACGTTGTTGTCTAGAACTGATCTAGTTTCAGATTTCTCCAATGTACATATCAAAGTGGACTAATTTAAATAAATATTCCAGCCTAATGAAGACCTCAAGAGGATAAGTTGTGATGACTTTGCGATATCAACATCAACTGAACAATATATCGAACCAATCTAGCTTGTTCCATCTAATATAGAACGTGGAACAATTAGGAATCTGTGGACAGATGAAGAATGCTACTTCAACTGCTGTTGCTGCTCAAGAATACATATGTTTCATGGCCTCGCAGACATTTATTGGTCAGGGAGTCACTTACACACAGGCACACCAAACCGTTCAAGCATTTAAGGCTTCCCCTTTCTGTTTAGCACACACTATTATCGGTTCCCTATAATTATTTGCTCTTCTAACGTTTCGCCATATTCCTGTCATCGCAGCGATCTCCTTGCGGCTCACATAACTCGGTCGACATCCAATCAATTTCAAAAAATTACAAATGCAAATTGTCGGAGTCGGCAGAGCAGTGCAGACAGAGCAGACGGGGAGAACATTGTTTATAGAGAGCAGCAAAGGAAAGCAGCCTCAGCAGCTCGGCAACAATTAGAAATTTCCGCTCAAGCAGTGTGAGAAAGAATGAGGCAGGGGGAACTGGTTGAAGGGAGCTGGTACTCGGCAACTTGTCAGCTCGAATGACGTTTTAATAAGTCACATAATTCATGGACTCACTGTAGATGCTGCAGTACCTGCAGATGACAATGTTGCCGCGTGCCCCCTAAAACGGCAGATTACACATACGTTGTGATAGATTCTGCAAAAGCCTGCAGCTCGCCAGGTTTTTGATATAGCTTCGACACACACGAACACTGGGTCCCAACACAGTGTCCCATCACAGTGTCCCATCACAGTGTCTCTTAACAGTCCCCGTACCCGTCCCTGTAGGTGATGCGTGTCTTGTCAGCTGCTCATTTGTCAATGTAATTGATTTTGTGCCTGCACTTTTGACTAGGGTTATGTGTGCGACTACCCTGGCTACCCTGGCTACCTGGCCTGGCCTGGCCTGGCCTTTTGCCTGTTATATTATTCGATTACAGTTAGACGTAAATCAAGTGGAAGCGCATGGGGAGCTGGCAGCGAGCACACCACAAGTATCTACAGCTATTTCTATCTGTATCTGCGAGTTATTACCCTCGAGTTCATACAGATGCGTGTGCGTGTGCGTGTGCAGGGCAATTGAGGGTCAGCTGGCAAGGGAACATGCGGAAGGTCAAAACAGTGCACAGATGAAGTTCAAAAGGGGGTCAAGATGAGAAGGAAGAAGATGCTGAAATGGGAAGTGGGATGAGCAAGTTCTTCTGATAAGCAAGACTTGAGAGAGACTTCAAAGTCCAAGGGCCACTCATCGAGTGCTTATGTTGTCAATTGCCTCATCATTCAGGCATTATCTCTCTCTGAATGTTTTACTAACTTTCCTAATGTGATTTATCATTTCGTTCTAATTGAATTTTCACACGCTTCTTCTTGCACCACCCAATTTCCACAACTGGATGCCACAGCTCAATTTCCAAATGCAGCAGCCAGTTCTGGAGAGAAGAACCGGTAGCCGATCGAGTAGAAGATGAAGAAGAAGTTGAAGAAAGAGAAGCAGATGAAGGGGGGAGAAGGCGAAGCCGAAGCCGGAGCCGGTGCCGGTGCGCAGCTTCTGTGATACCGAGAAGACACTGCTTTATGGCAAGGCACGAGTATCTTATGGATACTTTTTCTTTCTTTGCCTTGTTCGCCTATTGCCCACTGCCGTCTTAGAGGCTCATAAATTTTTATAGCTTGTAATTTGGGACATCGCTGCACATGCGCGCCAGGCGGTCGCCCGAGACTCGCGTGGAATCGCAATTGGAATTAGAAAGAGACAAGAGAGAGAGGGGGAAAGAGAGGGAGGGAGAGGTGGATTGCAGTAGGAGTAGGGTGACGGGAAAATTGGCTATCGGACAGTAGGAAGTATCTTTGGCGTTTGGCAATGTCAGATTTATACTTGTGCCGTAATTAATAGCGATGTTTTGGTCATACTGATTGGCTGCACTCACTTTATGGCTGCTGCCAAAGACACCGAGGATGCACCTACTCAATGACCGTCAGCTGCAATTAGCCTCAGTGGCGGATTGGGTTTACTACTCGCAATCGACTGTCTCCCGCGACCAATTAGACGATTCGCTAATTAAATTGCCAGAAAGGAAATTAAATGATACTTAAAGGAGTTCAACAAACACCCCTTGTAGCACACACTACTGTCGATTTTAAAGTACCTTTAAAATGGACGCCATTAACGGAGCCACATGCAAAAGGCCGAACCATTAAAGTTTCGGCTTATTGCTCGTTAGAATACACTTTGAGGACATGAACAGACAACTATAGATAAAGTATGTCAAGAGTTAATCCTGAGTAGCTGTAGAGATCATAGATAATCCCGTTAGTATTACTTATACGTAAGCTTTCAGCGTGTTCTTTCTTTTATCCCTTTTATTTATATATCAATGCGCTTGCAGAAAGATTTTCTACATAGTTTGCACTTTAATATATATAGATAAGTAAGTATAGATAATATAAATATATATATAAATTATTGATAAGCCTACATCATTTTAACAATTTATTCTATAAATTAATTATATTCTTTTTAAATTCATCAATTTTGACCCGAAGTTTGTAATGCACACTTCTCTAGTTTTATAAAGCTCATATATGTATATTTTTGATCATTATGCCCAAATGAGTAGAAATATGTCTTATAGTCTGTCCAAACAAGTACAGCTAGAAGTTATTTAGGTAATGTTTCGTAGACTTATATTGGCAGTATCGATATCAACATCGAGCTACTACAACTATATATCGCTACTGCTTAGCCTTATATACATATTTATATGGTACAGTATAGCTTTCAATTTATCAAAGTATGCTCACATTATTTTTTATCTTTTATCTATAGTATATTTTCTTAAACAATTTGTAAATTTTCAACAATTAGAGTTCTTATAATCTTTGATCTTACAAAATACATATTATAATACATTTATAATAAAATAAAGCATAGGCACACTTAGTGAAGACCTACGACATACGAAAGCTGGGAATTCCTTTCTGTTATCACTTCAATAGGTAAACTAGCCAGCAAAGTGTTTCTTAACCTCTATTTCACGTACATTTAGGAGACTTGTCTAATTAGAATATTTAATGCAAGTCGTAATATCCTAACGTTTTGGCTGCTTTGGCAGCTTCTGTTGTGGCTGAGCAAACTCAATTACGCGCAGAGTGTATGGTACATCTCTTTGGGAAAATGCATGTCTCCTTCCACCGGTTTCACTGAGGTGCCCTAAAGTTATGCAGCCAAGATTTTCAGCTACTCACAGAGCGCAAATATTGTAGCAGCTCCTCGTGGCAGCTGCCGCCATTGACTGCAGCCTGTTGATTGCCCCTGCCTCCGCCACTGTCATGCAGATGCCTGTATTCCTCCTCCTCCTCCCTGTACTGTCTCTGCCTGTTGGCTGCTGCTTTGCCTTTTGATGATTACAAATTAATCACACTTTAAACATGGCAATTACGCATCGCGCACCGCAACAGGCTCAGGCGCAGGCTCAGCCTGGCTCAGACCGGGAAGCTCTCGAGCCGTGTGGAGCTCTGGAACTCCAGAACTGCGGAAACCGGCGAAGAACTGCGAGGCAAATACGCGTACGCATGCAGAGTCTCTTAAGCAGATGCAGAGCGATGCCAGAATCCAAGCGCAGTCCGACTACCTCAGCGGCTGAGCTGCACTGAGAGAAAACACTTTGGTCGAACTAAATAACTTGAATTATCGTACTAAAGTTTTGAGTTATGTTTAGGCACGATAATGTAATTGAAATTAGGTCAAATAAATAGAAAGAATAACTGCTGTATTGGGTTTATGCATGATATATATATTTTTTTTTTTATTAATTTAAGACAATTATAATAAGACGACTGCTAGAAAATTTTAAAATTTAATTAAAATTAAATGCAATTACAAAATAAAATAATTATTAAGGAGGAAGTATTGTAAAATCTTAACAATAATGATTCACAGGTGTGTTAATTTTAGAATTTGTAAATAAAAATTAAAAATTTAACTTAAAGTTGATAAATAAATAAATAATAATGAAATAATACAATAAACAAAAATTAATTAGTTATTTCAGAGACTATATATCACGGGATATTTCCTGTGAAGTCAGTCTTCCCTCTTCTTATGATATATAAATACAATGGATTAGATATGTTTTAAGTTAATATATTATTTAATTAAAATGTTATATTAGATGTTAATTGAGTTTCAATACATTTATAAATATATAACATATATGTACTATATACGTAATATGACTATTCTAGTATGTTATGTAACGTTAGGATTAACATTTGTTAATAATTTGTTAGCTAAAATATTGTTAAGTATAAACCAAAAATATTTGTGTAAATTGAAGTTAATTTATATTTACATTTTAGTAATTAATTTAATTTGTATAATAATAATTATATATAAGTTTTTAAATGAATTTCTTTTTAACAATTTTCACGTTTAACCATCATATTTATTTGTCTATATTTTGTCTGTTTACTTCTTTAACAACAACTACCTCACAAATTTCTCTCAGTGCATGAAATTCTCTTGGCTGTAATAAAAAAAAATTGCTTCCTTCAGCTGTTTAACTTTCGTTTTAATAAATAATCAAGTGAAGTTCGTATCGTTTTGGACGAGCCTGGACGCGAGTCTGCCCCTGCGAATCCTCCACTTCCCCTTCGCTTTGCTCCTCTTCCCTCCTTTCCTGGTCTTTGTCGTCGTCGTCGTCTTTTGGCTGTGGTTCGTCAAGTCGCTCGTGTAATTTCCAGGCAATTTCTCATAGCCATAATTGCATAATTTCAAAGTTGTTGGCAACTTAATTGCGCCCGGGCTTGGACTCGGCTTGGGCTCAGGCAGCTGACTGGCCATGGATCCCCGAACCGATCCGGCCTGGGCTCCTCTGCTAGTTGGCTGCCTGGGCCTGTCTTCGGTGTAAATAAAACCTTTTTAAACGCTTGTCATGTGGCAGCAGCAGCAGAACTACCGTATGCCGGCACTGCCAACAGCAACAGCAACTGCAACTGAAGCTGAAGTTGAAGTTAAAGCTGAAGCGGCAACTGGAGCTTGGGTTGTACACTGAGATTCTGCCTGACTTCAAAGCGCGCACATCATCAAACATGTGTTGCCTATATCCGCTTCTATCTGTGTTCCCTGCACCTCTTCATGCCCCTCTTCTTGTACCTCTTCTTGCCCCTCTGCCCCTGCTACCTCGACCAGTTCCCCTCCCTCTCCACCTCTGGCACTGTACGCCTCTGCTTGTGTTACGCCAACGCCTGACAGCATCTTCTACTCCCCTCTTCCTCTTCTACCCCCTCTACCTTCCACCCAAACTGTTCCTCTCTCCCTCTTTCATTTGCTGTCTCATCTCGCCTCGCGGCGCTTTGCCATCAAAGTTAATATGCTTTATATTAAATTTATTGTTGTTGTTGTTGCTGGCTTGTTGTCTGGCCTCGTTCTGTTGCCAATGGCCAGACAATCTGCATCTGCCACACTATAGCCCCCTTCCTCCGCCCCAGCTACACCCCTCTGCAACCTGCTCTGGCATCCCACTTGAAGCTGAGCTCATTTGTCCCATCACAGAATTGTTTTGAATGCGTTTTGCTGCGTTTTCCATCAAATTACTCAATTAATTTCACTTAAATTAAAAACTCTGTTCCGACAGGAGAAGCAACAACAACTACAATAATAACAACAACAGCAGCAACAACAACAACAACAATTACAGCAATAACACGATGTGCAAAATTGTTAAGTGTACAAAAAAGAAGAAGATGAAAGAAGGATACAGACAAAGAGATAAAAAGGCAACTTTATTGGGCAATTTAAAATACAGTTTTAAGGTTGTGATATCAGACCTATAGGAATAACACTACTCAACAATAAACTATCTTTATACAACACTATATTAAGGAGTAGTTTCCTTTTATATATGTAAAATATGTGAGAAAAAAGATATTTCTATCCGATGAATAGTTTTTCAATGGGAGAATTTTGAGCCCATATGCACCAGTGCAAGTTTCAAACACTTTTAACACTTGGAAAACGTTTATGTTAGAACTATTTTGTTCAGCATAATTTAAAAGTAAACCTCCTCTTAACTAATTGTAATCAATTAAATCGCACTTATGACAACTGAACTCCACTAGCTTCACCTGCACACCCTGTCTTGCTAACGGGAAAATGGGCGAGATTTAATGTGTAGAATTTACGATCGATGTCAAATAAATAAATATCGATAGGTTTGTTAAGCGAAAGGAAAACAAATCATCAGATAATTATAGAAGCAAATGTTCAAACGGAAAGCCAAATAGGCTGTTCCATTTTAAACTTAATAGTTATTTACAAACTTTAGTTTTTAACTTTAAAAGATAGAAATTCATTCGTTAATTGTATTATGTAGTAATGATTTGATGTTATATACTTATAGTATACAACATTTTTGTGGCCTCTCACACTGCTATCCCTGCCACTTCTGTTGATTGCACTACATTTGATTGTGCATATGTATGTTTGCTATATGCCATATAATACCTACTATATGTATATAAACAGTAATTAATAGTAATTATTACAGTTCTGAATCGACTGTAACATAACTTTAACCTTATACACACCCTTGGGTCAGCATTAAGTCTGCTACTCACAACCGACTAGGTATTCCCCATTGAATTCCGCGCATGGCAAACTGATTAATCGTCGCGCTGCTTGCAAATGAGTGAAGCAAATCAAAACAAGCGCAGTGCAACATGCGGCAGCTGTTCCTTTCCCCTCTGGGGTAGGGGATTGTTGGCAGACAAACTGCGTGGAACCCGTTCGCAGCGAGCAAGCCATGGCCAAATGCATTTGGCACGCAATTATGGCCCAAAGTGTTAATTGCATTTCCGCCAAGCTATCAAACTGCCTCGGCCAGGCCCACAGCTCACGCATTTGGCATTAAAATGGACCGCAGTCGCAGTTGGTCCCATTTCCAGGTTCAGTTTGCAACGAAAGCAGAAGCCAAAGCAGCCAGCCACGGCTAAAACATTCTGCGATAAGCAACGTGCCACGGTTAACGGTACTTCCCCCCACTTGCCCTCCCTCTCATGTTTTACTTGCTCAACGCCCCTGGAGACGACTCTTTAAAGATGGCGCATGCGTGGCAGACACGCAGCGGGGCAGCCAAGCGAGCTGAGCCAAGTGAGGCTCCAAAACTAAGTCAAATATTTGTAGAACAGACCAAAGCGAACAGGCCGACAAACTGCCGGACTGAAGAAGTGGACGACTGGAGGACTGGAGGACTGGAGGAGCGAGGACTCAGTGTCCCCGGGCTAACTGCAAATGTGAAATTTATGGGCCCCCAAAGGCGCGCGTGGACGTCGAAGCTCTAACATGAGCAGCGCCATTCGTGCTGACTAATGACAGAGTCCGACATACCCTGGACAATGAAATATATCCCAACTGTCCAATACAATTAAAAGTTAACTGAAAAATTGCACTATATAGATGGGCAACTGCGAAGCGAATCTTTGCTGGCGTTACAAACGACCTGCCAAGTCCGGCATAGCCAGCACATGCAAATTTCTAACTGATGACCGAATAAAACGAAGAGAAATGAAATCTTTTTGGCTTGCCGCATATTCATAAAGTGCATTTTAATGGACCAGTTCCACTTGCCACCCTCCTGCTTCTTACCACACTCCTCTTGCCCATTTCTCATACTCTACTCCACTTTCCAAGCAATGCAGTGCTGCCAGGTCAGCCTTTTTACGGTCAGATCTGTGCTTTTAGCCGTAAACAATCTTGACATTAAACTAAATTCAATATTTTGAAAATATATCAACAATTTTTTAGTTTAGGTCGAAACTCAGACATGATAGGCAAGTTTTGACTGCGGATTCGAATTTGGAAGATCAAAAAACATATGGAAACATATATTGCATTTCACGATCTTCACCCTCCATTATTTAGGTTTCGATGTTTCGATTTCTTTGAGGTTAAGTCCAAATGCAGACATGCAGGGCAAATGCTGACTTCAAAATCGAGTTTAAAATGTCTAAATACTATATCGCATGCCCAGTTCAGGATTGTATATCTTTAAGAGAATATTCATAATAGAAGCATTTCGAAAATCTACATATAACAACAATATGCGAACAAAAAGAGTTATCGCCAGCTATCGATTAAGAACCTATCTTGTTTAACTAAGTTGCCAACCAAATTAAAATATAGGTTTTATTTGGTGCAGGTTACCTGGCAACACTGTTGCAATGAGAAACAGCCGCAGCCGAGGCAAAAGACATCTGTTACTTATCGAAGTCTTTGCATGTCTTTGCATGCGGCCACATTTGATAAGAGTAGAAGAGTCAGAGAAAGAGAGAGAGAGAGAGAGAGAGAACTTCTGTGTGAGAGAGAGCTGAGGCACACGCTAAACTTGAACTGAAATAGCTTCAAGGCCTGCTCCGATTCCCCAGTGGAATCAGCATCGACTTCGCCTTTGGCTTTTGCATTTGGCTTGTTCTGGCTGCGGCTTTGGCCAAATCCGTTAATAAGCCATTTTGACAAATTGGATGATTGCCGTCTCTAAGTATTGTGTGGCGAGTGTGTGTGTGTGAGTGTCAACATCTGCGTGAGGAGTAAAGATAAAGCTGGCAATTGATGCGATGTCAATTGATGCGAAGTGTGGCAAATCTTTTTATTGCCAGCAAAACAAAACAGCTGCCAAAAATTCGTATAAATCCGAAAAGCAAAGCTGAGTTAAATCATAAAGTAAAACAATGTAGAAAAGAGGCTAAAGCCGAAGCTTGAAAAATATACACAATCATTTTGCATATCTAAATTATTAAAGTTAGTTCTGACATGTTTCAATATAAAAATAGAGTGAATTTGCAATTGATAAAAAGGCATCCAGAACTGAAACCAGAAAGAAAGGCTACCCTCTCTACCCGTATATCCTCCGATCCTTTTAATACTAGCGGTAATATAATGGGGCAGAATTGAATAGTGGTAAGAAGTCTACTTCTATCTACCATTAGTCCTCCTATTTAATATTTAAATAATCAATCCTATTGCAGATTTATATTCAATCTGATTAATATAAAGTCCAAAAAATAAAATGCGAACTTCTTTTATTCAAACTTTGTTAAACAATAAACTTATTTATGTATACAACCTGATAGTATTCTCAGCACCTTTAAGCTAAGCTCTCTCTTTTAATATGCCAATCGATTGATTACCTTGTGGTTTCTCCTGCAGTCTCTCTCACTCACTCTCTCTCTTTCTCTGTCCTACAGCATATCCCGATCGTAGCACTTGATGACTTTGTGGCATTCGTCATCGTGCACCTGGCGGAAGACTAAATATAAAAACAAATGGATTGGATTAGTATTATTATCAGTCCTCACTCCACCACCCACTCACCGTTCTTGGTATTGAAGCAGTTCCATTGGCTCAGCTCGCACTGGCCGGGAAATTCCACAGTGCATTTGCCATTGGAGGCACAAACGGGCAGCGCCTTCTGTGGACACTCGAAGTTGCATTTGCCCAGTTGCTGCAACTCGCGTTGCTTCTCCAGCAGCTCGGGCACCTGCACAGCCGTGGAGAGCAGGCGTCCCGATTGCTGTGGCAACTGCTCCACCTCCTCCTTCTGCTCGTGCTTCTGCTGCTTCTTCTCCTCCTTCTGCTTTTCTTCCTGCTGCTTCTTCTCCTCCTTCTGCTTCTGTTCCTGCTGTTTCTTCTCCTCCTTCTCCTTTTGCTGCTGCTGGAACAGCTTCTTGCGCTCCTTGATCGCCTGATTGATGGCATTGGGTATGTGCTGCTCAGCCTGTTGCATCACATGGGCGACATGTTGCTGCAGCTTGTTGACCTTGTCTCCAATGTCCACTGGCACCTGGCCAGGCAGTGTGAGCACAATATGCGGGCCGGCCAACGCGGCAACCTGATGATTTATCACCTGTGGCTGCTGTGCTGCACTGCCAACGTGTTTATGTGGAGGCAGCAGATCCAAATGTGGCACCACAACGCCTGTCCTGCCCTGCCCCGACTGTGGCACGTGCCCGGTGAGTACCAGTGTACTCTGGTGTCCCTGTGGCTTCTGTTGCAGCACGTGATTGATGTGGTTGGTTATCAGTGTTTCAATGTGCTTCGGCAACTCGATGAGCTCCGGCAACTGTTGCTCCGGCTTGTCCAGCTCCACGGCTGCAGCCAGGGCTGCCATCAGGGCTGCAGAGTTATCAGAGATTGAAGTAGCTTTTATTTACATACCGATTTGAGAAGGAAACTCACCAATGACCAAAACAGCGCGCATATTGTTAATTGAGTTCCACACTTAGGTTCCACACTCGTATTCTGTCTTCCGTTGACGATGCTCGATTGCGTTCTACAACGCTTACGATTTTAGTTCTCGACTTTTATACGGATTCCCTGATTAAACATCGATTTGTCATAAGCAGAGATATTTTTAATGCATCTCATATGCTAATTATATAATAACAAAACATTGCAAATTCTTTTAGCTCCCGCGGGAAACAGGTTTCGTTCAGCCACAGCGACGACAGAAATCGCCCGAAGCTCATTCAAGTTACCTCAATCACTTCCTTATTGATTGATATTATTTTACACATTTTGAGATATTTGGTCTGAAGTGCTTGCATTATGGGGCGTGACAACAGCGCATAAGGCAGATCAGTATTTAAGTTTTTATAAATAATTCGAGAGAATTTAATAAGAAACTAAACAGAAAAGAGAAAGGTTTTCTGTTGTGGTAAATACGGTTTCTATATGTTTATATAATACTGAAGAAAATTATTTTATTTAAATTATAATCTAATTTATTTGATAGAACACTCTTAACTACTTATCTATCTATATATATTTTATAACAATTTGCTGTATCATTCAAAGATTAAAGCAATTTTAACATTATAACTTGATATTATACATACTACATAAATGTGGATGTCAATGCAGTAGGAATTAATTTTGAAGATTTTAATAGATTTTAATATGTTTAAATTTTGTTTTTTATTTATTTACTTATTTATATCTGAATAAAATTTTATTATATACATATAAATTGAATTTCAAATTATAAATAAATATATATTTACTTATATGCTTAATTATTATATTGTCTTTTTCTTTATTGATGTATTTATTTAAATTTACCTTTATTATTTGCTAAAGTTCATTTAAATATACATAAAAGTATATTCAATAATTAAATAAAATGTTTTGCATCATAATTTGAGTAGTACAGTGTGTTCTTTCACAGTTTGAGCAGCACAGCAAGTGAATTTCAGTTGCGCCGCAAAGTATGCAATATAATGTATGAAAAACATAAAACTTTTACACTTAGCCATAAAAAAGCTGGATTTCTCGCTGTCCGCCTGTTTAATATGAAGCAAATAAAAAGCTAGATTATAAGCTAAGTTGACAACACTGAACTTTGCACGCTGGTAAATTAATATGCAAATCGCAACCAAAGCTTTTATTTCGGGCAAAAACGACAAGCCCAAAGAAGATACGATAATAATAATAACGATAATACTGTATGTATATTTTTGGCAGGTGCGAAAATAAAGGATTATGCCATGTAGCGCCTTCGGGCTGTGCAGGGCTCCAAATATTTGTTATAAAAACATTTGCTGCCGTCCACAGAAGTCACAGTTGAACAGTCGCTGCTCACACAGCAAGGTTACAACACCAACTATAACAACAACAACAAGTCAAGTCCGACAGCAACATGCAAAAACATTGGATCTGCCTGTGTAAGTTTGACGACAATTGGCTTAGCTCAAACTGTGCTAATCTATCTATATTTCTCTCTCCCTCCTGCAGTTCTTGTGGCACTCGTCACCGTCATCGCCAATGCCAGCGTGCTGCCCGTGAAGCCCGTTCACCTGCCGGCAGTTAACCAACACGGCCAAACAGTCTGGCTGGATAGAATGGTCAATGCGGTGCCAGACAAGTGCGACTTCAGCTGCACCGATTACGATCTGCCCATCTGTGCCCACAACGGACAGTGCCTGCAATTGTTCACCAGCCGCTGCACCATGGCCGCCTACAACTGCCGCAACCCGCAGAAGCGCTTCAATGTCGTCGAGAACTATCGCTGCACCCAGGGCTACATTCCCCTATGCAGCCAGGAGGAGCGCAAGGAGCTGGGCATAACCATGTAAAAAGCATCTCGGAAGTCGACGGGTTCGGAATACCCTAAACACATACATACATTTGTAGAATTGAATAAACCTAATGAAATTCCTAAATAAACAACTTATTATTTGCCATCAATTGATAAGCGTATACTTAATTTGTACAGGCAAAAAGAGACGTGGCATGTGATAACGCGCATCATGCCACACTACACTGACGTGTGCTTTCTCCTTATCAGTCTTGGCTATTCGTATGCATCCATGAACGATGAGAGCTATAAAAGACGTGAGTCTGCTCTTAAAAGATCAGTGTACACATTTTTCTTGTACCCAACTGAATATTTCTGAATTTGAGTTTCGTGAAAGGGCCAAACTGACATGAGACTATTTCGGGTTCTCTTTCTCTTCCTCGCCCTGTTGGAGTCCTTCAAAGGACTCTCTGCCGACGCTTATTCTGATCAGGTGAGAATCAGTGCAGAAAATAAATGTTAATCTCAAGTGACCTTATTGAATTATTCGTGTTCTTATTAGTCTTGTCCAATGTCTCATGAACTGGAAAAAGAGTGTTCGGTGTATGCCCACCAAGTAACAAAACCAATGCTAAGATACTTCGAGCAAGTAACTCAGAAGATAGACAAGCATAGCGCTGAAATTGAAAGAAAGAACGAACAAATTAGGCATCTAGAAGACATGAATGAACAAATTAGGCAGCAAGGAGACAGTATGATGAAGCTTCAATTGGAAAATATGAATTACAAATTGAAGGAGACAGCTGTGATCTTAGATCTGAAACAGAAAATGGAACAACTGCCGAACAAGCTCTGTGAATATCAAAACAATGAACTAAAGGAGTTCAAAGCAAAGGAGATTGAACTCCAAAAGTTATTAAAAAGTAAAAATGAGCAAATTAAGCACCTAGAGGAGAATATGACGAAGCTTCAAATAGAGATTTTGACTTATAAGTCGAAAGGTGATCCATTGGCAGCTGTGCAAGAGGAGCTTAAAAATTAAAAAGAAAAAACAACAGCAGCTGAAACAAAAATCAGTTCAAACGCAAAAATGTTGTTAACCTGTGAATCGGAATTAGTTGCAAAAGATAAAAAAATTAATCAATTGGATGCGAAAGTTAAGAAATCCGCTGAAAAAGAAATTTAAAAGAACAATGTAAAGAGTTGCATTGCCCATGATTCGTCGGGGGTGCATACAGTCACCCTATCCAATAATGACACTTTTGAGGTTCTATGTAATTCTGATATTGCGGGTCCTGGATGGACTGTCATACAGCAGAGAATCAGAGGTGGAGTGGACTTCTACAGGGACTGGAACACATATCGCAATGGATTTGGTGACTTCTGGGACGGAGACTTCTTCCTCGGCCTGGAGAAAATACACAAATTAACCACTGAGCAACCCCACGAGGTTTACATTCACATGGAGAGATTTAATGGCAGTACATACTTTGCCAGGGTCGACGAGTTTGCCATTTCGGGTGAAAACGATAAGTACAGACTGAGCAAGTTGGGTAACTCCTATGATGACACATATTTAGAACTGAAGTATACCCAAAATATGAGATTTTCAACATATGATCAGGACAACGACTTGCATAATGCCCGGAACTGCGCAGAACTTCGACATGGTGCCTGGTGGTACAAAAGCTGTCTTGGTTGGTAAGTATACAATATTTCCTCCGACTGTTATGAAAAGATGTTTTTCATTTATATATATGTAATAAATTTAATTCGTTACAGCAATCCAAATGGCAAATACTTTCAAACTGAAACAAGCGATAAGCAATCAATTTCTTGGCGATCCTTCACATCACTCAAGCAAGTGAAAATTATGATTCGGCCCAAAAGGGTTTCAAATTAACATGAAATATTTTCAAAATACTTGAAATGCAAATCTTAATATTAATTTTAAAATGTTCTGCACAGCACTTTCAATGATTTACTTAATAAAGATAGCTTTGATTTATCTTGCAATATTGCACTCAGTTTTCTGTCTTTATTGATTACATGAAGGTACAAGAATATATATGTATGTATATATGTTATGTATGTATAGTGAATATGGGTTACATAACTAGTCTGCTCACTTCGAGCTCATCTTCTTTGCAGCGACGCGCACAGAGGTTCATGCTGCAGACATCCTCATCGACGACACGGAAGGCCAAGTCGCGATGGTTGCAGTTGAAGGTGTCCATGACGCATTGGTTGGGGAACTCGTGCAGGCAGATGCCGTTGTAGGCGCAGATGGGATTCAGCTCGAACTTGGTGCACAACTGATCGCAGTTCTGTTCGAACTGTGGCGGAATGGGCGCAATTGTGGGCGGGGCAGTGCCAGCCAACAACAATTGATGACAGTTCTTGGAGGGTGAACTCTTGGGCAGCTCAACTGGTGACATTGTTGAGCTGGGTGGCAAAACGGTGACGGGTTGCAGTTCCGAGGCGGCAGCATTGGGAATGCCTGGGTTGGAAAGACCTTGATTGGGGATGCCAACGTTGGGCTTGCCAGGGTTGGGCACTCCAGCATTGGGCAAGCCTGCATTAGGCATGCCAGGGTTGGGTAAGCCTGCGTTTGGGATGCCAGGGTTGGGCAAGCCTGCGTTAGGGATGCCAGGGTTGGGCACTCCAGCATTTGGCAAGCCAGGATTTGGAACTCCCTTGTTCGGCAGACCAGCATTGGGTACTCCACTGTTCACCTCCACAATGGCTCTCGTGTTTCGCACCTTGACGTCATTGGGAATACCAGGGTTGGGCATACCAGGATTGGGAATGCCAGGGTTGGGCATACCAGGATTGGGAATGCCAGGGTTGGGCATACCAGGGTTAGGCATACCAGGGTTAGGCATACCTCGCGTAGGAATACCTGGGTTGGGCATACCAGGATTGGGAATACCAGGGTTGGGCATGCCAGGGTTAGGCATACCAGGATTGGGCAAACCACGGTTGGGAATGCCTGGATTTGGTAAGCCATGGTTAGGGATCCCAGGATTGGGCACGCCTGGATTGGGGATTCCTCTGTTCATCAAGCCAGGGTTCGGAATACCAGGGTTGGGCAAGCCAGGGTTTGGAATACCAGGGTTGGGCACTCCAGCATTGGGCAAGCCAGGATTTGGAACTCCCTTGTTCGGCAGACCAGCATTGGATACTCCACTGTTCACCTCCACAATGGCTCTCGTGTTTCGCACCTTGACGTCGTTGGGAATACCATGGTTGGGCATCCCAGGATTTGGAATACCACGGTTAGGCATACCAGGATTGGGAATACCAGGGTTGGGCATGCCAGGGTTAGGCATACCAGGGTTAGGCATACCTCGCGTAGGAATACCTGGGTTGGGCATACCAGGATTGGGAATACCAGGGTTGGGCATACCAGGGTTAGGCATACCAGGGTTGGGCAAACCACGGTTGGGAATGCCTGGATTTGGTAAACCATGGTTAGGGATGCCAGGATTGGGCATGCCTGGATTGGGGATTCCTCTGTTCATCAAGCCAGGGTTCGGAATACCAGGGTTGGGCAAGCCAGGGTTTGGAATACCAGGGTTGGGCATGCCTGGATTGGGGATTCCTCTGTTGGGCATGCCTGGATTAGGGATTCCTCTGTTCGTCATACCAGGGTTTGGAATACCAGGGTTGGGCATGCCTGGGTTTGGAATACCAGGATTGGGCATGCCTGGATTGGGAATACCTCTGTTGGGCATGCCAGGATTGGGTACTCCAGGATTCACCACCTCCACAACGGCTCTCGTACTTCGCACCTTGACGGTATGTGGCACCACCACCTCTTCGGTCGTCACCTGGCCCGGCTTCACCTCCACAACACGAGCCACCTCCACCTGATCCGCATCTTGGCTCACAACAGGTTTCCCATTAGATAGCAACGGCACTTGGACTGTAACACGGCCGATCTCTGGACTTGGCGGCACCTGCGCTGTGACTGTGCACAGCAGCACTACAAATGGACAACAAGGAGGATCAGTAATGAATCCAACTCCAATTCGATGCGCTTGAAACTCACCTGTGGCCAAAACTAAACTGAGCTTGAACATCTTCCAAATTCTTCTGTGTCCTGAACTGAAACTTTGCACACACTTTTATACAAGATCGGGCAATCCCAGATGGGAGCAGCAGCGGGAAACCGGTTGCAAGTTCAAGGCAATGTCTAAGCAAACAGCTGAGCACCCTCAACCGGTTCCGGCAATGCTTTCCTCAATAAATCCACCAATTATGGTAATTGTTTTTGGGTGCCCCTTTTCGTCGCCTCATTAGCATTAATTCAAATTCCAAGATCGAATGCTTTCTTTATAAAATCATCTTTTATTACTTTCAGTATACACTTCCTTGGTGTAAATTAGTTTTAGGGTTCTATGTTATACAATTATTGGTATATAGTATATTTATGTATAGTAATGGACTTTTAGCGTTATAACATCTCAAAAGAATCGCCTAACACGTAAAAATCATCAAAGGCATCAAATATTTTGATTAGCAAAGAATTCTCATATATAGTTATCGGTATATAAGTATGTATATTTATATGTATGTGTGTGTGTGTATGTATAAGGATTGACCACTTGAGTTCTGCTTTAAGTTTTCGTTGAGTTTTCGTTAAGTCTACACTAGATTGGGAACCGTTGCGACAATACGCACTGATAGCGAAACGATCCCCAAGCCCATTTGCACATTACGTCCATCAATAGGGGGATTTTACATGTTCGTTAGTAGTACGATGTTATTAATTCTTTATAGGCTTAGCTTTTCTGTTTCTTTCCCATTAAGTTTAACTTTGTGTTCCTTCTTTTCTACATAAATAATTGCATTTACTAACTTAAACTTCAATCTACATATCCTGGGGATTGTCCATATCATAAACGCAAATTTTTGATAGGTTCTCTTCTTCGGATTCGAATATACTACAGCAGGGAACAGCAGGGGAGTTCAAAAAGAGAAAGGATTTCAAATGAACGGAAGTGGAGAAGAACAGTGACTTCCTGAACTACCCACGTGCTGTACCGCCCTTAACACATATTCAAATAGAGTGTCTAAACAATATCTTATCCAACACACAAAATTTTAAAAACTCTCTCGCTTTCCCTCTATACACATCATATATATAGTAGTAGTATATCATATTAAAATTGTTAATAAATATTGTTTTCATTAAAAAGGTGTTCAGACTTACGAGCTACAATTCTTTTATACAGTTAATATCTTCAGGGGTCAACAACACTAACAAAACTATAAACAATTCACACATTTTGGTTAAACATTTACTCGTTTTTCAATCGTTTTTTTATCTCTTTTCTTGCTCTTTTCTATTATACAAAACATTAAATTTTTTTTCTTTCTTCCTTTCTTTCTCTCTATACACAACGTTGGGTTAAAAAGGTATACGAAAAGTATTAACAAAAATAATTTTCCAACTAATTTTACATATGTAAGTTCTCTTGTTCTTCTCTTGTGTTGTTCGAATTAAAAGCTATAATAAATTGTTATAAAATAAATTATGACTTAAGTTTTATACATAAATATTTTAGTGTAAAGCTTATGGACTAATCTAAAGTAGTTAATTTGTTTTTTTTACTTCTTTCTCTTTTGAGTTAAGGTTAGGTGGTACAGAAACTGTAAAGTGTCTGGGCTTTCTTCGGGTTATCATATTTATCTTCCTCTTCTTTCTCCTCCTTCGCCTGCTGATCTACTTGCGCTCCATGGGCTTGACTTCGAGCAGCTGGGGATAGTTCTCGACAATGTTGAGTAGTATGGTATCGATATAATGCTTGAGACGCACATTCTCATCCTCCTTTTCCTGGAAGGCCTGTTGCAGCTGTAGTAATACAAGAAATTTGAATCAGTTTAGAGAGTCTTTTGCAGTGAGTGTTGTATAACGTTATTGTAAACACAGAAACAGGCATGATTTCTTCTTCTTATATACAAAATGCGAGTTATGAACCTGAATGTAAAAGTATTTAATATGTTAAATGGATCAAATGAAACCCAACACAAATTTGGAAATTAAATCAAACGAAAAACTGTTTAAAACTCTTAAGCCAAACACCATTTTCAAGTTGCTGTCAAACTGCAGCGCATGCACAGTGGTGCCAAAACCGTGTTTTTGTTTTCTGTGAATTTGTTACTTTCTTTTTGTTGTTTTTTTTCTTGTTTTTGTTGTTGGATAAGCATTACCTGACTTAAGGATGCTAATGTGGCTGAATCCACAGAATCCTGTAATACAATATAAATATAAATACAAATATAAATATAATAATAATGAGATAAAAGACGCGGGCACAATGTCTGGTATGCAGCAGGACTCTCAAACTGTGCAGCAATTACAAGCAAGTGTGGCCAAGGTGGGTGGCAGGTGGCAGATGGATTGTGCTGAGTGTAGTAGGTGTGAGGGGGGTGTAGGGTGTGGGTGTGTTTAAGGGAAAGGGGCTGTTTAGCTTGGACTTAGGCGTGGCAATACAAAAGCATAATGCGGCATAATACGATTTGCTCTACGAGTACACACCTGAGCTTGTGACATTTCCTCCAGCTCCTGTGCCAGATTATTAAGGGTGCCATTCAACAGATGACGACCCTGCTCAACGCCGTTGGTCAACATGGTGGCCTGATTCTCCAGCATGGTGGCCTGCAGCTCCTCACACTGCTCCTCGAGTGCTAAAATTTGTAGAGGGTAAACATATTAGATGAGGATGATATCCAAGTATATAAAGCTTGACTGGAATGTGACTTCAATGTATAACAGCTGTTTATGGTATAAGACTAAGATATAGCAAACATTCTTGTAAAGTCTTACTTCCTTGATAACGGGCAACTTCTCAATCTATTGTACTCTCTGCTGAGCTTAGACTTCCTCTTCCTCTTCCAGTATAGTTTTCCTTAACCAATACATCACTATTCCTGCACTAGGCACTTTATCTTGTACACTTCGAGTAGGTGCTCAGTAATGCTATACTGTAAGTATGTGCTCTACACTCTTTACCCCTTGTCAACATAATTATAGTTTATAGTACATAACCTATCCAGTATCATAGCTAGTTGAGTTCAACGACATCTACCCAGATACACAATTCAATGACTTGAACTGCCTAGTAAACAGTGACAGTCCCCTTTAGTTGAGCACTTCATAAACTCTCTATCAATTCTTGCTGTCATAAACCAGATTCAACTCTCTATCTAGTTAGTTATTTATGTGAAGCTGTCTACAACATATGACTCCGTATGTTTTTATAAATATTTAAACAAATTTCCCTGACACATTTCTTCTAACTCAAAGTTCCCTTCCTCTCTCTAGCTTTATCTTTATTATCTTAATCTTAAAACATTTGGTTCCTCCTCTTACTTACATCGATTCTTTTGTCGCATCTCCTCAAGCTCCTGATGCAGCTCCTCCAGTCTTATGCTCTCCGGCGATGTGGTGGGCATGGCACGTGCCCCATTCTCCTCGCGTACGCGTTGCAGTTCATGGCTCAGATCAAGCATTAGCTCCTCAGTGGATTTCTTCTCCTGTTCGTGGCGTCGCAGTGCTTGCAACTGCTCATCGTATTCCTGTTGCAGTGAAGCAATCTGATCGCGTGCCAGCTCCAGCTGCTCCTCGGTGCGATGCAAATCATTGGCCTGTTTATCGCATAGGACACGCAATCTCTGCGCCTCATCGCGCAGGGCATTCGCCTCGATCTCGGTGGCTTTGATCTTCATCTGGCAATTCTCGTTCTGCAGCGAAGCTTCGCGTTCCACGCGTGCCAAGATTTCGCGATGGCGTTTCTGCTCCTCCGCCAGGCGTTCCTCGGCGCGCAGTTCCGACTGACATAGAGAGAGAGAAATAGTGAATGTTAAAGAAACTCCCTTTACAATGACTGTCAAACTGTCTTACCTCTCTGTACTGCTCCTCGAGCATGTGATAGCGCGCCTGCAGCACTGCATACTCTGTCTTTGTGCGCGTCGTGCGATCCTCGGCTATATTCTGTGTATCTGATAGATCGTCCACCTTGCGCTGCAGCAGCTCCAGCTATATAAAAGAAGAGAAACAGAAGAGAAGTTGGTTAAGCGTAATTAAATAATTGTTTTATTGCTCGTTTGCATATTTCTTTAATGAGTGTATTCACTAACACAGTCGCTCTTCATGTGCCGCAAGTCGTGGAGCAGCTCATTCACCAACTGCACATCAGCCATGGGATTTTTCAAATACATTTGCATATATCTTTTGCCATAAACTGCATTATTTGTATCTGGGTCTTTTGCTTGCGGTCTTTGTCCCACTCCCACTCTCTCTCTCTCTGTCTCTGTCTCTCTCTCTATACACTCATCAAGTATTCAACAAAATATCTGTTTCTGTTCGCCTCGCGTCGTCTTTCCTCATTTGCTTGCCGCAACAGACTGCAACACGTAGCCGGCGGCTGTTTTATTATTTTCCATTTGTTTTTCTATTTGTTGTTGCTGCTGCCAAAGACGAACAACTCACGCTGTTGTGGGCTGTATACGCCTAATTACACTGCGCAACAAAGTGTTGCAGACTGACTGATTCTATGCGACAAAGATAAGAGTATATATAATATTTATTGGAATATTTATTAATATGTAGACATGTTTTATACATCTTTAATTGTATTATTTATATTTGTTTATTTTTTTCCATTCATTATTTATTTATTATTTATTTTATTATATTTATTAATAATTTATTTATTAATGATTTATTTATAATTTATTTATTTATAATTTATTTATTATTTATTTTATTTTCTTTATTTATTTTATTTTATTAATTTTATTTACTTTATTCATTTTATTATATTCTCTTCACTTTACAAATCACCTGCCAACACTTGTTGCACAGTGTTGTTAGAGGCATGCCTAGCCCATATAAATTTCATAAATATTAAGTATACGCCCATTGACAGCCCCCAAAGCTAAAGCTCGCTCTATGCGTATAAGGTGGAAGTTGCAAGACAGACAGCGCCCCCACAAGTGTTGGCGCTGCTGCATTCATTAAATTATTTCTGGTACGACATGTGAAACCGAAATGTGTTTTGCCGACTCTGCTGTGATTGAGAGTGTAATTGTCGGCGTGTATATATTGTATATATGCATAAATATGGTATATATGCTATACCATATATACAGTCTCTCTTTGGGTCTGTAGGAAATCATTCGTCGACTGTGTGTTCGTCGCTCAGCTGTTGCTGCGCAGCGACGGCGATAAGCGACAACTTTGTGGAGCGAGAGTGACATGAAGGATCGCTGATACAGCAAAGGGGGTTCAGTGTTGGTTAAGTCACAAAGTTTATTAAATATAGTGATGATGGGTATTTAATGCTAATGAGCAACAAAATTCATAATGCTAAGGTAATATTTACATAATATTGGAAAGACTTCTAATCTAGATCACTAACCAGTGTTGAAAGACAACTATTTAAGTACTATTTTAACATATTAAAAGAATTCTTAAAGCACTGTTTCATATTGAATAACTTTATAGAAAAGTGTTGAAAAACGTTTCATATAATCTCCTTTGCTTTACCCTTTTCAAATTACTATACAGACTAGTGTTGAAAAGAACTCTATGAAAATTTTCAGATGTTGCAAAAAGATCACAAAAAGCTAAGTTTTTTTACTGTCTAGTGTTGCACAATGTGTCATTCCATACAAATTATAGATTACAAAAAATTCTCAAAGAGCAACCAATTCTTCGCGCTCTTCTCTTATCGTTCTCTTTAAATATTTGTCCATTTGCTTACAAAAAGTCAAGTGAAAAGTTCAATTGAATAAAATGCGACACATTTTGCGAGGCAAAAACAAATTGTGGGTGGTATTTTTTTAAATTGTTGTTGTTTATTTGGGGCCTGCCCCACAGTGCCTGCACAACTGTAAGCAAAGGCTTCAATTAGGCTTAATTAAATGCAATTTGCGAGGCAAAATAAAGAACACACGAGAACAGAACAAACAAATACAGTATGGCGACTACTATATAGACTATATAGTAGAATATCGAACGGAATGAGGAATCCACAAACAAACAAAAAACAAACGTTGCGATGCGCGACACGGCAAAAACTGAATGAAAGAGGGCCTACGAATGGGGCCACGATAAAAATGACATGTAGAAGCGCGAGAGAGTGAGAGAAAGAGAGAAGAAGAACGAGAGAACGTATCACTGACTCAAAGTCTGCAATATGACAGGGTACAAGAGGGTATGTATCTCTATAAGGCATGTACAATGTACAATGAACCATGGCAAAAACAAAAACAATGCAAGAAGAAAACTACAACAAATTTTATATGAAATTCTAGAGAAAAGAACAACAAAACGTTGGCCAAAATAAACAAAGCGAAGACGTGCCATAAAAGCAACAAAAACTAGACACAGAAAAAGAAAGAAATATATATAAAAAGCAAAAAGCCAAATGAAAATCATAAAAATGTAAGCAGACAAATTGAGTAACAAGTGCCGTTTTCAAGAAAGAAATGGGCAGAGAGGAAGGGAAAAAGCAAAGGGCGCGGGAAGGCAAGGGAAATGAACAGAGAGGAGGCCTAGGTAATCTTAATGCTTCGCATTTTCATGTCACTTTTGTTGTTAAGGGGGAGCCCCATCAAAATGTCAGCAGGGTTAGTTCCAGGGTCATTTGTGGTTTACCTGCCTTACCCCCCACCTTTCATAACACTTGAAATGTGCGTATAAATGTGGAAATTAAATTTCCCAACTGGAAAAAGCATTGTTACTCTGTCTGACAGGTGACATTACTTTCTGTGGAAATGTTTATATAATAATGCACTGAAAATCAGGAAAAACTAGTCTGCACAAGGTTGGGAAAATGCATTAGCCAAGTGTCGAAGAGGTTTTGGGGGAACAGAAGACAAAGATAGAAGACACATGTGTCTTCTAGCACCTGCTATATATTTGATTAGTATATAATGCAGCTGCAGCATGTAGAAATGGATGGCGAAGATTTCTTAAGAGATTTCAAAAATATTTATAGAATATTTTCATTTCACATTCAGTACAAATTGCTATACTCGAATATCATATAAAACAAATGAATATATTCAGATTTTTCAATCACTCCACTCATTCATAACTATCATAATCGTTTCGCCTTTCAATTTTCACGCATTTAACAGCTCATAAATTTCCAATCGCAATTGAAAACTTCGAGGTCCAAGCTGCCATTATAATCAGACATTAGCTTTGACCTCAAAAGCGGAAGAAACGGAATATTGATTCCAATACACAGAGCAGCAACACTTGCAACACTTTCCGTTCCCATTTGTTACATTTATCAAATCGAGAGTTCGTTCCCATTACAACTATATATTGTACTATAGAGAGATATCTGGCATATGGTAAACAAATGGAAAGGGAGCATCCGCCAACGTCTGGCACTCGACCTTATCTCGGTGCTCTCGCAATGACCTACAGTGTGTTGAGAGATTGGAGATTTAGCTTGATTAATCACACGCTCTCTCAGCTCCAGAGAGATATGCATAGACCAATTAGCGGACATAATGCTGTTGTTGTTGTTGTCGAGTCGGAAAATTGCATCACGCAATTAGTTGCATGTCGAATGCGGTGCCCCATGGTGCATGGGACGCACTGGGAGAACTGAGATAACTAAGAAAACTGAGCGAGATCTTCCAGTTCCCCTTCCCTTCTTGCAATCGCACTAGACGATTAATTTCGTAGAAACTCAAGTTCCCCTGACTGTGCCCAATTCTTAGACTTTGTGCGCGCTTTCGTTGACACATTTTGTTCTCCTTAGTCCCCCGTCACTAATCATTATCATCATCATCATCATCATCATCATCATCATCGACTTTTCCGCTCATTCATCTGTTCGTTCATTCATCAGCGTTTTCTTCTCCTATTTTTTACCACTTCTTGCTCATTTCTTTTCTTCTCTTTGACTTCTGATCTCATTTGACGCATTTGTTAAATATAATTTATGATCTCGTTGTGTTTCTTTTCGGCAGATGTTTGCAATTTGCACAAATTGTAGTTTGAGAAAAGCAGAAGAGATGAAACAAAAACGATTTCAAACTATTTTTAATTTCATGTTT
Source organism: Zaprionus vittiger (assembly GCA_018904025.1). Taxonomy (NCBI): domain Eukaryota; kingdom Metazoa; phylum Arthropoda; class Insecta; order Diptera; family Drosophilidae; genus Zaprionus; species Zaprionus vittiger. The sequence continues at coordinate 19,709,134 of JAEIFQ010001142.1, read as the reverse complement.
TTCTTTTTAGCGTTCATTTATTGTTTTTTTCTTTTGGTCTAAAGTAAATATGTCAAGGAATTTTGTAAACAGTTTGCGAAACATTAAAACATTGAACATTGAAAGAGATTGAAATGTTGTCAGTCTGATAAATGGGGAAAGAGGGAGGAAGGACAAGAAAATAAGGTATTTCAAGTAGTGGAAAATATTTATTCTTTATTATTTATACTATTTATCGATTATTTGAATATTTATCAATTATTTATTGAGTTTATGCCACAAATTACAGCGTTGTGCCCATTGTGCCCTGAGCAGATTTAAATTATTGTTATCCTTTTTATTTGGGCACTTTCCAACACTCACGTCATTAGTTTTCAGTATTTTAATAAAGCAAAACACTGCCAATAACATTCATTGATTATTTGTATATGAAATACTCGATTAAACAATAAATTACTACTTGTACCTATTGTGCACTATTAAAGCTTAGCCCTTAGCCCTTAAACCCAACAGAAATCACACTTTAAAAGGTTTAACAACACTGTTATATCAAGTGTTCGCATTTCCTTCCCTTCACAACACTCACATCATTTGTTTCCAACATTTTAGTTAAACAAAACCTTTCACAACTCAATTAAATAGTTAAGATGGTATTCGTTAGTTTAGCTTCACCGCACCGAACTCTACAATAAGGCCGCACGAATTGTACTAAACCACCTGACTAGCAAAGCAGGGCCTATTTATACTAAATTGACATTATTGACACGCTATAATAGAGAGACAAGTGCAAAGTATACTATATAGGGGTTTCAGAGGGTTCTATTGAACGCCTCCCCCTCAACATGCAATCATCGAGCATGTGAACCCTGAACTTTTTCCTCAAATTACACCTAATTCACTGGGTAGGGTTAATATTTAAGCAGGCACTCAATAATTTCGCTTACTTGCTCGTTCAGGTTGTCACATATCTCCGCACTGAGGGCTCCGTTCATTTTGTTATTGCCTCCCACTGAAGAACCGTTGTTGTTGTTATTGTTGTTGTTGCCGTTATTCTCTTCAAAGTCGCAAAGCAATTTGTTCTTAAAATTCTTCAGATTCTCCAACTTGAAACCGTTTGTATTCGTATTGTTTGTTTTATTGTTGAATTTACTTGTCAATGTTTCCAGATTAAACAATTTATTGTTGTTGTTATTGTTGTTATTCGATTCGAGACTATTGTTGTTGTTGTGCTCGAGTTTGTTCTCGATATAGACAAGGGAATTCGGTTCCGAATCTGATGGCACAATATCATCAAAGTCCGCAGGATTCAAGCTAAGAAACGTTTCCTGATCGATCAGAATAGGTTGCTTACCGAATGCCGTGAAAGGTCCTGACACGCCCACACCTACGCCCAAATTGTAGGCGTTTGTCAGTGGATTCTGTGTGGAACTTGTGTTGAAATTTAAATTTAAATCCTCCAAACTATCCGCAGATGAAAGTTGTTGACTAGAATTGCCGAATTTAACAAAATTGCTGTTGCTATTGTTGTTGCTGCTGCTGCTACTGTTGTTGTTGAGTGTGTTGTTTTTATTATTGGCTTCTGTTGTTGTTGCTGTGGGACCGACAAATTCGAATTGACCCGCCCACATATCATAGGCTAAGTCAATGCTATCGGGCTGGCTGGCAGGTTGACTACTCATGGTTTTCCCTTTAGCTTTTCCGGTGTGTGTTTGTGTGTGTTGGTTTTCCTTTTTTGATAATCTTTCCTTTTTGGCTTGACAAGGTGTTGTTTGCGGGAGGAGGGCGTGGCACACTGGGGGCTGGTTGGATAGTCAAACTTGTGTTTAAGTTGTTGTTGTTGTTATTATTCGAAGGAAGACACTTTGTGTGTGTTTAAGTCTGTTTTTCTTATGTTTTCTTTATGGGATTTTAAGGCACATTTTCAGATTTATTAAAATAATTGTTTGGTTGTTGTTGGATTTGATTTTGTTATGTTTTCTTTTTCTCACATTTTAAGGCACTTTTCTATGCATTTTCCAGCATGCTGCACACTAAATGATAAATGGTTTAAGGTATTTATTTTATATTGCAAGCAATTTAAAGTTTTTTTTTATATTTAAAGGGATTTTGATTGATATAGTTATCCAATTTTATTATAAGTATTTATTTTATAGTTTTTATTGATTTGTTATTTATTTTTGATTTGTAGTAAAAAGAAACATCTTCAATTCAAGAGAAAACTTTAGCATAATCTCTCTCTCTCTGGCAAAGGGCGAACAGAGTTGCCTAATGAGTTTCTTCAACCCAGAGGGGAAGAAAAGTCAATGTAGAGAGAGGAGAGAGAGAAGAAGAAAGAGGGGCAGAGAGAGAGAGAGCTTAATAGCGCTGGCAGCAGATGGAAATCAGAGTGAAGAATCGCGACTTGAGGCCAAACAAATTGAAAGGTAATATTGTTCCGGATTCCAATGCAGTAGCCTCCGGGTGCCCACCCAGCAGACTCAGCTCTGCCTCAGTTTGCAGACTGCGCACTCTGCAGTCTTCGTAGTCTACAGAATCTGCACTGAACTGCAGCAAGAAGGCAAAATCAAACAAAGGAAAATGGAAAATGGCATTCAAGAATGTTTCTACAATATTTTTGTATATTTTTCATGCGCAGACAAACAAAAGCTATAAAAACCTCCACTCCTCAGCCCCCTTTTGCACGCCTCTTTTCTACCTAGGGCAATTGCCTCTTCTGCACGCTCACTGTCACGCCTCTTTCTACACGACTGAGTCGAAGTTTTGGTCTGCTTGAGGATTCTGTTGTGTTTAATTTCCGACTTGAATTGATGAACTTCGTGCAGATAAAGCAGCCAAGTCTTTGCAGCGAGTCTTTGCTGCTTAGTGGAGCATGCAACATGCTGCAATTCTCTGCGCAACGTTGCATAATACGCTGCACTCTTCACTGCTCTTCACTGCTCTCTTGTACTCTTCTCTTTGGCCATTTTCCTCTTTTGCTGATGATTCAATTCAAGAATTAAGTCGAGAAAATGTGTCATCCACATGACTCTTCAAATATGTTTCTATCTTAAATTGTTTATTATGAATTTTCGCATGATTCAGTCAGTCTGTCGGCTAGAGAATCGCAACAAATGATCTTAAGTGGCCGACCTAATAAATTTCAATTTATTTCGCCGCAAAATTCACAACGAATTCTGCATAAATTCAACTAAATTGAGTCTTCGTATACATAAATTATATATTAGTATTAGAAACATGGCAAAGGGGCATAAATATAGTTTGAAAATCTTTGAATATAACATTTGAAATAGGCAAAAATAGTTTGTTATGTTTTTAAAGAGTCTTCCCTTAGACATTGCCTGTCAAGTTAAGAGCTGAAACTTCCTATATGCCGTGTCAACTGCCTCGTTGAAGATCGCAAATCAACAGCAAATTTGACCACAAATTTCATTGATTTACGCGCATTTTTCATCAATGGACAGTGGCAACAATAACAAGACAGACAACAGTAGCAACAAAAACAACAAGATATACAACAGTAACAACAACAACTTTCACCATCACTTGAGTGCAGTCACAACAATAACAACAAACATAATTTAAAGTCTGTCGCCGAACTTGTTGACGAGTTTCTTTGGTTTGTTTTGTTTTTTTTTGTTTTTTTTCATTTCAGACCCAAAACAAGGTTTGGCTTCGGTTTCTTCAGTTCGTCAGCAACGGATGCTGCATTCAGTTGACCATAAACAAAAACCTGCAGCGCATGTGGCGTATGCGTGATATTTGACTGCAAAACCATTTGAAATGTTAGTTTTGATTTGTTGCAGTTGCACTGTTGCACGAACTGAGATAAGGTTGAGCCCAGACAACAACATAATTATAATAATTAAACAAGTTTTCAATAGTAAAAGCGATTCAAATTGAGTTTAACTGAATGTATTGAGGATTTGCTGTAGTTAACAGTTTTCCATGCTTTCAACAATTTTACTAGTTAAGGGTAATTTTCCATTTTCTAGTCAAGAAAAACCTTTGACAGCCTTAAAGTCTGTTCTATTTCTCGCCCACTCACTGTGAGCCCTTGGCCAATAGCAATGGCTACAACTAACCTCGTTTCTCAACTCGTCACGGAGACAAGCGCCAGAGGGGGGAAGAAGGAGAGAGAGAGACAGTGACAAAGACAGAGACAGTAATACAGACAGAGACAGTAATACAGATAGAAACAGCAACATAGACAGAGACAGACAACAGCTGTTTGCTGTCACAGTGATCTCTCACCTTGCCGTCTTTTTGCATAATTTGCCAATGCAATTGCCACAGTAGAAGTAGAAGAAGTAGAAGTAGAAGAAGAAGTAGGAGAAGAAGAGGAGGAAAGAGGAAGGAAGAGGAAGGAAAAGAAGGGAAATGACAAAAAGGCGCAGCAGCTGTCGCTAAAGAGTTAAACTAACATAAGAGTCAACTTCAAGTTCCTCTTTCATCTTCATTATATAAGCATTAGAAGACAAGACAAGTCAAGGCATCAGCAGAGCGTGAAATGATTCTACCCAAAGACAATTAGAATCTCAAGAGTAACAACAACAACTACAACATTCTTCTTTCTTCTCGGTTTTGCATGTCCAGATCTCTTTCTCTAAAGTATTCCTTGGCTTTTGTTCTCTCTTCCAACACGTTTATAATTACGCTAAATTCAATGCTCCGTTGGCTTCACACACACACATACACACACAAATACATACATATATATAAACATATGTATATAAGGCTAGACTAGGCATATTGTACGAGTCTTATCAGCAGTCGCGTTTATGGGCAAAGCGCCCTTGGTGTATGTGGGGTCAATTTCAGGGGAGAATGAAATGATTGATAATGTTTTTAAAATATATTTCATTTCGAATTTGGGTCTTCCGACCTGCAAGGTTCATAAACAATCGGAAAAAAGGTGGAAAAACAAAGTGAATGATGGATTACTGTAGGGTTGATATAGGGTTGATAGGAAAGAAATGCAAATATCAAAGTTGAGGGTAGAAAACAGAAGTCAATAAACTGGACTGAATAAGGAATTTAAAACGGTTAACCGATTTAAAATAAAATGACTAATTAAGAACTAGTTCCATGAAACATTCACTTTAATTACCTTTGTGGAATGTTGAAGAGATATTAAACTATTGGAAAAAACAAGTTCAATCGAGGAAAAATAAACTAGTTCAATTTGAAATGGAACTAGTTGAATTTTTAATTTTTAGTTCAGTTTTAAACGGAACTAGTTCAATTTTTAATGAAGCTAGTTCTATTCAAGTGTGGAACTAGCTTGTGGAGTTTCTTTAAAACGTGTTCCATTTATATAAAATAGTTCAAATAAGTTCCATTGAACTAGTTCCATTAAATGGTACCTATCGATTATACTAGAGATGCAATAGAACAATATAAATAAGTTCAAATGAGTTCAACTGAAATTAGTTCACTTGGCCAATCGCAAAATCCAAATCAAAGGTTTCCCAATTCACTTTCTTCAAGTATTCTCAAAAATCAAATGTACAAACAGTGAATGAGGGAAAAGGGACAGGGAGATAATTTAAAAATATCATTAGCTCTTGAAAATGATTTCCACAACGAATTTACATACAATTGCCCCCTATGCAAAGCTCTGGCTATTGTATTGGATTCTCCCTCAACTAAAAGGGCATACAGGGTAGAGAGGCAGGTCCAGGGAAAGGGACCGGGAAGAGGGGCAGCTCATTAAATGCAAATTTTCGTTGTTATTGCTTCGAATTATTTCTTCAAATCAATTTTCGTAGAGATTTGCATTGTGTTTTCTTTTGTTGTTGTTGTTTTTCATTTTTCGGTTTTCTTTTTGTTGAATTTTCATTATTATGGAATTTTAATTTGCATGTCAAGTGAAAAACACTTTCAGATTTTCATTTCATTCACAAATGTTTAAAGAGATTGCAATTTGTCGATTTTCTACAGGATGTGACGTTGTCATTTCTCTACACTTTTATTTTCAGTATTAATTGTGATTTTGTACAAAATGTGTGTGCAAGAAATTTACACTACACAACACACAAGCGCGCTTGGCGGACAAATAAATAAACAAACCCCAAAAATTGTCGGGGCACCGAAAAATGATTCGACAGAAACACGCGAAACGCAAAAGTCAAACTGAATGCGAAATTCACGGGCAAATTCATAAAGTAAACTACGGAGAGCAGAGTAGAGATAAAGAAAAACATACAGAGAGGGAGAAAGAGCACAAGAGAGAGAGAGAGCAGAGAGACTGAGAGAGAGCAAGAGAGTCGCACAACCCCCTCAAGATCTTAAAAATAGGAAAAACAAACAACAATGAAAATCAACAAAGGAATCAGAGTCGATCTGTTGCTCTCCGTAGGACGCTGAAGGGCTAACGGGCAAAGAGGGGGGCAATAGGGGGTGGGAGGTACTAGAGAACTGGCCTTTCAATCAACAATTTGCCATGTGTGCGCCATCAAGCAAGAACGTATAGTCGCTCTCCACACATGTTACTTTATTCACCGAGGTCGGTTCAATTATTTCAAGAAACGGAACATATGGCAGAGAGTGCAGACAGTCGTTTACTTTTAGAACCACCCTCTCGAGTGCGCTCCCGCATTAACAACAACGCATAATTATGAGGAATTTCAGACCCGACCTTTCCCCCAACAACAAAAGCGCAAGTGAATAAGCGCAGACACGAACCATATGAATCAGTAAGGAAGTAAACCAACGATGGTCACGCGTCGTCTGCAGAGAACTATTCCTACTATTCCCTACTCTCCCCTCCACCTTTCTTTCGTTACGTTGATGTCATCGAGAGAAGTGAGAGAATTCCCCTCGAAAAAAGGCTTTTGTAACTTAGCTTCTGGTTCCGGTGCTTCCCTCATTCTGCCGGTCATGTGCCGTTATAATGCTGCCTACTAATTGACTGTCTAATGAAAATTTCTAACAAAATTAACGGTATGGAAAATGCTCAAGCAGCCCGAAGAGCAGAGAAAAGAAAAGAGAGAAGACAAGAGAAAAAACGGAAAAGCGGAAAACTATTCGAAATGAACTTGAAATTGTGCGTGATTCACAATCATGAAGCAAGAGATTCTTAATTTATTTTTATTCGTTTTTTATAGTCAAAACAGAAGAGGGGCTTGTTAATACCATAAACATCCGCTATTTTTAACGCTTAAGTAGGTTTTTTTTTTTTAAGAATTAGACAGAAAATTGGACAGATGCCATTTACGTTTGACGCTCGACAATTCAGGGAATACTTTGGGAAAAACAAATCGAAAAGAAATTGGATATAATTATTTTGGTTCTACTTAGTCAGTCATTATCTATAGTTATATACATATGTATATAGTACAAAAAAGTACTTATGAATATATTTTAAGATATTTTTTAAGGTATTTTATAATTGAAATGTTACTTATAAATATTTTTTTTAAGAATTTTATGATATAAGAACACGCTTTAATTCTTTATTGTTATATTTTATTTGCATTTATATTTATTTATTAGTGATTATGATTTCTTTTGATTATCGAATTATTCCAAAATTTGTATATTTTTTAATGCTTTTAAAATTTTAATTAATATTTTGTAAACTTCTTGTTTCCACATTTTAATATTATATTTTTTGTGACATTTCCATCTGCTTTTTTTATGTTTTCTCTTATCTCTTTAGTCATCATCACATTTATTTTGATTTATTTATTTATCGAAACAGCTTTCGGCATTGGTTAACCGCAAATTTCAATTTGAGCTCAATCAAGCAATATTCCGGCGTGGTTTTCGATTAACCGGCTGAGTGGACATAGATAAATGGCGCTGACTGTAAAGTGTATTTTACAACAGACGCCACAATTAGCGTCGTTTTGTGGCCGTCTCAATTTTCATATTAAATAATCGTTTAATGATCCGCACACAGACACAAATACTCGTACGCACGCGCACACACACACACATACATACACACATACGCACGCACACATTAGCACGCGCAGAGCCAAAGCACCTGACGAAGGCGCTGCTACTGATAAAACACGTTAGATATTTACACTCATCGGATGATCGATAAATTTCGCACTTTCGCACTTTACACTTGGCATATTTTCCTTTTCTTAAATTCGCTCAACACCCACCACAAAGAAGAACTGCAGCAGCAGCAACAACAACTGCAGCTGCAGTTGGCGTCGTCTTTTGCATTTTACATGCGCAACAAAAACAAAACACGACGCGTGAGAGAGGCCAGAGAGCGGCGAGAGAGAGAGAGCACAAGGGAGCACACCTCACTCGGCGAGGCGGTCGTCTATGTTATGTATTTTATTGTTGTTTTCTTTCGTTTTTCGCCGTTGTTATCGCGCCGCGTCCGTCGTTGTGCACGCGGCAAGAGTTAAATGCAATCTGAGCGCACGGCGACGGCGAATACGCTCAGCAGGGCGAACCATAACATAGCTGCTGCTGACGGCGACGTCGAAAGTTAGCGTCAGCGTCATAGCCCAGTAACAATGTTGGGTGCTGCTGGCGCAGTCGGCGTCGCTGTCAGCGTCGCAATTGCTTCATTGTTGTTGTTGCTGTACGATGTAAGCAGCCGAAAATGCGACTTGATTCAACTACAATAACAAAGCCAGATAAGCAGAGCGACTAGAAAAGAGAATTAATCAAGAACGAAATTGGTATATTAAGTGAACTAGCTGAAAAGATCAGCAGAGAACAAAGAAAGCGGCAGAAGAACAAAAGAACTAGTTTCTTTATAAGCAATTTACCCCCTGTTAAATTAAAAGGGAATTAGGGAATCTTTAGCGATAATTGAAGCTAAAATTCCATTACAACAATAACTCTAAAACAATGTTTGGTATACTTAAGAAACCTTTAAAGGCAATTTACCCCGAGTTAAATTGAAAGGGAATTAGGCAATCTGTAGAAAATACGCGATAATTGAAGCTAAAATTCCATTACAAAAATAACTCTAAAACAATGTTTGGTATACTTAAGAAACCGGAACAAAAGAACTAGTTCCTTTGTAAGCGATTTTCCCCACTTTAATTAAAAGGGATTTTCTTTGAAGAATTAGCGACAATTGAAGCTTAAATTCCATTACATAAATAAAAAACTCAAAGACAATGTTTGGTATGAACTACTTAAGGAACCGGTTACTAAGCACCCGCGTATACTTGCAAGTATATCAAGTCGGGGGTCTTCGAGGCGCGTCGTCACAGCAACCAACAGCACCAACGAAACAACAACAATAAGAAACCAAACAAACTTAGTTTGTATACAAACAAACTCTCAATCATGAGAGAGCCGCAAAGACCAAAACAAATTCGATAAAAATACTTATAAAATTGACCGCACAAGAAACGCAATTGCATCTGCCGTTTGTTAGCTATTTATATATATAGTACATAGTATATACACAAGTCGGGAAGGTCTTTAGCTAAGTACATTGTGCATAATTGAATGCCAAACAAACTGAGAGAGAGAATCGATAAAAACAAGGAATATGCCGAGAATGTTTCATAAGATCGGTAAATACTCCCAACGTAAATAGGAATACGTTTTATTAGCTGTAAATTGCATATATACAAGCGTGTGTGTGTATACAATTATGTGTCACTGTAAGCGCAAATATTATGCAGATAAGCGAGCGATAAAAATTACACAAGAGCTAACGAACTGGTTCTTTAGCTCAGATGAATTTGGAGTATACCAACAAGTTCTTAAATTGCGAACTTTATGAGCTCCGTACCAGTTGAGTTAACTTGTTATGACTATCGATAAAACTGTTTGCAAAACAATCGTTTAATCATTCTTTCTACAGAAAAGATAATGATTGTAACTAACTGTTCCTCCCAAGTCTACATTGATTGAGCAGGTTTTCTTTTTTAAGTCTTAGGAGCTTAAGACAGGTCTATAATAATCCTACACTTTTTCTTCTCTCTCTCTCAGTTTCAGTTTCTTTTCTACTTCACGTTTTAATGTTAAAGGTTCAGCGTGATTTCATTCATGCACGTAGGTAGGTAATTGTTGACTCTACACGCCAGAGCGCTATATCGTAGTAACAGTATCTCATTATTTATAATAAATAATTGTACAAAAGCAACAACGCCAAAGTTGGCGATTTTTTCGGTGCGGCAAGTGCGCGAACTAGTTGACTATGAACGAATCGCCCGTTTGCCTTGTACAACCTTGCAGAAATTAAATATACAAGTACTCGACTAGCAGATGCCCTGCAAATGCAATGACTAGTAGTCTTTATATTAATGATATGATATATAATACACATGATATGCTATATTCTAATATTTTATACTTTAAGAATATTATTATAAAGAAACAGAAGTTCGCATCTGAAAAGTATAAAAGATCTCAATATAACCTATAGTTGGAAGGATTATTATTTTTTACTTGTAACTTTCTTAAGTCCATCATAGCAACAATATCCTCTAGCAAGCCTTACAGGGTATTTAAAAAGAGGCTTAAAACAACACTACAAGCACAAGTTACAGTCCAAAAGTGACGTAATAGGCCAAGCAAGAGAGGGAGACAAGCAGCAGTAGGTGTGCGATTTTGTGCCGCATGCCACGCCCTCACTCGAGTGACGCCTCGATGTGTGGGAACAACGTAACGTAAACATTTTATGGCCAATTCTTTGCGCGATGTTTCGGCTCAGATAGGAAACACACAGACAGACAGAGACAGAGACAAATGGACATACTGAATGAGACAGAGTGTGTTCTGTGTGGCCCGTCGCAGGTGTTGGACCCATTTGTCCGATGGTCCGATTCGATTGTTTGCTACTTACTTAGCCCACAGCCAAGTTAGATAATAAACTTGCGCTAAATGTACTTATAAACACAGTTACCTGAACACATACATACATATTTTTGCTTGTGCGCATTGTCTTTATTGTTGTTGTTTTTGCTTACCTGAAAGTAAAAGAAGAAAAGACACTTGGGATTATTATATTGGATATATAAGACATAAGGTAATGTAGTGAAAGCGAAAGTAAAGTAAGGAAGAGCTAGGGAAATCATATTTATATTTATACCCTTCGACCATTGAAAATGGTCAAAAAAGGGTATACTAACTTTGTGCAAATGTATGTAACAGGCAGAAGGAGGCGTCGGAGACCCCATAAAGTATATATATTCTTGCTCAGGATCACAAGCCGAGTCGATTGAGCCATGTCTGTCTGTCTGTCCGTCTGTCCGTCTGTCCGTCTGTCTGTGTGAACGCACAGATCTCAGCTAATATAAAAGCTAGAGTTACCAAATTTGGCAGAAAGACTCCTGTGTACTATAAGCTGATCAAGTTTATTTCAAATGTTAGGTGCCACGCCCACCGCCCCCGCAAATAAAAAATTTAATTTTTGAACTTAATTTGTAAGCGCTGTATAAAAGATACAACTTTCTGACTTTAACATATACTAAGCTCATTAAAATTTCTACGTATTCTCGAAATTTCAATCCGATCGGACAATAAACACAAAAGTTATTCAAGAAAGTATGAGCATAAAACCAAGTGCTTGTATCAGCTAACAAGGGAGGCGGGCGAGCGCAAAGCGCGAGCGCCATCTGTCGGAATAATTTAAAAGCATATGCATATGTATATGTGTACATACATAGGAACGTAGGTCGAAGGGTATCCCACTGTCGCGTGCAGAGCGACTGTGGCTTTTTCTATTTTTTTTAGCAGAAGTTTAGGTTTATCTATAACTTAATGAGTATCTGAGGTTGTAGGAGACTTATTATAAATAGTTAGAGTCTGGAATATCTAAATATTGTTCGATCCTAGCCATACTTTCGACTGGTCTAATGAATTCTCTATCCATGTCCGCATATCTAATTGAATTTTTATACTTTTAGAGTTTCCTTGGTTTTGTATTCGTTTCCCAATCCTCGTATAATTTTCCGCATTTAACATAAACGTTTTCTTCAATGTTCATTCAAATTTCGATCGTTTTTAAGCCGCATTTGCATTAATTATAATAATTGCAACACTTTATGCTACGATTTGTTGCGTGGGTCTCTCTTCTCGCACAGTTCCCTTCCCTCTTCAAAGTCCCTCTGTTTCTCGCCGCTTTCTGGGTCAGCGTCACATTTGGGTTAAAAATCGATTTTCGTTTATGATTTTACTGTTTTCTGTCTCACGTTTGTCTTTATTTCCCGCTTCTGTTCCCTCTGCACCTATTCGCTTCGCTTTATGCTCTTCTGTGGACTGTGGACTTTGTGTGGGCGGTCTGCAGGTGCCAGAAAATTGTTTAATCGATATGATGGAAGAGCAAGCAATTTTTTGTTGTCCCATTATTGTAATAACAATACTCTTAACTAATGCATCGATCTATCTTTGATTCAACCGGGGGAGATTAAGTGGGAAACCAGAAGACAGTTGAATAATATATAATATAAATTCCAATCTAAAACAGTTCAGTTTCGCTGGAAGTAGGAAACATTCATCTTACGGTATTAATATTCCCGTATTATCTTAGTGTTCATTCTCCCCTTTCCCCAATTAAAACCCTCTTCGGGTTTTCCAAACCCATAAAACACCAAAAGAAAAATGTAGAAAATGAAAAGTTTACACACATTTCACCTTGGCCTGGTGCCCAGATTAAAAAACTATTTCTTTTTCGGTGATTTTCCCAGCTTTTCTTCTACAACTAATTGTCAATGCTCTGTTTGGCCAGAGGCAGTAGAAGAGAAAGGCACAATAGAAGAACCAAAGCAAGGTGTCTTAAGCTACAGACCCATTTAATTAGCTAAGGTCAGTTGGGCTTCTGTTTTGGGGGCTTGCATTGGTTGCTCGAGGGATTGGACACGTAAAAGAGGGAAAGACAACGTGTGGAAGAGAGAAATAAATAAAATAAATGGAGTAGATAGTGAGAAAGGTAGAAAGATGAAGATAGAGTGAGAGAGAGAGAGACAAAGAGAGATAAGGATTAAAAGAAAAACAACTACAATTGCATAAGTTCCTCTAAGTCTCCTGCAAGTCAACTCCTAACTGTAAAGTATCTGCTCGATCTGCTCCCACAAGTCTTCCCAGACCCATCAGATTACAATCTATGTCACACTCGTGTCTGTGTGGGTCTCTCTGTGTGTGTGTTTGTGTGTGTGTGGGGGGACGCACTTATGCAATTATAACTGTAGGCATTCGAGTATGTAAAATAGAGAAGAAGCGAAACAGCAGAAACAATGGAAATCGCAATTTGTTCAATTGTCGGAGATCTTTCGACTCTTATGTAGAGTGTCTCTTGCAACAGATGACGACAATTCGCTCTGCCCCAACTTGCAACAGTCTGCTCTTATAGGGTGGCCAATTTAGCTAGCGTAAGATTTCCCAATTTCAAGAAGAAGAGAAGAAATGAGGCAAATATAGCAATAACATAAAAAACCGAAAAGATGTCGAAGAAGAAATAAGTTGACATTTATTTCCTTAGTTCTTATTTCCTTTTCTCTCTGTCTCCCTCTCTTTTATTTCATTCAATCCGTAACACCTGTTCTACTCTAAAATGACCACCATCACTGTGGTTTGTGTCTTCGCTAGATGCTGCAATTATAGTTAATTTTTTAGCTCCAAAGACCTAGTTCCCTGACACAGAACTTTCCCACCTCAAAGCAATTAAAGTGCAACCTGTTTACTCTATATACATACATCTCTCTTTCTCCTCTCCCTCTCTCTCTCTACTGCTTGTTAGTTCCCTTTCTCTTGATCTCTATATCGCATTTACTTATCAATTAATTGTCTTGCTGTGCCCCGTTCTCATTTCGTATGCAATGCAAGAGTTTCACACAACAATCAACGACGCCCTTCAATGGCGTCCATTTCGCATTGCAAATGATCCGCCACATGCCACATGCCTCTTTCCACCTTGCCACCTGTCCTTCTACCCGCTCCAGCCCTGCCTTCCACTGGCATTTCCGTTTCCCGCTTGGCCTGTTGCATAAAAGAACAATCAAAGGTCTTCCAAATGATTCGAACGTGATATTTTTACGCAAAATATTTGCCATCTTTTTTCGCTCTCGCTCTCTCTCTCTCTCTTTCTTTTTGAGCTTCTGTTTTTGTTTTCTTCTCGTTTTCTTGTTTTTTCCTGCAACGAAATTTTCCTGTGTTGCCTTTCATTTTCCCATTCACTGATTATTGTTGTTGTTGTTGCTGTCTTAACTCCTTTTATTTACTTATGCAAATTTACAAATAATTACGTGCTGTCGCCGGCGACAGGTAGCAGGAAGAAAAGCCTTTACAATTTACACCTGTCCGCAGCAGGTCGAAAATGAACTGCGTATAATTTGCATAACAAGCGAATACCCCGTTTTGGTATTCCGCACAACAATCAAGTGAAGTTCCTGCCGGATCTTGAGGTTCTTAAGGGAATTTGCATGGACAAAAGGTCAAAAAGAAAGCTAAATTGAACTATTTTAGGGATATTGGGTTTATATTTATTATATTGGGTTTATATTTATTATTTTGGGTTTATATTTATTATATTGGGTTTATTTATAATATTTAACCTAATTCTTTCTGCAATTTAGATCATACTAGCTTTCTCTCTTAGTCAATATCGATGCAGGCTCTTCTCACGTCTTGCAACACTTCCACTATCGATAGATTTGTCTACAGGCTTAGCGATATCTGTGTCTACTCAACTGTCGACTAATACTTACATGCACATACATATCATAATAACATGTGTGTTATCTCCAAGAAGTTAACCGCTTTTATTTTCTACAATGGCTTGGTCAACTCATTGACATAACGCTAAGGTCTTTAACCTAATGATTGAACCACCATCCACTGTTGGATTATACGATGATTGAGCAGATTGATCGACAACTTAAGCTACGTTCCGGAAGAGGAAGAGCCAGCGCATTAATGCAGGCAGGTGAGGAAAAGTTCACTTATAAGGTGGCGACCTTATTAGCACTACCATCTTCAAGTTGTCTCAGATTTCAGAGATTTCAACTAATTTCTCATTTCACAAAATGGCCAATTTTCTGTTTCGAGTCAATTTCAATGACCTTGAGGCGTCGCTGCACTGCTGAGTGAACTTTTTACCAGCCAAGCGGGCCAATTAAATTGTGAGAGAAAGAGGGCGAGATGGAGAAAGAGAGAGAAAGAGAGAAACAGTGAGAGAGAGAGAGAGACAGATGTGAACAGTGGCGTAGTTGCATTCATTCCTTAATCAAATGCAATTCCCCTTTTAAAAGCTACAACTTCTTCTCTTGTCCTACCCCCTTTGTGTACGCCACTGCAGAGATCCCATAACTCCAAAATAAGAGTTTCACCTGCCGTCCATCTAACCACGAATTGCAGTTCAGAGCCAAAACAATTGAAAAACCAGAGAAAACACGTTTTGCAATTTTGTAGCGGGCGAATTCGAGTGAAAATTCACTTTTCCACGACGCGACGACAACAACAACAACAACAACAACGACGACGACGACGACGACGAAGACGACGTTGACTGAATTGGAATTCGGCGTTAATGAAAGACCAAATTAGCTGCCAAATAGGTGAAGGTAGCTTTCAATCTTTGCCAGCTTCAGAGTGAACATTTTGCTGGTCAGTCACAAAAATTTGCGTTTCATTGGAGATTTCGTTATCGAAAACGATTTGGAGATTTCAGAAATACAGACATTGAAGTCGGCACGAAAACCCCCCAACGTAAGTTATGACATTGCAAAATTTTGTTGTGAATCAGTTGAGTGAAACGAATTGGATAGTTTTGTAACGGGGATTAAGTTGCAAAAGAAATTGTAAGTAAAATTCAATGGAAATGAGGGGAAATGGCACAAAAGGAATACTAAGGCAAGGTGAGTTCTGGTAGATATGATATATGCTTGCTTGTACTCACCCTATAATCGTAATCATGACGATTCTCCAGGCTTATATCGCTGTACATGTCTTCAGTTGTATCACAGTTAGAGCTACGGCCTGAGGAGTTGAAACTCGATGATCTGTAGAGTTGGCTGAAAGAGAGAAAAGATATAAAATTATATGAATTCAATTTCAAACTGTAACTGTAAGCTGAGCTCAGTCTCTCCCTCTCTCCATCTCTCACACACAATTTAGCTACTGTGAATACTTTTGCTGTTGTGGTTTGTGTCTGCACTAAGCAAGAGTTGCTGCGCTAACTTACAATTTAACCTCAGTGGTTGCTGCATTTGCTAAAGCTTTTTAGCTTCCCTCAGTCCAAGTGCAGACACAAACCAAGCAGTGAACGCCAAACTGTATTTAGCCAAGACACTGACAAATGCTGCTCGCAATCTGACTGCCAAACAGTGACCACCAAACTGTGACTTCAAAGCGAACATAAAACCTATTTTAATTTCAAAATACATATAGAAAACTTAAACTCACCTGGCTAAGCCATTGGAGCTTATCTGTCTGCGGCCGGAACTGCAAAATAAATTAAAAATAGCATGAATTAATATTAAATAAATTATCAACAAATTATATTTAATTACAGTTATTTTATATCCCAAGATTTATTGGTTTAGATGCAAAAAAGACTCTTAAAAACCACCTCAACCACTGCGAAGCCCCAGCAACGAAATTTCTATAAATTGATTGTGCATTAAAGCGAATGCAAATAAACTATCTGACATTGGATAAAGACCGCAAAGCAGCAACAACAAAGGCAAACAAACACGTGATAAAGAAATACGGAAAAGAGCCAAGAAAAGCAACAAGAAAAGCAAAAGGAAAACAATGGCCACCCACGCAAACGATTGACAGACGACGTCAGAGAGAAACAGGTAAAAAACAAAGACAACAACAACAATGACAACCACAAGAGGCAAACAATAGACAAAAGGCAGCCAAGAAATTGAGACGAAAATAACTGAAATTAAGTTGTAAAAGTTGGGAAAATTTGTAAGGTGGCACAGCACTTAGGAGAAAATGTGTCAAACGTGAAAAATGGAAAATCTTTCGAGTGTAAAGAAAATTGTTTTGGGTGCAGCAAAAAATGTGGATATATTTGAGGAAAATCTAAAACTGACCGAGTTCGATGAGGAAAGCAAATCAATTTATTATAAATTCCATTACATTATGCAAGTTTCAGAGTCTCTGCCAATGACTGTCAAACTGCACACTGACCACATATGCAAAAATAACAAATTAGTTTTTTGGTTTTTGCGGTCTACGCGCTGCGCTGAACATGTGGAAATTTCAAAGAAAATTCAGGGAAAATACTTGTTTTCGTTTTTTTTCTTTTTTGAGTTTTCCAGTAAGATAAACAAACCGCAAGCGGAAAATCATTTGGTGTTTTATGTTTGCAGTCTAATTGAATTGGAAAATCAACGCAAATAAAATAAAATGAAATAAAATATTTTATCTCTCGGCTTTTTAATGGGGGCTGTGGCTTCGGCCTTAACTTAAAGTGTAGAGAAACAGAAAAATAAAACAGAGCAAAAACTGAACTCATTAACCCACTTTGTTGTTGTTGTTGCGCTAGAAATAAGATAATAAAAACTGTCTCATCTGGTTTATGGCGAATTTTTAGCTAGAAAAAATGGCATAAAATGTCTAAGACCAGAAGAAACAACAACAACGAGTAGAATTACAACAAATGCAAATTAGGAAGGTTTTTAGCCAAGCCAAAACACACACACACACACTGACAGACTGGCATGGCATAAAGATACGCATAAAACATTGTATCGGTTATATAAAATCTTTAACACATTGCGTGTCCATAAAATGATCAACAAGAAGAACAAGTGCTGACTCGTAGAGAAGATACTCTCTTAACTAGACCTATTGCTCCAGTTGGTTATAAACTCTTGTATCTAATATGTAGGTATATATATCTCACATATATATGTCATATCTCCGAAACAACCCAACTGATCATCATGAAGTTTTGTATATAAATGTGGTATATATATATCTACGTGTAGGTAGTATAAACCTAAGTGTTGAACCATCTGTAGCTAATGAATTCAGGAATTAGATAATCAATATAAGATTTACAAAGTATTCTGTTTATTTAATATACAACATTTATTTGTCCTATAAAGTTTTCAAACTAAATATTATAAATTAAAATAATTGAATTTATTTGTAGGTAGCTAAACCCTAATATATTTCGTTGATCTTGTAAATATCTGCAGCTCATGAAACTCCCCTCTTCCCACACCTCACGCCTGTACAGGGTATTTAAGCACGTACTAAAATACACTGTACGTATGTGTTTTTTTTTACCATGCGCCAAAATTGGCAACGCGCAAACAGTACGAAGTGTTGGGGAGACCAAACAATTTTAATATGCCACGAAGTTGCGCAATTTGTGCAACAATTTTTAGTGTAATCAAACAGAAAAACTGAAAAGCTACAGCAGAAAAACATGTGTGTGCACAGCTAGAATACCCTAGCAGAATAAGAATATGGAATGATAATAGTAAATATTAAATATATATAAAGAGATATCAAGTAACAGTGTTAATTGGTAATTTACGCCGAAATGACACGACCGATTCTCATGAAGTTTTGTATGTACATACATACGAGGGTCGTTTGATAAGTCCGTGACTTTTTGTATTTGCCGCGCACCTGCTCTAAATACAACACTGCTCCTGTCAGCAGTTATCGATTAACAGCTGACTGTAAAATTTTGAGAAAGCTGCGTTTTTTGGTTTGCGTTTTATAGGCATTGAAAGCAGACGATCTCGTGAATTTTAACGAAAATGGAAAAAAGTGAATTTCGTGTGCTAATTAAGCATTATTTTTTGCGTAAAAAATCCATCACCGAAACCAAGGAAAGACTTGATAAATATTATGGGGACTCTGCACCATCAATTTCAATGGTTAAGAAATGGTTTACTGAGTTCCGTTGTGGTCGTACCAGTACAAGTGATGCCGAACGTTCAGGTCGCCCAAAAGAGGTCGTCATGCCAGAAATCGTCGACAAAATCCATGGAATGATATTGGATGATCGGAGAATGAAAGTGCGTGAGGTAGCTGAGGCTGTAGGCATCTCAACTGAACGGGTACATCACATTTTACATGAATATTTGGACATGAAAAAGCTTTCCGCGCGATGGGTGCCGCGATTGCTCACACACGACCATAAGCGCAACCGTGTGACCATTTCAAAGGAGTGTTTGGCGATGTTCAACCGCAATCCAAACGAATTTTTGCGCCGTTTCGTTACCGTAGACGAAACATGGATCCACCACACCACACCAGAGACCAAAGAACAATCAAGACAGTGGGTTTCTCCGGGTGAACGTGCACCAAAGAAGGCCAAGGTGGGTCTGTCGGCCAACAAGGTCATGGCCACAGTTTTTTGGGATGCACAAGGTATCATTCACATCGATTACCTTGAAAAGGGTAAAACGATCACCGGCGAATATTATTCAGAGCTTTTGGACAGATTCGATATTGATTTGAAGCAGAAACGACCGCATTTGGCGAAAAAAAAAGTGCTGTTCCATCAGGACAATGCACGGGTGCACACGTGTGTAGTCAGCATGGCAAAATTTCATAAATTGGGCTACGAACTGCTACCCCATCCAGCATATTCTCCAGATTTAGCCCCCTGTGACTATTTTTTGTTTCCAAACATGAAGAAATGGCTCGGCGGTAAGAGATTCGGGTCAAATGAAGAGGTCATCACAGAAACAAACGACTATTTTGAGGGCCTTGAGAAAACCTATTATTTGGAAGGAATAAAAAAATTGGAAAAACGCTGGACTATGTATAGAGCTAAAAGGAGATTATGTTGAGAAATAAAACGCTTCTTTGACGAAAAAAATATATTTTATTCAAAAAGTCACGGACTTATCAAACGACCCTCGTATATTAAGTTCATTTAGGAATATTTGTGGATAAAATAAAAGGATCTGTTGGACTAACAAGAGCTGAGATAATCAAGAATTGAGTTGTTTATCATATCATGATGATCTATAGAATTGGTGGTTACTTATTGAAAAATGAAACTAAATTAGAGGAGACATATGTACATAGACAGCTCATATAAGAAAAAAGAAGACTATTAAAATTCCAAAAAACAGAGAAATATAATAAGTAAACTTAGGTTAAACCGTAAAAACTACCATAAAAAATCTTCAAATCTGAAAATCCTCTCATTCCTCAACACACAAACTTTGATTTCAACATTGTTGACAATTCCGCTATACCCCAGTCACTGCTTATAGGGTATACGACGCAATTGCAAGTTGTCAGACGAAATGAAAAACTTTTTAGAGCTTCGTCGTCGGTTTCAGCTACGTCTGCTGCTGCTGCGGTCAGCTTTTGAGTTTGCACTCAGCGTTTGGCATTTTATTGATGCAAATTGAAATTGAAATTGAAGCTGAAGTTGAAGCACTGAAATTGGCAGTAAATCACAGCTACAGCTGCGAAGCATTAACACGAGCCAGGTGCAAATCAAAGCAGAATGCAAATAGAATGTGCTGCAAGTTGGCAGAGCAAACTGAAGTTTGTTTCTTCTATAACATTTTATCGCTACATTAAAATAAAAAATTAACAACAACAACAAAAACTGACAGCTAATTATAAAAACGATCAAGGTAATGACAAGTAATCAACGCGAACTACAGCAACAACAACAACAACAACTATTACGATAAAATAACATAAAAAAAACTATTTAAACAAATTTTAATTGAGGTCGAATTTCTGTTTTACTTTTGTTATTTTCAATATTTTATTTGTTGCTGCTCACAATCAATAGAAATGTCTGTTTAAGTAGGTGACCTTCGTACCGTAGTTAAATGATATTTGGGTTCTGTACAATATTTGAAAAGCTTTCGAACGGGTTTTTACTAGCATGGACGGGGAGAAGGGGTGAAACAACAAGCGGAAACGATTGCGGTTTTCATATTTTCATGTACGCTTTGATAGATTTGATGTCTCTTTGTATCCCTGTTTAACTTGCTCTCCCTTCCTGGCATAGGGAAAACAGGTAAGTTCCGCGTCTATAGTTCTATAGTCGCAACGTAGATACCCTAGCTCTATAAAAAATGAAGAATATCCCTGGTAAAACTTAAAAATATCCCCTTAATTTCGATACACTATAATATCTTCAGATTTTTGTAACCATAGGGTAGAAGTGTATTATAACTTTGTGCCAACTGCCTGACCGTCAGTATGAAAACCTAAATCCCAAGAACTATAATAGTTAGGACTACCAAATTTGTTGTCAATATGTGTTATTGTTGCACGCAGATCAAGATTGATTTAGAATTTCACCACGCCCTTAATGCAGGATAGTTCACATATGGCAAACAAAATAACTATTAGCGCGCAAATGATTTCTCAAAATTTGGTAGCGATCGTATAATTTACACAGAAGTTATTAATAAAATAATGTTAGTAGATACTGATTTCAACAACAAAAAATTCGCTTAAAAAATAAATTATATATTTATAAATATATCATAGTCGATCACACTCGAGTATAACTTTGGTGCTTGTAATATCTGTTAACGATATAAGCTTAATCAGTCCAGGCAAAATTTCCTTAAAATAACCAGACTGAATACCGTGTCTAAGCTAAGCAGAGGGTACAATAGATCTACTACAAGGTCGCATTAAATCACAGTACACCAAATAATATATCGTATATAATATAATATAATATAATATACTAATTATCTGTATTTCTCATATTCTATTCAACATTGTATATCTACTCCTATATTCCTTTCAAGCACCTTACGCAATTCCTTAACAAATTATAAGATTGATAATGAGACATTGCCAAACTCGCTAAGTTGACAAGCCTACAGACAAGTGGAAAGGAAGACAGTCAATCAGTCAGAGGGAGAGACGAACTGAGGTACCCGAGGCACACCTGTTGCCTCAATTACTTTCCCTAGCCACATTTGTCATAAGTTCTACTCACACTTCTCTATCTGTTTACACCCTGCCCCTCCTTCCATCATTACGTCTACTACAACCTGTACAGCTACCTCCCACTCCCTTTCTCTTCTGTCTCCCCACTCCCTTCTTATTTTGCCGTTCCGCTTGGTTTACAGCTAAAAATTCTGTTTGGTTTCGCAAAAGCAACAACATTCTATGTGAAAAGCGGAAAATGCCAGCTAAGCGAAGGCGACAGAGAAAGGGGAGGGAGAAGAGGCACAGACAGGTGACAGTGCGGCGTATGAATAGAAATATTCATTACAGTTTTATAAAGTTTTCATTCAGTGACATAACTAGAAAGTCCACAGTAGAAACACAAGTCTGGCATGTGTAGCCCCCTTGGAAGTTCATTGCTCCTAAGTTTTAGAAACAAAGAATGTTTTAATAAATTAGTAAATATGACAAGAAAGAAAGGAAAGTTTTAGGCCTTTGAAAGTTTAACAAATATATTATTTATGCACAATTATATACTGTATATAAATTGATAAGAATTCAACAAAAAAGAAATAAATATGTACTTTACGAGGGTCGTTTGATAAGTCCGTGACTTTTTGTATTTGCCGCGCACCTGCTCTAAATACAACACTGCTCCTGTCAGCAGTTATCGATTAACAGCTGACTGTAAAATTTTGAGAAAGCTGCGTTTTTTGGTTTGCGTTTTATAGGCATTGAAAGCAGACGATCTCGTGAATTTTAACGAAAATGGAAAAAAGTGAATTTCGTGTGCTAATTAAGCATTATTTTTTGCGTAAAAAATCCATCACCGAAACCAAGGAAAGACTTGATAAATATTATGGGGACTCTGCACCATCAATTTCAATGGTTAAGAAATGGTTTACTGAGTTCCGTTGTGGTCGTACCAGTACAAGTGATGCCGAACGTTCAGGTCGCCCAAAAGAGGTCGTCATGCCAGAAATCGTCGACAAAATCCATGGAATGATATTGGATGATCGGAGAATGAAAGTGCGTGAGGTAGCTGAGGCTGTAGGCATCTCAACTGAACGGGTACATCACATTTTACATGAATATTTGGACATGAAAAAGCTTTCCGCGCAATGGGTGCCGCGATTGCTCACACACGACCATAAGCGCAACCGTGTGACCATGGCAAAATTTCATAAATTGGGCTACGAACTGCTACCCCATCCAGCATATTCTCCAGATTTAGCCCCCTGTGACTATTTTTTGTTTCCAAACATGAAGAAATGGCTCGGCGGTAAGAGATTCGGGTCAAATGAAGAGGTCATCACAGAAACAAACGACTATTTTGAGGGCCTTGAGAAAACCTATTATTTGGAAGGAATAAAAAAATTGGAAAAACGCTGGACTAAATGTATAGAGCTAAAAGGAGATTATGTTGAGAAATAAAACGCTTCTTTGACGAAAAAAATATATTTTATTCAAAAAGTCACGGACTTATCAAACGACCCTCGTATTTCTACATTTTTTATTGTGATTTCCAAGATAATGTTCAGACTTTAAGGGAATTGAAACCATTTATTGTGATATAGTATATAATCTATAAATATATTCCTGAATATATACACATCTTTAAGCAGATCATTATCAAAGAAAAGATATAAAGAAAAAGGTACAAAGAAGGAAGACTTTGAGGTAATTAAAACCGTTTCTATGGCACATTCTGCAAACTAAAATGATTAATTATACAGTCCTACATATATATTCATGAACAAAATCATCTTTGAACTGAAAAAAAGATTAAAAATAGAAAATATAAAGACAGAAGACCTTTAAATAGATCAAACCTCAAGTACCTCGCCTTTTCCCACCATCAACTTGATCACACTCCCTTCATTCCCACATTCCATGAGCAGTTTCACCTGATCTCCCTTTACTTCAAGGGAAATTTACTTTTAATTAAAAACAACTTTTCTAGTTGAATTTGAAAAGCAGCAAAGCAATGACAACAATAAGCAGTAAACTGAACTGAACTGCGCTTTTCACCTGCAACTAAAAAAGAGTTTCCCTCCCAAAAACGGTACTAAATACTCGAAGCACTAAACTGCTCCACAAGTTCCCAGACATTTATTTGATGTGTTTGGCGTTAGTACACTTGAAAGGCGTGTTTCCACCTTGCAAGAGTTGCCCATCCTTCGTTTAGGCAATCGCAATTACCGAAATCAAGTACAACTTGGGGCAAAAAAAGTAACAGTTACTCGCAGAAGGCATCGAGGCGTTTTATTCAAAGTGCAAACAGACAGTCAGACTGACAGACAGACAGCAAATGATTTTCAAAACAAATGTGGGTCAATACACAGAGTCTATATACATAATTATAACGTACATATATTGTATATATATAGACTAAGTCTGGTAGTTTTCTCAGGTGTCTGTATTTTGCATAATTCGACAGTTGATTGATTGATCGCCAATGCTCGGGGATGGGCACAAAATATGAAACATAAACAAGCCAAGAGAGAGACCTGAGGAACAATGTGCGAAGCAGTAATGAAAAGAAATATACGAAAGAAACAACGATGAGACTCTCCTTCGTTGTCTGTTTTGAATTTAAGTTCAAGAAACTCACAAATTTTGGCTGATTATTTAATTTAATCTGTCTGTCTTTCTGTTTCCCCATTTATGCCCTTTTATAGCTGATCGTGTAATATGCCCTCGGATTGTACAGACTTTCTGTATCTGCACATTTTGAGTTTTCGCCGGGGCAAACGAGCAGGTAAATAAACAGGTTACAATGTAGTGAATGAGTGTGTGAGTACTCACAACTCTTATGAAACACAAACCACTGTGTCAGCTGATCGACAGAGTTCGCAATTAACAGAGACTCGTTAAAATATTCATCGCATTTTGACGCACTTGACGACCTGACAATGATTTTGCTGATATTTAGCATGAGTCGAATCTGAATAACAACGGAACTCATTTCCCAACGGATTCTACAACGCATAAACCAAGTTAAGAAGTGAAGAAATATGAATAGATAAAATAGGTCTAGCTTCTTTATAGCTAGACACATGTGTGGAAGCTATAAAAATAGCAAAAAATACGAATTGTTAAGAAGTAACTGAGTACATATGTCTATAAGATTGATAAAGATGGATGGCATATTGTAGAGTAGAAGAAATTATTATATATATTATTATTATACATATATAATAGAAGCTAATATAGTATACATAGTATATTATGGTACTTATAGCATAGTCTAGCAGTTGCGCTTTGATAAGGTATATAAGGTCTTAGGATATCAATTTGTTTTGGTATGGATTAAATATCCAGACATTATCGAATTTTGTTTTGAAAGAGACCGATTATTCCCTTTGGAGTGTAAAAGATATTCCGATTATGCTGCATACTCAGAGAATATAGAGAGAACATTATAACGAAAATGAGAAAAATTCAAATTAAACGGAATTTTATATATAATAAAACATTTTCGAACATTATTTCCTATCAGACATACATAATTTCAATGAAACAATTAATATAATATCATTTAAAATGCTTGATTCTATTATCCAACTCTATTCCCACTTGAATCGGTTAATGGTATGCATATGTATGTAGGTATATATGCTACATGTATTGTAAACACGTTCATACATACAATACTCGTATCATTTTGATATCATGAAAATACACAGCGCATATAAAGTAAAACATAAATCAATGGCTATATGAATATTCCCAGATTCCCAGAAATATATCGAAAATTGTGTTATTTCCAAGAAATCTACCAAGAGAGTTTCGTATTATTTGAAACATTATAAATATGAGTCACAGTTATTTTGTTCACTTATTTGCAGAAGCGAAAGTGTGTTTGTTTTGGTTTCTTGTGGTTAGGTGGGCGTTGTAGGTGCTCCATATAAGTAGGTGTAGGCGAGGGTGTGTGTGGAGGCGTGCCCATTGCGGTTTATTGCTTAAGAATAAATGCTTTACATGACAATTAAGTGCACAAACAAATAAACACAATAAAATAAATACATAAATTATAATACGCACATTTTTCTCAAATGACTGCGATGACTGTCATAGGGAAAATACTCGAAATATTCATCATCCATATGAAGAGTTACGAAGGAAGTTTGTTGTCTTATTGTTGTGTATAGAATTGTCTTTCTTATCTGCGGTATTAGCTAATTTGCTTAACGTTTTGGCCATTGGCCGCATTGCACGTCATTGAGATTGTCCCGCTGCTGACGGCCCTGGATAAGATAAGAGACCGAGTCGAGTCGAGAAGGGGTTTTATTGTTTACAACACACGTTTACACTGCACAACAAGACACTCCTGATGTCAATTAACAATTATTGAAGTTATTACGCTTTGTCTTTCCTTGAGATTTCAAGTGCACACTCTATTATATAGACTGTATATATTATATATAGCTTGTTCAACTGTTTAATCAATTGTGTTTCCGCTTCTTTATTTCGTTTTCTTTGCGCATCTGCAATCTGTTTCTGCTTCAGTTTAATTAGCACTTTCAATTATTTTCCGCTTTTTTTATTTTCCAGCCAACTCAGCTAGTTTTTATAGCTTTTTTTTTACTCTACTCAATTATGGAAGCGAGAAGAAGCGCACACAAAACAGAATTCAATTTTAGACACACTTTCGCAAGGGGGCAATCGCCGTGGCTCAAGCCACGCTTCACTTTTCATTACAAATCAGCATTTATTACCACTAATGCTACCAACAACTACAACAACAACAATAGCTGCAACAATAGCTACAACAATGCCTGCAACTTGCAGCCGTCTTGGGGTCTGCTGCGATTTATGGCTAATATTTTATAGGCACGCGCTTTTCATTTGCCGCTTTTCCTTGGCGCTTTTCTTACAGCTCTGATAACGTCGTTAAATGCCGCTTCGGAAAGCGAAAACGAAATCGAATCATAGCAAGAAGAAGAAGAAGAAGACGAGACGACAAGCAAAAGAAAAGAAAAGCGCAAGACTAAGACGAAAAAAATGAAAAAAAATGCCTTCACTCTTCAGTTTCTTCTGCCATCTGCTTCTCTTCCTTCTCCGCCTTCGTCTACGCCTTCGTCGTCTGCATTGGCCAACTGAGGCAGCAACTGTTAACCGACTTTTATAGCTGCCTAACGGTAATTAAGGTTATAAAACGCTTTGATTCGCATTTGATTGATGCAAGGGTGTGTGCAACAGAGACAGCAGCAGGCAGAAAGAGACAGCAAACGAGTGAGAAATGCGCATCGCTGCTTTCCCATAACTACAGCAGATCAATTGTAGGAATTGGTATAAAAAACGTAATGAATACTATATATGTTTTATTTAAATTACTTGGAATAAAGTAAAGAGATCAGGAAGTCAGGGATACGCTTCCTGATAGTGCTCTAGCCTAGGGTAAGCTGGCAATACCTTAGGTAGAGTTAAGTAAAGTTTAATTTGGGAAGCAGAAAGATCTACAGCATTTTAAATGATCAATATATGTGTCTATAACATCTTTAAAATTGCTTGGAATAAAGTAAGAGATCAGGGATACTCTTCCGGATAGTACTCTAGCTTGGTTTTATTTATTTTTTATAAAGTTAAAGAAGTTTAATGGCAGAAGCAGATAGATCTAAAGCATTTTAAATGATCAATATAAACATCAAGATCTTCAATATCTTAAACGATCAATATACTCGTGTGTCTAAAACATTATAAAACGAGAGTTACACGCGACAGTGGGATACTCTTCGACCTATGTTCCGGTGTCAACATATGTGCTTCCTAATTATTCTCGCCAGATGGCGCTCGTGCTTGCCTGCTTCCCTTGTTAGCTGACACAAGCCTTTGATACTTATTATTCTCATACTTTCTTGAATAACTTCTGTGTTTTTTGTCCGATCAGATTGCAATTTGGAGGATACATAAGTATTTTATTCAGCTTAGTATATGTTAAAGTATATCTTTTATACCGCGCTTACAAATTGATTTCAAAAATTAAATAATTGATTGGCGGGTGCAATAATTGAAATAATAACATAAATAATAACAATAATTTGAAATAAATTTGATCTGTATACAGAAGTCTTCTTGCCAAATTTGGTATCTCTCGCTTTTATAATAGCTGAGATCTGTGTGTTCACACAGACAGACAGACAGACATGGTTCCAATCGACTCGGCTAGTGATCCTGAATATATATACTTTATGGGGTCTGTTACGCCTCCTTCTACCTGTTACATACATTTGCATATACATAGTTAGTATACCCTTTATTGACCTTTTTCATTGGTCGAAGTGTCTAACAAACAATATCAAATATCACATTCTGATTGTGGGGTTCCTTAAACTGTTAAGATTCTAAACTTTACTGTACGTATGGCTCACTTAATAAAAAATGAAATAACAAACCTATCTTCATCTCTTCTAACTTTCTTTATAATGTAGTTTTCCTAAAACAATCCCAGATTTTCCTTCACATTATTCATAATTCAAAGACCTTTTTACTCTATGATAAATGAGGCGTTAATTAATCATAGAAATCAAATGTATTTTCAAAATGTTCGATTTCATTTTTTGGCTTTTGAAGGCTGCAACGTGTGCAGCAAAAGGGCGTGGGCCAAGCAGTTGGTCACGTGTGTGTGTGTGTATGTGTGTGTGAGGTAGACAAGACATGAGTTTAAGCAGAGGTGTATACTGCGTGCGTGTGTGTGTGTATGTGTGTGTCTATGCGTCTATCTATATGTCTGTGCAGCAAAGCACTCTCAGCCTGGTCGCGTCGTCAGCTTCGCGCCCCGTTCGTCAGTTGTTGCTGCTGCTGTTGACGCTTGTTGCAGTCATTAAGGCGTGACGCCGTAAATTACCAAAGTGTAAGCATAAGCAACAACAACAAAAGCACTAACAACTACAAAAAGTGCTTTAAACAATTACTCATTGTACATAGTATAGTAACAACAACTTCGTTTTCTACTTCACTTCATGGAAAGCGAAATTTATGGCCAAAAAAATCTCAAAATATCTTTTTGTTTTTTGGTTTTTTTTTTGTTTGTAATTCGCACTCTCGTCAAAGAAACACATTAAAGAAATATTTCGCATACGCCGCGTTGGCCGTCGCTTTCACATACTTTTTCATATGCTGCGCGGCTGCTGTGGAATGTTTTGTAGATTTGTTTCGCACCGGAACCGAAACCGAAACTGTGACGATGGATGCGATTTTGGACTCGGAAGAAACTCGTGCGCGAGTGCGAGCAAGAGGGCAACAGTCGGTGGATCAACGAGAGATCAACAAGATTTGCGACTGCACGCGTTTGCAGTTGGTTTCGAACTAAAAATCAACGCAAAAATGCCCGACTCACAAACAGGTTCGACGCAACACGAGAGCATCAACAAAGAGAGCAGAGAGTAAGAGAAAGAGAGAGCGAGCGCGTGGCAGCAGTCAAAAGCATAATAAACAAATATGCCAAACAAGTGTGTGAGAGAGAGAGAGTGCACACGGCCGACTCTCTCTCACTAGCATAATAAACAAAAATGCCAAACAAGTGAGAGAGAGAGTGCACTCGGCTGACTCTCTCACGAAACTATTTGCAAAGAGAGCGTGGGAGAGCGCACTAGGAATTGCCAGATAGTTAGTGCACACGGCCGACTCTCTCTCACTAGCATAATAAACAAAAATGCCAAACAAGTGAGAGAGAGAGTGCACTCGGCTGACTCTATCACGAAACTATTTGCAAAGAGAGCGTGGGAGAGCGCACTAGGCGTTGCCAGATAGTTAAAAAGGGCACTGTTGGCGCAGTGAATTTATAACCGCCTTATTAATGCAACGTGCTGGCAACTCTACGTAAAACTATTGCACTGCATTTGCAACAAGTTTGAAGAAAACATGTTGCAAGTGAATTGCAGCTTCATCAATTACACATGTGTGCGTGTGTCTGTGGAGGTTTGTGTGTATGTGTCTGCCTGTAACAACTTCTGTGCCAGAATTTTGTTTTTGCTGTTGACACTTTGCCAAAAACTGTAAAACGTGGGCCAATTATCTTTGCCAAGCCCAGCAGCCAATGCAGTCCACGATTATCAAAGATAATTTAGATAAGATTATAAAATGTCGACAATTTTCAAGAGATCAAGGTTGCCAGGCTGACAAAATATGAGCAAAATTCTCGAAAGTCTCACCTAGTATCATAATATACAAAGCACAGCATAGAAAATATCAGGTCGTATGTTATGGAAATTGTATATAATGGTGAATTGGGAAAAGGCGAAAGCACTTGCGGAAGTCTGTGAGAGATGGGAAAAATCCTGTCTCTACTGCGACATCTATACGATACTTAAACTATATTACTATATAGCACTTGTGCTATCGATTGTAATAGTTCTCATAATGTCGATGTGGATAGTTGAGGAAATAATGTGCAAGCTTCAAGTAAGTTAAGTTCAATAAATCGAAACCCTCAAATAAATTTCATTATTCCATTAAAACAGAACGTGCCGTTGCTTTATTGGAAGACTATTAAACAATGGGTGCTTCGCCAAGAGATTGATGATAAAACTTTAAGAACCATTCGAGTCGAGCCACGACTTGGCAATGGGCGCATCAATACGAAACCTATTCCTGTACCATAAGTAACCTATCTCTACCAAACTAGGTACATTTTTATACTATTTGATACATTTTTAAAGTTGTTAAATTTGTAGCATAAGAAATGATTAAAAATGTAGAGTTGGTTGGCATTTTATCTGGGCACACTCTACACTTTCCTTTGCCAAGTCCATGTAGACAGAGGCAGAGTGAATGCAACTGAGAGATCTTTTGATTTTCCCAAAGATAGGCGGATACATTTGCATGGGAAAGAGAACTGAAAAGACGGGGTAGAGGGGGGTTGAGTTGTGGAGGTGGCAATGGCCGGAAAGTCAAGACAATTTACGAGGCACCTGCATGAAGGTTAAGCTCCAAACAGATTGCACACCTACTGCAGCTAATTAGCCAAGATTTTCCCACTCTTAATTGCAAAAGGGCCAGGCGAGAGAGGCAGGCTTGTACAGAGATTGGTAGTACAGATATATCTTGAGAGCACTTCATTTTTAGGTCAATTGTATTTGCAGCTTGACAAAAATTGTGGCCTGAATTCTGTCAACATGGAGAATGGATATGAAAACCAAGAGTTAACTCTGAATTGCCGCAAGTAAAACCCGTTTCGGACTCCTCTTTCTCTTTGCTTCCGTCGCTGTATCTGTTTCTTCTCTGCTTTACGCGCATTCCACAGGCATGACAACCCCGACAAATGTCTGCAAAACTTGCAAAAACCAACTCAAGCTGAACTACCTTCAGGCTTCCTTTACACTCAACTAAGCAAGCAAGGGGGAGAAAGAAACAAGGAACATCATCATACACAGAACGTTTCTTTGACGTTTCTTCCGACTCTTATCTACAGCGATTAATCTAGGGTATTTTTATTCCCAAGTAATTTCCAGCCTGCCAACATTAATTCCTTCCTCCAGCCAAGAACATTTTACGCAATTTATGATTTCACTTGAGAAGAAACAAAAACAATTGAAATAGAAATGAAAACGAATAAGAAAAATCTCGCAAAATGATAAGAAAATATAGAAAAATAGAATAATTCAATTGCTATGTACAATTTACGTAGATTATTTACAGTTATATGTATAAAAGAACCACAACCAGATGGGCAACAAATTTTGGAAGAGTTAGCAGCCAAATAAGCAAGGAAAATTTGTGAAAACTTAAAAAAAATGTTGCTTACTGTCTCATGGAGCCCCAACGACGTTGAGATAAACTATCGGGATTGCTGTAAGAAATATATATGATATATATTATAATAATATTATATAAAGTAAACAAGCTGAAGCTTGCGAAACATAACTTATATAGTTAGGGGTATTCAACTCTAAAATAAATGTTGAAACTCAAAGAATTCAATTTATACTTTGCTATCGTCGCATAAAAGTTAGTCCCCTTTACGGTATGATTTAAGAGCAACGATCAACGCTCTTCTAACTCAAGGTGAATCTTCAATTCACCACAGAACACTCGCTCTCTCACTCTCTCTCTTTTGGCGTGGTGAATTCAAGTTGAAACGGAAACAAAGCGCGCTCTCTCTGAGGCACGCATGAATCACGGCCCATAGAGAAAAACTGGTTTTCCAGGCCGTGTATGCACATTTCGTGTATACTCACAAAACAACAACATAAAAGAAAAGGTTAAATATTCAAATAGTTACACAGACAGACAGAGAGAGCTATATAGAGACAGAGAGAGAGAGAGAGAGAGAGAGAAGGAGAGATGATCACGTCTGTTAATTTCAACTGGTTGTGGCGGACAAACTCGGTTTGTTTTATTGATATTACGTCAATATGGCAAGACTATTATGCAGGTTTGCCGGGCACAACTTCAACTGTAGATAGGTTCATAACTTAGCAGATGTGTTGCACTATATACAGGGTATACAGCATAGTTCGGAGTTGTTGTTATTGCCTTTACCTTGTCTGTGCGCGTCTCAGGCTGCGTCGGCTCCAGTTATCACGCGGCATTATGTTCAATTCGTCATCGCTGCAGGTGGAAAGGAAATGGTAGACAATAAGTTAATAAACAAGTTAATAAATAAGTTAATAAATATATAAGTTTATAAATAAAAAGGTTCACTAAATTCCAGTACTCACTTCTTTGGCGAGGAAGAGACAACGTGTGGAGCCAGATCAAGCTCAATGCCTGCGGTATCATTCAGATTGTTATTGCCATCATTCGAGTGCCCACTGTGGCTGTGCACACTGTTGTTGTTGTTGCTTGTGTTGCTGTTAGCATTATTATTGTTGCCACTGTTGTTGCTGTTGCCCTGGGAACTGGTGCTGCTGCTTCCTCTGCCTGCCTCTACCTCACACAAACGATTGCTATATTCATTTTCGCCATATCCCTCAAAGGATTCACCATCGGACAGCGAGGAACATTGAGATTTTGCCACGCCCACTGCAATATAAGGCATGAATACATTAGACATGTGTATAGACACAGTTACAGTTACTCATATTAATTTGCTTACCTGTGCTCGAGGGCGGACTGCTGGGCGTGGGGCTGCTGTCGCCGGACATGGCTTCGGCATAGAGAAAATTACTTGTGCTTGCCTTCAAGTTGTTGTTGCTGTTGCTGCTGCTACTGTTGTTGTTGTTGTGGGGCAACTGAATGCGTGGCATAGGCGCCATACTGCCAGTGTGCACTGTGGAGAGAAGGAAAGAAGAAGAATTCGTTGTTACTTCAGTTATCTAACAATGAATTGCAAGCAGGTCATTGGGGCAGAGGCGCAGCCAATCGACAACGTGCCACATGCCACAGGCCGTTGCCGCTGCAGCCACAAAAGTGCAGCAAATATTAAACTCTTTTTCTCTCTATTCAATACAAAAGTTTGGTGAAAGGCTTTCTTCATTTGCTATAACTGAACCCTTAGATACAATAAATATAAAAGGAATATATATTAAGGTGTGTATAAGTGATTAAAGATATTCAAACAATGTTAATAGAAATGTATTAGAGCATATTGAATATCTAAAGCCATAGCTAAAATCTGATTGTAATAGACACAATACTACATACATCTGTATAAATATCTTTAAACTTTCATGGCAATAGAATAGTTTATTTAAACTGTAGATCAATATTTCAGTAATGCTAAGACCTTTTTAAGTATAAAGAGTTGTTTTGTAATAAAATCTTCAGTATTTTAATAAATATCATGGCTAGAGGTTAAAATAAAAGTGATGCCTGCATAGTTTCAAGTTTAAATGTTTGTATTGAGTAATAATTCCAATATGCCCTACTAATTTTAATAGATATGTTAGCTGTAGATCAAAATAAAAGTAATGCATGAATAGTTTTAAGTTCTATGCTTATTATAAAATAACAACTGCAATATACCCAACCTATTTCAATATATATCATACTACTACACACTCTAAACTATACCATACGCAACCTATTCATTTTATATTCATTTCCTGTTATCAAAATTTAACCACAAATTTTATTTCATTTACATCCCCTCCAATATTGTCAAATAACTAACCAAACTTTATAAAAAAAACCTCTATCAACCGGTCTTTAGAAAGAAAACTGCAACAGGTGCAAGACATAAAGAAAATGCATGTAAAAAATAGAAAAATAATCGAACGGATGTGGTCGACCAAAAGAGTAACAGGTAACCAAATAGGTCGAGGTTTGTTGTGGCCACTTCCCGTTGGATATTAGCTCTCAGATATGACCATTACTATAGTACTAACTGAAAATAGGGGCTGACACTATTTGTAAGTGTGGTCAGGCGACATTTCTGTGCTCGTAAGTCTTTCTCCCCCCTCTCCGCTTCTTGCTACTCTACCCCTTGCTCAGACAACGTGTGCGTAATTGCTTTATAATTGTTGTTGCTTTCCTCTCTCCTATTCTACCTACTTTTTTGGGTTACAGAAAGAGCGGGAAAGAAAGAGGAAGAGTAGTTAAGCCCATATTGGGTACCTTGGCCCTTATTTGTTGATTGGAGATTTACGATACAAAAATTGTCAGTTGATCGATTGAAATTTCAGGGCCGTCATTGTGCTTTGGGTGCCCAAAAATGGGTCAGCTTTGTAGAAGGTTTATAGGTCTGCAGAGTATTAAAGATTTATATGACTTTTGTTATAAAAACAAACCAAAATTTGATAAAGATCTCACTTTCACTGTGTTTATAAACTGCAAGCAACAAGATATAGTTATCATGGCAGAGACATTTGGTACTTTATGTGAATACGTGTATTACTTTTTAAGATATCACAACTAAACTTTGTCAATATACATTTATTTCTCAATATATATATAAACAAACTTAATTTCATAACGTTCGAGCTACTTTATTTCTAGTTTTAATATAATCTACATAAATAAGAATCCTTTTAAACTTCATCGAACACTTTATAAGTTCCATTAATTCTTTATATTAATAACAATAAATACAATTTAAAGAGAAACCATTGCTATCGATCTATTTGCCAAGCTGATTTCTTTATAAATATGATATAAATCATGGACTATCCTTAGCTCTTCTTGCGTCGCTTTCAACCTCAGCTGAACTCATCGCATGACGCGTCTCTCTGGCTCTTCAAAACATAATCGAACAATTGCCATAAACAATTACATATATTGCGAGTATTTGTCATAATGAGGCAAATCAGGTGAAAAATAGCTGTGATTAAATACTGATTATCTACATTCATCTATCGGGCAATTATAGCAAAACGTTTTCAACTGGAAAAATGATTATAACATTGACAAAGAAGAGTTCAAAACGAATGCAGAAAGCCACAAAGCAAAGACCAAAGAGAAATAAACAAATTCATCTTGAGGCAAACAAAAGTTTTGACCATTGACGAAGGTAGCTGACGTGTGGGTGAGCCAAGGAGGGGCCGTAGGGGGACAGCTGGAGGGGCCTGGGTAGCCTCTGGGGCCAATGAACTTTGTTGAGTTAGCGACTCGGAACCGTCGTCGACAGTACGACAACGACGACGGCGACGACGGGACGACAACTGCAACGAAAAATCGATGCTGAAACTTGCCAAAGTTGGTAGAAAACAAAAAAGCGCCAAAGCTAAAGCAAAAATCAAAAGAAAACTTATGCAATATCGCCTCTTTTTTTATGCATAATCAGAGTGAAATGAGGGCGTGTGAGCTGTCTCAGCTGTCACACGCTGCTTGCTATGACACTCATTTGAATTTCTCTATAAATTTCTCAGGAATACATTGAACAGTATTTTGGCAAATATTTTGGAAAGGAAAAGTTGAACTTTGATCGGGTTTACTTCATTTTATAACAACAAAACCTAATAAAACATATTAAACTTGGGATTAACACATTAAATTCTTTGTTTTTTAGCACTGTTATAATACCTTCAGGAATTAAGATTAGAATTACCCGATTTTATATGGAATAAACTCAAAAAACTTCTAAAATTCCATAAGATATTACTCAAAAATGTAAACCACTTTTTTTATAATTTCTGCTTTTTTTTCTGAATTAAGATTAGATTAAGACTTTATTAAAAGAGAAACATAATGATATTCCCAACAACTTCACTAAAAAACATATAGTTTCTAGTTGATAAGTTTCGATTAGGATTGCTCTTTTTATAATAACTCAATGACTTTCCAAAATTATAGAAAATTCCATTAAAAAACACAAGTTAACTAGTTTTATCACAACTTTTCCATTTCCTTTTAAATTTATGATTAAGATTCCTTTTTTAAAAACGCAAAACCCTCAACAAAAGTCCCAAATTCAGAAAACTTCACTTAAAAACACATACATTCTAGATTTATCGCAACTTTTCCATTTCCTTTTTAAGTTTCGATAAGGAATTCTTTTTCCTAAAGAAAGAACTTTTAAAAAACTCAATTCCACTTAAAAACATAAACTAATTTGCTTTCTGTGATTTTTCCATTTCACTTTCTTCAATTTTAAGTTCCTAAAGCACTTAGAGAGCACCTGCTTTTCTATCCAAAACTATTTTTGGTCTTTAATCACAGTCAGTAAAAGTCAATAAACGGTTGTTGAGGTCTTCTGGCAACGGTTATTATTATTAAAGACTGCACACGCTAATCACAAGTTTCTCACACTCCCAACTAAAGGTTTTCTTCTTTGTTTCCGCCAGTTTCACACAGTTCTTTATTTTTATTGCGCACATCAGGTGATGATGAGGTTTGTCGGAGACGATAACGATGATGGAAGAGCCGCACATCTGTGGTTGACGATGTTGAAGTCTGAGGCAAACAATGGAAAGCTGTTCATGAGAATTATGTACATCTATCATACAATTATAGACTCCAGAGTTGCACAAGTGCATTACGAATTAACGAATCAGAGAAGCGCAAGCAAGAAGATGAGGAGGAGGAGGTGGAGGAGGACGCGGGATAAGCCGAAGCACAGCTGAGAATTGCTGTGAGGCATGACAGCTCTAAAGCGAAGCTAGAGAGGCGAAACCTCGCCCGCCACGCCCCCTGCCGCCTCTCTGGCTTCTCACAGCATCTTGGTAACTGTTCGCGAAACTGTTTGCAGTTTGTTGTTGTTGTAGCGTTGTTGTTGTTGTTCGAGTATTACTAGACAGGTTGCAATAAAAGCAAATTTGGTGTAGCTGCTTGGAAATTGAATTGTCATTTCAACAAGCTGACATAGTTGAATGCAAACAAGTTTTAGACAAATATAGTCAAAGGTAATTGACTTCAGAATACCCTCTAAACTACTTGGAGATCAAAGACTTATTTGAAACTGAGTATTATAGAAAGCAGGTTCTGTTTATTAGTTGAAGTATTGTTTGTAATGAAATTTATACAATTATATGTTTATTATTATTACATGTTTATATTCCATAAGCCTTTCTATGTACTTGCCTATAATAGAGAAAATATGTTTTTAAGTTATTAAAGAATCTTCAAAAGATTTGATGAAAATGGAAGTAAAGCAAAACAGCCACACTTATCAAAATGATCTTTATATCAAAAAAGCTTAAAGTTAAGTAGCAAGTTTATCAGTTTCCCTTTCTTTACTAATAAAACAGAGTATATTCTCTTAATTAACTTTTGAAACAGAGCTTTTAATGCCTATAATTAGTAAGAGAAAAATCATTACTTCTATGAAAGCTCGTCAACTGAAAGCTGAACTCCGCATATAAATTGTAAGTTTTGTTTCTCTCTGTTTGATCCGCATATAAATTGTAAGTTTTGTTTCTCTCTGTTTGATCCATAAATTCTATTTGATCTCTTTTGGCAGCTGATATTATGAATGATCCCAGTTAACGTTAAATGGGTTCACTACCCGTTTCCTTTTCACATTTTTCCGAATTTTCTTTAGGCCTTAATCATGCATCAATCAATTTTTTGGAATATTCAAACAATTAACTAACTTCTCCCCACAATTTCATATAATTTAGGAAACACAACTACCTTTTACAGACAAGAAGCTGAGCTCAAAATAATATAATAAAATAATATAGAATGTTGCTTGTGTAAAGGTTGCTTATAAAGAATGCTCACTGTATTAGTGAAAGCTCTTTTTTTAGTTAAAATAGCAGTTATATAAACTTGCCAATAATAAGCCTTGTAAGTTTGAAAAGAATACATCTTGCTGTTTGTCAACTGCACATTATAACTCTCTCATTTTGTTACTTAAGGTATAACAAGCAAAAGAAATCCCTCAAGTTGCGCCCTCACCATCTTCCGGCATTCACTTCACCAATTTCGTAATATACACTTAAAATATGTACAAAATTTAGCCGGCATTAGCCATATGCCATAGCTCAAGAACACATGTCAGACACAATTCGATTTTGAAGTGAATGAAACAGAGAACTCTCTCAATATAGATTTAATTATAGCACAAGCTGCTGCTCGTTGTGTGTGTGTGTGGGGTTATATTTATTAGATGTGTTATCCGAGACTGACTGTGGCCAGCCAAACGGGCGGCAGCTGTGCTGACCACAGACTCAGGCAATTGCTGCCCCCATACCCCATTCTCCTGCCCCACTCCCACATGAGTCATAAACTTGAACTTGCCCCAGTGCAAACAAGCAATAAATATAGAGAAAAAATGTTTATAGCTGCGAGAGTATGAGATGATGTCAAAT
This sequence comes from Zaprionus vittiger, assembly GCA_018904025.1. Classification (NCBI taxonomy): domain Eukaryota; kingdom Metazoa; phylum Arthropoda; class Insecta; order Diptera; family Drosophilidae; genus Zaprionus; species Zaprionus vittiger. The sequence goes on along the minus strand of JAEIFQ010001142.1, from coordinate 19,670,723 downwards.
TTACGCGAGGCAAACGCTTCAATTTGAACTAATCAACTCAACTGTTGAACGATTTCTTCAATGATGTGACACTGTGCGAACAGCTGAGAGGGAGAAGACTTAAGAACTGTGTGACAGCTAAAGGGATTTGGGGCAATCTCAGTTTAAATAAGAGAGAATAGAGCATGGAAATAGAATAGTCACAGGCTTCACATGTACAACAGACTTGAAGAGAAGGCGGGGGAAGATAGTTGATTGGGAATGACCTTGAAATAGTCGTTAAAAACAGACAGAACCCTAAGGAAACTGTGTTAAAAGCAAGCCAGTAATCTAGACAGAACTGTGTTTGAAGTGGAAAAGCAACTTGTGCAATTTACTGTGGAAATTCCTTAACCAAAATCGTATTAGCTGCGCCTCGTCTCGACCTGCCTTGTCAGCAAAACAATATCTTCAATTAACTGTCAGCTGGTTTGGCATTTTAATGAGGCAACAGGCACATGGCTTCCCCCCCCCCCAAACCCCTTCCTCCTTCCCCCACGTCATAAGTCCGAATAATTCGCTGGCATTATGAAACCACACGAACTGTGAGGCACAATAACAACAACAGCAACGACAGCAACAATGGACGAGCAATGCTAACCAAGTTTCGGGCATGTAAGACCCCGAGGCACAACATGTGGCATGCTGCACACGCGACCTGCCTGCAAATGGAGTCGGGATTCGACATAGAGACGAGAGAGACGAGAGAGACTGTGAAGAGTCTGTGAGAATTCTATGGAAACACTCAATTATAGAGCAAGCATGAGGAACCTTTCCATCTCAAGTGTCTAAGGCTGTTTACTATTACTACCTGCTCAAGAGATGCCAACAGCTGCCGCCGTCTTGATTTGTACTCTAGATGACGATCACTACAATTTACAAAACTATGCCTTACCCGAGATAAGATCTATTAATAACCCAAAAAGATGCTTCAAAGAACTCAGAACTCTAAGCGTAACTAACTATGAGTTCTCTCTGCTAAAGGTTTTCGCCACGCAAAACGTGTTTTACGCTCTGACCACATGAATTATATAAATTATTATAATACTCGACATATTTAAATAAAGTTTTTTACTACGTGCCATAACTGCGAATATTTTAAGTCGTTTTACAAACCAGACGAAAACGAAAACAAAGAACATATCCCACGATATGAGGGCAGAGAGATTATAGTCTCAGTTGGGGTATTGCATGAGAGCATTTTAATAGTGCTGACTAATCGATAGTAGATTAAACTATCGATGGAATAAACTACAATCTACAATTAGATATATATTATATACATATATTTACATATACTTTATACTTTATACATGACTCTACCTATACCTCGTACAGCTTCATCTTTTCTCTTGAAACTTCAAAGCAAACAACAGTAAAACTGTTTTGCTTCATCGATAGTAATAAGAGTGTAGTAAACTATCGCTAATTTCAATTGTATTAAGAAAAATACAATAATTTGCACTAGATATATGTATATTAAAAACCTATTTATATATACTATACTATATTGTATAAAGCGCACTGAATCTGCTTAAAACTTTAAAGCCAACAACATTTCGATTACACTGTTACCGATAGTAACAACTGAGGATTGAACTATCGCTAATTTAGATAACATTATAAGACTTTCATCTTGTATTCGATATATAATAAATAAATATTAATATGTGAATATTATTTATAGCACTATCCACAAAGCTCTATATATTCCCCTGATCTATTCAAAACAAACAACATTAAATCCACTTTGATTACCCTCCAAAACTGACGCCCCCCAATTTATTATACAATAAACATACACAAGAAAACGCCCCCTATATAAAACAGAATTTTCATGCAATCAAAGAGACCAAATAGATAAAAACAATATTGATTAATTGAACAAGAAAGAAGAACAACAGAAAGAGCAGAGCAGAACAGAAAATGCATTGCGACACTCCAAGTGGAAAATCAAATCAAATGAAAATTGGGTCATTGGGCAGCGGGAAAAACGTGAGGAAAATGCAGCATGACAAACCCAAGACTGTGTGGGAAATTCCTCTACAATTCTTCACTCAAAACTCAAGAACAACATTAAGTTCATGAAATGTATTTGAGGAAAACTTACAAATTGTATGACAAATTGGGTCAAGAATAATGAAAGATTTGTGTGGAAAGGAAGAAGACCTACAAAAGTCGAGCAAGTCAAGCACGAATACAAGAAATTAACGCAACTCTAAAATTCAATTAGCACGCAAATTTGGCGTCCCCTCCACACCACCTCCAACACACCTACGTTAAAAATAAAGCTAGTCCCTTTGGCAGCTTCTTCTTCTGGACAGATTTTATTTTTATGCGTTTCGAATTGTCTGCAAAAGAATCTCTCTCTCTCTCTCTCTCCCTCTCTCTCCCACTCTCTTGAGCACTCCCTGCCACGCTGACAGTTCCCACTAATTTGTAACCTCCTCTCGAAGGCGGCAACGACGTCAGGCAGGTTTAAAATTCCCCAGGCCCAAGCGGAAACCGTAGAGAATCTTAAAGAGGAACAAAAACCTGACCGACTGCTTTGGCTGAATGAATAATGAGGCAGGCGGCGTTGTTGGGGCAGGCTACACATTCTTTCAACCAATACACTGCAAGAGTAGAAAGACTAGAAGACACTTTGCGATGCATAAATACGGAAAATGGCTGAAGAATTCTTCCATTAAAGTGCAGAAAAGTTACAAATTGATTGCAGACATTCAGACATTGAAATTTACTTAAATATCATATATTATGGTAATTTATTTATTGAAGATATTAAATCTACATTATAATAACAAAAGGAATATTTAATCTATATTTAATATGGTATAAAAATATTAAAGGATTCAAGATTACTTACTAACTCGGGTTCGGACAGTTTCATAGAAGAAAGAGAGAAATAGAGGCCTACATACTCTAAATACTTTCGAAAAGTATATAAATATGGCTATGAATAATTTTTAATATAATCTATTTTATTTTGTCAATTTCTGAATGTAAAATGTCATCAGAACTTTCTGCAGTTACAGAAGTCATCGAAGTTCTGTAGAACCAAAAGCAATACCATATCAAAGTGAAAACATCAAGTTTGGAACACGTAATTACCTCGATGAATACATAAAAACAAGTATTCCTTCTTTAAAGTCAAATAAAGAGATTAATACGTACACAAAAAATGCCTGAACATGTCTTCACAGAGACAGACAACATTATAACATAATACGCAAACACACTCTTCATTCAAAGGAAATGCGGAAGTCTGCTTGCCGTGTCTGTGTGTGCCACGTACTTTTGTGCATCTGTGAGATACATTACACGACGCACATGACAGAACAACATACATAAAAAAATGCTAGAGAGGAAAGAACACAAATAAACAACAACAACAACAAAGTAGACACCAACGACACCTGTTCAAAGACGTTGCACAGTTTGTGTTCCTTTTCGTGTGTTTGCATTGCAATGAGAGACCGCAATTATTTACTTAGGTTAGGACTGCGCTACTCTTCAAAGAGAGACCACGGGGGAGGGGGGAACTTCCCCAGAAGAAACTGTCGTCGAACATGTCTGCGAGTACAGACGCTGCATTAGACACGCTCTGAGCAATTTGGCACCTTAACTAATTGCCAAAATTGAACAAGTGCCAGTTCCACTGTCACAGTTCTAGTTCCATTTGCAAATCCAGTTCCAATACCACATCACTTTGTAATCAATTGGTGCATTGAACTGCGGCAGGTGGCAAATGCATTTGACCCACTTTGATTTCTTGCTTCCAAGTGGATTTTCAAACCGATTTCAATCAATCCAATTGAAGATGTCATTAGTTGTCTAACCTGTCTACCTTCCTTCTCTCCCCTTCTCTTTCTTCCTCTCTATCTCCCCTTCTCTTTCTCTCTCTCTCTCTTTGTCTACCTCTTCTTTTGCCTCCCTCTCTCTGTCTACCTCTACCGCTCTCCCACTCACTGTCTGCTGCTGCCTCTTTACCTCTGTCTACCTTTTCTTCTCTTCCTCTGTCTCTTTTGTTTATAGTCAGCTTGTTTTTTCTCGTTTTCTTCCCCACCTTTTTGGCAACTGGCACGAGTTCTTGCTCTTCTCGCCTTGTTTATAAACAAAAAAAAGCTAAAAACAAAACGAAATCTTTTTTTTAAACTTGTTTGCCTTGAATCGCTGCGAATTGAAGTTCAAATTCGTCGTAATTATAAATTTACTTGTGGTTTTTAGCTGTTTTTTTAAGCTTTTTTTACATTTCAATTGTTGCAAAAGGAATTGCCAAAAAATTGAATTGAAATGAAATTTTGTGCTTGCATTGTAGCTGATTGCAGTGCTGTTTAAACTGTAGAAGGCGATTTTAGCTGTTTTTTAAGCTATTATACCTGTTTAAAGGTGTTTTAAGCTGTTTTTCATTTGATGCCCAAGGAATTGCCAAAAAATTGAATAGAAAAGTAATTTGGCATTTGCATTGCAGCTTCACAAACTGTGCAAGGCTGCTCAAACTGTACAGCAAGCCTGTTTAATACTTATGACCCTTTATAGAGTTACACTGCAAGAGGTCAAGTCCAAAAGGAAACCCCTCAGCAGCAACTGCAATTTTCACACAACAAAGCCAAGAAACAAAAGACAAACAAGTTAAGGAAATAACTACAACAACAACAACAACGACAGCAACAACAACAATGAGACAACTGCAAAATTGTGGGCAAGCCTCATAACTGTGCCAAGGCCCAGTAACAACAGCAACAACAACAACAACTTGGCGCATATTTTTGGGCAGTATGCAAAGTGCAGAGCAAAGCAGAAACCGTTAGAGAACTGCGTACGAAAGAGCAGCACAAAGAGCAGTGCATGAAGTGGTAGAAGGGCGAAGCAACCAGGGCCGTAGCGATGGTTGTACGGGAAATACTACTAAAAACCAATTGTATAATGAATTTAATAAATGAATAAAATATTGTATATACATATATACATGTGTTTACTAAAGAAATTGAATTGTCCAAATACGTTCCCATTAATAACCTTTTTATGTTCGCTAACTGTGGTCCCCTAACAGTTAAGGGCCCTTGTGCACCTAGCTACGGGCCTGGTAGCAACTGTAATTTCAGAGCTCTTTGGCAAATGCTAATGGGGGCCAAATGAAAAACTATTAAATTACAAGGCGAAAAGGGAAATAGATTTACGCAGTGTGTGTGTGTGATGCAATGCAAGCAGGAGCAAAAGAAAGGAGAAGAAGAAGAAGAAGAAGAGGAGCACAGCTGAGCGCAGAGTTGAGCCAAGCGTAGCAGCTGCTGTTGGCGTCGCTGCTTGCGTCGCTGCATCTGTGCATTCGTATCACATTACCGAAATGCGGCAGCAGCAGCGCAGCCTCCTCTCAAGTGTCTAGTGTCGCCTCAGTTTCAGTTGCCGTTGCAAGTTTCCTTGTCTGTTTCCTGTTGCAGGTGGTCGACTACAACAACTACAACAACAACAAGCAGCCGGAAGCACTTGTACACGCTCTCAATGCTCTCTTGCTCTCATTCTACCTCCCCTCCCCTTCTCAATCTCTCTCTCTCTCTCTTTTAGTTGCAGCTAAGCAAACAACAAAAACTTCCTCAAACAAGCAAAAAAAAGCAGCGTCGACTGCGCAGCGACTGCGATGGCGCCAACTGGCACGACAAACCACGTAAAAAACAACAACAATCTGCGCAAAAACATTTGCAAATGTTACAGCTATCTAGCGTACAACTACAACTAAATGTCATTTAGTTAATTGCAACAAAAATAATAGAAGAAAGAAACATGTCAAAATTGTTGACGGCAGCGGACCAATGCTGCCCCAACCCCGCATGCAGTTTGAGAATCAATAATATTCAGTCCGCATTGCGTGACAGGCAACGCACGAAAGATGCGAATACGAATAGAATAGCAAACAAGAATAATGAATAATAATAATAGTTATTCAAGTAATTTAATTTATAAATATATATTTTAATTATTTGTCGCATAAAACATTAGGTAAAGGTTCCCTTTTTAGTTGGTACTGCCTCCACTGCCTTTAAAACTGTGTAAAACTTTAAAACTGACATTAACTCTACTACGCTTATAAGCCCATGTATGTGTGTTTGTGTTTATTTGCATGTGTATGTGTATGTTTAAAATACCAAACAACTGTTCTAAATTATGTTAAACAAACGCACCTGTTAAAACTGTTCAAGTAATTATTTATTTTATTTGTGTGTGTGTGGCTTAAGCACCGTTAGACGAGGCACACAAATTAAAATTCTCAACGCATGCACCTCTCGCACACTTACACGCTCGCAGACGCACAGAAGAAGCGACGCAACAGTTAGTTAGATTTCTTCTTCTTTCTCTCCTTTTTCCAGTTGTGCAGCTCTTTTATGATCTGCTACTGCGCTGCTGCTGCACGGCTTAGGCCAACAGGTAGTTTGGTATTTTCAAGTATTTTAATTTGTGAGAATTTTTTATTTTATTATTTCTGGCCTCGGCTCAGAGGAAGACCAACAAGAGGTAAGATGCTTTTGAACTTGGTTGTTGTTGTTGTATTGGTGACTGTTGAATATATTTGTTGTATATTTATATTGCACTTTCACTTCAAATCGGCAGAGACGTGCGGGCACTATTAAAATTTATATACTTTTCGGCACTTTTCACATGAAACAATTACTTGAATTTTGTTTTACTAGTACGCGTGCGTAACTTTGGCAACGTATTTGCATAGTTTTTGATTGGTTGGCTGTGATTTTTTTGAAACACACAAATGCATATACGCAGACATACACATACAAACAATCGTACAGGTAAAGGCGACGAAATGAGACGGGAACAACGAAAATACGCGCGTACATACGTCCGAGCCGCACAAGTTGTACAACGAAAATAACTGAGCACGCAACCAGTGTGGCCGCATGTAGCAATCAACTGAAATACCAAATACCAGAAAATACCAATACCGGCTTTAGCATGACTGCTATCGATTATACAAAACATCGATTTGTGTCCCGAAACGGTACAAATTTATTCAAACGCCACTACTTCTAATCACAATAGATTTAACTCTACCTACGACTATATAGTACTATAAAACTTATTGGACATTTAACTTTTATTTTCTAATATAGTTGCCACCTTTTCCGTCCCGGCATCTCCATTGTCCTCTTCCTCATTATTCTCACTTTCTGCCCGCTCTTCTTCCTCCTCCTCCTCATCCTCCTCATTCGCCTGATACTGTATTTCACTCTCTGAAAGCGGCGCGGAAGTTCCACCCGTAACCACCGCATTTTGTTTACTAGTCCGTACGGGTTTGGAGGCATAATTCACCACACCGGGATCGCTGGAATTGTAGGCACTGGCAGCGGCCTTATAGTAGGCACTGTGGGCCAGAGTACCGGCCAACTCCTGTTGTTTACTTTCGGCACTCACTTGACTAGTCACCGCTGCCAGAGCGCTGGGATTCGCGTTCTGACCATATTTAAATCCCGAAATGCTTTGCACGGTATTCAATGAAGAGTATCCTCCTGCCGCAAATCCCAGTCCAGTAGCAGCAGCACCCGCTGCAACCGCGCTCTTTTTGTATTGATTCCGCTGATCGGGTCTGTTGATGTTGGCCGCACTGAATCCTAAATTGGGTGCATTAAAAGAGTCTAACTTAAAAACATGTCGTGGTGGCCCCAGATAATGCGGCTTCTCCACACGAAGTGTCTGCGTCGGCACTATGGGTCGATAGACGGGTCGCTGGGTGGGCTCGTGTCTCTGATCCAGCTCTGCCGACGCAGATTCTCCAGCACTACCAACAGCACCAGAGCTGGACGAGGAATATGGGTGATCATAACGCAGCGGATCGGGCTGCATTTGACTCTGGTGAGCATTGACATTGGGAGGCTTGCCCATGCGTTGGCTGGCCGTCAATTTCGGATGCTCCGGCAGCAGAGGCGCAACCTTAACGCTGTCCGGCAGATTGGCATAGGTGCCCAGACCCAGACGCTGCTTCACATCGGTCATGGTATTGTGGGCAGTCTGGCGAGCCTTCTCGGCGCCCATTTCCAGCATGTAGGCCAACTCATTGCGATTGGCCAAATGCATGTCGATCTTCTCGCGTATCGGACGCAAATGCTCGATGAGGGCCTCAGCGACACGCTCCTTGAACCTGGCCGTGTCCAGTGTGTTGGCCTCCTCCACCACATTTGGTATGGGCTTATTCGTAATCTGAGCAAGCATGCTCACCAGATTACTAACACCCGGACGCTGGTTAGGATTATACGTGATGTCCGAATTAAAATCGGTAATTGCCTTCTTAACCTTCTCCCGAATTTGATCAGCCGAATCGGTTAGACTTATCGTTCCCTTCGCATTCAGATCTGACTTGGACATCTTCTTGGAACAATCACGCAGCGATAGGATGCGTGAGCCGTCGTTCTCCCCAATGATAGGCGTGCAAACCGGAAACATTTCACCGTAGCGTCCATTGAAATTGCGGGCCAGCTGCTGTGCCAGCTGAATGTGCTGCAGCTGATCCGCACCCACGGGCACGTGGGTTGCCCTGCAAGGAAAGAGGATTATAATTTTGCTGTTGGACTTATCGTAGGTCAGCACTTACTTATAGAGCATTATATCTGCCGCCTGTAGTACTGGATATATATACAAGCCGAGCGGAACGTCACGCACTTTTTTGGACTTTTCTTTGAATTGCGGCAACTGTGCCAGGCGCGGCATTGTTGTCAGCGAGCTGAGGATCCAATTGAACTCCGCGTGCTCCATGACGGCAGACTGTACAAAGAGGGTGGTGCGGGAAGGATCAATGCCACAGGCGAGCAGTGTGGCGGCCATGGTGAAGATGTTCTCGCGCAAGTACGGAGGATTGTGGGGCAATGTTATCGAGTGCATATCAACAATACATATAGTCATGTTATCGCTAGACTTTTGTAAATCCAACCACTTTCGCACTGCGCCAAAATAGTTTCCTAGATGCAGTGAACCCGTCGGCTGTATACCGCTGAAGATCTTGCGCGGCCAGTGGGTATTGCTCTGCGGGGGAAGAGGAAAAGACCTGATTACATCACACACACACCAATCCTGGCGTATGGGAACACACCTCATTGTTTGACTTGACTCCGGTTGGTGGGTTGGACTTGGGGTTCGAATATGAAGAGCCACCACCAGCACCAGAGACTTGCAATCTGGCCTCCAGAATCCGTTTGGCCAACGACATGCTACGACTGTTTGCCAGACAATTGTAGCGGTTAATATGAATTCTACCCACGCGAATCATTGCAAGAGCTATTAATTTTGCGATTTGGTGATCTATTTAATTTATATGCGTTTAGCTGTGTTAAGGGACAAATTATATCAATATACGTTAAACAACCGGTATATTTTAACCAATTTCGAAATATATAACACTACATATGATCAATATTAAAAAAAAAAATAAATATGGAGTCAATGTGGCCGTAATTTTTAAATAAAAGCAACTGACATATCGATAGGTGACTACTACCTCGCATGCCAGTATTTTCGATTACCCGCCCAAAGCCAACATACGCAACAATCACAATCGATTGCTGCACTGGGAAAGCGCGCAAAAATTAAAATTACAATTTTTATTTTATTGTGGTGCACACACAATCACGGTCCAAAACTCTGTATTCTCGCTATTATTTTGTTATTTTAATATATATTTATATATTATATTCTTCGGAGATGATTCGTTACACGTGCACATCGATAATTTTATGCTTCGAAATGTGTAGATTAACAGGCAGATAAACAGGGGCGGCAGAGGAGGTTGATCTAGAAGTTGATAGGTTTGCCGAAGGCGGCGGCCACGTTGGCTTCACGCAAAGCCTCAGCACAGGTCTGCAAAGAGAGAACGTGTTAATCAGAAAGTTTCATTGTGACTGCTCTTATCTTTTTGGGAAACTTACCGGATGCGCATGGCAGACACGGGCAATATCCTCGGCCGACGCGCCATACTCCATGGCTAGCACGGCCTCATTGATAAGCTCGCCGGCAGAGGGACCAATGATGTGCGTGCCCAGCACGCGATCGGTGGCCTGATCTGCGAGCACCTTGACAAAACCGTCTGTCTCGTTGTTTGTCTTGGCACGTGAGTTCGCCATGAAGGGGAACTTGCCCACTTTGTAGGCGACACCCTCCTGCTTAAGCGCCTCCTCTGATTTGCCCACCCACGCAACCTCGGGATGCGTGTAGACAACACTGGGCACGCAGTTGTAGTCAATGTGCACGTGTCCACCGTTGATGCCCTCGATGGTAATCAGGCCCTCATCCTCAGCCTTGTGCGCCAACATGGGTCCGTGAATGCAGTCGCCAATGGCATAAATGTTGGGCACAACAGTCTGGAAGGTGGCATTGACAGGAATGCGACCACGATCGTCTTTCACAATGCCCACAGCCTCAAGGCCAAGGCCCTCGGTGTAGGGACGACGTCCCACGCTCACCAAAAGCGCATCACATTGGATTTCCTCCTTAGCGCCAGACTTGGCATCCTCCACAGAGACGGTGACATTGTTGCCGCTCCTGGTAGCGCCCATTACCTTGGTGCCTAGCTTAAACTTAAGTCCCTGCTTGGTAAGCACCTTCTGGAAGGTCTTAGAGACCTCGTTATCGATGCCAACACCGCCAATGGTGCTCATGAACTCAACAGCAGTCACCTCAGCGCCCAGGCGGGACCAGACTGAGCCCAGCTCCAGACCAATGACACCGGCACCAATCACGACCAAGTGCTTGGGCACCTGGGCCAGCTTCAAGGCACCTGTGCTGCTGACAATGACTTCCTCATCGATCTGTAGACAAAATTGGAGTTAATACGAAGCTTTGATGGATTGCACTCTGTAATGTACTCACTTCGATGCCTGGGAAGGGTGTAACCTCTGAGCCGGTAGCGATCAATATGTTCTTGGTCTTGACAGTCTCTGTGGTGCCGTCGCTCTTTTTAACCTGCACTTCGTTGGGACTGGTAATGGTACCAAAGCCAGTCAGCTGGGTTACCTTGTTCTTCTTGAAGAGCATCGCAATGCCGCCGGTCAGGGATTTGACAGCGTTTGTCTTCTGACCCATCAGCTTCTCTAGATCCAGTGAGACAGTGCCGCAGTTAATGCCGCGACTGGCCAAATCTCCAGAGTGCGCCATGTGGTAATAGTGCGAGTTGTTCAGCAGAGCCTTTGAGGGAATGCAACCGACATTCAGACAGGTGCCTCCCAGTGTGGCCTCCTTCTCCACGCTGACTGTCTTCATGCCCATCTGGGCAGCCTTGATGGCTGCCACATAACCGCCGGGTCCGGAACCAATTACAACAATGTCTGCTTCATGTGTGGCGGAGTAAAAGCGGGCGTTGAATGCTCCAAGAATCGCTGCATTCGAGCGCAGAGGAGTCTGCAAGAGTTGAAATCAAGATTTTAACTTAAACAGAATGTGGTCACACTGCGTTAGTCTTGTTACTGTTTTGTTATGTTTACGCTAATCGTCGCACATACACTTTTTGATTAGGACTCGGATTTATCTCAGTTGATTAATGGCACAATAAACCCGACCTTGACATTTGCTTTCGACGTCACGCACAGGAACCGTGCCATTTAATGCCAAAGTCGTGACCTATTTAGGTTAGAATTGCATAACCCCCCTTTGAATCAATATTGTTTTTATACCTTGGCAGCAGCCGTTAAAGTTCTGCGTAATGTTGACTGCATTGTTGGCTAAACAGATAAAATAAATTTCTCTATAATTTAAAAATTCAACACAATCTGATGTTATTTTCAATGTTCGCAGTAAAATTTACACGAAGTTTCGCGAGAACACGGCAAACTGCAGATGATGACTGACTCAATTAATATCGATATCTTTTCGGCACAGATAACATATCCGATAGCACAGTCTCGATAATATATTTTTCTTCAGTATTTTTTTCGTGCATTTCGACGGCATCTGTGAACATGAGGAGCTTGGTATATTTTAGTTATTCACTATCTGTGCACACTTGTACGGGAACACAACAAGATGGCGAGAGTCTTGTCTGCAAATTGAGTATCAGAAAATCGCAATAAAACGTGAAAAATAATTGCTAAAATATATATAAAAGTGTTAAGCGGCCGCAATAACAAGCTGAGCGCATATTCCTCGCTTTTTGTCTATGCGGGCAGCGTCTGCTTAGCGAGTCGCTGCGCTGTCTGGCCTTGTTGTTGTTGTTGCTGTTGCTGCTGAATTGTTGTTGCTGTTGTTGTTCTTCTGTATATGACGATTGTTCATTCCTCTGGTCCTGGAACCGCTGAGTGCTTCAAAAATGATGAACAATTACGGCAATATTATGATGGATTCACCCAGATCCTCGCCACACGGTGGTCGCTCACCGGTTGTGGCGCGCCAGGACTCATCGGGGACACTAAAGACAACCATATCGTTGGGTAAAACACCGACAATAATACACACAGGTCCATTCTATTCAATGAAGGAACCACCGGCAAAGGCCGAACTGACAGGTGACAAGGATCTCATGACCGAATATGGACTGCATCACACGTTGACCAAGTTTAAGGAGAAAAAGTTCAAGGAATCATTAGCCTCGTTTCTGCCAAACATACCCGGCATCAATGACCTGATCACGCATCCTGTAGAGAATAGCACACTGCGCAGTGTCATTGAGAAGCCACCAATTGGTGGCAAGGAGCTGCTACCATTGACTGCAGTGCAGTTGGCCGGCTTCCGCTTGCATCCAGGACCGGTAAGTATCTGTTGGAATTTCTCTTCATTACATTATCACCTTATACATGCTGCGATTACATTGCCTTACACAGCTGCCGGAACAGTATCGCACCACATATGCAACACCTGCGCGTAAACACAAAAACAAGCACAAAAAGCACAAACACAAAGATGGAATAACGACAGGAGGAACCGAGTCAACATTGCTGGGTAAGTTCTATATGACTAGATTCCTGTGGAATAGATAAATCTCATATACTGCCTCCTCTTGCAGATTCCGCTGGCCTGGAAACGTACGAGAAGAAGCACAAAAAGCAGAAGCGCCATGAAGATGACAAGGAACGCAAGAAACGCAAAAAAGAAAAGAAACGTAAAAAGAAGAATCAAAGTCCCGAACCGGGTGCTGCGTTGGGTATGGGTCTGGCCAGCGGCGGCGGAGCTGTTGCTGCCGGTATGGGCGGCCCGGTCATGGGTGCCACCGCTGGCATGTCAAACAATACCATGGGAGGCGGTGGCGGAGGAGGAGGTGGTGGTGGTGGTGGTGGCATGGGTGCTGGCGTCGGTGTTGGCATGAATACCGGCATGAGTATGAACAGTTTTCCCACATCACTACAGATGCAACAACAGCTGCCCATACAACATCAACAGCAACAACAACAAATGCCCAGTGGAGCGCTACTGGGATCTGTCCTGGGCACCAGTAGTGGAGGAGGTGGCTCTGGGGGCAACGCTGCTGGCGGCGGCAATGGCGGTCCAGGCAGCTTGCTAATGTCACAGTTTTAGACGAAATCCATTAGTTAATAGACTTGGCTCATTACCTCTCACACACACATACAGAATCAGAACTACTATAGCCCACACATACACACACAAAACAAATGCAATTTCTCGATAAAAGTTTCGTGTCTAGTTCTTAATTTATAATTATATATGATTAATGTAAAATAGTTTAATTTGTAATTAGCAAACTTTTCGTTCGTTTTACATTAGAGTTAAATGAGATTTATTTAATGCAAATTATGGTACAAAATGCTAAAATTTTCGATCTAGATTCCACCTCTGTACACATACATAATCCACACACCCATAAACATATACACGTGCTATACACACACACACACACACACACCTATAATTCATAGCTTGCAGTTACAACTCTCTATCATCAAAATTATTATTTTTGTAGCTACAGTATTTTACTTCGTTTGCAATGGGTTGTTCTTCCAGCATGTTTGTAAAAATGGAAAGAAAGCTGAGATTCAAAATAAGAAAACAAAAAACCTGTACTATAAGTAACCAATTGTATATGTAAGCGCCTAATACAATAATAAACGGCATAGAAAAGTAATGAAAATGAACGTTGCAATTGTTTTGAATATTTCCCAACTCCCCTTTCAATGCATTTTAGTGCGTTGCGAAGCAACAGTTGAAATTCACCTAAAAATACCAAAAATGTTGGTAGTTTTTCAACAGCTGTTTATCGTTTGCCAGTCAGCTGTGCGTTTACAGAGCTGCCAGACACTCGAAAGCTCCATAGCCAGATAGATATACATAAATAAATTATCAGTGAATGAAATGTTGTAATTAATAGAGATAACCTGCAGTACTAGACAAGTCGTTGTAGATCCTACTCCTATGTGTAGACACATTGTCAGCATAAACAAGACCATTAACAAAATGTATAAACAAACGTGCACCAACTTGCTGACTCTATCAGAGAATGAACTAAAAAATTGGCTGGATGGTTTTGATTCCGTTATTACCGATTGCGATGGTAAGTGATAAATGATGAATGGAAAAGATGCTGTAGATATATAAAAATATAAATTGCGTAATGATGGGAACGTTTACAAGCAGAGTACGCTCTACGTCATCAAGTATTCAGTCATGTATTGTGCGTGTATGCACGCATAGGCGTTTGTGTCTGTGTGTGTGAGTGTGGCCGCGCGAATTTCAATGTCATAGCACAATGTCAGGGGTGCGGCTAGTTGGGCTTGCGAAGCTCCTGCAAATTTTATGAGCGGAAAAATAACACAATTAAAAAAAGACAATTTTATAAATGAAATCTTAAAGTATTTTATGATAAATATTTTATGTATTCCTTTTTTTTTTGTAGGTGTTCTCTGGGTGTACGGCAAGGCGATTGCTGGCTCCGCCGATGTCATGAACAATTTGAAAAAATTGGGCAAAAGCATTTATTTTTGCACAAATAATTCGACTAAAACACGTGAGGAACTACACATCAAGGGTGAGGAACTGGGCTATCATATCACTAAGGATGGTATCATATCTACTGCCCATGCAACTGCCGCTTATTTGAAACAAAGGAACTTTAACAAACGTGTCTATGTTGTTGGCTCTGAGGGTATTACAAAGGAATTGGATATGGTTGGCATACAACACAGTGACGTCGGTCCAGATGTTATGCAGGGCACACTGGGTGATTTTATGGCAAAGCATTTAACTTTGGAACAGAATATCGGTGCTGTTGTTGTTGGATTTGATGAGCACTTTAGCTTTCCTAAAATGACCAAAGCCGCTTCGTACCTAAGCGACCCGAATTGTTTATTCATTGCCACAAATACAGATGAGCGTTTCCCGATGCCAACTCTGGTTGTGCCCGGCAGTGGTAGTTTTGTGGCCGCCATTCAAACGTGTGCGGAACGCAAGCCGATCGTCATTGGTAAACCTAATCCTGCCATTTGTGAGCAATTGATTAAAAATAAGAAAATTAATCCCGCGCGAACCCTTATGATCGGAGATCGTGCTAATACGGATGTCCTGTTGGGATACAATTGCGGTTTCCAGACTCTACTGGTCGGTTCTGGTATTCATCAATTGAGCGACGTGGATCAGTGGAAGAGCAGCAAAGATCCAGAAGATAAGAAGCTGATACCCGATGTTTACCTGCCCAAATTAGGGGATCTGCTGGCGGCAATTGTCAACAAAATGGCTGGAGATCCTTATTGAATCAATTTTGGTGTAAATTCATTTAAATTTTTAATTTAATTTTTGTATTCCGCTCAGGGACGCTAAATCTAAAGGTAACAATAGATGGGAATTTATTTTACATAAAGCATAATATGTATAATAATATTTATGTGTTTTAGTACAATTTACAATAAAACTATAATAATTTTGCAAATTAATCGTGACTATCGATATGCCCACTCCTCAATTTAAAATTGTAGCGCAAACAAACTTCAAGTGTGCGAATGAGATAGCAAACTATAATTTGCCTTTCACAGTGACCTGCTCAGCTGACGTTCAGTTGAAGAACGCACAGGCACGAAAGCAGACACAAACAGTTACAATCAGAACGCGATTACAACATGTATAAGGCGAGCGGTACAAATTTGCTAGATCTTCAGGCTGAGGAGGTAAACAGCTGGTTGAAGAGCTTCGATACAGTTATCAGTGACTGCGATGGTGAGTAAACACATTGTGAATGAATATGTGCTTGTGTGAAAAGAGAGATAGAGAGGGAGAGCGAGAAAAACATTGCATTTGGAACGGAGTTGCCACCAAACGTACTCTAAGTTCGATATCGATCAAATTGATCGGTTTCAGCGACTGCGACGGTGAGCAAACTAATGTGTGTGTGTGAGGAGAGAGAGAGCGCGCATAAGAGAGTGAATTTAGAATGGAGTTGCCACCACATATGCAGAATTTGCGATATCGAAAAATGCGCTGGATCACCAATCTATTTAAAAACTCGGCGCGCAAATAAATAAATACATATCTGTAAAATTCATAAATTATATTTTAAATACCTTCAATTAGCAACATTGTGGCATGATGACAAGGCCATTGAAGGCGCCGCTGAAGTACTTAATGCTTTGCAAACGCGTGCAGGCAAAATGGTTTATTTAATTACAAACAATGGCCTGAAGACGCGACATGAAATCTGGGAAAGAGCACAGCGGTTAGGCTTCCAGTTGCCAAATGAGACGCACATCATCTCGCCGACGCAAACAATTGTGGATTATCTAAAGCAGCTGAAGACATTCGACAGCACAAATCAGCGGGTCTATGTGGTTGGCAATGCGGCAATTGCCAGGGAACTGAATGACGCAGGCATTGAGAGTTTTGGTGCGGGAGAGACGGAGCAACTGCCGCCGGGAGACAAATGGCAGGACTTTGTGCTGCGTGAGTTTAGTGAGCCCTCAGCTGCGGCGAATGTGGGCGCCGTAGTTGTCGGCTGGGATGAGAACTTTAGCTACTGCAAAATGGCGCGCGCCTGTCACATCCTATGCAGCAATGTGGATTGCGCTTTTCTCGTCACCAACAAGGATGCTGTGCACAAATATCCCTCGTATCACATTCCCGGCACGGGTGCCTTTGTGGCCGCCATTGAAGCCTGTGCCGAGCAACAAGCCTTGGAAATGGGCAAACCAAATCCTCTCGTGCTGCAGACACCTGCGGTTTCCCCTCTGCAGCCGGAACGCACTCTAATGATAGGCGATTGGTAAGCAGGAAACAGTTTAGAGTTTACCCAACTTATTGCCTCCCCTTCCATCTCTCATCTCTAGCTGCAAAATCGATGTCACCTTCGCCCGCAATTGCAACATGCAATCCCTGCTGGTCGGCACGGGGAGCTTTCAATTGGAAACGTTGCATGGCAATCCACAGCTGCCCATGCCAGATGTTTATCTACCTCAACTGGGCAATCTATTGCCATATATTTAAGCCGCAATATCAATAAACTGACGAGAGCGAAACGCAGAGTTATTTCTTATCAGCCCCCAATGATATCATTGCCATATCATATACCCAGTATTATCTTTACTTTCCATAATTGAAAAGGGTAATACATATAAATACAGACATATTTATATGGTATATATTATATTTCTATAATATATACTTTTATTTATTGTATATTCATTAAAATTACAATTAGTTTCTCCATGTTCTGGCACTAGATCAACTTAGTAATAGATTATAGTTTGAGTTTAGTTAGTTTTTAGAACAGTTTACTGTTAGTTCTTTCTATAATTTATATTGAGAGATGATCCCACAATAAGCTCTTTAAGCGATAAGCAACAAATCTAGTAACACAAAACTTATTGGAATTTGAGTTTGTAGTTGTAACTTAGCATAGAAGAAGAGGCAACTTATAGGCTAACTGTACAAATGATATAGAAGCAGTTGATATAGATTGAAGTGGCGTTAAATATCGTTTGTACTATCGTGCAAATATATATGGTAAGTGGCAGTTACATTCGATACTTATGATGATCTAGAAATCTGTTTAGATTCTTGATTAATCTTCTTTATATTACGTTAGTTTTGGGCAGGGAAGTCTGTAAACCTTCACAACGCTGATATTATAATACAGAAATTGCGTTAGTACAAACGATACTTTGGCCACATATGCATACATACATATACAATATGTACAATTCATAAGCAGTCCTGTGATATGTCAGTTAAGCAGTTACTATTGTTTTTTAGCAATTTAGCGCATAAAGAAATCCCACAAAGCGTTCATAGTTCGAAGTTCATAGCAAATCAGGTTAAGAGAGCAAAAACTCAAGTCGAAAATCCTTTCCCTTTCTCCTCCTCTTCCTTTCTTTCTCATTACCCTTTAACGCACACTCTCGCCTCGCATGGAACGCCTGGGATCCTTTAAGGACTGTGTCTAAATTGCTAAAAGGTAACATCAGGTGCTCGCGGATTGATTGGCCAGTATGCGAGAGCTGCGCGACAGGTAGCCATACCAGTAGAACACATTGATCAGGAAGAAGAGCAGCGGGAAGACGATGCGCGAGGCACGATCGATCTTCGATACGGAATTGTATTGTGGCGTACGTTTGCCCTTGCGACGTGCCTCCAGCTCCTCACGTCGATAGAATGACATGCGTCGTCGTCCCACAACGGGTGGCGATCCTGGTGGGGCACGTGATGCAGCGGCCGCCGCTGCTGCTGCAGCTGAGGTGCAGGGAATATCATCAGCACGCAGCTGAGTCTGTTCATCATCCTCCTCGTCCTCATCGGAACACGTCGCCTTGCGTGGCTTTGCTGGCGGTCTGCGCCAGCTAAACCAGTCCAAGCAACGACAGAAGCCAAACCGACCCAAGCCATGACGACGATTGCGTGTACTGCGCCGCGAATGTAGCATGCCCAGGCGACTGCCTCCAGATGTATGTGGCATGTTGATGGCGCACATGGAGAGGGGAATTACCTCATAGATCTTGGACTCGCTGCTGCCACGAAAGTCCGACTGTCCATTGGCATCGACATCTGTCTCGGAGCCAGCTGAATCCGATTCCATTTCCTCGATTATAAAGTAACATTCACCCGATCCGTACTTGGTGAAATAATGCACCACGGCGAACTGAAGTATCGTGGCGAAAATGAAACCAAACGAGAGGAAGACAAAGAAATCCAAGGCCGTGGGATATGACACCTTGGGCAGGTCAGTGCGTGCCTCCAGGCCGAGGAAAGTCATTGTTAGTACTGTAGTAATGCCCAGTGAAACACGATCTGCGGTTGCCTCGCGGTTTAGCCAGAATGAGACCCAACTGAGCACCACCAGCAGACAGCACGGTCCATAGACCTGTATCAGAAAGTTGCCCATATGCCGCTGCAGATGAAAGTTCACCATCAGCATGGAATACTCTGCTGCAAAGTGGAAAACATCGTGAGCATTAGCTTCACTATCTCAGCATCTCAACTTACAAGGATGATGCGTTTCCAGGCTAATGCTGCCTGCCAGATTCGTGATCAAACCACCGCCTCCACCTCCGGCCACTCCACGACCCGAACCAAAGGCTCCTTTGTCCAGCTTTAAGCCCGTGCCGCGTACATGTTGATTTTTGGCACCAGGACCCGCAAAAGTCATCACTTTGTTGTTGTTGCTGCCGCTCACTGGATTGGGCTGCTTGGCTGACAGCATGTCCTTGTTGCTGTAGCTATACGGCGTGGGGGCGGCTGCCTTGTAAACAATGTCCGTCAAATTACCTGCCGGACAATCGACCAAATCGAATTGTGACAATTTCATGTCCTCCGCAATGGCCACTGCAGGACGCTCTTTGTTCCAGCGATAAATGACATCCGACGTGGTGTAGCCAACTGTGCGAAACAAACGAGAGAGAAAAACAGAGAGAGTAATAGACAGAGATGTAGATAGAGGGGGGAAGAGGGAAAGTGCGAGATATTTTAACACAAATATTGGCAATTAATAGAGATCGCACTAGAAAAGAAGAGGATGAGAGAGAAGTAGAACAAAGTACGAGAAACATAATTGAAACATGTTTGGAAAGGAGGCAGATATTGAGTATATTTATAACTACGTATGTATACTACTTATATATTACTTATACTTATACTACCTACTTAATTCATTCTGCTGAAATTTAACAGGTCAAGCTCAAGGCGCAGCCCACTTCACAGGCTGATAATATAGATGCAGTCAAGAGAACAGAGAGTGTGAGAGAGCTTACTATATTGTGCTGCAGTCATCTTAATGCACTGTCAATTTTCAGTAATCTGTAATTTAACAGTTCAAGCGCAGCCTACCTAAAGTGTGCGGCTGTAATTTAACAGCTGAGGTTCAAAGCGCGGCATACTTCATGCGCTGCAGAAACCTGTAGCTTAACAGGTCTAGGGCAGCCAACAGGTTAAGCTCACAGCGCAGTCTTCCTCACGCACTGCTTAAATCTGTAATTTAACAGGTCAAGTGCAGGCAACTTAATGCGCTCCGCTGCAATTTAACAGGTCAAGCTTTAAGCGCAGCCCACTTCAGTTCACACATTATAAGCAAATCTTTCGTATTGATCAGTCGATCTATCGTCCTAAAATTGAGACAAAAAACCCAAATCAAAAAAAATTATAAAATGGCCTGTGTACGCAACATGAAGGATTTCGACAATCGCATGGAGTGTGCCGGCGACAAGGTTATTGTGCTGGACTTTTACGCTTCTTGGTGCGGACCCTGTCAGGATATAGATAAGCTGGTGAAATCGTTGGCACGCAAATATAGCGACAAGGTGACAGTCCTGAAAATCAATGTGGATAAGTTCGATTACCTCGTCGAGAAGTACAAAGTACGCAGTATGCCGAAATTTGTATTCCTCAAGAATAATCGTACGCTGGGCAGTGTCAATGGCGCCGACGAGGAAAAGCTAATGAAAATGATGGCCAAGGTTGGCAAATAACATGAAGATGGAAGAAAATGAAGCCGCATGGCGACGCTGAGCGTTGTCGGTTCTTAAGATATGCTTTTAATTTTGTATTTAACCTAATATGTGTATGAAATGTCATGTGTAACTGCAAATGTATTATGTATTATGTTTTATGTTTAAGCTAAGGATTTATAAACCTAACCTCAAAAAACAAAAAGACACTTGATATTGCTGTATACCATCACTTCACAAATAAATAAGACTATAACTCAATTATATAAAGTATTCAAATTATTTTCTTGTTTTCTTGCAAATATATTTTTTCTACATATGTTTTTAACATATTTTCCCAAATTGATAGGAATATCATAAAAAAATAACTGTGAATACGCCCCTTGGAAACAGAACAAATTTTGATCCTAAAACTACTTTTAAAACTCAGTTAAACTTACAACATATTCTATAAAATATATTTGCTAAAACTACACAATTCTAAACTTTTTTCCCCACATATCACATATTCCATTTGTTTTTTGTTCAGTTTTCTTCATAATGAACGGTATCCACGGTTCCAATCACAGTTTGTCATATTTCTCGCAGCGCACCCGTTACTAGTTCTCTCTCCAACTGTCTCTCTTTGGCGCCTCTTTTCCCTCTCGCCTTCTCCCCTGGTTCGCTCCTCAAACGTTTGCTATCAACACACGTACAGATATTTTATTTTATTCTGCTTTGTTGTCGCTGTAACTGTTGTTGCTGTTGTTGTTGTCGCCTCGCTGCACAAATTGCCAAACATTGCGACATGTGTGGATGCGGATTGGTTTACCTTATTCCTATTTTTATGATACCCAGCACCCATAATGAAGTGGGGTATCTACGGTTAAGTAGAGAGTATTGAAGATATAAAAGATAGGACTGATCTTGGAGGTACTTTAAAGGGGTATATTTTACTTCCCTGATGAGTTTGACCAAAAAGATTATACTATTAAATTTCCCATTCTAACTTCTTAAGTAATCACTTAATCCAGTCAAAATAGAAACATAAGATGAGTTAAACTATAATATAAAATAGTTTCATAACAGTAAGATATTGCTTGTGTGTAGTACGAGTACAGGGTATCGTGTGTGCTCCTTTATTACATTTCTACACTCGTGTTCTCCACTTCTTTTCGGGCTCTGACTTTTTGGCAATATTTTCAGTGAGTCAACGTCGCATCAAATGGGAAATTGTCAACATTAAGTGGCAGGCAATAACAACAACAACTCTGGTCGAGAAGGGAGTCGAGTGTCGAGGGGTAATTGAATTCTCGACTGCATGCAACATTATTCACAACAAATCGGAAGCAATAATACCTAGCAATGCCTTCCCCCATCTCTCTCTCTCTCTCTCCCTATCTCTGACTTGGTGTCGTCTGTTAATTTAGGTTTTGCGATAAGGCAGGTTATGTCTGGGTCGAGGTCTTATCACAGATTCGCAACTTTAAATACGTGTTCTTTTCGATTTAATGGAAATTTATGCACCTTTTGTTGGCCACAGCAAAGACTTTTCTCACTTTATTTTGGGTGTCTCTTTTTTGTGTGTGTGATGGAAATGCATCAACGTCAGCTGTTTGTTGGCTGAAATAATTGAAATGTCAGTTGCATAGCGCTCTTTGGGGATAGAATAATGTACAATAGCTAAGCTAGACAGTTCTTAAGTGAAGGTGAAAGTGATCTTAAAATGGAATATATAGAAAAAGTTACACAGTCACGTTACCTAAGCTGAGAGTTTACTTATTTTGACAAACACACAAAAGTAA
Organism: Zaprionus vittiger; assembly: GCA_018904025.1. Lineage (NCBI taxonomy): Eukaryota > Metazoa > Arthropoda > Insecta > Diptera > Drosophilidae > Zaprionus > Zaprionus vittiger. Next base: position 19,648,069 of record JAEIFQ010001142.1, on the reverse strand, counting down.
ATATAAACTATCTTACATATATATGTACATATATCTTTCAGTATATAAATCTCATCAAAATTGAACCTATCGGCGAATATTGTTTTTTTCCAAAGCTTTCGCAATGCGAAGCAGCCTTTTATGTCGACAAATTTTAAATAAAATTCAGACAACTATAACATGTTGCATGAAAATATATTATAGCTATAACTTCCATAGCAACCATCTGATTGAAATCTCGTCTTGGCAGAAGTCTCCTTTCTTAAGATTACCTAAGCGCAGGTTAAATACACCGATAACGCACATCATGCCACACAACATTGACGTAAGCTTTCTTCTTATCATCCAATTCGCATCCATCGATCGACGATGAGCGCTATAAAAGACGGACCCACTCATTGAAAGTTTTTGTGTAGTGCTCAACTGAATATTTCTGAAATTGTGCTTCGCGAAATTTTTAAACTAAAATGGGATCGATTTGTATTCTCTTTCTATGTCTGGCCCTGTTAAGGTCCTTTAATGGACTTTCTGTCTCAGCTAAACCCTATCAGGTGAGAAAGAGCTCTTTAAGCAGAATCAGCGTAGACTCCGAATAAGACCATTAAGTGATCAAATTGAATTATTTGTATTTTAATTATTATTCAGGCTTGTCAAATGTCTCATGAACTGGAAAAAGAGTGTTCGGTGTATGCCCATCAAGTAACGAAACCAATGCTAGGATACTTCCAGCAAGTAACTCAGAAGATAGACAAGCATAGCTTAGAAATACAGAGCAAGAACGATCTAATTCAACAACTAAAAGAAAATGAGATTAACCTTCAAAGGCAAATTAGGCAACTAGAGAAAAACGTTATGAATCTTGAAACACAGAGCACGATTTACAAATCGAAGGAAGATTCGATGACAGTCGTACTAGAAGAGATGAGAAAGCACTTCGAACAATTACAAAATTATCTCTGTCAGAAACAATATAATGAGATAGAAAAACTAAAAGCGAATATCAGTTCAGTCGGTACAATATTGAAAAAATGTGAAACCGAATTAATAAGTAACAAAAATGCAATTGTGGAAAAAGATAAGACCATTCAAAAACAAGAGAGAGAAATGAAGAATTTGAATTTGAAAATCCAAATGGAAGCAAAAAGTTGCATTGGCATCGTTAAGTCGGGGGTGAAAAGTGTCACCCTCTCCAAGGGGTACAATTTTGAAGTCCTATGTAATTCAGATATCGCGGGCCCTGGATCGACCGTTATACAGCAGAGAATCAAAGGTGGAGTGGACTTCTACAGGGATTGGGACACATACCGAAATGGCTTTGGCGACTTCTGGGACGGGGACTTCTTTCTTGGTTTGGAAAAGATACACAGATTAACCACAGAGCAGCCCCACGAGCTATACATTCATATGGAGAGATTTAATGGCAGTACATACTATGCCAGTTACGATGAGTTCGCAATTTCGGGTGAAGAGGATCAATATCGATTAAGCACATTGGGTACTTTTTCTGGTAAAACAGTCAACGAATTTGAGAATAACAAAAATAATAGCTTTACAACATTTGACCGGGACAACGACTTAAACGAAATTGATAATGTCGCAAATGTGAATCATAGTGGCTGGTGGTATGCTACGTGGGCCCATTGGTAAGTGTATTTATGCCGATTTTAATGAATATATTCTTTAATTCAATAAGTTTCTTTTCGTTACAGCAATTTGAATGGCAAATACTATGAAACTGAAACAAACAATACTTACGCCATTTTTTGGGAACACAGGGAAGCTCTAAAGCAAGTGAAAATGATGATACGCCCTAAACAGGCTTTAAAATAAGATTAAAATGATTTAAAAATATTCAAAAACATTACTTAATACTTGTTTAAAATGTTCAGTTAACTTTTCAATGTCTTAATAAAAACAAATTTTAATTTTAAATATTCAAAAACATTACTTAATACTTGTTTAAAAATGTTCACTTAACTTTTCAATGTCTTAATAAAAACAAATTTTAATTTAAAATAAAGAGCAATATAAAACAAAAACGTATTCGTTATTTTGTCATTTTTTTCAACAGCTTTATTATTTTGAATGAAATTTGGACGAATATGTCACGACTACAAGACGTGATCCGCCCCATTTCAGCAGCGATAAGAGAGAGAGAGATTTGTTTGCGTAAGACAGACATTAGACGGGCAAGGCTAGTTTGAATCGAGAGTTGATGCTGACCAAGAATATATGAAAAATAGGTTCAAATTAAAGTTTAAAATGAGGCAAACTTTTGACGGGCTGGTGACATATGTATGTATCACTGAAATATAATCGAACATGATGATTCGGTCTAAAGTAGTTTGCATATTGTTCAAGCTTTTTTAATAAATTCAATTTCTTTCATTAACAGTTTTCTCTGAAAACCTTAATCCTTTTAATGTACCCTCGAACCTAAATTGAAGACCCTTTTAAAATATCAATTGCCGTACGACATTTGTTCGTTCAATGTCATGACATTTAAGCTATAAGTCTGAGTACTGCATAACACATATACACTCGCACACACACATACATCCACTTGTCGTTGTCCTTCCAACAAGTGGTCGCCATATGCATGGACATTTTTAAGACAGACAGACGGAACGGAGGACAAATCACATCAAAGCGCTCTCAGCGCCGATTATGCATAATTATGCCAGAGCACACAGCTCTCATCCTCTGCTCAGCCTCGGGTACTGCTAACCAAATGACCCTTTTGCACTCCACACTCACATGATCCGAATTTGAGTGGACATTTCTGTATGTCCATGGGGAAATCCGCGAGATTCATGGGACAGCCGGCTTTAATTGTCAGTCGACTGGAGTAGAGCACGCGTCCGTTCTGATAGATGCGCACAAACTTATTCGGGGTGGTTATCGTGTGCAAATAGCTCTGCTTGCCATTGTAAAAATACGTATCGGGCTTCCAGATGCGCGCCAACATCGAGACAGACAGCGCCAGTGTGTCCTGTGCGCCCTCGAAGGCAAGACGCTTATCCACCCAGGATTGGCGAAAATAACAGTCCATCGAGTAGGTCTGCAAGTGGAGAGAGAAAAGAGCATAAGGTGTGAGTTGGAAGCAGAAGGAGACTGTCAAGGATTGACTTGTCGACTGCAAGGAAGTGTTCATTTTATTTTCATGGTCTTTTCTTACTCACCATATCCACCTCCGAAATGGGACCCATGCTACGCACCATTATGTCCACCTCAATGGTAGCAGGAGGACCTGGAAAGAAGCGGAGTAATATAAATACAGTTTGTCAACTTATTTTTTGAAAATATGTATGTATGTATGTAAAGATAATTCAGGTTCATTCAGCTTAGCGTAAAAAGAGCAAGTTTTGTCTTCGACCTCTCGGCGGCTTTATCAGCTAATGGAACGACGTCACAGTTTGTCGCAATGCAAACGTTTTGTATTAAAAAAAAAGCCTCAATATTATTGGGTTGACCGAAAAGAAACCGGTGATCATATGATCATGAATAGTTGATTGTGGTATATTTAACTTCTCTCCAATCTGACGCTCAGTTACATGACGATCCGATTCGATTACACTGTTTTCTTAATATGTGCATTACTATATTATAAGTTATAGTATTAAGAAAACATGTGCATCAACAAAAACATAAAATTCTTAGAAAAACATATCATAATCAAACAGAAAGAAGTAAGTACTGCTGAGAAAGTATTAATAGTTGGTGTAGAATTAATTACTGCCTTCATATGCCTGGATATTGATTGAATTACGCCATAAAAGTCATGAAGTTCTTCCTTTTTGAACCACTTCTTTTTTAGTAACGCCTTCAAACTTTCTATAGTGATAAAATCAGTACTCGGGGCAGGTGTATCATTAACCTTGCTGTACTTATATGGTACAGTAGCCAAGTTTTATAAAGGAGAAATCAGAGTTTCTACACCTAATCAAATATTCTAAAATGTGTAGCTAACTTCTGTAAACGAGAATTAAGACAGACACTTCTACAGTACACCAAATCGAATATATACATATGTATATTTATAGATTACCTACCTAGACACTTTTTTGTTCTATCCTTACTTGTCTGATACCGATTGTCCAACTATATATACAGACTGAGGTTGCACTTTAAACATATATAACATACCATATTCGACATGAATTATTCACACAAGTCCTTCACATGAAACGGAATTTAAATGTTGTCGCCATGAACAATGACACTTAAGCCGCTTGGCAGACAGTCCCCCTTTCCTCCCCCTGCCGTTTGGAACCTCCCACACGCGTGGCATGGTAACATATATACAGTATCTGGTATCTGGTATCAGCTATCAGCGCAGTGTGGCGTTATATTTTGCGCTAATATGCAGTTTTCTTGCTATGCCTTTTTGTATTTTGCCTATGAGAACAGTTTTTAATGACTTTGGCGCTGAGCTTGGCAAACATGCGTTATGCATCCTGCACGCCACACCATGCCACGTCGACTCTGTCTCTAGCATCCTTCGTTGCGTGTCCTGCGCTGGAGCCGCCGTTGTTAATGAAGTGTTTAAAACAATGTAATTTGGGCTTTGCGCTGCGTAAACGGCGAAAAATGTGCGTTAAGATGCCGTTGAGTTTGAAGGCTTTTAAATTTCCAAAATATTTAAATTTTTATGGTTCTGGGGCAATTTGGAAAATTGAAAAAGCTTATCAATTCGCTGGATACCATGGGGGAAATCCTTGAGATTGACTGAAGGAAGAGAAATTGTAGAAAAATTGCTATGATTTGAATTTGTTTGGTAAATATTTGTCGATTTTGACACTAACTATTTGCCAAGGGAGGAAGAGCTGCTGCCGCCGCCGCATCATCATCAACATCTCAACATAAGCGCAGCGCAAACGTTATTGACAGCCCCCTTAAGGTATGCGATTTCCGCTTCATTAAACGTTTCCGCTCAAGGGGGAAATCTGTTCATGTTCTTGCACGCTGATTACAGGAATCTGGTAAAGGGTAAACAGCCGAAAGATGATTCATAAACATAAGTGTCAAGGAGTGCAAGCCGCAGAGGCGGAGTCTCTGCGACAAATAATCACCAGTTGGCATTATTTTGAGAAGTAAATAAATACACACAATATGTTAATGTCTTTCACTGATTCGTTGTTTACTTTAGCTTTTCCCGTTTGTTTTGCCATAATCTGGCAGCACTGTTAACGATCTAACGCCAACGCACTATCTGGTAGCACTACTGTTCAGGTGAATGTGAATGGCAAATGTGATCAACTGGCTGGCAACTCTAACATAAAGAAAAACAGAAAATAAAGAGATAATTTGCATTTTAAACTAATTAAATAATAATAATACTAAATTGTATAATTTTAATAAAATAACTCACCACCAAAATCCGGTCGTATGCTATTATCATAGCCACGCAAAAGATTATCCAGCAATTCAGAGATATTAGCATGATTATTACTTTGCGTCAGCCAGGAACGGGTCAGGGAGCCGGCACCAATCTCACCCAGCCGATGTGTATCACCACGTCCCTTGATGCTGCCGGCCATGACGCCGATGCCGGCAAGAGGCAGACCTATGGACGCTTGCCAGGCATTTGGGCAAATGCAGGACATTAGCAGGCAGTAGCTAATCAAAATTTTAAATATGCACAAGTCTAAACGTTGGCCTTGCCACAGCCAGGACAGACTGATGCTCCGACTGCTGCTGCTGTTGCTGCCGATGAGGTCAGGCGACGCATTGCCGGATGCTGTTGTTGTTGTTCTGCTTGTGCACATATTGCTGAGTATTGTTATAGTTGCTGTTGTAGTTGTTGTTTTTGTTGTTGTTGTTAAGTCTATTGTTTAGACAACTGACAGACAACTGTTCTGGTCTAATCTACACATCCGTTTGGCTAACATTTGTCGCTCTAACTGGCCGTGAGCCAGTGACCAGCGGCCAGTTCCTGCTGTCGTTCCTGCGCCTGCTTCTGTTGCTGGCAGTTTCTCTTTCAGTTTTCTTGCAGTTTGTTTTGGTATTTATTTTCATTTATGCACCGGAAGTTGCACTCAACTGTTGGAACGGCGTTTTTCTTAATTTCCCAAGCACAGCTTTTCACTTTTCTCTCGCATTAGTTCCGCTTATCTTGCCCAGTATCTCTTGACTTTTGTCTTTGTGCCCACTCTGGCACAGGCTTTGCCTGTCGCCTGTCGGTCTTCTTTGCGATGAGTTTTATGATTTCAATTGTTTGAACTGCCGACTCTCTCTCTCTCTCTCTTGACTCTCCAGGCTGTTCTTGGCAGTTTGATTAACTACCAGCGCACTCTGTGATTAGCCAATTAGCCCACAGCAAGTCGGATTTATGGCCGAAACTAGTTTGTCGTTTTTATTTGAATTTCTTAATTATTATTATTATTACTCCTTCAGATTCTGCAAAAATTGTGTTATTTTAAATTTAAGAAATGTTCTTCACTTTTTTACACATTCCACGTGGCGTATGCGTAATATAAGTCTCGTATAAATGCACGCCAGGGAAATGGTTAAGATTAATGCACACCAAACTTGCGCAAGTGTGTGCGCATATTTTTTAAATAATATTTATATATTAATCTTGGCACGAACCATAAACCGGCACTGCTCAAACTTATTAATGGTGAGTTATTAAATCGAATAAATAAATAAGCGCAGCGTCAGACCGACGCAGACGAACCACGCGACGTTAATGAAAAATCAACTGCCAACAGGGCAGGGTAGAAAGGTGGGAAGGGAGAAGCTGGCCCAGTGTCCTCTAGCACCTACTCATACTCGTACTTGGTCAGCTGGAAGGCGTCAAGGCACAGAGACCATCCATCTAATTATGCAAAATACTTGCAATGCGACCCATAAGTTGATTATGTGTCTCACCCACTAACCTAATTGTGTGTGAGTGAGAGCGAGTGTGTGTGTGTACGTGTGCGGGCAGGTAGCCTTACTAACAAGTGTGGGTTCCGTTCGACCACTTGGTTTTTGCCTTGCCTTCATGTCGGACGAGCTTCGGATAGCATCTTGAGACGTAGCAGCTCATCTATCTCAGCATCTATCACTACCATACTGTCTCGGTCTCTCTCTGGCCTCGTCAATGCTACTTGCCACTTGATTAAGCGCTGTGTTTGCTAATTATGCATGTGGCTGAGGCAAGGAAATATGCATTAGTTGCAGTTGGTTTACCCAGCACTTGCCGGAAAATGCGGAAAATTTGAAAATATGTATGTGTACTCCCATATGTGAGTCTTCTCTTGGCTAAATTGATTTTCTGCGCAGGCTATTGCCAGGGATTTGCTGAACCCATTGAAAAGTGCGTGAAAGGGGTATACTAAGTTTGTGACAAAGATCATTCTTAAAATTCCAAATCGAGTTCTTAATCGATTATTTATTTGGTTGGCACGAATCTGGCAACGCTTTTTACGATCGACGATCTGGCAATTGCAATATGCTGAGGTGAGTGAATGGCATATCAATATTGCAGGTTTGTGGCAACGACGGAAGTAGGTAAACATTAAAATTAAAAAAATAATAAAAGAAAATATGAAATATGAATAACATTCTTTATTTTAAACGCACGAAAAGTAAATTTGAAACTTCATAAATTATCCAACTCAACACTCCGAAAGCCTTGTCCGGTCTCCGTCACGAGGCTTTTGCCATTAATTAGCGAAGATGATCATAAATTTCACTGCGTAATCTGAGAAACACATACAGTGTTTTTCGTTGTGATAAACAATTATGTCAAACAAACAGCCAAGAGAGATTCAACCGACCGCGAAGCTTTTACTTCTAATTTCGCGACGCCTCTTGTTTTCCATCATCCTCGCCTCGTTTCCATGCTTCCTCGCTCCATAATCATGTTGCCTTTGTTAACTGGCGAAAGGGTTAAGCGTACCCCGTTCTTCTCCCTACCCCATATATCTCGTACCTAACCCTCTTCTCGCCCAGCCACAAGCATAGAGAGCAGCACAACTTGAGCACGTTCAACGCATTTTCTCATCAACGTCGTCTAAATTGCACTCAATTTTTGAAGGCTGCCCTCCACTTCGTCTCCTGTTCCTTTGCCACAGTTCGCAGTGCCTGGCTGCTTCCGTTCTTTACTTATGCTATTCTTTTTGCCCACTTTCACAATGCTTTGCCTCGCTCTCTATACAATATGTCGCCTGTTTCGGGGCTGCCATGCAGCATTGTTACTGGAACCGCTGTGTGCCCTTGTAGAGTATGAATTCACTTTGTAGGAGGACCAAGATCGCAACCAAACCAAGGGTATTTGACATTACTATAAACCAAATGTCTTAATAAACTTTTAAAACGCTAATTCTTTCTGTTTGATGCTCATTTATCTCACTTTATTTGTCTCCTTGATTCTGTTATTGCCCAATTAATTGTAGAGTATTCAGGACTTCGGCTTGCACTGTGCATAGTTTGCCAAACATTTCTAAGCATCTGGTGCATATCAGCTTGTATGTATTATGGTTTCTTTTGGGTCTTTGCCTGCTGTGTGGGTGCAGCAGGTGGTTTCTATGGACTCGCACCAGGCACACAGGAGACGGGGTCTACCAGGTCTTGGCATTATTTTGTCTCTTTTTGCGCCTCATGAGTTGTGCATTTCAATCTGCTGGAAAATCATTTTATATATGTATGCCATAAGTAAATTATATTGTATAGAAAAACGCCTCTTTTTTCTCAACCCTGCCACAAGTTTTCTCGTTAATTTTAAGTAGCTTCCCAAAATGCGCAATTTAATTAAATGCAAGTCAAAAATTGTGCCACAACTTTTTGGACAGTTGCATCTGTATATTCTTTTTTGTGGCTTACATCCAATGAGATTTACACATAAAATAATGCAATTGTTGTAATTATTTTACAGTTAAGCTGCAGCACGTGCCTCACCAAGGCTGGACAGGATGCCAGGCACACGTTCGCTTGCGTAGGAGTAGCGAAGTAAAGTGGGTGTTCAGGTGGGGGGAGTAGTGCCAAATGCTGCTCTGGTTGTTTGCATTTGTCTTTGTCTAAGTGCATTCCCCTGTACAGGCTGCACCAGTGCAAAGAGAATGGACTACCGCGTTATCAATGACGTTAAAACATATTGATTGAACGCTTTGTTGGGCTGCGAAAGGTATGAAAACAGAAACCAGCAAATGGGAATACTTAAATCCCCTTGTAAGTGAAAGTGAGCTTTTATCGGTTAAGCGATAATTCCCTAAGTATTTAATTGGTTGGTATTTTCAATATATCGAAATGGAAAATCGACTGATCGATAAGTAATATACTAAAATCATCAATGGCTAAATTGCCAGACTGGCAAAGTGTTCCTTTGTTTACCTCTCTCTATTCTGTTCTTTTCTCCTCTTTTATGATCGTTTTGTGTTATACTTTTGAAGTATTTGTAAACATTCCATTTACAGTTCACTCGGCCCAAAGGCCCAAATGCATCTGAAAAGGTAAACAAAAACATTTCAACTTAACTGCAAATTTAATGAACTCAAATGCAGATGTACAAGAAAGCGAAACAGAGCAAAAAGAAGAGGAGAAGATAAAACCAAAACGAGATGCATTGCTGTCTCGGCCCCCACCTCCTACTCCCCCACACATAATGATACAAAATGCATAGGAGATTGAGAAGCGACGACCATCAGAGCCTTCAGGGGCCGACAAGCAGGGGAAGAGAGAGGCCGCAACTTGACTTGTGGGTCAACTAACGAATCCCCAAACCAATTCGATAAAAGCAATAGACCAATGCGTCGATGGGGATAGAGGAACGAGGAACGGAACTAAGTCAAACCACAAAAAATGTGGAAAATTCAATTAATTTAAATGCAGTTTTTGTTAGGCTCTGTTGTATCTCTCACATACACATACACATGCACAGTTAAGAAAGGGTGCGGTGCCAGAAAAACTAAACGCATCACTTTACAATGTAAATCTCAAGAGTGCGATGCCCAACAGCAGCTTTTTTGGGGTCTCTCTTTTTTTTTATACTCGTATCTACTTTGCATTTGGCCTATGCGAACGATGTTTTGTAACTTAAAGCGGCGGCAGCTGCCAAAAAAAGAGAACGAAAGGAAAGACAAGATTGACTAACAAATACCCTATACGAAAGTCAGTTGCTTGGTTATATTTAAATTCAACATGAGAAAGTACCATATAAATAATGAATCCTAGAAATGATAAAGCTTATCATATCTTTATAATTTTTAAAAGCTTATAGCATATTTACCGTCATACTTAATTAATAGATAAATATGTTATACATTTATAAAGCATTTAAAATCTTTAAAATGTTCTTCAAAATTTGAAAATACCCATTAAATACTTTAAACATTTATCAAGCCTTAAAACATTCTTTTAACTTGCTTTTACATGATACCCTCTTTCATTTAATTTCACACTGAGTAAAAAGAAAACTGAAAAACTGTTGAAGGATAGAAAAATTCAAAAGCCTCCGACACTGCCTGCCAGAGCCATAATAAAATAGAAAATTCAAAGTGCCATCGTAAAGCTGGAGAGATCTGTCTACTTCTGTTACACAATTGGAGTGTAAATATAATATTTTATTTACTTTAACTTTCAGTTTCAGTTCTGCCACTTTCGCAGATGTTCCCCCATTGCAAATTTGCATAGCATTAAATTTTCCAGTAAAGCCCACATGATTGCGCTCATAAATATCGCGGATACCACGTTCCGCTACTCCCACTGGGTTTTGTTAATAGTTTTGTTAATGATTTGCTTGGTTGACCAAAATCGCTTTTGAAACAGCCCCCACCTCACCCCAAAATGTCTCTAATGTGTGTGATTGTTTTGCAACTCTGCGATAATTTCATTTTATTTGCACTTTACGTTCTTTTATAATTGTCATATTTTGTGGTTTTTGCATTTATCATGCGGGTCCGACCGCATACCAATTGATTTTTAATACGTTTGGGGTTTCTATCGTGGAACATTGTAAATAATTTTAATTGAGCACTTGTCAATTCTTTCAGTTTTCTGATTGCACATTTATATTAGGTTTATTAGTTTAACTAATTTCGACATTTTAATTGGCACTCAATAAATGTGGCTAACAATAATGGTTTTATTATAATAACATATAATATATATACAATACAATAATATCGAGTTAGCATCAAATACACATATCGCACAATAGGTCATTCAGCCCTTTACGTGATATTTTAAAACAAAACTCTTGTTATTCATTGAAAATAGTATTGTAACTCTATAACTTTTCGACACCTTTAGAGATATATAAAAATATTACGCATACGCAGAGTATCTTTCATTATTTGGTTAGTATTATTTGTAATATAATTATTATAAATAATATTAATATTACTATAGGTAGATTTTCTTAAAGATCCATTAAAATATTACGCATACGCCTAGTAATTTCACAATTGAATTATAATTTGGTATATTTTTTATAACATTATGTTTCCTACATGTTCTTCTTTGAAATTTTTATCCCACTCAATTGTCGTCTTTCGATTCGCGTCTAATCTCTTCGCAATGGACACAACATCAACCGACACATTCCGCCGGAGGCAAAAACCCATCAGGGAGTGACTGAGTCAGTCCGCTTCGGCAATAATAACAGCGCAAGCACAAAATAACGACAAACATTCGAACTGATATCGAAATCAAACGGGAAATACAGAACGAGCAACGAATGAATCCTTTAAGCCCGTCGCTAACCGAGAGGAGAGAGAGATTGAAAAGCGGTCGCAGGAATGTACGTCGAGACGCGCCAAGCGCGCAACGCCAACTGAACTGAACGACATTAAAAACCAGCGCTGGCTAAGATTCAATTGTGCAGCAGCAGCAGCAGCAGGCAACATGGACAGAGGCAGAGGATATGCCGACAGCATAAAGTGCACACACACACACACATAGAGAGAGAGGGGCACAAACACACACACACAGACACGAGCTGGGGGCGACACATTCACGGACATGCAAAAGGCGCAAAATCACTGACGCCCCAGTGCCACACGGCGGAGACTAAATCATGGCAGAAAACCATTAACACTGCTGCGGCGCAGAGCCGGCAGAAGCGTTGGGAGGAGGAGGGACGCAGTGCTTCATTCATAAATGTTACAGTGTTTAGGGGCTTGTTTACGTTTGAGCTTCTGCGCCGGCGCATTACTAGCTGCGGCTTTATTCGGCCACGTGCTGCGTTTGTTTTGACGCGTGCAAAGAGAACGCACCTGTTGCTTTGACTTCTCCCCAACCTGCTTTTGGGGTGTATCCAACAATTTTGGTTGACAGCTCAAATTTTAGGCTAATAACTCAATTAGCAAAAGTCAAAATGTAGAACAGACATGAAGTAATTGGCCAATTTGTCAGTTTAAGCATTTTTCGGGCAGCTATAAAAGCCGCTGCTGTTGTTGTTTGTCTTTCACACAGTTCAAAATGTCACATTTGGCTCTTTACAATTTTATCATTTACAATTTGTTGCAAATCAATCTAAGAAGTATTGTAATATTTCATTGTTGGCCTATTCCGGGTGTGTAAACAAAACAATATAGAAAAGTCTGGCAGCACTGCGATCGAAAGTTAACTTTCTAAATTATCGAATAGTGGAAAAAGTGATCGCTTAAAATACTTCTGCAGGGTTGCATTATTCATTGAAATTATTTTATCATGCAGGGCTGCAAGTGTTATTGGCACAAAAATTTAAAGTCTGTGCACAAATTAAAAATTAACGCAAATTAAAATGTGTATTATATATTTATCAATTTGCTCCCTCAGCTCTTTTGCCTCTGTCGCAACTTTTCTCGCAAAATTACATATTCTATCAATACGTTAACATCAATCGTCCCATTGAGGGCTTAGCTAATTTTCATAAACAATATTTGGACAGCGAGTTAAACAAACTAGGTGTCTTTTTGGATCTCGGCTGCAGACAGAGCGCATTTATAACGAACCAGGTGAGTGCCTGTGTGCATATTTATAATGCTATTTACATTATATTCTTATAGTCCAGTCGAGCGCAGCTGTACACGCAACACTATCACTGGTTGCTCTACGACGAAACTGGACACATAAGCCAATTGGAGAAACTATTTGGCAGTGCCAACCTGAGTATCAATGCGGATGTGACTTACGTAAAACCCGAATTAAACAATCACAGTGTATTTACGCTCTTTGATGTATACAACAAAGGCAGTCATTTGGGCGGTCAACTTAATATAACCATCGATCAGAGTATCTATTGCAATCAAACGAATTGTGAGGTCCAGGAATATCTAAGCGAGCTGCACAAGAGAACTCGTCTACAGCATCGTAGCAATTTAAGTGGAATCACATTCAGGCAGGTTGCATTGGTAAGTTCGTCTCCATCACGTTGCGAACTTTACTAAATAAAAATCCTTACAGATAACTTGGCTTCCGCTGAACTCAAGCGAACAAGAGCTGCTCGATTTCTTGACCAGTGAGTCTATTGTTCACTTAGATTGGATGTCACGGTTGGGGTATCGCAACAATTTGCATCTACAGGAACTTTTGCAATTTAAGTGGGTCTTAAAAGAAACACTAACTTCAACTAAAATAACCCTCTCATCTCTTTTAAACAGTATTAGCTTCATCTGGCGCAATCAGTGGAGTATAAATGATTCTATAGGCGGTGCTATGGGCGAAGTTGCCGATGGAAATGTTGAATTGTCGACAACACCATTTGTGCTGTCCCCAGCACGACTGCGCCGCATCTTTCCCACCAACGATCTTGCCCAGTTTCGATCGGTTTGCATCTTTCGCACACCACACAATGCAGGAATCCAGACTGTCGTATTTCTGGAACCATTTACATTTGGCGTTTGGCTTGTGTTTGTTGCTCTGCTGATTTTCTCCGGTCTTTTGCTTTGGTTAATCTTTCGACTGGAGCATCGTTGGATGCAGCACTGCCTGCAGTATATACCATCACTTCTGACCAGTTGCCTGATCAGCTTTGGAGCTGCTTGTATACAAGGATCACACTTGATTCCACGTTCCACAGGCGGACGACTGGCCTTCATTGCACTTATGTTAACCTGTTTTCTGATGTATAACTATTATACATCAATTGTAGTATCCACTTTACTGGGCTCCCCCGTTCGTTCAAATATCAAAACCATACAACAACTAGCCGACAGCCCGCTGGACGTAGGATTTGAACCTATTCCTTTTACGAAGGTCTATTTAAATGTAAGTTATGTTACTGTTTCTGTATAAAGACTCCTTATTTAATCGATTGTCTCATGTATACAGAGCTCTCCACGTTCTGATATAATTAACCTGGTCAAACGTAAGGTGGAAGGACGTAATCCCGCAAGTATTTGGCTATCTGCCCAAGAAGGTGTGCTCAAAGTGAGAGATCAGCCTGGCTTTGTATTCATATCGGAGGCGTCGTTCATTTACAATTACGTTGACAGATATTATCTACCTCACGAGATTTGTGAGCTTAATGAAATCCTGTTCCGATCCGAGAGTACGGTATATACGATTGTGCATAAGAACTCTACGTACAAGGAGCTCTTGAAACAGATTCAATTACGCATGACGGAGAGTGGCATGACCCGCAAGCACAGGAATTTCTATACCAAAGAGAAGCTGCACTGTTTCGCCAACAATTATGTCATCAATGTGGGCATGGAATACGCAGCACCCCTCTTTATTGCCCTGTGTCTCTCGTATTTTGCAGCAATTTTAATACTAATGCTGGAACTAAGTTGGGCACATTTCAGCAGGCGACGCTAAATGCGATTATAAACTTAAAAAGTTTAATCTTTGCTTAGGTAAGTTCTCTGTACCTGTATAAATGCTCAATTAGTTGGGTGCCCTCTTGGATTGACCTTAACTAAACTGTCAGCTGTCATTCAATTGCTTGGCAAGTCTATTAACTTGTCAAATGTGGTTTGAACTCAAAAGCTTTCATGAAATTATTTGATATACTTATGTTGATATGTATTTATTATGCTGACAGTTTCTTGGGCTACGATATAAAAGGAGGTGAACTTGGTTCGTGGTGTCCATTAATTGTCCTCGATTAGAGCATGTATCTATTTCAATTTATAATCTATTATTTTGTGAATATTGCAAAGCTAAATAACATTGTATTTTTGCACTGTTGTAATGGGGAATGTAAGTTCCTTTTAATTATGATGTTTTAATATACTTCAATCTTTATATTTCCTTTTAGCACTACTTCAGTTGGCACAACTCGCACATAATGCAACTTTATATACACAATTTTGGCACCTCGATAAGGTAATCTTAGAAGTAGACCAACTGCAGGATCAACTGCTCAATCACCAGCTCACCAAGTTGGGCATTTATCTGGACATAAACTGTAATGGAAGCTCAACTATTTTGGATATGGTGAGCAAAGGTTAATAAGCCTTAACTCAAGTACTAAATTAATGAATCATTCAATTTGCAGGCTAATTCAGAACGTCTATTTACGGATCGTTATCATTGGCTCATCTATGACAGCAGTTTTAATTTAACAGAAATCAATGAGCGCTTTAATGAGGCACAACTTTATTTCCACACCGAATTAACCTACGTAAAGCAGAGTCTGAAACTGAACAGCTTTGTACTCTATGATCTATATAACAAGGCTAAGCACTTGGGATCTAAGTTGAACATAACTATAGATCGGCAAATTGAGTGCAATGCACAGCAGTGTCATGTCAAGCGTTATCTGAGCGATCTGTATAAAAGATCTCGACTACAGCATCGCAAGCTACTTACAGGAATAACATTGAGAATCAATTCAGCAGTGAGTTGGCAACTGTGATGAGCCATGATTATACATATATAGTATATAAGTTAACTTTCACTACAGGTCACCAGCCTGCCACTTGATTCAACAGAATCGGAGATTAAGGCTTTTCTTAGTAGTCCTGATGACACCTACAAAGATCCCTTTGCCAGATTGGGTTACCAAGCATATCAGGTACTCAGAGATATGCTCGATTGCAAGTATGGTTCCTATATGGCTCTGTAATGCTTTATTTAACAGTTAAACTTGCAGCTACTCCTTCATCTTTCGCGATCGCTGGACAGACTCTGAGGTGACGGGCGGCCTCATTGGTGACTTGCGTAATGGCAATGTCGATTTAACTGCAACTGCTTTTCTCTATACAACTGGCCGTGCAAAGTACTTGAAGATACTATCCTGGCATTGCTCCTTTCGTTGCGTCTGCATGTTTCGTAATCCGCGTTCGGCTTTGGCTGAACTACGCATCACAGAGTTTCTGCAACCTTTTAGCTGGACCGTCTGGTTGATGTTCAGTGCCCTCTTGATATTCGCTGGTTTTTTGCTCTGGCTAACATTTCAGCTGGAATTCAAGTTGAATACGAAACGAAAACTGTCACTGCGACCCTCATTGCTGACCAGTTGCCTTTTGTCCTTTGGAGCCGCCTGCATACAGGGTGCCTGGCTATTGCCGCGCTCCACAGGCGGTCGCATGGTCTTCTTTGCGACAATGTTGACCTGCTTTCTAATGTACAACTATTATACATCCATTGTGGTGTCTACACTGCTGGGTGATTCACCCAAATCAAGTATACGCACCATACAACAGTTGGCAGACAGCAAATTGGAAGTTTCTGTAGAGCCTACGCCCTATACAAAGGTCTATGTAGAGGTCAGTGTTATATCAGTCTTCAATTCATGCAAATCAATACAATGACAATAATATTCTTTCTTCCCAGACCTCTAATTTCTCAGATGTGCTCAGTTTGTACCGCAAAAAGATCGTGAACAGTCGCCGCGATCCACAGCGCATTTGGTTATCTTCAGAGCAGGGTGTACTAATGGTGCGTAATAATCCGGGATTTGTCTATATCGCAGAAGCAGCCAGTGCGTATGTATTTGTGAGAAAACATTATCAACCCCACGAGATCTGTGAACTGAATGAAATACTCTTGCGCGATGAGACCACGGCCTATACTATGGTGTCCAAGACGTCTAGCTTTGCAGAGTTGATCAGATACAAGTTTGTCAATTAGATAATGAAGATCAATCAAGCAATTAATAAACCTTCTTTTTTGCAGTCAAATGCGCCTATTGGAAACTGGAATCCATTACAAGCACTTTAACTACTGGATACGCAGCAAATTGCATTGCTACAAGGGCAATATGACAGTTGTGGTGGGTCTGGAGACAGCAGGACCGCTCTTTCTGCTGCTCCTTGGTGCCTACATCATATGTCTATTTGTTTTGGGCCTCGAAATACTGTGGCACAGACGGCAACTACGTCTTGTGCGACATTGAGGCAAGTCAACGTTAATAGGCTCAATTTAAAAACAAACAAACTGACAGGCGACAGGCAAATTGATGGCCAAGAGAAAGCACTATAAAAGAGCTGGTCAAAAAGTGTGTGTGTTTCAGAGAAATGCAGCTGCTGCAATTGGCAAACTTCTTGCTGCACAATTTGCTGCAGTCGCGCATCAGTTTCATTGTAATCTTTCATTGCTGGCAGAGAAATGAAAGTTCGCGAAAAGAAGTTTAACATTTAAACAGGAAATTCTCTTTAATTTACCGATTTCTTCTTGCAGCTCTTCAATTGGCACAACAATTTCATCAATCGCCTCATCTCATCTATCATCAGTTCGTGCATCTGAGTCAATGGAACTGGGAACATTTGGAAGAACGTTATCTGGATCATAAGCAGCCAACTTTAGCCATTTATGTGGATCTGAAGTGCGCTAAAACCAGAGCTTTATTGATAGAGGTGCGTATCGGTTCCTTTTCTTTGGGAATATTTTACTAATCTTGTTCCTCCCGCAGGCCAGTCAAACACATCTCTACAATCAGCACTATCACTGGCTACTGCACGGTAGCATGTCTGTTCTGGGCTTCTACAGTTACTTTAGGCGCTTCAATATATCCGTTGATGCCGATGTCACCTATGTAAAGCAGAATACTCTACCTTATCATGACGAAGATTCCCTCAGTTATGCCCTTTATGATGTGTACAGCAATGGCAACCACATTGGTGGGCGGTTGAATATAACAGGGGATTATGAGGTCTACTGCAATACGAGTTGTTGCCACTTGCATCGTTATCTTAGCTCGCTACACTTGCGTTCCAAATACGGAAATCGTGAACAACTGCGGGACGTGGTGCTGCGTGTGGCTACGGTGGTGACTAAGCGACCCATTAGCTGGCCACCCGAGATGTTGTTGCGTTTTCTAAGCCACGACAATGAGACACACGTCGATGCCATTTCTCGTTTTGGATTTCACATTACGCTGATTCTAAAAGATTTGTTGCAGTGCGAGTAAGCAAGGGGGCGCCTTTATTTATTTAATTCTAATTCTTTATTACTTGTTCAAATTCTTTCGCGTTACAGAATGAACTTCACTTTCAAGGATCGCTGGAGCACCACGGACTTTACTGGCGGCTCTGTTGGTGCCGTGGTGGATAAATCAGCTGATATTGGCTCTGCACCCTGTTTGGCAACCGAGGGAAGGCTGCGTCATCTGTCCGCCGTCATTGAGACGGGCTACTTTCGTTCTGTTTGCCTCTTTCGCACTCCCCACAATGCTGGCATACGAGGAGATGTATTTCTCCAACCTTTCAGTGCCCTGGTCTGGTATATCTTTGCTGGTTTCTTGATTCTGATCGCATTGTTGCTTTGGGTAACGTTCTATTTGGAGTGCCATCGTATGCGGCGTCGCTGGCGTCTACATTATGTGCCCTCGTTGTTGAACACGCTTCTAATTAGCTTTGGTGCTGCCTGTATTCAAAGCTCCTCACTGATTCCACGTTCAACCGGCGGTCGTTGCGCCTATTTCGCACTGTTCCTCATCAGTTTTATTATGTACAATTATTATACATCTGTAGTCGTCTCCTCTTTGTTGAATTCTCCTGTTAAATCGCGAATCAGAACAGTGCAGCAGCTGGCAGAGAGTTCACTCGACGTTGGCCTGGAACCACTTTCGTTTACTAAGAGCTATTTGAATGTAGGTACAATAAGCTATACTCAAAATGCATCTCATTAAGTTCTACTTTCAGTACTCGTTGCGTCCAGAGATACACTTATTTAGCAAGCGAAAGATTGACACACAGACTAAGAATACGGAACTCTGGTTGCCCGCTGAGAAGGGTATACTAAAGGTACGCGATAATCCCGGTTATGTTTTTGTATTCGAAGCATCTTCAGGCTATGCCTTTGTGGAACGCTATTATACCCAACAAGAGATCTGTGACCTCAACGAGATACTCTTTCGACCCGAGCTGCTGCTCTACACGCACTTGCATCGCAATTCCAGCTACAAAGAACTTGTGCGCTTCAAGTGAGTAAAAAATTGATAACAAATTGATGCCCTAATCCAACTCTCTCTCTCTCTTGTTTAGATTGATGCGTTTGCTGGAGACGGGCATCTATCGGAAGCATCGCCAGGTGTGGGCCCGCATGAAACTGCATTGCTACTCACAGAACTTTGTCATTACCGTGGGCATGGAGTACGTGGCACCTTTGTTCTTTATGCTGATCTGTGGCTATATTTTGGTGCTCCTCCTGCTGCTCATGGAGCACGCCTGGCAGCGCTATGTCCAGCCAGCACATTAACCGCCGAGACCGCGAGAGCTTTTTAAACACCTGCACCCGGCACTAGGCACCAAACACCTGACACTCTGCAACCGGCACCCGGCACCGTTAAGCTGTTATGCAAAAAAAATAAATGGAAAAAAAGGACGTACACTTTGCGTTTAACTTTTCCGCCTGTGGAATTCTGCAGAGAATGCAGCGACCCATTCTGTGCTGCGCTTCCTGTTGTCAGAGGCTGCACGTTTTCTCGTTTTCAGGCGATTTTCGTATTTGCATTTAAAACTTTTCCTGTTTGCTCGATTTTGGGCTATGATTTTTTATTTTGCCCCCTATTTGCATTTGCATTTTTATGCCCCCAACTTTGCAGGGCCTCAATAAGTGAGTGTGTGTGTGTGTGCGTGTGGATAGAGACGACTCTGAGATAAGCGCCAGCCCAAGTATTAAATAGTTATTAACGTTTTACTCTGAACACGCACACAATTTGCAATGGGTTTATTCCCTGCTCCAAGTAAGTTGTTACTTAAACTAGCTAATTTTATGTTTCTCAACTAATCAATCATATCATAAATATTTACAGATTGTCGGGTGATTGATTACTGATTTCCCAAGCGGCAAAAATTCGTGAAACGGAATGGGAACTGACACCAAGACTGCAGTAATCGAAGTAGCTTTGAGGCTGCTATAATCTAAACATATAGAATGAGAGGATAAACTAAAAATCCCTTAAGAAAGAATTCTCACAAGTCACTGTTCAATAGATCTACAAAGTCGCAGTACAGCTCTTTCTTTTTAAATAATAGTAAGGAAGTTATTTTAATGAACGTTTATTTGTAAAACAGTGTATGATATGGTAAGTGTTCAATTTAGCAATGATTAAACTTTTAAACTTGTTTTGTTTGTTTCAGAATATCTCGAACTGCTTTCTACTTACTGTACTCTCTGAGTTGTCGCCCCTAACTGCTTTACAAGACCCTGCGGCATGCCTGACATGTCTTCTTATGACAAATTACCACATCACTAGACAAATTGCCCATTCAATCTTGCTGTCAACAGGCTGTATATGTTGCTACTACTCCCCTTACCAAGGACTCTGATGCCTTCACATCACATTAAACGTTGAATTGACAGCCAATTGTAAATTATTTACTACATTCGATTGTCTTTATCAAGCTGCAGGCAGTACCCCCAGAGTTCCCTGCCACCCGCATCCGCAACTCACTCAGTTTGTTGCGAATTTGTCAACAACATGTTTCACATTTTGTATTCGTTTTTTTTCTTGTTACTCTTTTTATTGTACCCTGTAATTGTTTGTCACTGTAGATGCAGGGAATATGCACTATATTACATGGAAAAGACAACAGGAATTTGGAAGTTTTATTTTGTTTTGCTTGACTATAAAATTGTCAATTATCCTGTTGCACAGGGCATTCCTAGTCTGCTACTTCTCGAGTGCAGCTCGTTTACTTGTTTTTAGTTGCATACTTTGCGGCTGCGGTGTGAAATTGCATTTGGCGGTTTTGTGAACGTGCTAAACAAGCGCGCAAATGGTTTTATTTCGAATCTCGCGTCTGACACAATTTGTTGCTCAATTTTCGCACGCAATACAATATGCCAGGTGTATATATAGTATTTAGTTAAGTCTGAAATTCCTTTCATTATAATAGATTTATTACTCTACGATAGCCTGTTGCCATTCGCTTGCTAACTCGACTGATATCTTAAGATTTATACGGCTCGTGTTTTATTATCATGTTCATCTTATCGGCTTGTGTTATTGCCAGCAACTGAGGGCCATAATCTATGTCCGCGAATTACCCAGATAAAGTTAATGATAATGTTAATGATGATGATTATGTCAATTGCTGCTCAAGTTTACTGATTTCCAACTTGAATTTGTCACATTCAGTTGGCTTTCAGTGCTCGAACGCGTTTAATCGCCAGTTAAAAGGCGCCAAGTGCTTCCAGCAAAGGGTAATACATTCTACGTATAAAACGTGTTGTGCCTGTGATAAGATTTTACTGTTGTTCTAGAGGATTTTACGTCTAATTTGTACAGAAATCCCCAGATGGGGTCATTAAATGAACCCGTGTTAAATATAACTTAAGCAAACCAGATTTAATTACCCAGTCGAGTCGAGTTTATTTAAATATAAAGTACAATTTGGCGTTGTCTCAGACTAAAGAGTTTAGTGACGATTTCTACTACAGATATTTAAAAAACTGGATGTTTATTTGCAACTTTAGTAGTATTAATCTTTATTTATGATATTTATTTAGTATTCTTTTAATATTAAAAGCAATATAAATATGAAGCGAAGGGTATAAAAACTGGTTGATTGTTTGAAATTTCAGAAGGGAGAGATAAGGTCAATTAGTCCAGGAAAAATCTTAGAATTCCTAAGAAACACAGCTCTGATAATGTAGCTATAAACTCTATCAATTATTGCTTATTCTACCTATACTAAAGAGAAGTACAGCTCTCTCCACTCGGCTTTTTAGTCAGGTGTTTCCCCTCTCTCTCTCTCTTTCTACTTTGAACACGTGCAACAGTCAGCGATAAACAATGAAAATAACAATAACAACGCCGCTTGCATGCTTAATTAGTTAAACCAAAAATAAAATACAATATGCATAGATCATTTTCGATTGCAAACAATAAGAAATACATCAGATATATCTAAAAAGAAATAAGTAGCCAAAAAAGAACGTGATGTAGCCGAGCAACCCCCTCACTTTCTCCCTTCTTCTATCTACAAAGATTTTCGCCGACTGCAGTAAACTTGTCGCACTGTGTCCCATTCAAAAGAAAAGTCTCTCAGTACCGTTCTGTGTTTCTATATTCCCTCATCGATACATACATAATTACCTGCTCGATCGGCAGTTTGACACTTTGTGTATTGTTTGTGCCGTTCAGTTCGGTTTTATGCTCGCGCTCGCGTGATTTTGCAGCTCTACGGGGTCTTTGACGTTCTATGTAGTACGTCTCTGGTTTGCTGCAACGTTAACGTCAGCGCGTTGACTTCGTTGTGGGTCGCGTTTAGTGGGCGTTCATTTAGATTCAGTCGCTCGTGAAACGTTAAAACGCGCGAAACGCTGGTCGGCTCTACAACGCTATCTGAAATTCTCGGAAAAGAGTTCTAAAGGTTTTCGAAAACAATATTTATTACAACAACTTTCATCAAGTATACGCAAGATAAGGCGCTAATAAGAGTGTGTCATAAAGGTGAACAAAGTTTAAGTAATTTTCAAAAATATCGTATAAAAGAACAAAGAATATAACGGTTATTATAAGTAGACTATGTTAAGATCCTAACGTAGAGGATCATTGCAATTTCTTTACACTGTCAAGCGGGAGTGAGCTAAATAAAATCAAGCAAATTTCAAAATAGATTTCGCAATCTGAAATTGAAACTTTCTTCATGAAATTTGAGTATTGTTAATAACATCAATTTTTCTGCTGTGCCATAAAATTGAAAACCCAAGGCAAATGTCGCAAACTCTTGTCTCGATTTACATTTATTATTCGATAGGTGTCAAGTTTTTCCTGGGATTGTCTTACAAAGTGGGTCAACAACTTCGCATTGAGTGTGTAAACAGCTCAACAACAACCTGATGATTCAGAATAAAGAATACGGAATACGATACGACGATCTGATCTGGAATTCGAAAGCCTGAGACTAATTGAGTTGAAATTGTTGTTGTGTTTAATTATTGCCACTTGGTTAGTGTGTTCTCACGTGGGTTATACGGGCGTCTATTTAGCTAATCCCGAGCATTGACAAGGTCAACAAGCGGCATCTCGTTGAGATAATTTGATTAGATACAACTGATCTGGCATGCCAGCTTTCTATCCACCTACCGCTCTTTATAGAAGCTTTCGTGTGCAATCAATCACAATGCACTTGAAATACCCTTGTTAATTGATCAAGTATTTCAGAAATACAAAGACACTTTCTGTCTTTCTCCATTTGTCATATAGTTGCAGTTTATCATAGTAATAATCATAGTTAATCCACCTATACTCTTCCTTGTTTATACTATATACATACTATATTATCTTATAGCACTTGTTTTGCTCGGAATCAAGTCACAAGCTCTTGGGATTCGTAAACAAATGAAATAATTTGCACTTTGAACATACGTAGAACGTTGCCAATAAATTGTTGAGTTGTTTTCTGTATCCGGGGGCCCGGTAAAGTTCCCCCTAGATTGCCAAACTGATTGCATTTAAATTATTTATGTAAAACCAATACATAGTTGCTTTCCAGACTCTATAATCGCAGTTACATAGATGAGATAGTTCTGTTATTTTTATATCATACCTCGACTATCCAAGTTGATTATATTCGTATCAGGACTCGTGCGGGTCAATGAATCAGAGTAGAAGTCAATTCACATACTCATAAAGCCAGAATTCGACGCACATCAACAAACTAAACAAATATTAAACCGATTTGTGCGTCAATCTTAGGTCTTGAATATTTATCGAGGTAATTAGTGAAGTGATATAAAATAATTTAGAAAATACAATTGATACTATTGTAAGTAGTGACAGGAAGCTAATGTTGTGTAGGAACATACCTAATGGATATTACTAGCAGTTGCATCATTTGCTTGATATTTAAAGCACGTACCCGTGTTCGTATTCCCCATTTTGTTCTCTGAACTTGCTCAATGAAATTTTCAAGACCGCATTCGAACAGGTTTGGCATAATAAACGTACTTTTTCAAAAGGTGAACAAATGAACTAAGTACCGAGTCGAGCGTAAAACTAAAAGTTATTTTAATTGAGAGACAAGCTAACTGCTCCGAGTGTCATTTTCATTATCTTTTATGCAACAGCTGAGTAAACAAAAGCCCAGAGAGTTATACAATGGACTAGAGAGTTAAGATATATTCTTATTAAAGGGCGAGAGAGAAACAGCTTTAGTTTAGCAGCTCTTTATATGGGTACTATACGATTATTCAAACTGAAAATGTACGTCACAGGCAGTACTATTTTCGACCCCACAAAGTATATATATTCTTGATCAGTGTTGATTATAATCTAGATCTCTGAGATTACAAGAGCTATGGCTTTTAAATTTGGTGGCAATATATCTTATTACTACACGCAGATAAAGTTTATGTTAGAATTTGGCCACGCCCCCTTTTGCCATCGTAAATCGAAAAATACCCTATTGTTCGAGTAATATAAAAGCTTTAACATTAAATTTTGGTGTGTACTATAATTATAACTACCCAAAAAATGTCTGTAAACTTGGCTAGTAATCATATTAGTTATTTAAGAAATAATCTAAGAGGTGGAGTTTTGGATAATGGGTATATCCAAGTCGATACTATACATACTCTACTACCATTCTCACTTGTTTACCTTATATAACTTATTGACGTTTGTGCATTCTTATATATCTTTTCTACCCTAGTACTCCTGCCCATAATGACGGCAACGAAGCATCAAGAGGCCGAGGATAACGACCACAATCCGCAGGTGGTCGTTACGCCCGCAGGAGCAGCACACAGTGTACGCCATGATCGCAGTCTCTGGCGTGATCTGACAGCCTACTGGATCTTGGGTCTGTGCAACAACTATGGCTATGTCGTCATGTTGAGTGCGGCACACGATATCATAGCACAGTTCAACGATGAGGTAAGAGAATGCTCTAAGGGGTGCTTACGTTTGCTTATGTTTGCATAATCACAATAAATATTCCATTTTTAGCCTGAAAAAGATACCGGCACAGATACTGATAATGGACGCAACTGTCATTTGGTTTCCACGGGCGCCATTTTGTTGGCCGATGTGCTGCCCTCTTTGTTTGTCAAGATACTGATGCCCTTCTTCCCCTTCTGGGTCAAGTAAGTAGTCTTGCTCTTCTCCTTTTCTCTTTCTCTAACATACATTTCTTGCAGTGTACGCATTGCTCTGGCTGTGGCTTTTTCAGCTGCTGGTTTTCTGTTCGTCGGCTTTGCAAATGCCGAGTGGATGGCTTTGCTGGGTGTGGTCATTACCTCCGCTAGCAGCGGCATAGGAGAAACCACTTTCCTGGCTTACTCTGCGCGCTTCAACAAGTGAGTGAGGAGCAACACCTTCTTTTAAGGCAACTTATTCATTCCTCTTCCTCTCCTCCAGAAATGTCATCTCTACATGGTCCTCAGGCACGGGCGGAGCTGGTGTCATTGGCTCACTGAGCTATGCCACATTGCGTTCCTTGGATGTTAGTCCACGCGATACAATGCTTATCATGCTGATCTTTCCGGCAATCGAAGCCTTTGCCTTCTGGCTGCTGCTGCGTCGTCCTCAGGTGCTGCCAGTGACCACAGTAGAGTCCACCGAGGAGCTGATCAGTGATGATAAACCTCTGGTTGGCTTCAAGGAGAAGATGTCCTACATCAAGCATCTGTTCGGCTACATGTTGCCACTCTGTTTGGTCTACTTCTTCGAGTACTTCATCAATCAGGGCATGGTAAAAGAAGATGTTTGTTCTATGATTACCTTATCTAACATGTTACATTCTTTTAGTTTGAACTGGTCTACTTTGAGGACATTTTCCTGGACAAGGCATCGCAATATCGCTGGCTGAATGTGGACTATCAGATCGGTGTCTTCATTTCACGCTCCTCTGTGAACATCTTCCAGCTGAACAAGATCTGGCTGATGTCCGTGTTTCAGTTCATCAATGTCATCTACTTTGTCACCGAAGTCATTTGGTTCTACACTCCCAGCATTTGGATTGTGTTCGTCATTGTGCTATGGGAGGGTCTACTGGGTGGTGGCGCCTATGTGAACACCTTCTATCGCATGTCCAAGGAAATACCACCGGGTCGTCAGCAATTCGCCATGGCCATGGTGGTGCAATCGGATTCCTATGGCATTGCTCTGGCCGGTTTCCTGTCCATTCCCGTGCACAACGCCATCTGTGGACTTCCGGCTGCAGTGCGCGGTGTCGTCTGGTAGAAAGAGAACTCATAATGAGTAATTGATTATGCCTTTAAAGTAGCTAATGATTATACTCTAGGTGTGTGTGTGTGTGTGCGAGTATGTATCAGCTGTGTGAGTGTGTGTGAGAATGTGTTGAGAGCCAGTGTGGCCCCGTTTAAATAGCCCGATTTGTGTCGATTCTAATAGTAATTTAGCAAATAGTTAACGGTATTTTAAAATAATAAATATAAACTATATATAATAAATACATATGAATAAACACATTTTATAAATGAAATATACGAAGTAATTATTGATGGAAAGGTCTACAACAGAAGTTATCATGTCTCACATTTTCACTCAACAAACCTCGTGTATTTATAATACATATACACATATGATAATTACTTTAATAGACAGCGTAAAATCTACAACAAAAATGCCATAGTATATTTCTCACATATCAAACAATTTAAGCCGTTTATAATTTAAATTGGATAGAGTATATCGTAATGTCCCGGTCTGTAGATAAGATAAACCATTGGCTCTGCTCCTTCAGGGAAATCGTGTGCATTTACGGTTCCCCCCTCGCCCCTGTCCAGATATTCGACACGTACACCCACACCTAGGGCAGCACACAACGCTATAATGTGTATATGATCTGATTCCTTAAACATTGGTTCCACCTCCTGATGCCGGAACTCTTCAATAGTCAGATTACCTTCGATGAAGTTTTGATAAAAATCTGCATCCTCCTGCAGTTTCCCGGATGTGATCAGGCGCAGGTAAACAATAACATAGTCGGAGTACCCCTGCTCATTGAAGACATTATGCAGTTCCTGCTTTGCTTTTGTTGTTCCCAACGGATTATCTGGGTTAACTCGATTAATTACATCCATAAACTGATAGCAAATCATAAAAATCAAAGTGTGTTCTATAAAATCGATATTCACATAACTTACAGTTCCATGGAAATCTTCGAGTGTAAAGCTAGGAAATCCGAGTTTAAGAAGATTCTCTTTGGAAGCCTCAGCAAATGCTCGGAACGTATAATAGGTCTCTCGCTTCGTTATCAGATACTCAAGGTAAGAATATGCGAATGCTCTGAAGAAACAATTGCCATCTGGACGAGTTCTTCTCATGTATTTATATTTGTCGGCTAAAACTTGAATTTTAGCCGTAAAAATGGCGTCTCCATCATATTCAGCAGTCAGACAGGCCAGTGGCATTTGATCACTGACCAACGGAATTGATTCATTGATCTAGTGCCCAAAACAGTTGTTTGGTATTATAATTGATTGACTAAAATATACCCTGTAATGCATATTACCTCTTTTTCTATGTCACGTTGTTGCTTTAAGATCAATTCATCACGATTGCCTTCCGTAGGTTCCAAAGAATCCATAACTTTCAGAAGTATCTAAAGAAAAATAAAAAGAATTAACAAAAATATTTGTTACGAATTTGACACTCTCCGAAAAGTGTGACCAGCACTATTCTACTAAAATACCAGAGAAATACAAATCAAGGAAATCTGTCAGTCATGACAGAAAGAATCATATGTTCTTTTCATCTTCAAACTTCAAGCAGAACACATCGTGAACAGAATATTTAATCTGGTAAAAATATACATTTATTGTGCAAGTTCATTAATAATTAATTATTATAATGGCAGACTGCAAAATGACTCTTCCACGTGTTTACTTCGACCTTACCGCTGGAGGCGAGAAAGTCGGACGCGTCGTTATGGAATTGCGCACAGATGTAGTGCCAAAGACAGCTGAAAATTTCCGTGCTTTGTGCACCGGCGAAAAGGGCTATGGCTATAAGGGATCTCCATTTCATCGTATTATTCCGAACTTTATGTGCCAAGGCGGTGATTTTACTAACCAGAACGGCACAGGCGGACGCTCGATTTACGGTAATAAATTTGATGATGAGAATTTTACTCTAAAGCACACTGGAGCCGGAACTCTTTCGATGGCCAACGCCGGGCGAAATACCAATGGATCACAATTCTTTATTTGCACTGGCCAAACAAATTGGTTAGACAACAAACACGTTGTGTTTGGCAAAGTGGTTGAGGGCATGGATGTCGTCAAGAAAGTTGAGGCACTGGGATCAAACAGTGGTAAACCATCAAAGAAAGTTATAATCGAAAACTGTGGAGATTTGTAAAAGTTATGTAAATAAATGCAGAACATTGAAATATATGAATGTCTTTTAATTTAATTGTAAGTTAAAATATATTAATTATTGCACATTTTTGACAGCAACAGAGTCCATATTCACTTTTCTTTAAACATGATGGCAACACCCGCCGATAGTGCTATCGATTGTGCGATAATAATTCCCGATCACAATTCTCGCCCAAAAGTGTACCACACTATTTTGCAGTTACATTTACAGTGGCTTCCAGCTTATTTCGTGCAGTAATTTTAGTTTTTCTAATATTGTTTTTTTAAAAAAGAGAGAACAAATATATATAAAATAAATTGTTTGAAAATCCCTACAAAATACTGCGCTTATACTTTTTTAATAACTTTTGCGGTTCAAAAGATATTTGACTTTAAAGCTCATGCGTCAACTTGCACGAAATAAGCTGAGAAACACTGTACTTTGATAACTTGTTTCAATTTCAATAAACTAATTGTTGACAAATTTAGGTGCTTGTAATTAACTCAAGTTGTTGTTGTTTGCAACAAAAAAAAGAGCAACGTAACAGCGCATAACGTTTTGCTGCTAATTACTCACTCAGCTCAATTTAGGCAGTTCAAGATTGTATTCAACGCGCTTCGCTTCTCAGTCGTTTTGTGTTCGCCGTGTCGATCGGTTTAGAGCGGCTTCAAATTATTTCAATATTTACATAGACAATTATCAAAATGCGCGTCGTCATCTTATCAGCGCTTTTACTTTTACTCAATCTCGGCTGGGTTAAAGCAAATGACACGAATACAAACAAATTAGACAATAAATTACCCAATATAATAATTATATTAGCTGATGATATGGTAGGTAAAAGGTTTATGGACCAATAAGTGGTTATTTAATAACAATGAATTACCAAAGGGATTCGATGATGTGAGTTTTCGCGGAGCAAGAGAGTTTCTCACGCCCAACATTGACGCTCTGGCCTATCATGGACGTCTGCTGGATCGTCTTTATGCGCCCGCTATGTGTACCCCTTCTCGTGGAGCTCTGCTTAGCGGGAAATATCCCATACACACAGGTAAGCAGAGAGCCTCTCCATATCACCCAAGCTGATAAAAGTTTTCCCTCTATCCCTCCCAGGCACCCAACACTTTGTGATTAGCAACGAGGAGCCCTGGGCCCTCCCGTTGAACACCACACTTATGCCGGAGATCCTTCGCGAGGCGGGCTACTCCACCAATTTGGTAGGCAAGTGGCACTTGGGCTTCTCAAGGCCGGAGTACACACCCACGCAACGAGGCTTTGACTATCATTACGGCTACTGGGGAGGCTACATTGATTACTATCAGCGTCGCTCAATAATGCCGGAAAAGAATTACAGCATGGGATACGATTTCCGTCGGAATATGGAGTTGGAGTGCGCAGATCGTGGGGTATATGTAACCGATTTGCTGACAAATGAGGCAGAGCGACTGATACGTGAACAGCCTGCCAAACAGCAGCCGCTCTTCCTTATGCTCAGCCATCTGGCTCCACACGCGGCCAATGGAAATGATCCACTGCAAGCACCAGAAGAAGAGCTACGCAAGTTTGGACACATTAAAGATCTGAATCGTAGAAAGTACGCGGGTAAGTTCAGGACATAGTGAACCTGAATCCTTGTACTAAATATAATTTGTCACTTAGCCATGATCTCCAAGCTGGATCAGAGTGTAGGGCGCGTCATTAGCACCCTGGCACGCACAGATCAACTGGAGAATAGCATTGTGATGTTCTACTCAGACAATGGAGCACCCTCTGTGGGCCTATTGGCTAATACGGGCTCCAATTGGCCGCTGAGGGGTCAGAAGAATACCCCTTGGGAGGGAGGTGTGCGTGTTGCCGGAGCCATTTGGAGTCCGTTGCTGCAGGCGCGTGGTAACATCTTCACCCAGCCTATCTATGTTGGTGACTTCCTTCCCACGCTGGCGCATGCAGCGGGCATTGAGTTGCCCGATTCGCTCAAGCTAGATGGCATTGATCTGTGGCCGCAGCTATCAGGAGCGAAGGACGCAGTGCATGTTCCGCGTGAGATTCTGCACATCTTGGACGATGAGTGGCGTGTGAGCTCGCTGATGTTGGGCCAGTGGAAATATGTAAATGGCACGATTGCAGCGGGAGTATACGATAATGTGTTAACCTTTCGCGAATGGGATGAACTGGATCCTCGTGGCAGCCGTTATGTGGTGGAGATACGCAACTCACCTGCCTCAAAGGCCCTGGCAGGCTATGATCTGCAACGCTTGACACAGACCCGCGTCAATTCCATTTCCCGCGCTGCCTCTGTGCGCTGTGGGGACATGCAACGTGGCTGCAATGCCTTGTTGGAGGAATGCCTATACGATCTGAGCTTGGATCCCTGTGAGAGCAATAATCTTGCCTACTCCAAGCCACATGCTGACGTTCTTCAGTCGCTGCGGGAACGGGTACAACAGTTGCGTGATGGCGCTTTAAAGCCTGGCAATCGTCCTGGCGCCTTGTGGTCAGATCCGAGTCTGCATGACTGCACCTGGGATAACTTTGAAGTTAAGAAGACGGGGGCAGGTGAATTTTATATAGAATTCATATAAATTGTTCCGTTAATTAAATAACTCTTTTGCAGTTCGTCTGGAGTGCGATTACTATGGATTACCTTGTGGAGCTTAGTTAGAAAATCATCGAATATATGACTCAAATATCTCTCTGTCTCCCTCTCTTTGTCTTGTTTAATCCAATTTGGTTTTAAACAAGGATTTTATTTAAAATACTTAATAAACGTTATTTGCTGTAATAATCAAATGTAATACTTCTGGCGCCCATTAACAGAGACAGTAGAAATGATAATGTGGCAACTCAGCTTTTTGACTATCCGGTAGTTTTTTAACTCAAATATGTTACGGTGCCAGCCACACTTTTACTATCTGGCAACACTGCGAATAATTTGATTCGAATTGAGTTAATTGCGCTAATGTACTTTACATACTTATGAAATTAATTACTAGAGTTCAACCTATAGTTTGTATTTTCTTTTCGCTAATCATGTAAATTTAACAGATTAAACTTTCCAATTCAAATAAAACCACTTTGGCGCTCTCTTGTGTCAGCTGATGACATTGCCATGTTCGTTGACAACTAGGGTGGAAATGGAGTCCCGTCAACCCCAACATCCACCTTACCGGGTGTCTGCCAGAACTGACAGATAGTGCCTGCAAAATTGCAATGGAGGAACGCGCTGTTTTGGCAAATATAACCACAATAATTACCAAAGATCTGCTCATCGATGAGCCCCCTAAGCACACCGGGTTCTTTCCAAACAATTATCCACTCCTAGAAGGAAGTGACGATGACGAGGCGGAAATCTTTGCACTTATGCAGCAGAAACGTGCAGCAGGCAACGGAAAGGGAAAATTAAAACGCAGACAGGCCGATCCGCCTGCAGATGAGCAGCCCAAAGCAAGGCACAATGAGAAAGTGCCCAAACTGGAATGGAAGTATGCGGAATTAAATCTGCTCCATCGTTATGTAGATGCGCAGTTTGAGTCCTTTCTGCATATGCGCAAGTTGACATTTCTAGTAAGTTGAAGCTCCAATAAGTGTGAAATATAGTAACCTTTGACTTGTAGAAAATCCAGCAAGCGCTTGAGGACATATTGCAAAGGAACGCGCTCCCAGGCGCACCTGCTCCACAGACAACTCTTTCCTTGTCTCTGTGGAAACTGGCAACGGATGAACACTTTGAGGAAATCGCACGTAAATTTCAGTTTCCCTGGTCAGTGTGCCAGCAAGTGGTGCGCAGTTTTTGGCACATCGTCTCAGACAACTACGAGAGCTTCATCAAGTGGCCCAACTCGCTCGAGGCACAGCAGAACACACTACAAGGCTTTCATGATGTGCCACAGTTGAGCTGCTTCCGTGACTTATTCGGGATTATTGCTCTAAAGCGTTTGGATGTATTCATGGAGTCAGAGCACGCAGAAGTCGCTGTGGTGCTGCAATTGATTTGTAACGCCGAGCACAAAATCATCGATTGCTATGTGGAACTGTCACAGGAATATAATTTCGAGGAGTCACCAATCGGTCAAACTTTGGCTCTTAATCCACGCACAATGCCAGCAAGCAGCTACCTTATTGGTAGCTCCAGTTTTCCTCTGAAGTCCTACTTGATACGTCCCATTGAGACGGAGTGCTTTCGCAAAGACACCATCTTCAATGAGCTGTTGGAACCAGCCTATCAACTGGCCGACGAGGTCCTAGATATTTTGGCGCGTCGTTTTCATACTCTGTATGCCCTGGAGGCACGTGATTTGAATGAAGTTCGCCTAATCGTAGAGAGCATTTGTGCCATGCATAATCTATGCTTGGACTTCCAGGACAACTACTTGGAGACGGAGGCCAGTGGTCAACAAAAATTCAGCTGGGGAGGAGTTCTACCTGGCTGTAAAGGTAGTGAGAAGGATGCCAAGGGATTGCGACGCCGTGTAGAACTTATCGATACATTAGTCAACACCGAAGAAGGGGAATAGAATTGAGAACAAATATATATATAGTCCTGGATGTAACCGTTACCATTTGTATAGTTTGAATTTTTCTTTAATTATTGTTTATGATAACATTAGCATATGTTGAGTCAGCTGCTTTAACAGAATATGTAAGCGATACTATCGATAATATTTCTACCAATACCGACAGCTGGATTAGCGGCTGGGCGCACTCAGTCTGGCAACTCTGCTATAGTAACAAAACAAATGCACGTGCGTGTGTTATTTGATTGAATTCTAAATCTATTATTTACTACTTACAAAATGGATACTCACGATATATTTAAATTGTTAACAGCTGGTGTGCGGTTTACAAAAAAACGGGCGGTAAGTAAGCTCTGATTGAATGGTCGATACACATTAATTGTAATTGTCTCTGCAGGCTCCGGTAGTCAAACCAAAGACAGAACCAGAATCTTTAAAGCATGTTGATAGGCCAGCAAAGGTAGCCAAACTGACAGAGACAGACAAAGGAACCGATGACTTTCGTTTACTTGCTGATACCATAGGAACACCCGTAAATGAGCCTAAACGTAAAAAGCCTAAAAAGCAACTGACGCCAGAACAGCTGGCGCAAGTGCAGCGGGAGGAACAGATCAATGCGCTGCGCAAAGAGCACAGCATAAGTGTGCTTGGCAAGGATGTGCCAGCACCTATAGCCAACTTTAATGAACTCAGCACTGACGAATACAAGTTGCTGCCACGTCTACAAGAGAATCTGTTGTCCTATGGCTTCAGTCAACCCACTCCCATTCAGATGCAAGCGTTGCCTGTGATGCTAAAGAACAGGGCTCTCATGGCCTGTGCGCCTACTGGCTCTGGTAAAACATTGGCATTCCTTACACCCATTATTAATGGACTACGTAGTCACAAAACAAGCGGATTGCGTGCACTGGTACTGGCCCCCACACGTGAGTTGGCCCAGCAGATCTATCGCGAATGCACCGAGCTGACACGGTCAACGGGTCTACGGACACACTTTATCAGCAAGGTCAGCGAAGCACGGCAGCAATACGGACCCGATTGCAAGCAGAAGTATGATATACTTATCTCCACACCGAATCGAGTGCGTTTCCTGTTGCAACAGCAGCCACCGCTGCTTGATCTCTCCGGAATTGAGTGGTTTGTACTTGACGAAGCAGATCGTTTGATGGAGGAGGGTCAGAATAACTTCAAGGAGCAGCTCGATGACATCTACACTGCCTGCACGCATACCCAGAAACGTGTAGCCTTCTTCAGTGCCACCTACACGGTGCCTGTGGCCAAGTGGGCATTGCGCAATCTTAAGAATTTATTGCGTGTAACAATTGGAGTGCAGAATAGTGCAACGGACACTGTGCAGCAGGAGTTGCTCTTTGTGGGCTCTGAGAGTGGCAAGTTGTTGGCGGTGCGTGAAATGGTTCGCCAAGGACTGCAGCCACCTGTACTGGTCTTTGTGCAGAGCAAGGAGCGAGCCAAGCAGTTGTTCGAGGAGCTACTCTACGATGGCATCAATGTCGATGTCATCCACGCTGAACGCACGCAGCATCAGCGCGACAATTGTGTGCGTGCCTTCCGTGAGGGTCACATTTGGGTGTTGATCTGTACAGAGCTGATGGGTCGTGGTATTGACTTTAAGGGCGTCAATCTGGTTATAAATTATGACTTTCCACCCTCAACCATTTCGTATATTCATCGCATTGGAAGAACTGGTCGCGCAGGACGACCCGGACGTGCCATTACCTTCTTTACCCAAGATGATACGGCCAATTTGAGGAAGTAAGTTTGTTTTAGATTCATTATGCTTCCCATTTTAAGTATACTCCCTTTGTTGCCAGCATTGCTCAAATCATTAAAAACTCGGGCGGAACTGTGCCGGATTACATGCTGCAGATGAAGAAGGTTCGCAAATCAGAGGCCAAAATGCGCGCCAAGAAGCCACTGGAGCGCGAGGATATTTCTACAAAAATAAAAGCAGAAAAGCTTCCGTTGCCCAGGAACTTGGATAAGCCAGAGAAGCCAGGAAAACAGGAAAAACACGGAAATCTAGCTAAAGCAGGCAAACAGGAAAAGCCGTCGCAAAACAAGGAAAATAAACTGAAAAACAAATCATCTAAAGGAAAAGACGTGAAAAGCAAAGCGCCTGTAAAGGGAAAACTGAAACAGAATAAGAAAAATAATAAATAATTGTATGTATGGATAGTTATTTATTGGTTAAGATACACACATATATTACTTACTATATTGTATGTCAAAAATAAATGATCGATCTTAAACATACGAGTTTGTTCAACAAATATTCAATATTCAAATTATAAATGTAAACTTGTAAATGAATTCCTTTGGAATTGTTTGATTTCACTTTTCAATAGCCTTTTTTCAATAATTTCTTTCCAAAAATATTTCTCACAGTTTCAGCCGAGTTTCGTAAAAACATCAAAAAGTCTGTAACTAAATTAAAAACTACATAATGCCTTATAATATAATATAAATTGGTAATGGACCTGTTATGTTACTTTATAGCGAATACCCTGTGTTCTTTACATTCTTCTCATATCGAATTTAAACTTTCTTTGTACTTTGCCCTCGCAAGGCAAGCAGTTCCTCCCGTTTGTGTTGCCTTAGGTGCATCTGGAGACGATCCTTTCTGTTGAACTCCGAGGTGCACAGAGAGCACTTGAATGGTTGCTCTCCAGTGTGAATGCGTTGATGTCGCTCTAAATCGCGACGTCTGTTGAATGATTTTGAACATTGATCGCACTTGTTTGGATATTCGCCAGTATGAACCCGCATATGAACTTTGAGATCATATTTCCGTGGAAAGGATCGCGGACAGTGGGTGCACTTGTGTGCGTCCTCCTTCTCATGCACGTAGATGTGGGCGCGTAAATTGGACTTCTGGCTAAAAGCCTTGGGGCAATGGGGACACTGGTGTGGACGTTGTTCAGAATGTATATTAATGTGATCTTTGGCATGGTGACTCTGGGCGAACACCTTCGGACAGTGCGGACACTTGTAGGGACGCTCCCCGGTGTGAGTACGTTCGTGAGCCTTCAGATTTTTGTGATACTTAAACAATTTCGAGCATTCCGTGCACTTGTGCGTCCTTGTAGCATTGTCGGACTGTTCCTTGTCGTCAGTGTCTTCCACAGAATTTTCACTTGTTGCCAATTCTTCTTCCTCGTCTTCATACACTGTGCTGCAGTCTGTATCCTGTTCCATTTCCTTTTCCTGTTTATCATTGGCGTATCCCTGATGTTTGTTTTTGTTGGAATAAATGTGTATGTCTTGATCTGCAATGTTAATTAGCATAAGAGTAAATCAGCTGTTCTGATAAAGCATAGTGTAGTGTTGATTAACATAATGAAGTCAATTGTTCACTTGCTAAAAAGATGTAAAGAAGACAGAAGTGCACGAAGCACAAGCTCATTAAATTAATAAATATTCTATATGAAAATAAACCAATCCAGTTTATTATCAACATGGTAGCAGAGCAAGGTTCATAAAAATAAATCCAAGGTTAATGAAATAAATACAAAGTCAATACTAAATCCAAGTTTGACAAAAAAATGTGAAAAAACGTAAAAAGTAAAGCGCAATAAAGAAAAAGTGTGAAAGACATAGCAAAGAGAAAAACAAGATTAAAAGTGCGAAATATTAAAAAATACTAATACGATAAAAACTATTGATAAATATTAAATCAATTATGTGAAAAACATTAAAAAACATAAACTAAAAAGAATCGATGGAAACAGATTAAAACTCAAGAAGTTCACGTGCACGCCTTGATAAATTACATGGAAATAGAAAAGTGCGACCCATCAATATGAACGTGAGCAAAAAATGCATGAAGAAGAAAGAGATATAAAAGTAGAGTACAAACATATTAAAAGTGAAGCGAAAAAAATGAGTGCACACGCGAAAATCGAAGACATTACTATGCCCGTGTTCGATGGGGTTAATTTTGGAAGCTGGATGTTTAGACTAATGACAATACTAGAATACAAAGAGTGCAAAGAACCAGCAGTGCGAATAAGAACAACGGAAGACAATGAAACAACATGGAAGAAAACAGATTTAAAAGCAAAAACAATTTTAATCAGTACAATATCAGATAAACAGTTGGAATATGTTAGTGAGTGCGAAACGACGTTAGAAATAATGAACAAATTAAATGAAATGTATTCGACAAAATCAACAGCCCTGCAAATACTGTGCAGAGGGAAAATCGACGAAATCAAACTAAAAGACTACGAAACAGTGGAGGAATTCTTTATAGTATTTGAGAAAGCAGTAAATCAATTTAAAAACGCTGGAGGCACCATGGACGAAAACGAAAAAATGCGGTATTTGTTAAAAGCGTTACCAACAAGCTACAGTTATATTGGAGACTTCTTAGATGTGATTCCGGAAGCACAACGAACAGTAGAGTATGTAAAATCAAAAGTAAAAGAAAAAAGCTTGAACAGAGGTCCAGTGGAGAGACGAAATAACGTAAGCACATTTAACACCAAAACTAAAAAAGAATGCTATTTGTGTGGCAAAACAGGACATATTCAAAGGGACTGCTGGCATGCTGAGCAAAATGCGAGAGGCGATAACAGACAACAACAACAAGACAACAGGCAATATCAGAACACGAATCAAAGAGGCGGTCGAGGCAGAGGTCAACATCATGGAAGTAGTCGCGGACGTGGAACTGGACGTGGACATCACACAGGAAACGGGAACCAAGGAAGACAACAAGAAAACAGCGCCGGCGTACAGTCTTGGACAATAAGAATAATAAAAGGCAAAAAAATAATAAATTGTAATAATAGCAAAAGTAGCAACGAAGCCGAAATAAATTGGTTATTAGATAGTGGATGCACTGATCATATTATAAACGATAGTAGATTATTTAAAAACTGTGTAAATTTGAAAAATCCGATTGTTGTTAAAGTAGCCGATGGAAAACAATTGCAAGCGACCAAGATTGGAAATGTAGAAACATATTTTAGAACATACAAAAATGAAAATTTGATTGATATAAAAAACGTATACTTCGTAAAAGGCATAAAACAAAATTTGTTAAGCATATCGAGAATAACTGAAAATAAATGTACAGTCGTAGCCAGAAACAATGATACAAAAATCTATAATAAAAAAAGAGAATTGTTGTCAGTTGCAAACAAAATTGATAGTTTATATAATGTAAAGAGCTTTATCCCAAAAAATAAAACAAATGAAATATATACAAATGTAACTAAATTAACTGAAAAAGAAAAATGGCACAGGGCACTAGGCCACGTAAATTTCCAATATTTGGATAGAATCATAAAGAATAAAATGTTAGATGGTCTACCTGATAAAATTGAGAATACAGAAATGAAATGTGCGAATTGTATACAAAGTAAAATGTCAAACGAACCATTCGAGAATAACAGAAAGAAAACTAAAGAAACATTAGAGTTGATACATACAGACTTAAACGGACCACACAGCACAACAGGTTATTGTGGGGAAAAATATTTTTTGACATTTGTTGATGATTTTAGTAAATGCGCGAGAATATATTGTATTAAAAATAAATCTGAAACTGCGAGTTGCTTAATAGAATATGTTAGTTATGTTGAAAATCAGTTCAGTAAAAATGTAAAACAAATTCAATGCGATAACGGTAAAGAATATTTGAATAGAGAAATATTAAACTTTGTAAAATATAAGGGAATTCAGTTAACTACATGTCCACCGTATGTACATGAACTAAACGGCGTAGCAGAAAGATATAATAGATCGGCAATGGACATTGGTAGGTGCTTAATGAGGGAGGCAAACATACATAGACGATATTGGCCAGAAGTTATGAACACAGTAGCTTATTTAAAAAATCGAACAATCGCAAACACTGCAGTAAATAAAAGCCCATACGAAATATTTTTTGGTATAAAACCAAATGTAGAAAATCTAAAAATATACGGCAGTAGAGTTTTTGTTAGAGTTCCAGAAGTACGCAGACAGAGCAAATGGGATAATAAATCGGAATTAGGAGTTTTAGTTGGATATAATACAAACGGATATAGGGTTTTAGTAAACAATAGAGTAATAAACGCAAGACATGTTCAAATTTTGGAAGAAAAAACAAAACTAATTTGCCTAGAGAAAAACGAACAGAATGATAATGAAAGTGAAATAAATGAAAATGAAGTAGACGATGAAGACAACGATAAAACAGACGAACTAAATAACATCGACGAAGTTAATTCAAAAGACAGCGATGAAAGCGAGAGTGAGGAGAACAAAGAACAATTAACAATACAGAGAACATCACATAGAGAGAAAAAACCGGTAAACCTATACGGTAATCCAGTAACACATTTTATTTATATTAATTATGTAAATGCAATTGTACCTAACACTTTCGAAGAAGCGATGAATAGCAATGAAAAGCAAGAATGGCTTAGAGCAATGAACACAGAAATGCAATGCTTAAATAAAAATAATACGTGGCAAATTGTAGAAAAACCGAACAACAAAAAGATCATAGATGTTAAATGGGTGTACAAAAAGAAAAGTGATGGGACATACAAAGCTAGACTAGTAGTAAGAGGTTTCCAACAAAGAGAACGACTAGAAAATGTATATTCACCAGTAGGAAAAATGCAAACATTAAAGATATTACTTTCATATTGTTGCAAAAATGGTCTGTTTATAAATCAGATGGATGTCGAAACAGCCTTTTTGAATGGCTATGTAAAATCAGAAGTTTATGTGAATGAACCAAAAGGTTACGAAACAAGTGAAAACAAAGTTTATAAATTAATTAAGGCATTATACGGATTAAGAGAGAGCCCCAGAGCATGGTACGAATGTCTGCATAAATATCTTGACAAACTAAATTTTATAAGAAGCAACTACGATTATTGTTTATATGTAAAAAGAAAAGATAAAGATGAAATATATATTTTAGTATTTGTAGATGACATATTGATATGCAGTAAGAACAAAACAAAAATAAGCCAAATTAAAAACAGTTTAATGAACAAATTTACAATGAAAGATTTAGGAAAAATCGGCAGTTATATTGGAATAGATATTAATTATAGTACTGAGAGTAAGAAAATGACTTTAAATCAAAAAAGATATATTGAATCACTAGCAATTAAGTATAATCTCGAAAATGCTAAGCTATACGAAACTCCAATGGAAACAAACTTAAAATTAGATCAAGCAACTGAATGTGATGAGAAAATTAAATACAGAAATTTGATAGGTGAATTACTATATATAAGCGCAGGTACAAGACCAGATGTATCATATTCCGTAAATTACTTAAGCAGATATCAAAGTTGTTATAATTCAACACACTATAAATACGCGATAAGAATATTGAAATATTTATATAAAACAAGAGATCTGAATTTAACATTTGAAGAGAATGAAAAAAATGAAATACTAGATTGTATGGTAGACTCAGATTATGCAGGAGATAATATTGATAGAAAATCCACAACGGGATTTATAATTAGAATGTATGGAAATATTGTTTATTGGAAAACACACAAGCAACACGCTGTAACAAAATGTTCAACGTTTGCAGAGTACATTGCCATGTCAGAAGCAGTAACCGAAATATTATTTGTAAAAAACATGTTATGTGAGATATTTAATATTAATAACGAAAAAGCGATTAAGATATATGAAGATAATTCAGGCGCAGTAGCGATAGCCAAGTTTGGTAATTTCACAAAGAATTCGAAGCACATTGAAGTGCAGTATCATTATGTTAATGAAAATTATGAAAAGGGTATTATAGACATTATAAAGATAGAATCGAGATTTAATATAGCAGACATGTTAACCAAAGCGTTAGACAAACAAAAATTTATAAGGAATAGAGATGCTATTAAGTTAATGTAATAAAAGATAAAATCAAGACAACAAATTTAAGAGGCGTGTTGGAATAAATGTGTATGTCTTGATCTGCAATGTTAATTAGCATAAGAGTAAATCAGCTGTTCTGATAAAGCATAGTGTAGTGTTGATTAACATAATGAAGTCAATTGTTCACTTGCTAAAAAGATGTAAAGAAGACAGAAGTGCACGAAGCACAAGCTCATTAAATTAATAAATATTCTATATGAAAATAAACCAATCCAGTTTATTATCAACAGTTTTGGCGCACAGGATATCTATTTGTGCTGACTGTATCATCAGTGTCTGCGGTGGGTGATTCAAATATATATTCTTGTTCCTGGACGCTCTCCTCACTGGTAGGACATTTAGTAGTCTCTAAATAATGCAGTGCCTCTCCTGCATTAGCTCTTTCTGCCGGCGATACTCCCTTCTCTTCGGTTTGCTCCTCTTGCACCATCTCTTGACCATCCTCTGGTTCTACTTTAATGCAATCCAAGTCGGGGAACCGTTTTGGTAGCTGCCAATCCTCTGCTTCAAGCATGTCACACAACTCATCCAAATTTACATTCATTTCTTTTCGTTCCGCCTTCATGGTCAGCACTGTGTAGCTCTGTTCGCACCTGCGCTTGAACTTGTACGCTGTCTGCGCATCCTGAGTGCATCCGGCACAAATCATATTCGGCAAATTATCATCGTTTTTCACCGGACAATTAACACACTGACTGACCATATCCGCCAGGCTGGGCATGTCCGATTGCTCCCCCTGCTCGAATATGCTCATCAGAGCATCTGAATCGGCCAGACAAATTCGGCAAATCACTTCCATACTCGAGAAAAATGCTCATCAATTTCACGTATGTTGTACGAGCAACAGTTTATCAATACCGACAACGCATGCAGTATAAAATACTGCATCGATATCAATAAATTGCAATGTTGGTATCGATAACGTCAATATTGCTATCATTACGCGCGCTATTCATCGTCAGAAAAACTATGTGGAATTACACGTACGAACAACAGTTTATCAATATCGACAACTCATGCAGTATAAAATACTGCATTGATATGCCAATGCTGCTATCGATAACGTTAATATTGCCTCCATTACGCGCGCCATTAATCGACAGCAAAGAATTTGAAAACAACGAAACACTCATTTATTTATGCGGTTTTGTTATATGTATTTACTATTGCCGTTTATGTATATTTCTTATACATAATACGTTTTCGTAATGCTTCTTTATTTACTGTGCAGTTATTTAAATTTTCTTTTCTGTTTTTGTTTTCATTATTGTTGTGTTGAAATGCGTGTGTAGGTGTGAGTGTGTGTACGTGTTTGTAAATCTTGTCTTATTACTATTTTATAATTTATAGTTTTTAGTTTTAAATGCTATTCTTAAGTTTTATTTGGAAGCAAACTTCTGATTTGTTCGCCAAATTAACAACATTAATTATAATAAAATGAGGGGAGTGATGAGAAAAATATTAACTAACAATTCGTTGATAAATAATACGTATAATAAGGGTATATGAATATATGTATATGCATGCAAAGGCAATAACGAAATTAACAAAATGTATAATAAATAAAATGCAGGCCTTGAATAGATTAGAATTTGGGATTGCGAATTAATTATTTCGAGTTGGTTCCAAGTTTGGGTGCGACCCTCTAAATCTTTACAGAGACAGTGGAACTTATCAGCTAGACAGATTGTATATCATAAATATCTCGTATTTGTTAATTTTGCTAAATAAAGGATTATATACTAGAGCTAGAACTACATTTCATTGTATTTGTATTTTTTAACCGTGTTTTTTAAGCTTGATAATTTTTCTCGGCGCTTAATTAGAACTTTGTAAATATTTTGTTTAGGGGTATCGCAAGAGATTCGCAAATTCGTTAAACAGTTTTTAATTTTTAGTTGTAGTCCCGTGTGTCGCAATTATTATTATTATTCATTTACAACTAATATATATTTCAGTTTTTTTGTTGTTTACAATTCTTATAAATAGTTTAGATTTGATTTTGAATGCTTTGTTTTTCGAGTATAGGTTTCTTTTTTAGGGCGAGGGGGGTGAGGGAAGTAGAGAAAGGCATGTTAGAAATTTCCATGAAACTTTTAACCAACAATATTACGTTTGCTTTTTAGTATTTTTGTTAGCTGCTTACGACATATTACAGTACATTGTTATAGCATATGCATAATTGTTTAAATATATTCATATATTTTAAAGTGTGTGTGTATTTGTGTGCCTGTATGTGTGTGTGGGTGTATAAACTAACGCTATGCATATTTTTGTTAAAAACACTTTCTTTAACGCGCTACGCAAGTGAGAAACAATTAACAATTAATTAATTAATAATTATACAATTAGGTTTCTAATGCTTAATCAACTCTTTAAACCAGATGGAGAATTAATTTGGCTTTGATTTATCTATTTTGCTGTTGTTGTTATTTTGTTTTTGTTGCTTTTTGTTTAGTAGAAATGCGGCGGCGGCAACGTTTGCGATGGCAGCGCTGACGACGTCGGCTTCGGCTCCCATCAGACGACAGAATCCTTACGTATCCTGCGTGTGCGTGTGTTGGTATGTTTGTGTGTGTTAGCATAGCATATGTATTAGTGTGTGTATGTGTGTTTGTGATGAATACAAATAGATGAATTATAGTTAGTTGAGTTAGGAATTCAGTTTACTATATGCTGTCTAAAACTGTTATCGCACCACATGTAATTCTCAGTCTGTGGAGCACGCATGACGCCAACGCCGCCGCCGAGACGGCGATAATTCATGCAACCGCAAAGGCGCCATTGATTTGTCTCCGGATCATAAACCTCAATGGTCTTCAAATAGGCAGAGCCATCAAATCCGCCCACAGCATACAGCTGTCCATTAACCACAGCCAAGCCGACCTAAGCAGCGAGAGAGAGAGAGAAAGTAGAGATTAACAAGGTTCTGAGTAAAGTTCAGACGTTCCACTTACGCCACTGCGTCGCGAGGTCATGGCCACAATGGGACTCCAGGTGTTGGTGATGGGATTATAGCGTTCGGCCGAGGACAGCTCCATGCAATCATCACGGCCGCCCACGGCATAAATATAGTTGTTAAAGACGGCGCAGCCGAGATGCTTGCGACGCGTGGACATGGGATTGACGGCAACCCATTTGTTTTG
Source organism: Zaprionus vittiger (assembly GCA_018904025.1). Taxonomy (NCBI): domain Eukaryota; kingdom Metazoa; phylum Arthropoda; class Insecta; order Diptera; family Drosophilidae; genus Zaprionus; species Zaprionus vittiger. The sequence goes on along the minus strand of JAEIFQ010001142.1, from coordinate 19,603,880 downwards.
CCTGCAAAGGAAGCACATATAGAAGGGAGACTAAGCAATCTAAACAACTCCAAACTCACCTGGGATCATAGCGCTCCACTGTATTAAGCGGGCATTGACCATCGGAACCGCCTATGGCATAGAGATGTCCGCTGAGCACTGCTACAGCCACGCCTAGACGGCGTGTAGTCATTGGCGCCACCTTTGACCATTTGTTCTCCTTGGGATCATAACGTTCCACATGATTCAGACACTGTACACCGTCTTGACCGCCAACGGCATAAAGAAAACCATCCAGGACAGCTACACCGACACTTGTGCGGCACGAGGTGGTGGGTGCCACATCGCAGGACCATTGATTAGTCTGAGGATCATAGCGTTCAATGCTATTCAAATAGCTCTGGCCATCATGACCGCCCACGGCATAGAGCAGGTCATTGAGCACAGCAACGCCAACGCCACAACGGCGCTTGGACATGGGCGCAACCATTTTCCAGTCATTGGTCTGAGGATCAAAACGTTCCACGGATGCGATGGCATCACCAGAACACCAGCCACCCACGGCGAAGAGCACCTCACCGCGACGCGTTGGCTTACGTGGACGGGTGCGTGGACCTTGCATCAATGGACGTTCCTGTGGCAGCAGAAGGTAATTCTTGGCCTCGTCGACGAGATCGCGGCAGGCTTCATCCGAGCGCACCAGGAGATCAGAGCCCACAGTGCCGACGAGGAACTTGGGCGAGAGTAGAGGCAAACGAACGTGCTGAAGAACCTGTAGAGGAATGGAAAACGCATTAGTAAGAAATAGGAGGGGAGAACGGAAGTGTACAAAACTCACCTGTGCCAAATGCTGTCGTCTCTCAGCGACATTGTATTTCAGCCAGGACATGACGGCATTGAAGACCTGCTCCTCACTGCGCACATTGAGCTCGTCACTGCAAATGATGTCGACGAGCTGACCAACTGGAAGCAGGAGGAACTCCTCGCTCTCCATGACCTCCTGGAAGTTGTGCTGCGTGAACTTATCAGCAATGCGCAAGAGTTCGCGGCATGAGTGTGTGTCGGCAAAGGCGCGTATGCCCAGGCAATTGGTCGGATCGAGTTGGCGCTTGAGGAACTCACAGCAAATGTCTTGAATCTCCACCAGTTGCAGTAGACAAGCAGCCGGCAGAAGTGTCTGTACGTTGGACTCCTCCACAATGATGTGGGCGGTATAGCAAAAGTCAATCAATAGTTCCATAGCATTCTCATCAATGTCCCTTATGGTGACCTCTGTTTGACGTGACTCCTCGAGCTCCCCCGTGAACATGGCACAAAAATAGGAGCTACATGCGCTCAGTATGACGCGATGGGCAAAGATCTTGCGTCCACCAACATTGAGTACAACGTCGCAGAGCTCTCGATGACGTCGCAACATATTTAGCTCGGTTAGCGTGACCTTTGGATGCTTCTCCGATGTGTGGGTGAGACGCGCCGGTGACGGTGGACGTTCGCTACCACCAGTGCCACCACTACCACCCAGGCCACTTCCAGTTGTGCCCGAGCCAGCGGTGGCTGTGGCGGTAGCTCCACTGGCAAGGCCGGTGGAGCCCGGCAGTAAAGGATCGCCCATTCTGTTCGCCGCTAAGCGCAGCGGGGCGGAAGCCCAACCCCACACGGCGTCTATCTAAAATGATGAAGAAAAACGAGAATATACAGTATTAGGAGAGATTTGAGTAATATAACAAATCGTTGCCTGTGACTTTGCTTGTCGCCTACACACACACACAAAATACATAGAGGTTAAAGTTTTGGATGTGTCCGTGTGTCTTATTCCACTTTCAATCGCAAAACAGTGAAATAATTATAATATATATTAGTGTGTTTGTTATTCTCAATATTTGAATTGAATTTTCATTTAGATTTCTTTGTCGTGAGTCGTAGAGAAACACGCACACGCGCTCATCCCTAGCTGTAATCGTTGGAGTTTCCCAATCCCAATATACCTTTGCGTCTCTGTTATCCACGGATCCAAAGCACGTCCACGGAAACCAGGTGCAGGCGGAAATGTTCGAAAATGCAATTTTGCTGGTTGCTTAAAGCGACATTTGTGCTAGATATTTCTATTTCGTGTTTTTAACTTGCATTTGCTTGCGCAAATAACCAGATTTTCACACTTGCACTGATTTTTGTGTCTTGGGGGAAAAATCGAATTATTTAAAGAACTTTTTTCTGCGTTTCCCACAGTTTAAACGAATGTTTATAACGCGCCTGCAATGCTAAGTAGTGCATTAACACTTTTTTCATTATTTAAAAATCCATTATACATTATTTTTCACATTAAAAACAAATTTTCACAATATTTTCATCAAAGAGCTTCTCGTTGGGATAGATAGAGGCAGGCCTTTCTGGAGCTGAAAACTATCGCCCTGGCTATCGAATCTTTTAGTAATCGATAATGGATAATTAATGCGATATATCGTGAGCATATGCCTATTATCACTAAGTGCTATTATTTACTTGCAAGTAATAAAACCTGTTTTTATAATATGTACCAAATAAATCAATGTAATTTTTTGTACAAAGTCATCATTATTATTTGTTTCAATGATTTTCACTTATCTACATATTTTCTAATAGTGTGACCATACTACTTGATTTTGGACACAAATTTGTATTTGTTTTTGGTATTTTGAGAAAGCCAAGAGGTGGTCTTATATCTGCGACTTTCATATGTATATGTGCGACGAGGAAGCATTTTCCAAAAATTTAAAAAGCTATTAAATAGTGCAAAATAATTCATAAATTTAAGTGCAACGTATAATTAAATTAATATTAATTACGCATGCATGAAACTATTGGCAAATAAGTCAAATTCAAGCAGTAGATACGAGTGACGCAAAAATCACATACACATACACGGGCAGCCTCATTTTTTAGAAAGTACGTGAGAAAAAACAAGTTTGATTGTGTGCGTACGTATGTCGAGTGGAGAGTAGCGGAGACTTTATGTTTCTGTTTAGCGACACAATTATTTGTGGATGGCTTACAACACAAACAACAACACAAAAACAAAAGCAGATAATGTTGATTGCAACACAACAAGAACAAGAACAAGAAAAACAAAAGCAAGAAATGCATGTACAAACAACATCAACAGAAACCATCAAGTACAAAAATTGCATTGGAAATTGAAATTTGTGCGACAAAAGCAGCAGCAGCAAACAACAACAAAAACCATTTTTGACGATTGGCAGCCATATTTACAACAAAAACGACTACAACAACAGAAACGCGATCCACGGTATTGTGAAGATACGTGACAAAAATTAAGAAGAGGTGGAGGTCGACGTAGACGAAGACTGAGTATGAAATTAGCGTGAAAGGAAAACAACAAATAATATAAAACTACTGTTAAGTAAAAAGATATAAAGTGTATTACATAAAAGCAAGCAACAATAACACATCAAGAAAACATTAGTAATATTATGGAAATTGCTCCAATATTTAATACTGCCGTCGTCGCAACAGCCGCCGCTGCCACAGCATCTACGACGTCGACGTCACAGCACAAGCAGCGACAGAGACGATCCACTGCAGCAGCAGTTTTGGCAACTGCAACAACAACAACATCAGCAGCAAGTAGCACATTTATCAACGACCCTACACTTGCTGCTCAACAAAATGATAACGGTAAATTATTGTCAATAGAACGCGTGCAATAAAAATAATTATTGCATAAACAAAGACAAAACAATTTTGCAATAAATGCTGCACACAATTTGCACTAAGTGATTGCGAGAATATGGTGAGGGGGGAGCAGAGCGCAGGAGGTGGGTGGGAGGCGGTTAGGCAGGCAGAACTCTGTCGGTCTCTCTCCAACCCACACTCCTTCAATGCCTAGTATTATTAGTATTTTTATCTCTCCCCAGTAGTTTTCCACGCGCGCAGTTGCAGCGCAGTCGCTTGCAACACTCGCTAGGCAGGCAGGTCGGTGAACTCAGAGGCCCCCAGGCCCGACTAGTTTTCTTTTGGAGGCCAAAATACGAGTAGTAGTAGTCGTATAGTTTTTGTAATTGTGATACTTTTTGTTGTTGCGCAATTAGCAGATCATTGGCCCAGCTCTAGCGGTCGTTTATATGTATGTATGTATGTATATGCGCGCATACATATTATCAGTGATTAATCAGCACATTTTCAAGGTGCTCTCTGAGTATTTGAAATTGAAACTGCAGACAAGTCGGCGCGGCAAGGTCAACTTTCGGTTTTTTGATTGTTTTTATAAACCTGCGCAAGTGTTTTATTATTTATATATATGAAGTAGTTTAAATACCGCTGAAGTAGTCTTATCATCGATCAAAGTCTTATCGATAACAAATATTAATATACAAGCAGCCAACTAGCATAAACATGTTAGATATTATGCGTTATCGATAACTTTTGGGGACATTTTTAGCCAATCGAAATATGTGACTGGTATCCGAATTAGGATTTTAATGTCGAAAGAAAACTTATTGAGCACCAAGAGAATTTCTTTAATATTTAAAATGGTTTTCTTTTATATAAAGTTTAAAACGGTTTCTTTTTGTTTATTATTTAAAGTCAACCACTTGGCGTTGCTAGCATCAGTGGCGCTGCAAAGGGTGCTAAACATCAACAATATAAACAACAATAAAAGCAACAACAATAGCACGAGCTCAAGCAAAGATAGTGGGTCGTCTTATCAAGCAACAATTACAAATAAACAACAACGACACTCTGATAACGAAACTGAAAATGATGTATTAAATCAATTGCTAAAAACGGGTGCGGTTTTCACAACAACAACATCAGCAGCAGTAGCAGCGACTGTTGCTGGCATCAGTGCGCCCATTGCCATTGAGAAGAAAAAGCAACAACTACTAAAACAACAACAACAACAGCAGCAGCAACAAAATGGGAATATCGCACAACATAAGCAACGCCTTACTTCATCCATATCATCGACAATTTCGAGCACATCCTCAAATTCTCTTACGGCCAATAGCTATGGCAGCTCCTATTCCTCCACTGAGGATACAACAACAACAGCAGCAACAACGGGCAGAACTGCAGCAGCAACAACAGCAGCTACAACAACAGCAACAACTATTAAGTCGTCCAGCATTAAATTGCCAGAGAAATCGAAAATTCCGTCCGATATACTCGACGATCTGGCCAGTCGATTCATCATAAATGTGCCCGACATGGAATTAAATAATTTAATACGCATTTGTTTTCAAATTGAGTTGGCCCATTGGTTCTATCTGGACTTCTTCTGTGCACCGGAAGATGCCGATCAGAAACAGCATCAACAACAGCAGCAGCAGCAAAGGAAGTTGCCCATTGTGGGCATTAAACAGTTTGCCATGCAGGTCTTTCAGGTAAAAATCAAGATATAGATAGATATACATATATCTTTTATTAATGGTGTTCATTACTTTGCACAGCACATTCCCTTTTTGAACAAGCATTTCGGCACTGTCGAACAGATATTGGAGGAATGGAAGCACTATAAGCTGTCAGTGCCCACATATGGCGCCATACTTGTTTCGGAGGATCTCAATCATTGTCTGCTAGTGCAATCGTATTTTGCTCGCAACTCTTGGGGGTTTCCCAAGGGTAAAATCAACGAGAACGAGGATCCAGCACATTGTGCCACCCGAGAGGTAAATGATCTATGGAAAAATGCTTATTCAAGTGACAATCTCATATCATATCTTCTTATATTCAGGTCTATGAGGAGACTGGCTTTGACATAACCGACATCATTGATCCGGATGATTACATCGAGGCTTTTATCAACTATCAATTCACCCGATTGTATATAGTGCGCAATATACCATTGGGCACACAGTTTGCACCGCGCACTCGCAATGAGATTAAATGCTGCGATTGGTTTCGCATTGATGCGCTGCCGGTTAATAAGAACGATGCCATATCAAAGGCCAAATTGGGAAAGAATTCCAATTCCTTCTTTATGATAATACCGTTTGTGAAGCGATTGAAGAAGTGGGTAAACGATCGACGATCGGGACTTGAATCGACATCGCGTCGTCGTAAATGTTCGGGCCAGCAGAGTCCTAAGGGCATACTAAATGGGGCACCAACATCGCCCACAATGCAAATGAACAACAGTTGCAAGAAGGAGCAACAACGTGTCGCATCGCGACGACAGAGACACAAGTCGATGGGAGATTTGGATGGTGTCAAGTTAAATAATCTCAATGGAAAGGCAGGAGCAGGTGCGGGTGCTGGGGGAGCTGGGTGTGGCAATCTTGTTGCCAGCAACATATGCAATAACAACAACAACAACAATGCTAAGCGTACTGGCAACATTAACAACAGCAACAACAAACAACTCAATGTGGCTGCAGGCAGCAATACAACAGCAACAATATCAGCAGCAACTGCAGCCGCAGCAGCTGCAGCAGCAGAATTGGCAACACCAACAACAACAGCTGCTACAAATGGAATTGCAGTTGCAGCAAGCAAGCGACAACTGTTCCACAGCCAAAGCCAAAACGATGCCCAACAACAGCAGGCAAGCAATGAGAAGGTAAGCAAAGGTGACAAACAGAAAGACAATAAGAAAGCTAATTCGAAGCAACAATTGCAGAATGTCAGCTCCTTTGATTTGATACGCAAGGAGAAGCAACAGCAACTGAAGGCGGCCAAGGCACAAAAGCAGCAGCAACAACAGCAGCAGCAGCAGCAACGTTCGCGCACCAAATCGCAAAGTGATAAGCAAAGCAATCAGCAGCAATTGGTTGTCAAAAGCATTTTAAGCAAAACTAATCCACTACAACAACAGCAGCAGCCACAGCAACAACAACAGCAGCAGCTTAAACTACAACTACAGTTGCAGCAGCAGCAACAGCAGACACAACAACAGCAGCAATTGCTGCAGGCATTGCAACAGCCACAACAGCAACAGCAATTGCTGCAGGCATTGCAACAACAGACACAGCAGCAGCAGCAGACCACGCCCACAACCGGCATGAATTTAATTGCCATGCTTACTGCAGCTGCCGCAGCACAAAAGACCCCACAGCCGGAGCAGCAACAATTGCGTCCACGACCTGCTTCGGTTGTGCTACAGACAACTGCTGCAGTCAGCAACAACAACAGCAGCAGCATCACAACACCAGATACGGATTCCATGCGCACGCTGCAGCGCATTGGATCTGGCACTAATTTGCGCATCTTGAGGAGTCAATCCCAACAGCAGCTTACTGCACAACAACAACAGCAGCAGCAGCAGCAGCAACAACAACAGCTGCAGCAGTCTCAGCAGCTGCAACAACAACAACAACAGCTACCGCTGCAGCGACAACAACAAGGGCCCCCAATGTTTACGCCCAGTTTTAATTCGTGGACAAATTTCTCATTCACCAAAAATTTCATAGCAAATGTTTTTTGCTAAGAAACTTTTGGACTTTCTTATCTTGCAACTTTTCAACTTTCCCTTTTCCCTTTCTTCTATTCAAATTTCAAAGACCCGTTTTAAGGCAGCATGTAGTACAGTATGAACATTATTAGTTGAGTCTTTAGTTTTAGGTGTTTTCAGGGATCTCTCGAAATACTCGTCGTTTTGGAGATGCATTTTTTTCAACAAAATTTCGACATTTACTTTTTGTATATAGCATTTTTGTAAATTATCATACGTATACATTTTCATACCAAAAAAGAAAAACAACAACAACAACAGCAAGCAAGGCACATTTAAAATACGCTAGGTCTTCCGCGCTCCAGAAGCACAAGTTGAAATCGAAACTAAAGAGAAGAGAAAGAAGCAAAAAGCAAAGCGAAGTTGTGCAATTCGATAGAGGAGGAAAACACTTTTTACGATAAGATACGATACAATTAACGAATGATACGCTAAGATTTCTATATAATATATTAACTATGTTAGATTGTTTTTATTTCGTGTAAGCGAAACAGTTTCAAAAATTCAAAGAGAAGTGATGCTAATGTAGTAATTGATGATAATGTTAAAGGACGAAGTGAAGTAAAAGCGTAGCTTTAAATGCGGGATAAGGTACTGCTTTAGGTTTTGTTCTATATCTCTATATCTTAATACATAGAGAGACAGAGAGAGAGAGAGAGAGAGGCGCATATCAATATGCAATCTCAGTTGCATGACTTTTTCTGGGTCCCCCCTAGGAACCCCGAACCACCACCTAAGAGCGTAAAATACAAATACAAATTATAACACGAGTGTAAATATTTAATTGTGATATAGTATTTTATAGCACAATTGTGATCTTAACAAAACGGCTCGCTACTACGACTAAAAAAACAACAACAACTACTATTACAACATGAAAACCTTTCATAACGAACAGAACATGTGTTTTATAAGAAGTTTTAATACGAACTCAAAATGCCAATTGCCTTCTTCTCAATCCTCGTGGGGAGCTCTATCCCAAATAAACGGGCAAACGGGCTTAATAAAATCAATATATAACTAAGCTTTGATAAAATACTATAACTACTTCAAAAAGTTTCATTCAAACTTTAAAATCTTTTAAACTTTGAAAAATGTTCAACTATCAAATGCTGCCAGTAGACGGGTCTTTTAATCTTTCATTTTCACTTTTACTATTGACTTTTGAAGCTTTTTGAAAAGCCATATTAATTTTTTAATTTCGTCCAACTAAACATTTCTATCTTTGAAGTTTTCTTTTCCCCATTGTCTTTATCATTTTTATTTTTATTTTGAAAACAAAAGCGTCAGAGAAATGTGCATTGAAATTTGAAATTCTAACTTTTATTTCTTTCTTTATTTTGAATTTATGTTTCTTTTAACGTCTTTTTAAAATTTCATTGTGCATTTCTTTGCTCAAAACCAAACAGTAAAACAACAAAAATGTGAAACAATTTCAAATGAATATCATATTACAAAAAACAATAGCAACAATTGAAACATAATTTCCTTTAAAAATCAATGAAGAACAATAGAAACAGAATAATATAATAAGTTTATTGTGAAACCAGAAGCCAAGGCTTTAATTTAACTAAATTAATACACATAAATGTTTAGTTTATGCTCTACAAAAACAATAGTCATAGCAGTCACCCTAAAAATACTTAATGGGTTTTTTAATAATCCCATGAATCGATTACCGATAGTCCGAAAAATCTAAGTTAATTATTTAAGCGCGAGAGAACGACAACAATCAAATAGTACTTGGGCGCAAAACCTTATCGAAAGATCAACTGAAGTGAACTAAAGTCTACAAAGAAATATATGTTATGTATAGTTTAGCCATTCTACAAAAGAACTCTACACTTGCCGTAGACTAAGAATCCCCCCAGCGCCCAAGTACGCAAACCTTTTGCTATGCATTTCATCAGTTTTCAACTGTAAAACGTCCAAAATTATATCATATATGGCAATTTGTAGACTTCAGATCTGATGAGTATATCAAAACCGAATGGCCTAATTCATTTGTGAAACGAAAACAAGAACAACGCAATGTAACCTTTAAAATTACTCGTATAATAATTATACATTTTATCTAAACTCCCCATTCCCCCTTCCCCCATTTTTTGTGCAACCCAACAATGGCAATATTTTTCTAAATTCAGGCAATAAAAACTGTAATCAATTATTATTTTGTACTCCCGAGAACCGCAAAAACAACTGTTTTATTTTGGGAATTGGGGAATCTTTTGTTTATTTCGTAATAACTCGTCATTGAGTTTAAGCTCATTTTTTATTTATTATAATAGATCCGAGGTAAGTTTAAATTTCTAAAAGCTAAGCTTGAATGAAGTTTATCTAATTTTTAATAAGTATTTTTCTATTTTAAAGGTACTTTAACATTCTGTGAACATCTGTATCATTGTGGAGCAATTATGTTATTGTTCTGTAAAGTTGTGGAGTAGTTCTTTTACGATTGAATAGTCTGGCAGCACCAAAATAAAAATCGATTATACAATCGGTTATCGGTGTTAATCTGTAATTCTACCTGTTCTGAGTTTTTTCGTCAGTGTTAAAAAGTGCATTAAATTGTTAAATTTGTGTTTTCTTAATATAGGCTTAGTGTAAATAAGTGCTTAACAAAATGGTACGTAATTGTGCAACGGTTGAATATTCGAATATTGTCACTATAAAGAACTTTAGATAATTTTGATTGCACGCGGCAGCCGTTTTTTGCTGACGTGAATTACGTTTGTGTATTGCAATGTATTTGTGTGTGCGTGCGTGTGTAGTTTTTGGAAGCGGCCGCGTCACAAATTGCAGTTTTTTGGATACGTTTACAACAGATTGAATAATAATTATAATGTTTTCATTATGTGCAGTCGTTTGTGGAAAAGTTAACGGGAATGCTGGCGCGTCCAAATCAACAAGAAGCAGTTGACGGTCCACAGGCGCCTTGGTATCTCAAATATGGCAGTCGTTTGCTGGGCATAGTTGCAGCATTTTGTAAGTAACAGTAACAGTGCAACAACAACAACATAACGTCAATAAGAATGCCATAAGAACAACAACAACAATAACACATTTACTGTAACTGTTAGCATCGATTTTTTATTATTCTACGCTATTGCCTCTTATCTATTCATTTGCGTATGCATGTATGTGTGAGTGAGTGTGTGTGTTCATATTTGTGCCACCCACAACACGCACACTCACTCACTCTTTCGCTCTCCGACCTGACATTGATAAAGACAAAAAGGAAACGATACAAAGGATACAGAAATGTTTGTCTGTATCTGTGACTTCTGTGCGTGTGTGTGCGTGCGTAGTAGGCGTGTTACTACGTCGTTTATGTGTCAAATTTTATCATGTTTTCTTCTTTAATCACTAAAATGCGCCAACAATTTTGCATGCTATTTTATGAGTTTCATTTCATTTTATAAATTACATTTTTCCGCTCCCTTTGTGTGAGGCTCTCTCTCTCTCTTTCTTTCTCTCAGGCTTCTCTCTGCTTTGTGTTGCATACATACACACAATATATATTTATTGTTCTTTAACTTTCTCACAGTTGTCATAGCAATACCCCCTGTTTATTCAGATTTGTATATTATTCTTAGCGAAATTTCAGAAGTATTTTATATGCAGTTCAAAGGTCAATGACACTAACAGCTGACACAATTGTTCAACCTTTCGTAATCAGCAAATCCATAAACTAGCAAGCCATAAAAAGTCAGGAGTGAGAAAACTAGTTACTGCTCATGCAATCGATGCTGTATGAATGAATCAAGAGAGAAAAAACAAAGAAAAATGTCAACCACAAAGAGAACCCAACCCTACCGACTTAGATCTTATGATATTGTAAACTTTGCTCGCCCTCCTTCAGTTCTTTGTGGTTTTATGAACGAATTTCTTAAGTGGTTTTCTTATTGCAAAGTTAATTTTCTTATGGTATCATAGGGGTATACCAATGGTCAATGAATATAGTGCCAACCTTGTCGTTAACAATTCAATTAGAGTAATTTTAAAGCTGTTTATAGAAATATATGTAGATCTATATATGTTACATATGGGTTTTTCCCTGTGCAAAACATAAAGATTATAAATATTAAGTCATATTGTGGATTGCTCTGTTATGATCATTATTTTAGATTTCCTTTGAGTACTTTGCTTGAATTCTCTCTGGGGAAATTCCACAATAACCTCAGAGAGCTGAGATCAGTTTACAGTTTATAGCAAAACAAAGTACATTTTTAATTTGATGAAAGACCAGTTACCCAGTTACCCTAACTAGACTGTTATTTATGTATACTCTCTATTTAGTTTCTATACACCTGAGTTCTGGAATAATCTAACGAATCCACTGTACAATTACTGTACTTGCTGCATGTTAACTAGCCCAATTAGCATAGCATGTTATGCATTTATTTACCGGCTCTCTTAACTGTTATCAATTTTGTTTTGGCTAAGTAAACAAAGCGAAGCAGCTGATAAAATATATACTTTTATAATAATTCTGTTCTGTTTCGGAATTTTATAGTTTCTTATGCAAGTTTTCACCGTGTTATCTTTAAAATGATTAAACTAAAATAGTTACCTTCCATTTGTCAAGTTAACATTATGTTATCTTGATCAAACATATTATAATGATTCAATTTATGTAGTTACCTACCATTTACTTTCGCAGACATGGTCTCAACTATTCCAGCCACGTATAATTACAATCTTTTTCTCCATTCTATTAGCATTCCCTTCTCTGTCTATCCATCTATGTGTATTATCTGTTTATTTGTGTGTTAGATAGCACCGAGGCTGTCTACAGAGATGAATTCTCAATTCTCCATTCATTTGCTCCAGTTTGAACAAGTGTTCGCGCTTGTTTTTTTGTCACGCTTCTCTGGTCGGTGTGGCGTATCTTTTGTCCGTGTTTTATTATATATTCTCTTTGTGTTTGTTTTATAACAAATAAAAGAACGAAACCTTGCTGCAAATTTAGCACTTGGATGACTCAGTTTTTTGTCGATTAGATTACGCTGTGAAATGTGTAATAGACTAGATAAAGAGAGAGTGCCGAAGAGGAACAGAGAGAGAGATAGCGAGCATGATAATGTGGTCATTTATAATAGGCGTTTTTTTGGGATAGTCCAAGAGTGGGTAAAGTGGGATGTAAACAACATAAGTTGGGTGTATATTGTAGCATAGTCACTATGGTTACGTCAGGCAACGCCCCCCTTTTAAACATACATATAAAGGCAAACGATGTTAAACAAGTTCCCCGACATGTACCATAACTTAAGAGTTGTTTAATATCTCTCTTTAACACCCTTCTCTCTTGCTCTTTTCCCACTTGCAGTTGCCATACTCTTCGGCCTATGGAACGTACTATCGCTAATTACACTAAACGTGGTGTGCCTTGTCGCTGGCATCATACAAATGGTAGCAGGATTTGTGGTGATGGCACTGGAGGCACCTTGTTGCTTTCCCTGCATCGAGCAGGTGAATACGATGGCTGATAAGGTGGATTCCAAGCCCATGTTCTTCCGAGCGGGCCTGTACTGCGCGTGAGTAGCACCTTGAGATATACCAGTTATATATATTCTATGTATCCAAATGCTAATTATATTACTCCTCTATATATAGCATGGCCATTCCGCCCATCTTTATGTGCTTCTCTCTGGCGAGTTTGTTTGGCAGCGGACTGATCTTTGCCACTGGAGCCGTCTATGGCATGATGGCGTTAGGCAAGAAGTAAGTTTCGGGTCTTAAGATTCGGATACATGACCTGTTTATAGCCTAGGCTAGATATTATGTTAATCAGTTAGTTGGAATTTTGGACATATGAGAAAGCCACAAACGCTAATAAAAACAATGTTCTCTCTATTTCCTTCACGTGCTTTCGTGTGAATACGCTTACAAATCTAACAATCGATAACTAACAATCGAAATTTGATATCGATAATTAACATAATAGAGCTTCGCGCGAGGACATGGCCGCTGCGGCTACATCGCCCACTCAAATGGCAGGCGGTCAGCCTGGTGGCCAAATGCAGATGGGCGGCGATCAACATATCACACTCATGGAAGATCCCGATGTTTGGCGTCCAACATAAATGCGCTAAGCCTACGCAAAAGCTGCCAAAGCACCACACTGACAAAACACACACACACACACGCAACACACCTACACACACACACGCAACACCCCTACACACACACACACACACACACACCAACAACACATGTCAAATTGAACTAGGAAATATCATGAGAAACAAATCTTTTACGGCGCATAGTTATTAGAGTTTGTTCCAATTTAAAATTACAGTAAATTACAACGGATGGGATAAATCAATTGTAGAGAAATTCAAATAAAACAGAACACAGTATATACAGATATATACTCAAATACAGCTACATAGCGAATTACAGAACACACCCCACCAATCGAAAGCGAAACTATTCATAGTTGTTACTAAAAAACAAAAACGTATAGAACGTGTTGGTTCATTTATCGTCCTTTTGCATGCAGTTGCATTTTCTCCATTTTAAAATGTCCTTTGTCGATGCGATGCGACGCGGTGTTGTTAAGTACAGTTAAAAGTACAGTTAAATATATACAATATATATATATATATATATATATAATGAATAATAGAAATGCATGTAAGATTTATTTTTAATGAGAAATTGGAATACACAAGCCTAGAGTCAACAGCTTCCACGCAGCAAGGTATACAGATTACTTCTATATAGAGTAGAGAACAGAAATAACAGGAAGAAGAAGAATCGTTGAGCGTTGATATAGAACATGGACAACAACAAGAAGAAGAACATACACTGAGAAATGCTTTGCTTTTAAAAATGTTAAATGTTACTTGAGCAGTTGAAGAAACGCGTTTGTTTTTTGGCTCTCGACAAACACAAATTGAAGATACAAATACAAAACAATATATATATAGTTATATATTTCTATATACATATACCAGAAATGTTCATATAAATTAACATATTGCAAATACTTAATTAGGCGTGCGCTATTTTGTTGTTAATTAATTAACAGAGTTAAGCCGTAACATACTCAACACATTCTCCAGTTATATAATTTACTCATTTTACTGTACTATTTATTATTAATAATACTCGCAACTTAAAGACATCCTAGTGGATCCATATTGGAATCCAATTGTTAAACAGGCAGCGGGATCTGAAATTCCTTGAATCGAAAGAATTGAATAAAGAAATCATTCATGTTCTGTTAACACAACAACAATTATCAACAAATATGCTTATATACATACATATATATATACTATATCTGTAAACTATATGCTATGAATGAAATGCAAATGCCAAAACTGCCCCCGAACAGTCCAGTTCAAGCCAATTGCAACCAATCCAGCTAATAACCGAACTACAACAACAACAGCAACAACAATGATAACAACAACAACTGCAAGAAGTACGCTTTTAAAAATACCTAACTTAGTTGAAATGCCTTGCTATTTCTGTAGTGCTTAGCTAGATTCAATGATTATAGAATCTACTGTATATTCTATTCTTAAAGAGTATAGAATCTAATGTACATTCTATTCTATAATTTTTGCTAGAACTTTAGTTACCCTTTCGTTTGATTCGTACACGTTTAATGCTTTATTTCTCCCCGATTGAAAGCCTTGCATTAGGCCTGTATTTTCATTTGATTATCTCTACACCTCTCCCTCGAATTTGCCCCTGAGTTTGGACCAAGCACGCTTCCTTAGTTCTCACACAACTGCTCTTAAGTTTATTCTTATTTCTAGTACCATCTCTATTATTTATATATAGTCTGCTTGTTATACGTTACTAATTTGAGTTGTACTTTTTCTAGAGCCTCTGCGGATGATATGCGTGCTGCGGCGCAACAAGGCGGATACGGTGGCAATGCGACGACGACGGCCGCAACGACAAACGATCGGGCGGGCATCGTAAAAAATGCGCAGCCTTTCTCCTTCACTGGCGCCGTGGGCACGGACAGTAATGTGTGATGATGATGCAACATGGATTTAGAGTGGACCGCAATAGACTGGGGTGGGGTGTGCGGTGAGAAAAGAAGACTCAAAACGCAACGCAACGCATAAAAAAAAGGCAAACTTCAATTAAATTAAAACTACAACAGCAGAATCGATAGGAATAGCAGAGGCAGTAGGCACATTACCAATGTCTGATTGATTAGATGAACATGTGCAATTTATTGTTGGCGACCAAAATTTCCAACCAATAAAGGATCTCTCCTGACAATGTTTGTGAAAATGAGCAGCTGAAAATAATGGAAAAAAAAGAAAAAAACCCTCTTTGGATAAACCGTCTACAAATAAGTTATTGTGTTTAAATGTTTATTGGCGTTAACGAATTCGATTTCTATTTTAAATCCGAGTACATAAATACATATTCAGTTGCCTGTGTATCATTCCAATTATTGTTTCAAAACTAAAACACAATAAACTTGTTTACATAAAAACTATGATGTGAATGAAGATGAAGGAGAAACCAATGTCTAATTGATCATATTTAAATAAAATTATTGTGAAATTTATGTTTAGTCATAGTTTAAATATACCTAAAATATATTTAAATGCATAATACAAGTAATTATTAAAATATAAATAAATAAATGTATGTACACCATATTAAAATTGAATTATACATACTTTAAATTATGTTAAATAAAACTAATTATACAAAACATGCGAATTGTAATTTATGTATAAATGCATTTATTTACGTAGCAACAAATTAGATTTAGAACAACATTATAAAATAAGGCAAACAATTTAACAGCAGATTGATTAAGAATGTCTTGAACTAATGACTTATTCCTGCTTCTCCTCGGTCTTATCGCTCTTGTCATTAGACTCGTCTTGCTCTTCAGCATTTGCATTTTCATCGGCATCGTCCGGCTGCGCTTGCTGTTCTTCTTGGTTAGTATCTTCACTATCTTCGGAATCATCCTTGGCAGCTTCCTGTTTGTTATCATCATCAGATTCCTCTGATTCCCAGCGGTAACGACGATCGCTGATCTGTTCTTCGCCAGTAGCGAAAACAACCACAGCCAGAAGAGCTAAGGAATGGAGTTCGGTTAATTTTACTATATCTTTTATGCATCCTTTCTTTCAACTTACCCAAACTCACAAACAGAAACTTGTTGGAAAGCATATTGTATTAAGTTTGTAGTGTTGATTCAAACGAACTTGATGCAGAATGAGGTTTTGTCTGCTGCTTTTATAGTAGATCCATTGATAGAGTCGTTGCCAAAATGTGCTTCAAATTGTGCCAAAAAAAAGTATTTTACTTTATACATCTGTGCAAATATGTGCGCCTATTTAAATGTGGGTCATATCTAGTTGATATGAGGTTAGCTGACTATAATGTTGATGTTATCGTATTGATATTGTCAGATATTGTACCTAGTTTCGCTCTATACAATAAAAAAGTATAGGATTATTTAATATTTTCAAAGTATACCCAATGTATACTTAAGTTGATTAGTTTTTATTTAAATGGCTGAACGACCTATTTTATGATTTGCTAAATTTGCTCAAATTATTAATTTTCATTTAATATGGCATGACTTTTGGTATCTAATATTCTATAAGTTATTTAAAATATACCTTAAATAGAGTTTTCCTTGCAATAGTAAGACCTTTCAAACCTTGTTTTCAATAAACTAGTTCTTGACACCTTATTCTTTGTAGACTCCTATGTCTTGAAACTAAATTTTAAAATAACTCGGACTAGATATCTAGAAAGGAATTAGCATAATAGAGTGTTAATATTTCTTACAAACTAGAAGAAATAACTTGCAAATGAATTCAAACTTAATTTTTTAATTGAATATATTATTTGTGTAACGTACATTAATGGGCAAAAAAAAGAATAGAATAACTTAGGGGGCTGGATAAATTTTTACCCAAAGTGAATTCTTGCGCACAGAAATTAAAGCATACTTTCCGGCAGCAGATAAAACAAAAAATTCACCCTGTATTTTTCAGCGCTGTATGAACTAGTGTGCTACTGTTAAATACGATCGTACAAAGTTAACGCTGATCAGCAATGATTTGTTAGTTAATTAGACCCCAAGTTGGGTATAATGGTTTTCTAAATACCAAAAACAGACGATGTTCATTTTAAATAACGTCCGAGAGCAGTAGTTAGAGTATAAATCATAAAGTAGAGATCAGTTTTTGGTTCCGACTATAGAGCTTCCTTAGCTTGAAGAGTGTATAGAGTAGTGTTCTTATATTTTATTAGTGTACTTTGTTCAGTTATTTGCTTCACACGCATCGATCCAATCGTTGAAGACGTCAATGGGATCCGATAACGATATGATTGCCGTCTGGAAGAACTCCTTACATACTCTACAGGAGATGCGGCCCAAGCTCCTTTGTTTATCCCTAAGCAGAATATGATATACTATATATATAGAACTGAATCCTAATGGGAACTTACATAACGACATCGCAGGAGAGTTCGTGATTGCAGAACGGGCAATTGAACTGTTTTTCCAGGTTCTGTATATTTCTACGTTTCGGAGGGGGCTTACGCTTTGACTTACGTCGTCCCATGATAATATATACTATATAGTATTATGGATATTATGGTTTTTCTAGGTTACGTCGACTGAACCAACTTTGGGCGTATTTTTTTATTTCTCCACACAAAAATAACAAAAATTGAGAGCAATCTTACGTTTTTGGGTAGTCTAAGCTTAAAGTTGTTGCTTGGCTCGCGCTGAGGCGTAAACTAAAGTTATTCCCAAGGTTCCACATGTTGTACGCACTGACGATAAATATTTACAATTGAAACCTCAAGGCCTGCTTAGAAGGGAGATTTTTAAAAAAGAACAGAGTTGAAATTAAAGAATTTTACTTGACATAAAACACAAAGCACTGTTTGATGAATGTTAAAAAGATTTGAATATATAGAAGGGTAGATATGCTACCTTACAGTTCAATGTAGAAAGGATTTGAATATATGTATATAGAGGCATAGATATGCAACCTCTTGTTCCACAGTTCTCTTGAGATGGGGCAACCACAGACAAAGGCAAAGATCCCTTATTTGGGGAATTGAACAGCTGACACTGATGCGATCTTAGGGCTTATGCAATTATTCAATGTAGCAGAAAATCTGTTGTATTCTGTTGTAAGGGATCCTCAATCGATACCCTGAAGGTATCGCATGGCAGGGTATTCTTCTTTGATCGCTGTTGATATCGCTGCATGTGGGTCAAGTGCCTTGAGGCATCTTCAGGATTGAGTTTCCCACAACGCGGCATTCCTTTCTGGCTGCAACGCAGTAGGAAGAGGTTTCAGAAGTTTTTCAAAATTCTTTTAAAGTAAAATGTTAAAACAGCGATGACAGCAGGATTTAGATGAGGATTGTGTCCCGCTGCTTAGCATATTACGGTGCACAGTGGGCGGTGTAGGACTAAAAGTGGACAGCTGAAAGTGTCAACGCACGGCGAAATCAAAGGCGCAAAGTGAACTCTGCACTTTTTCTGTTGTTGGACTTCTGGTCAGTCAAAGGTTGCAGTGCAGAACAGCAGGCGAGCAGGAGGGAGAACTGAAGAGTAGAAGAGCAGTACAGTGGGAGAGTAGAAGAGCAGGACAGGAGAACAGAACGTACTCCGCAGGAAACGCAGCTGTGCGGCACATTTATTGCATTTGACACGCAGAGTTGAGAGAAAATGGAAAATTATTCACTAAATGGGTTTATGATTTTCATTTCGATTCAACTAATTGATCCGAGCTGCGCCTAAGAAGCTGCTTCCGCCTGAGCTGCGAATTCGCCTTCCCTCGCATTCGCCTCCTCCCCCGCCTACTCCTTATTGATAATCTCGTACCTTGTCGAGCATCTTTGCCGGCAGCTGCCGCCGCCGCCGCCGTTTGCCTTTTGTGGTTCACTCGAGCCGAGTTGACCATTTGCTGCCTCTGCCCTTTGTTCTGCCTTACACAGTTGCAGTTCTTCTTTATTTTATTCTTCTTTCTTTTATTTTATTTCTTCTCTCTCTCTCTCTCCTTTGTTTCGTCTCGTTTTGTTCATTTGCTTAAACGCATCTTATCCTGTTAAGAGTACGCGTCCCTCTGCAGAAAATTGATCTTTTTTGCAAATTTCCGTTGGATTCTTTCGCTCCTCTCGAGCGCGCACTAATTGAGTTTTCCAACAGATTTTCCAGTAATGCGAGACGTTTGTTCCGTTTGTTCTTTGAGGGCAAACAACAGAGCCCGCTTTTTTGTGGACTTGAAAAGAGATGTATAGCAAATTTTTAAAATTCATTACAATTGTTTTGAGTCTTTTATAATATAATAGTATATAGTATATACATTCTTCTACTCAAGCAAAGGCCAATCGAACTAGCGCAGTCTATGAAACTTGGCTTTGTTATTGTTGCTAGCTTTAAATAAGTTGGAACCAGTGCCGAATCGAAGCTATTTATCGTACAACTATGAGCAAAATAATAGGAGTCATTTTCAGATTCTCATCTAATATATAATATATATCTATATATTTACTTTCTATTTTATGTTTTCTTTCAATATTTTTGTAGAGTATAAAGAAATTTAAGAATTGTATAAGTCAATATAATTTTTGATATTTCAATATAAAATATTTCAAATTTATTAGTGCTAAATAAGACACTCCTATTATTTTCCACATACTTGTATATATGCTATAGATATATTATATATAATAAAAAGTCTAATTTAATCCTGAACCTCTGTTAAATAAAGAAATCAATGGAAGTTAAATAAGCTGACCAAAAGTTCGTTTAAGGACATTGAAATTGCTTTACATCTTTTACAATAAATTCCCGTTTTTAATAATATTGTATAGTTATATCTTTTAAAAGTTTAAAACTTTTGAAAAATTATTAAATAGTATTATAATAGCATTAAGAATATATAGTTTTCATTGGTCTACTGATCAACATTAAGCTTGCCTTGCTGCAATTTTAAAGATATAAAAGCTTTCTTCCAATTACTTTAATTATTATTATTACATGACACATTTGCAGTTGTCTGGCACCTTTTCAACTATGTCTAGTTAATTACACGCTCCATCTAAGCCTCATTATCGTAGAGCCCATTAAAGCCAAATAAAATCATAGAAGCGCCACAGCTGAGTGCTTTTTCGAATCGAATAGAACGGTTTTCTTTCTGGCCAATTAGTTGTTTTAAAAGCCATAAAATTATTACTTTTTTGTATAGTTTTTGTGGCCTGACTTTGATTTCCATATTCGATGGGGCCAGACTGTGTTTTCCTGCCTCTCCCCCTGTGCCCTGTTGCTTTCTTCTCCCTCTCTCTCCTCTTTCTATCAGTCTACCCAATATTTCATCGGAATTTTTAAGACACAGGCGCCCCAAACATGATTATTAATTAAAATTTTCAAATCAAAATCAAATTACCACTAAAAAGAGAAGAAAAAAATGCATAAATTTTAGTAAAATGACAACACACACACACATACAGTGCACACACACACTGTCGCACACGCAGCCTGACGCCGGCGGCTTCCGCTGCACCTTCCAAGAATTTAAATCTTCGGGCTGGAAAATGCTATGCGGAAAATGCATATTATAATAAAATTAAATTATGCATAATTATAACTTTTGTTGCCTGCATTTAAACCAAACCAGGGAGAGAGCAGCACAGAGGGGCGGGGCAGAGCCATAAAAGTGTCATAAGGCGTGGAAAATGAGAGGAGATAGTATGGGGAATGCATTTTCAACAAGTTCTTTACATTTTCCTTTCGTTTCTTGTTATTTTTCATTGTGTTAGACACGTGTGGCTCGGAGAACAAAGCGTGCTGCTTGCATGTGTTACACTATGCTACAGGTTTTAGCTAAAAATTTAAGATAGTTTGAAAATAAATTGTTGAAACTGTGTTGACATGAAGCTAAAAGTGTAGAGGGATATTATATCTAGAAATTGCAGAGAGTTGTTCAGTTAAGTTTGTTAACATTGTTTAAAAATTATGAAATTTTGTAGAGGCACTTCGAACATAGTTCTTTAGTTGTTTAAAGTGTTTTAAAATAAATTAAGAAGTGTATAATATACATATCTGTGTGGTCTCTACAAACGGGCTTATCATTCTAGCATTCTTATTTTTATTTCGTTCAATATTTTTTAGCAAATTTTCAGCTTGAATTCTGCTACAAACTTTAGTTATTTAAAAAACCTCAACTTTGCTGGACAGTGTCGTGGCATTGCCATAAAACCGACGAGTGCGTTTGGGCCAAAAAATGTTTTTGTGCTCAATTAGCGTATAACATTGTCGCAACCTTCCGGCGGCGCCCAGGAGCCACCCTTGTCCAGGCGCCCGGCAACAATTTGCCCCCCTTCCCAGCACCTTCAACAGGTAAGCAAGCTGATTTGGTATGCGAAGAGTAGCATCGAAAGTGAGAGAGACAGACATATAGAAAGACAGTGAGAGTTAGAGAGAAAGAGAGAGAGAGAGAGGGAAAGGGAGAGTTGCCACATTGCATAATCGTTAAAACGAGTGAAAAACCTTTTTCTCTAATGCTCATTTCCATGCGTTTTCCCCGGAAAATTATGACTAGCCAGCAGGCGAGGGAGCGAAGCAGGGGGAGAAAGGAGGGGGAGCGTGCGTCCACAAAGTGCTCTCGGTTCATAGTTTTCCATATTTTAGCCTTGGCTTACGCGTGGACGCGATTTAAATTATGACAACGAGAGGAGCCTTCGCTGGAAGCGGTGCGGCGACTGCCTTCCTGGCGCCAGACCTGTTGGTTTTCATATTTTGGATAGAAATTCAAAGGGGCAAGGGGATAGAGAAGGGGCTGCTTGTGTCTGTGGAATTTGTTTGCCTGCTTAGCGATTTAAATAATGTTTTTGGGGCGCAGCCAGGATAACAAGAGAACTATAAATCCTCGGGCAGAGACTAGCTGCAGCTGCAGCTGCGACCCAGTGCCGTCGACTAATCTTATCAAATATTG
The DNA here is from genome assembly GCA_018904025.1 of Zaprionus vittiger. NCBI lineage: Eukaryota > Metazoa > Arthropoda > Insecta > Diptera > Drosophilidae > Zaprionus > Zaprionus vittiger. Next base: position 19,581,485 of record JAEIFQ010001142.1, on the reverse strand, counting down.
ACAATAAGCCAATTAGCAAGCACCTACCGCAAAGAAAGAAATAACGAAAGAGGGACGACAAGGAGGGAAATAGATTGAGAGAACATTGAGAACATTGCGCAAGAGAGACAAGGCTGCGTTCTTGGTAAATGCTACCAGGGAAGCTGGCGAGAATGAGACATTAGCAGCATCAGAAGAGACACAGCTGCCGGCAGGACAATGTGCACAGGTCGCTCTAGACAGGCAGATGAAACGCATGCCGGGAGAAAGGACACAGGACACAGAAGTCTTGTGGACCGCCCCTGGCGAGTGCCACGGGCAGCCTCTAATTTGTGAAACTTGCCTACAGTTTAGAGCTCTACCTAGGCCCGTTGCAGCTCCGGGCGACCCCCGGACGGGCCATAAAAGAGCATGATGCATCCTGATGCACCCTTATGCCTAGCATGACATCCGAGATTTTGCAGTCGATGATTGTCCTCCCGGCAATTGTATTTATGAAGACGTCAACATGAAAAGCGCAATTCTAACTGGCCACAAAGGGACCCGAAAATTTGCCATAATCATGACTTTTTGTAGGCATCTTCTTCTGTTGCTTCTTCTCGGCGTTTCTTTTCTTCTTCGTCTTGGGTCTGGCTGTTTTCTCTTGAATCCACAGAGAAAGAGATATCTTCTTTATCGCATAATCGCTGTAATGTTGCGCCTTTATGCGAGTCACTACAAACAGAAGTGCAACAATTTGAGATCAGTATCGGTAGTAGGAGGAACCCGATTGTTCTTGATAGCAATCTACAGAAACTGTTTTTATTGTTCTATTATTCTGCACTGGGATGTCTCTTTTAGTTTGAATTGCAACTGTGAGGAGGGATTAAGAAAGAAGTCAGTAAGAATGGGGAATATTCTTAAAGAACTGTAGTTAATAATATAAATGCATATATAGATGTTACAAATTTACTATATACATAAGATATATTCATAATCACAACTTGATTACAAGTTCTACAGTCTTAAAATACAATACTTATTAGTATACTTATACATTCATACAGATAGTCAAGTAACTCTATACTCAAATGGACATGTTAATGTAATGTACTCAATACTCAAATGGACATGTTAATGTAATGTACATATGTGTAAAGAGGTATATACATACATATGTATGTTATTACCTACACAAGTACATAGATAACATATCAGTATATCAGTTATAACATCAACAGCTGATCCCATAGAGAGATGCATACAAATGTTTATAACACATATGCGTAATGTGCAACTTTATTTCAATATTCGCAACGCTTTCATCAATTTTCCCATCCATTTAAGCCTCGTTAAATGCATGCAGTACCATACAAATGTGCCGACTGTTTTGGGTGTAGTCCGGAAAGCCGAAACTATAAATTATCAGGCATTCATAGGTCCGGCGAGAAACTGAACAATAAATCCCCATAGAACGTTTTTCATTTACCCGAAACGTAACTCATGAATATTTCAGGCAAAAAAAACAACAAAAAAAGAAAACAAAACAAGAAAACAGAACATAAAAATGAAATGCAAAACTGGACGACAGACGTCGAAGTAAAATCAACAAATAAACAAAAATAATGTACAGTTTTATTTAGGATCATTCGCCTGCTCTCCCTCCCTCTCTCTCTCTCTCTCTCTCTTCCTCTCTGGAAGCTGGCCAAAAGCAACAATCGCAAAAGTAACCTCAAAAATTTCAATAAAGACCACAACAAAGCAATTTATATAAAAATGCCACAGCTCACAGAAAGGTGGAAGGGGAAAGGGAAAGCAATGGCAAATAGTACGGGGAGGGGCAGCGCCTGCACGACATTTTAACAAAACAATAGAAATCAATTGATTGCGTTGTGGGAAGCTTAGCACTTGATTTCCGCTGCAAGGGAGGGGGCAGGGACCTGGCGAGGGGGCTGGTGATGGGGCTGGTGCTGGGACAGTCGTTAGATTGTGAACGTTGCGTGCGCCATCCAAAAAGCCAGAGGACTTGTCGTTATTGTTGTTGTTTCTGGCGAGCTGCGTTGCGGTGCGGCTAAAATTCTATTTTTCCAATTTTTGCGCAATTTATTGCATTGTCAAGGGATTCACAGAGCAGAAGAGGAGAGAAAAAAAAGAACAAAACACAGAAAACAACAACACAAAACGAATGAAAAGAAACGCAAAAGGCATAAGAAAAACACCAAAATACAAATACCAAACAAGTTAGCAATCGAAAGGGTAGTAAAGACGACTGGGGCATACCCTGTGAAAGGTGAGAGGGTGCCACGTTCTAGGACTACGATAACCATAATTGTTCGACAGATCAATGCTTAATTTAAATATTTCAATTGTATAAATGAATGTTGTCACTATGTACCTAAATGGTTAAGGTTGCCATATCAATTAGAATCAGCTGTTCTAATCTATGATCTAAGCAGCTGTTAAGTCTTATGCTACGCAGCTGTAAGATCTTATTCTAAGCAGTTGTTAAGCACCTGTTAATGTTTACCATGTTATCGACATACTCATAGCAGCACAATTGTATATATTTATATTGTTAATTTAAAAACCTTGCATTTGGAGTTTGATTATATTCGGAAGGAATGTAATGTATTATTGCTCAATCAATGATTATCCCTCTACTCTAAATAGAGTGTAATTCCTTTCCAGTTACACCTCCTCGCACCTATTTACAGGGTATAAACAGCAAATACAAATACCAAAACATAGTGCGGCTTGTTCGATGGTATGTGGGTCCTGTGGTTGTGGCTGGACTAGGGGTTGGGACTGGCAATGGGGCTGGCAATGGGGCTGGATGTGGAGGGTTTGCTTATGGTTCTGGGGCTTTGGGGCTTTTGTGTGGCAAGCGTAAAAGTAAACAAAGCTAAAAGCGGAAACGCAAGTGAAATAATGCCACAGAGCTGCAGGAAGAGAGCTCAGCAGCTCGACGGCAACAACATCGACGGCAACTAAACATCAATAAGCATTGACTAACTGGGGATGCCGGATCAGGGAGTGGGGAATAAAGAGGGAGTAGGGAGGGGAACCTGGCAACTGGCAACTGCTACACACAGACTGGCGACTGGGGAGTCGCAGCATTAATAGCTGAAATTAAATAATCGCTCCTTAAGCGAGAGACGACGACGACGTAGACGAAGAAGAAGGAGCTGAAGGGAGAGGAAGGGAGGTAGCACAAAAGAAATAAGTGAAGACCCAACTGGGATTTCGTTCCGATTGAATAAAATTAATTTTAATTGGTTCTGCAGAGAAGTGCAACAGACTAAGGATATGAAGGGGAGTCAGGAACAACATGAGTAAATGTAAGTACGATAGTATAACAGTTGTTCTTGTTTCTTAGAAAGGAAATAAATTTGCAGCTGAAGGAATAATATATGTATTTTTAACCATATATGGTTATTTTAACTGTTTGTATAACAGTTTATATTACAAAAGGTCTAATATAAATGATAAAAACCATCAAAACTGTTTATATAACAATCTCTATAACATACACAAGTTCTTCTGTATTATCACAACAGTTATAACAGTCAATTATAAATAATATTATTTAATTTTTATTGGACAGTTCCTGAATTAGTAATAAACAAATTTCACCCATAATATAACCTTTTGTTTAACTCAATATTATAATTAGTTTTCAACAGGAAATTGTATAAGCAATACATTGCTGTATAACAGTTAGGGGTTAAGGTCGCTAATCATAATCCATTAGGCTATTGTTTATATGTGGTATACCTACTTTATCTGCAGATCCTTCAGCTGCCACAACAGACATGTGACTCACCTGCGTTTACGAGTATTAGATGCCACAGAACCCTTCATAAACTAACAACAAATTATAGGAAAACAGATTTTTATCGCAGCATACCAGAAATCCATTAGGTTTTGACAGGCGCGCGGGTTTATTAATAAAATTTTATTGTGGAATGCCCAAAGAAAAAGGAGTAGAGAAACTATGATAAACATCAGCCCCATAAAGGGTAAAGGTAAAGTAATAACAACGGAATACAAGGAATCGGAATTTTATGTGCGTCTTGTTTGGTTTACCTGGAACGAGGAATATGGACAAAGGTTGAGATGGAATCGGAATGGGATGCTGCTACAGCTGCTCTTTGTCGGGCGGGTTCTGTGCTACACCTGTTGATAGGGCGGCTAATTTGAAGAAGAAGAGGAGGAGGAAGAGAAGGAGTGGAGAGAAACATGCTTGTGTGTTGTTCTCGCAGCCCTTTGGCAAATTAGACGATGATTTAGTTAGGCAAAAAAGGATACAGAGGTCAAAGAGCAGGAGATAAGGTAAGTGGGGAATTGGGGAACTTCCCTTGGGGCCGATGAAGTGTGAAGAGCGAACTGTGCTCAAAGCCAAAATGTAATCAAAATAAAAGTAAATAATAAAACGAAGAACGAACAACGCCGCAAGGATGCGTCGTTCAACGTCCTGTGTGCTGATTGTGTTAAACTGAAATCAATGCCACAATCAAAATCATTGCAACACACACATACACACACACACACATGACTGTTCTAAGCCTTTCTGTGTTGTGTGTGTGTGTTTTTTTGGGAACTATCCTTTTAGCTGCAGTCGGGCGTGTTGTTGTTTATTCTTATGCCGTCGGGCATTGCCGGCAAATTTTATTATCCTTTTTCACAATATTCCAGACTGTCTGTCTCTGTCTCTCTCACTCTCTCTCTCTCTTTGTTGTGTGGGAAAAAAGTATGCCATATTAAGATAAACACGAGCCTCCTTGATTTGTTGTTGTTTATCCTCCTTCAGTTGTTATACCCTTCAATCAAAATATTCAACTGAGGGTACATTAATTTAGTGCTAAGATATGTAACAGATAGAAGTAGGTGTAGCAGATCCCAAAAAGTATATATATTCTTGCTCAGCATCACTAGCCGAGTCGATTAAGCCTTGTCAGTCTGTATGAACACACAGATTTCAGCTATTTTTAAAGATAGAACCATCAAATTTTGCATGTAGGTTCCTGTATACCATACACAGATAAAATATATTTTACATTTTAGATGCCACGCCCACCACACACGCAAATCAATAATTTAACTCTTCAGTTCGAATTGTAAGCAACGTATAACAGATATGACTTTCTGACTTTAACTTATATGTAGCTCACAATAATATCTCCATCTTCTACAAAAATCCATCTCATCGGACTATAAACACGGAAGTTATTCAAGTCAATGCAAAAGACTTTTTCTTTAGATTTGTTTAAAACTGACCGAAGGGTATCTAAGTATCGTTTGCGTCTGGCTTATCCTCCTCCAGTAGATGTTGTTGTTGTTGCTGTTGCTGCTACTGTTATTGCTGAAGTGGCCCGCACGTTGATTGAATCTTAAGACTGGCATCCTTCGTGGCAAGCCTGCTGAAAATTTGATTTTCGGTTAAACGCAATTAAATTTTGCCCTGAGCCTTGATTTGATTTTCCCAGCTTGTTTACGCTACACAAAATTGCAATTTTATGCAGTTTGTTGTTGCTGTTGGTATTATTATTATTATTATTATTGTTATTATTATTATTTCCATTTCCACTGGCATTCCCATTGCTCTTCAGTGTGGTCAGCTGTCGAAAGGATTTGAATTTATTTCTCCTTTGCGGGCCTATGCAGGCGTTGATTAATTGCTGCCAGGCACTGTGCATATCTATATGCTATGTATGTATATGTATGTAAACCACACATACTGTATCTGTTTGGGATTAGAGCTGAGCTGCATTTTGCTCTCTAATTAGTTTTTGAGGTTTCGCCTTGAGTTGGCCAGATAATTTAATGACTATGAATCAACTGAAGAGTCCATTCAATATTTGTCTGCTCTTCCATGTGATTAGATACTGAATCAGGCAGTGTAATAACAATAAAGCCAAGCATCGATTAGTTGCTTGCATATAGATAGATATTCATCTCTCTGTTTTTCTTTGTTTCTTTCGATTTTTAATCCCCTTCCCTGTCTTCTCTTTCAAGTTCACTGCCAAGGGAAATATGCCTTCCCCAGATTTGAGGTTCAAGGCCCCTTGGCAGTTTTCACGCTCGGTTGGCGGTCAGGCTTGGAATTTGTATAGTTCCTAGACACACAGAGAGAAAGACTGAGCCAAGTTTTGAATGAAAAAAAAAGAGAGCAGCCTGAATTTGGCATCCTGCCGCATACTGTGTGGCAAGTCGCGCCGCGTCTAGCTCCATAAAATTCAATAAAACGCATATTTGCTGTCGTTCGTTCCGAGTTTTGGGCGCCAAAGTGCCACAAAATTTTCTGGAGTTGCTCGAGAAGCGACGAAAATGGCGCTAAAGTTGCTAAGAAAACGCAGACAAATAGACAGGGAGGGGGAGAGAGACAATGAGAAGAGGCAGAAGGAGTGCCAGACTAGACTGAGAAACAAGTAGAAACATTTTTATTTGCCCATCATCATCGTCATCATAATCATCGTCATCATGCTCATAATCATCATGGCGATATGACTTTAAGCATTTTGGCTGATTTAGCATATTTTTTCCGACTCTACAGCTTCCCTCCCTTCTGGCCCCTCTTCCTTCCTCTCTCCCTTCCTCTGTGGCACTGTGGCACGCACTTCCGTTTTCCGCATTTGAGGTTTGACGTTGGCCTAAAGACTTCCGCCTATAGCGGTGCTCCTAACTTCATTTTCATCTTGAACTTGCCAGTTGTTGTGCATACTCTGTAATTGAAGTTTTATGGGGTATATTCCCATTTACCATATACATATGTGGTAATTTGCTCTGCTTCTCTGTGTTTTTTATGTGGGCCTCGATTCTCTGGGTGCCAAAAACAGACTGATATATTCTTTTCCTTTTTATTCTTACAGAGAATGTTAGTGTTAATGTTTACAGAGTATGTTAATGTTAATGTTTACTATGTATGGCTAATAATAGATGTATACAGATTATGTTAATGTTATTTACAGATATGGTTTATAATTTTATTGTGCTTAGCTGCTACAGCTATGTTCTCGATTCAATTTCTCTTTGTTCTTTTCTGTTCTGCAGTATTCTCTGTCTGTTACTTCCAGTTCATTACAGGGTATCTAGTGCTGCTATATGCTGCCTCTTATTGCTGTTTTCCCTTTGGTTTTTGTTGTTGCGGCATGTTTGCATATGTCGACAGAGGAATTGAAGGTTGACGCGCCAACTTCGGTTGGGCAAATGTGCAAATTTGTTTTGCTAATGTTTATGCAAATACGCGAAAGCCCATCAAGGAAGGGGAGGCAGAGGAGAGGCAGAACAATGAGGAGAAGGAGAACAAGTAGGAGCAGGAGCTGGAACGGGAGCAGAAGCACACACTCATCTCTCTGGCCCTAGTTGACTGTTGCTGTTTATGAAAATGTGTCCTAAGTAGATGCTTCTTCTTCTTCTTTACTTCTACTTCATCGTCTACTTCTTTCTCTGCTAATCCTCCCTCTTCCCTTCTCTCCCTTACTTGTCCATCTTATGTAAATTTAATGCTAAAATGTTTATTTTAGTGAGATTTGCTTAGCTCTTCAAATGTTCCGTCTGTTTTGCTTCTAATGTTTTGGGAAGAGGGAGAGAGAAAGGAAGCGGTAGTGACAGGGGGCAGGGAGGAGGCACCGACTCTCTCTGCTCGTTCTGTGGCGGGTCGTAGGGTCGTTCATATAGCGTCCATAATGCTAAACGAGGCATAATTGAAACATTATGTCAGATTATTGTTCGCAAGCGCTGAGATTTACATAGTCGACGCTTTTTTTGCTCTCTCTGTCTCTCTCTGTCTCTCTCTTTCTCCCGCACTTGCCAAAATTGCTGACTTAGTGTGACGGGGGAGGCGGGGAGGAAGGGCAGATAAGTTCGGGAAACATACGAGCAATGTCACAGAGATTTGCCTGTTTAATGCTGCCCACAGATATGAGAAAATATGATGGCAATATTCTTCTTCTTCTTCTGCAAGGGCGCTGCGAGGGGAGTAATAATAGTTTGAGTAATGGCAAAGATAAGAGAGAACTCAAAGTTGAGGCTGTCTCTGCTGTTTGCTCAATGGGAAAAGTAATAATGTGGATTAGGTTGGGTTAGGATTGGAATGGGACAAGAAACAGAAATTTTATATGAAGAAAAATGCAAAGAAAAGGAAAATGAAAAAATGTTTAAAGAACATTGCAATTATTTAAAGGTATTAAAAAAACCCTAGGTAGTGTACCATATTAAATTGATATATTTGAGTATTATAATCAATTTTATACAATTTATAACTCACTTTCTACAGTTTTAAAAAAATATCAATTTTTTTAACAAAATTTCCATTAATGAAAAACATATTTCATTTCGTTAGAACTTAATTAATGTATTAATTATGGAAATATTCAAAACAAGTTTCTTTTCAGACAATAATATATAATAATATATATATACAATTTAATATAGTTCTATGAATATAAATCATACAGACTATCTTAAAATTTAAAAAATTAACTTAAGAATGATTTGCAGTTTATTTACACGTTTTTTTCTTAACATATTCTTTATATATACAAACTATTTTTCATTTCCTAAAATTTTCAAAATATTTTTCTAGCAAAATGATGAAAAATGTTTATTTGAAAGATGTGTTCCCTACTCATCCCCCACTGGCCCTTCTCGTCCATCCTTCTATCCGTTTTGTCTTTGTCTACAACTTGCAATATGTTTTTCTGCTTCTCATTCCGCTGCTCATATGGTGATTAATGAAGCTTTAAATCGCGCGTAAACCGACCTTATTTCTCACTTGGCAGCGGCGACGGCGTTAAACCAACAAAGCGAATCGTAAAGTTTTAAATTCCCTCAACGTTTTGCCATTAATATCGCATCTATCAATATCACAGTTTTTCATTTCTCTCCGTTGTCGTCGTCTTGCAAGCGCATTATTTTCTTTATTTCCTTTCCGTTTTCTGCTTTCCCCTCGCCACGTCTCTCAATTGCTAAAGAAAATGGCAAAGTAAATAGAGAGAAAAAGAAAGGAAAACCCATTTCCATTATACACAATGGCAGTGTTCTGCTTTTCCGGTTTATACCGTTTAGATCGATTGCATTTTATAGTTTGTTTTAATGTTGCCCGTTTCTGGCTTCGCAGGACGCAATTGTTGCAGTCGGAACAGGAGTTGGAGACAGCAGAGAGGCATTTATTTTAGCTGGTTACACCAGCATCCTTCGTCCTGTCTTCTTTCCAGGCGGAAGCCCTACAAATTGTCCGCTTGCAGTTCTAAAAAATTATTTTATTGCTTCCTTTTCATTTGAACTGAATATAACATCCGTTTGCGGCGTTGTGCCATTGTCCTTTGGCCTCGTTGCTGCCTTCTGCCTAGACAGGGTGCTGGGAAGCAAAAGATTTCGAGTGTTCCGAGTATTCCTTTTGCCCAATTTCTGTTACAATTCAATTAGACGTTCTCCTTTGTACATTAACCGAAGATTGCAAAAGGTCAGAAATGGACGCATTTCGTTTTGATGTGCCTTGTGTCCTTTTTATTGGTCGCTTTTTAATGGCACAGCCTGATGAGGTAGAGAGTTTAGAGTGAGTACTCAAAGCGAAGCCTTTTAAGCTCTCAAACTCATATGCACTTGGTCTGCAAGTGACTCTGAGTACTTAACAGAAAGTCCAATAGAGTTTATCTTGGTATCTACGTAGTTAAAGTGCTTAGCTTCTTTGATACCTGATACCTTTCTTATCTGTAGCTTAGATATGTTACTTCTGCTTCAAGTTACTTGCTCTCTAGCTTATCTATCCATTCATTTCAATTGCAAATCATCAATCGCCTCGTTTTGCCTTGTTGACAGGGCGGGCTTTGCACACACACACCTTTAGGCCCTAATCCTTTAGGACAATTGACACTCAAATGACACCTAGAAATACCCAATTTGTCTCAGTTTCACACTCACACACAGGCACAACAAGCAGCCCAACCACAAAGCGCACAATTTTCGCAGCAATTAATCAAATTAAACGAGGACCTTCAACAAGGACCTTCAACAAGGCGGCCGACCTCGAGGTTAACCTTTCGTTAACAGAGTTAATTGAAATTTTTTCAGCGGTTGCAGTTTGCGGGGGTGTGTACCCGGCCGTGTGGCAGGGGTTGCAGCTGCAGAAATATTTTTGCAACAATTGGGATCAACGATCAGCGACGAGGGGAATGTGGCAGCACGTCCTGCCCAGCACTCACGCACTGTGGCAGAGCAATTACGCAGACGATTAGGCATGCCGCTTAAATCCAACATACCCTCTACGTTCTCCTACGCACTCTTCTTCTTCATTCTCCCTGTCTACCCCGTCTTGCCGTGCTTCGTGCTCCGCTAACAGTTGCTGCCAGCAGTTGTTGCCCTTTTGCCTTGCTCGGATCTGCCAATTTTTATCAGCTGCGAAACAGTTGCCATTGAAATGGAGCAGAAGCCGTTAGATAGATGGGCAGCAAGGCAAGCGAAAAGAACGCAGCGAGAATAGGCGAACAGCGGTGTGCACTGAGAGAAAATAAGAAGCCTGTTGAGAAATAGATGGGAGAGATAGGTGGATATGTATGAAGATGGATTGATAGATTAATCGATATATAAATAAATAACTAGATAAGAAAATAAATATAAATATAGAAATATAATATATGTATGTATATATCTAAAGATGGATTGATAGATAAATGGACCGATGGATAGGTAGATATATATATAAATATATAGATAGATAGATAGATGGATGTATAGATAGATGTATAGATGGATAGATAGGTAGATGGATGTATAGATAGATATATGAATTGATGATTATATGAATAGGTAGATAGATAGCTGATACATATATAGATAAATCTCACCCCTGCTTCCATGATAACTATATTTACCGTGTTGTGACTTGTGATTCTAACAATCTTTCTTCTTTGTCTTCCAGATTTAAAAAAAATACATAAATTTAATGGTCATTAGATAGATAAGTAAATAAACAAACATAAAAATAGATAAGCTGAAAGATAGCTAAACATATGGACAGATATCTATACATATTTATATTATAAATATACTCATCTTGGTAGCTGACCTTGAGCCAGCTGAGCTGGAGCCAGCTACCAAGATGAGTAATAACAAAGGTCGCCAAAACATTATAATATTATAAATATATGTTTAAATCTTATATATCCTTTAACTTTACTTTCCTGAATTTTCATAGAGCGTCTTCATTCAATCTAACATCCTTACTTTTTGCTACCAGCTTTTCTCTCAGTGCAACTTTGTAGGGGACCGAACAATGCGCCAAACCCAATGCCCGGGCAGACCCAATCCCATTTCTTCGTGGCGTAGTCGTTTAAAGAAAAAACATTGCGAAAATTGCTTTACAACTGATTAAACACTGAACAAACGCACGGCACGTTTAAATTTGGGTTAAATAGATTATATGAACTGGAAGTGTTATGAAATGATGTGGTCCGCTAGCTCGACTTTCCCTCTCACTCTCCGTCTCACTCTCCCTCTCTCTTCCTCCTTTGCTTTTCTACTGCTTTGTTTTCTTTTATTCGGTCGTGCAGCGCGCCTTTTCACGCTCCAAGTGTGCCAGTTAATGGATTTGCGAGATGTTAACCACAGTTAAGGATTTTTCCTTGGGTTGTCGGTTTCCCATTTGGTTTGTCGATGGTCATTTGATACGACCTTGAGGCTTTCGCATCAATTTAAAACAAGATTGCAGCGACTGATTGAAAAAGTTTTAATTGAACTCTGCAACTGAAGAGTCTTTCTCAAATTGATGCGAATTAAAGAGAGACAGATAGAGAGAGAGAGAGAGAGAGTAGGTCAGTCTTTAGTTAAAATATGATTGAATTCGAGGATTACATGCATTCCCCAAATTCACTTCAGACTCACTCAAAGGGCGTTCCCGATAAACTCGAACCCTCATCAATCACAAGTATCTGCGGAAATTCAAAGACTCTCTCTCCACTCTACAATCCACTGTGGGGCGCCTATCACTAGCCCCAAATCTGTCCAAACAACTAACGGGCATAACAACTAACGGGACAGGCCGCCCACCAACTAACTAAAGGATTGAATAACTCGCTTTTGAATTTGACACGCACTTTGTAAGCAGATATACCCGATATCCAGCAGTGGAACAGAGGGGGGAGGAAGGACGTTCCCAGACGTTGTCATGAATCATAATGGTCTCTCTCTCTCCCTCTCTCTCTCTCTCTCTCTTTCTCTGTTTGCCGTTGCCAGCGACTTTTTGCCATATTTATAATTTAATTTAGCAGAAATTTTGTGGGCGTTAAGCAAAAGGAAACCCCAAAAAGACGAAGAGGAAAATATGAAATGTTCATCGTCGCTTGCTTGTAAGGATTCGCTTGACCGGATATTTGAGAACCTTACCCCGTCGTCCCCCTCGAAGACCGTTAACAGGCACTAAAAGTCCTCGCAGCAGTTTGCATGTTAAATTCACATATGGAACTACTTGGGCTTGGGTTGTTTGAGCTCAGCACCGACCACATAAACCATGTCCGTTGTCCATGCACAATATATAACTATATATACTTATATATATATGGTAAACAGAGGGTACAGTGGGGAGCGCGGACTCGCATTGTGGTCACATTGCGGTGGCGTGTTTGATACCGTTTGGGTCTTCTCTCTGTCCCGCTGCGACTTTCTACACATGTGTTTATGAATACATAGAAATATTTTTCGATATTTTTATGGCTGCTTGGGGCCTTGGTGCCCTACAGGACCATAGGGGAGTACCATAGACAGGCAAGGATTTAACAAAGCTGAAGAAAGAAAGGGAGCAGAGATAATGTATCGATAACAGTGATCGTGTTACAGAAGAAGGGTCTTCAACACTTTGTATTCTTCGCAAAGAGTTGACAACAGTTGAAATCTTCTACAAAACAAACTGTAGTACCTTCTTAATCTGTCTTAATCAATCTAATAAACTTAGTTGAGAGTGTAGAGCATACGGAAATTCAATTGGAGCATAAAATTTTATGAGCCCTGTCCCCAATTTCGGTTGTCTGTCATTAGGGTCTGGACTCTGGTGCTGACTACCCCTTGACTTGTTTATTATGTGTGTATGTTATGTCGACTCTGACCATACATATGTCCAGTTGGGCTGTGTCTGTTGCTTTGTCGGCTTATCCGTTGTGCGTTGTGGGTGTTGACTCTTTTAATGTTTCAATATGACTAAATGCTTTGGGGCAGAGCCAAGTTCAGCTTGGTAGGGCTGGGAACCTGCCCAGTTTTGGCTGCTACGGGGCAACGCCTCTGAAGTTCGAAGTTTTGGTTTGTTTTTTTGTATGTTTGGTCGCCTGCCTGTGGCTATTTTTGGGCAGACACGAACGGGACATGTGTGCGGGAGGCCATGCATGGAGTCGGAGTAGGAGTAGGAGTAGGAGACGGAGCAAGTGTCAAGTTCTCATGTGCTACGCTCGATATCCTTTTGGTTTTGAGTTACGCAAGAAACCCAAAGAGAAGTGAGAGAGAGAGAACCTCTTAAGCAGTTTGACAGCTCCTCTTTTTCTGCTCTTCCTGTACAGTGGCTCATCACTAATGAGGCTATCAAATGGCTGCTTACCAAGTGCCTCTCGGCTCGCCTGTCAAATGTGTCAAAATTCCAGTGTGCGGTCGCTTCTCAGATTTGTGCCACAGAGAGTCTGCGGGTTGTGCCCCCTTCTCCTTTCCTATACTCATTCCCCTTGGCATTTCCATTCGCTGTCCCACATGTCTGCCACACTTGTCACTTGTGTTTTTTTATAACAGTTCTCTGTCTCTTGAGTGCCCCTACGATATCTTCCCAACTAAAGTGCTAAAATCTGTGTCATTTATTAATTTCGTTTGGGGTTTTTGGACTTTTACATTTGTCATTAGCACCGATCTGACATTTCAATTATTGGCCGCGTGTCTCACTGACTGTGTGGAAAGAGTTGACATATGTGGGTGCCCTAATGGGCCTAGCAAATGGCAAATCGTTGGCTGGAAATCAGTATGATAATGATGACACTAATGTTCATGCAGCACGAGAGGCACAAGATGCATGACAGTGTAGATTCAGTCTAGTATACTTAAAGTTTTTCTAAGTTTATTTAACGTAGTAAAAATAAGGTATCTGTTTTTTAGTTTTCAGTTACCCCAGAGCAACTTTCGCGTAAGCCTCCTCAACCCTTTGGGCCTCTTCAACATTAGCGTTCTCTAATCCTACTCCACCCCTTCCTCCATCCATCCATCAACGGCAGACAGCAGGTCCAATGTCCTGTCCTGACTGGCTGCTGCTCCTATGCTACCCTGTCTGCTGTCTTGTTTGCACTTCGTGCTTTTGCATTCAAATTGCGTTTATTCAAATAGATTCGAGAGCGCACACATTTTCAATTATTTTATGCTGATTCGCAGGCGCCGCCACAGATCTTTTGTATCTGTGCAGTCGTGTATGTGTGTCTCTGTATTTCGGAATCTGTGTATCTTTTAGAGAGACTCTCGGGCTAACAACAACTTTTCTCTTGCCGCTGACACACAATTTAATTATGCAAAATCTTTTGCTTCGCTTTTTCTTTATACGGATATCGTAAAAAAAATCACTCAAGTCATTGCAGAGCTTCTCTCTCCGTCATTCTCATAAAAATGCAAGCCAGCGCGTTCGCTTTTTGATGACACTTGAATGTCACATATGAGTCTCCACACACACAACTATATGGTATATGTATATATGGTATATGTTGGTGTTGGTGCCGCTGCGACATGTCAGAAAGTTTGACATTTAGTGGCTGGCAAAAACTGTCATCACGCGCTGCCAACTTGACGATGATTGCTCGGTTTGGAATTACGAAAAGTTACGAACAGTGAGAGCTGTAGTATTTGTGCGGTGATTTGACGGCACTAAGGAATAGGAGGGATAAGTTATGGCTATCACTGTGAAAGCTTTGTTCCAACGAAAGGGAATGGGAAGCAAGTGAATGACAGTTTCGACAAACTGAAGATTGTCAACTATAATATGTGGGGTATACATGTATTTATACTCTTTCAGGTGCTATATGCAATTGAGTGAGGAGTTTGCTACATATAGAGGTGTGGGATATATATTTTCTTAAAGTACATACTGTACATAATGTATATTCTTGATCTGCATAAGCAGCTATAGCTTATTCATAGTTTATACACTATTATGTCCACAAGAACGTGAGAAACTTTCATAAAAATATGACCTTTATAAGTAATATACTCATATAAATATATGGTATACCTCTACATCGTACTTATACACAGTACTTATACACCGTACTTATACACCGTACTTATACATACATATGTAGTTGCCTTAGAATCGATCAGCTTATCCTGTCCTATGACAAATTTCATCTACCTAGCCCACAACTTTTTACCCACATAGTTTCCCTAGGACAACAAATATCTGTAGAAGTAGAATGGGAAGTAGGAGTAGGAGAAGTAGAAGTAGAAGGAGTAGGAGAAGTAGGAGCAGTAGTAGGAGTAACAGGATCTACAGCAGATCTGGCCATGTCGTTAATACACAAAAAGACTCGCATTGTCTGGCAATTTTGGGCTGCGCTTTAATCTCATTGCCGGAATCAAAACAGCAAATGTCTAACCAGCTGGGGGCTTAAGCCTTTGGCCCTTTTATCCATTTGCCATTTGCCTCTCTTCCCATCCCTTCTCTTCCTACGTCTGCTTTCATTTCTGCTTTCATTTACAAATTTCCACACCTACGCACACAATTGAGCGCGCGGGCAAGTGCAAGGACCGACAACAACAACAACAACAACAACAACAATAACGAAAAATTGTTAATGCCATTTGACAGTTGACAATTATAGCAATTGTCATAGCATTTAACACGACAGAGCGAGACAGAGAGAGGCCGATAAAGAGGCTAAAGAGAGGGAGCAAGAGAGACAACAGGGTTGGCAGGGTGTGCAGGAAGAGCCTGGTTAGTTAGCCCTTTGTTTTCGGGCTGGTTCTGTGTGTACACAGCGAGAAATGCTGGATTATCCCATACTATGTATTTTAAATACGAGGGTCGTTTGATAAGTCCGTGACTTTTTGTATTTGCCGCGCACCTGCTCTAAATACAACACTGCTCCTGTCAGCAGTTATCGATTAACAGCTGACTGTAAAATTTGAGAAAGCTGCGTTTTTTGGTTTGCGTTTTATAGGCATTGAAAGCAGACGATCTCGTGAATTTTAACGAAAATGGAAAAAAGTGAATTTCGTGTGCTAATTAAGCATTATTTTTTGCGTAAAAAATCCATCACCGAAACCAAGGAAAGACTTGATAAATATTATGGGGACTCTGCACCATCAATTTCAATGGTTAAGAAATGGTTTACTGAGTTCCGTTGTGGTCGTACCAGTACAAGTGATGCCGAACGTTCAGGTCGCCCAAAAGAGGTCGTCATGCCAGAAATCGTCGACAAAATCCATGGAATGATATTGGATGATCGGAGAATGAAAGTGCGTGAGGTAGCTGAGGCTGTAGGCATCTCAACTGAACGGGTACATCACATTTTACATGAATATTTGGACATGAAAAAGCTTTCCGCGCGATGGGTGCCGCGATTGCTCACACACGACCATAAGCGCAACCGTGTGACCATTTCAAAGGAGTGTTTGGCGAACAATCAAGACAGTGGGTTTCTCCGGGTGAACGTGCACCAAAGAAGGCCAAGGTGGGTCTGTCGGCCAACAAGGTCATGGCCACAGTTTTTTGGGATGCACAAGGTATCATTCACATCGATTACCTTGAAAAGGGTAAAACGATCACCGGCGAATATTATTCAGAGCTTTTGGACAGATTCGATATTGATTTGAAGCAGAAACGACCGCATTTGGCGAAAAAAAAAGTGCTGTTCCATCAGGACAATGCACGGGTGCACACGTGTGTAGTCAGCATGGCAAAATTTCATAAATTGGGCTACGAACTGCTACCCCATCCAGCATATTCTCCAGATTTAGCCCCCTGTGACTATTTTTTGTTTCCAAACATGAAGAAATGGCTCGGCGGTAAGAGATTCGGGTCAAATGAAGAGGTCATCACAGAAACAAACGACTATTTTGAGGGCCTTGAGAAAACCTATTATTTGGAAGGAATAAAAAAATTGGAAAAACGCTGGACTAAATGTATAGAGCTAAAAGGAGATTATGTTGAGAAATAAAACGCTTCTTTGACGAAAAAAATATATTTTATTCAAAAAGTCACGGACTTATCAAACGACCCTCGTACTCATCCCCTTTTCGTACATGGCTTTAAAGTCGGTTGGAGAATTCTTTTCAGTGTACAGTGCACTCAGGAAGCGAGTGTGTCCTGGCGTATGTCCTGTCACTCATTTACCCTTTTTTTGCATGTCAGCGCGCATTAGTTTCGGACTGTTGGCAGTTCTCCGACTCTGCTTATCTGCACCAAATTTGCACAGTCATTGTGGAATGGGTTCAAGGGGTGGCATAAGAGGGACAGAGAAGAGAAGTGCTAGTCGCATTCTACTCTATCCTTTGTACGCTTTGTGTGTGTTGTCTGGCCATGCTATCCTTTCATTTGTCCTTTGCCCGAGCTCGCACTTTTTGCCAACTTTGCATATGTGCGAATAATTCAACACTCTCCTACTCATCCTGCTGCTCCGCCCTTGATCCTCATCCTCTACCCACAAAAGCAGCAGCAGCAACAACAATGTCTGCTGCAGCAGCCTCTGAACCCGACGCTGGTTTTACTCGAGATTAGGGATCTTTGTTAGTTGGTTTGGGTGTCCAACTGTCTGACGGCTCGGTTTGTTGGTTTGTTGTTGTTTTGTTTGCTTAAATAAAAATTACAGTTGTTGAGTGGCTGCAGTTGAGCCCGGCGAGTGGGTTATGTGAATTATGCAGCAGAGGCTTGGGGGCTCCAAGGCAGCTGCATTTTGACGAGTAAAAGCTGGACTAAAAGTTGGCCAAGCCCCCGTCCCAAGGGTGTTATTCGGTGAAGCTGCACAGTGTTATGATCCTAGGAAGTATAACTGGTTCACTGGGCCGGCAATAAATAATAATTTCTGTTTATATTTCTCATTGTGTATGCGAGTTAAGTCAATAAATCAACAGATATCGACTTGACACACTATCGATACTTTAAGCTTGCTTATCTACTCGAGCATGCTAAGTTAACAGAGCGCTGTTAGTTGCCTAATTTAGACTAACTGCCGCTTAACTTAGTATCGATTACAATAACTAGTGCCAGCTGGTACGTCTCAAGAGTGTTATTTGTATATGACTTATATAGTAGGCAAATAATTAATAATAAAATGTCAGTCGAATTTAACATTTTCTATGCAAGCGCAGTCAATAAATCAACAAGATATCGACTTGACACGCAATCGATATTTAAGCTGCTGTTTAACTGCTTTCAGTATGTTAAGTTAACAGTTCGCTGCTTACTGGCCAATTTATGGCAACTCCCGCTTAGCTTGTTATCGATTATCGATGCCTTTGTCGTTTTCTTATTCAAAATATTTTTTCCGCCTCAAGTTCATATTCCTTCTGCTTTTGCTTATCGCACAAGAGCTGCCATAAGCGTCAAAAGTGTCTCATTTCTTTTTATGGCACATCACACTTTCTTCTATACAGAAATTGGCTGACACACACACATACACACATGCATAAAACGTACTCAATCTCAAAAGTTCGACGAGGCGAACAAATATGAAAACTTTCAGCGCAACGAAGCGAATTTTTCTTTCTTGATGCGAGGCAATCTTGTGCATCTTCCACATCGCTCTCATCTTGCATCTTGCATCTTGCATCTCTCATCTCTTTAACTCTCAGCATATCCTCCTTGTGCGCGGCTCAACACTCGCTCAAGCTGCACCAAATGCATGAAAATGCAGCTACTCCTTGACGAAGCCTCAATCCGGCATCCGGCATCCAGCGCATCCTGACATCCTGTGCACAACACGCTGCACCAATGCATAAGCTGCTGAAGTAGGTCAGTTAAGGGAGTGCCACCCCCCCTCACTCCCACATCACACTGCCGCCCTTCAATCCCTTGCCTGTCATTGTCGGAACTTAAAGAGCGCGTCTGAAATCCTTTTTGTGTAAACAAACTTGCGCCCCCGCCCGTCGCACCGCCCCCTAAGCTATTGTACCCGAGATATGGCTCTGGCTTTTGCCATGACGTCACTGCAACAGTATTTCAAATGCAAAATCCCATTTTGCTTCTAATTGCTTTATCGCTCAACAAGCTGTTGTTCTCTGTTGTTGGCTCTGCTCATTTCTCACCCGCCGCCTGCTGACAGGATCCGTATACTCGACTCCCCCTCCCTCCTGTGTTACTCCACCCCATTCACCCTTGTGTCCTGTTTACTTTTGCGCTCTGTCAAATATGTTCGAATTTTCTAACGATTACAACTGCATTGGGCCAGTCACAGACAGAGGCACAGGCACCGGGCTCACCCGGAATCTGACCTGGTTTTTCATTTTTCCTGGCATGTGTTTTCCATGTTGCAGCCTTTTGGGACTTGTTCCAGCTTGTTGTGTACTGTGTGTGTGTGTTGTTGTCGTCCTTAGGCTGAACACGGATTTGTCCGACTCTGTTGTCAAAGTTAACAACCTGCCACAGCTACAGTCACATCACATCAGACCCTTCCACCTCCCTCCCCCTCTGTTTAAAATTGCCGATTAATTGCTTTGAAAAGTTGCGAATGCGCCCAAAAATATTATCGAGAAATTGCAAATGCTGTTTGCTTTATGGCTTTGGAGTAGGTGTTAGTGTTGATAAGGCTATCGCAACAGTTGTGCAGGGCAGTTTAGCTAATGTTTAGGGTCATTTCACTGGGCCCTAATTGTTCACAGTAAACTAACCTAAAACCAAGAGCAGTTTGAAATACATTTCTCACTTTGATATTCATGGAAATCATGTAATAAATTCAATGTCTATATAGCATATGTGCTGTGGGCTGTGCAATCAATTTTATAACACACTCCTTACAAAAGATCAACGTGCGATAGTTTCTCTGGGGCGCGAAGACAATGTCAAGCCCCATTTTTAAGCAGAATCGTAGACAAAGGCAGCGAAACCAGACTCACAATAGACACGAAATAGTAGAATAGAAATGGAAATAGGAAAACAAGAAATTATAGTTTTGTTTTGTCTCCTCCCTTTTGTCAGCCGCACCGCGAGACGTCGCTGAGTCTGTTGTTCCATTGTTGTGTGGCAGTTGTGGCCCACGTTTAGGGGCGGGTGGGGGGCAATTCCTTTTGTCAGAGACGCGAGACGTGAGTCTGCCTAGATCTACACCTGACCACAGGTGTACCGAGTGCGTGAGAACTTTCCACAGTTGAATTTATGTGATTCTTCTCTCGCCTTGTGCTACGTTAGACCCCCGACTGGTTGAAATGATTTCTGTTTGTGGTTTCGCCTTTTCTCTTTTCTTTTGGCCAAAATTATTGGCCTGACTGGGAGGTATTCCTGGCGCCAGGACGTGCCAAAATGAGGAGCAGAACAAAGCAATATAAATGGAAACTCGTATAGTTTATAACCGAAATTAAAATAAACCTGTTTCTCTTCAGCTCTTCAGCTCTTCAGCTCTCACCTAGTTTGCCAGAGTTCTCATGCATTTTTCAGCACACATTTGGATTTGCACTGAGTGCTCCAGCCCGTGTTGCTTCTCTGGCTGCACTTGCTCCCACTCACAACAATGGCTTCCCCTTTCCAACTTCTCCTACGCTCGGCATTCTCGACTGTAGCTGAATCCTTAGTAGTTTTTTGGGCTACTTGTAAAATATTAATTTTTATATGCTTATAGCAGGTGGCGAGGGTGGGAGGTGAGGGGGAGTGGAGCAAGCTGCTCGCTGGAAATTGAAATGTAAAAAGGCGCTTAATGTGCAAATAAAAAATTGAGAAAGGAAATTGCATTTGAGCCCTGCCCGCCGGCAGTAGGTCACAACAGTCGAGTAAGAGTCAGAGAGTCGGAAAATCAGAGAGCCAGTGCAGGGCCAGTGCGAACTATAGTATACTAAAGCTGGCAGCAGGTCAGGCGAGGTTAACTTCTTCCATAAATGGGTGCATTCAACTGAGGATGCTTCAACACGGCTTGCAAATTGCATACTTTCGTCATATTTTGTTAAGGCTGAACTGGCTTAAGTTGTGAGTGGGAGAAGTGAGGGATGTGGGGAACATTTGGGATTAAGGTCAATCTTAATTTATGCATCTGCAATTTATTACTCGTGGAATACTTTGAAACTCTTTTACTGGCCATCAAAATTGCAATTACTGAATGTAACATTCAGTTAAGGAAGTATTTGAATACTTCTACTTAGAGTGCGATTGTTATTAACAAAGTATAAATTGTAGAATATAAATATTATTTTATAGAATAGAAATATTATTTAGAAAGTTCATTAAAAAAGTAAAACAATTGTTGGTTTATTTAGTAGGTTAATTGAATTAATCGATCAATTATCGAGCGTCACAAATTAATTAAAATAACTAACACTGTCTAATCTTTTTTTTTAAACTCAGGGTCGTAGCGAGGGTTTCGCGGGGCCCTTGTGCAAAACTGTTCGGTGAACCTCTTGTAATTTCCTTGCTTTGAAATAATATGTGAAAACATTTAAGAAAAAAATTAAGTAACTTTATACTAATTATAACGAATGTTTTCTCTATGATTTTTATAGTTTTTAAGAAATATATATCCTTTATCATTATTAAAAGCGTTCCATCCGTTGTAACGTCAAGATGGCTAATTGTTCCATTATTTCCGATGGCGAAGGGCCCCTGGCAGGAAACGGCCATATTGAACCGCACACCCTGCACATACCTTGCTACAGACCTGTTTAAACTGTATTGCCTTCTTTTTATACGAGAAGGATTAATATTATATATATTTTAGACAACAAATATACATATTAAATAATAAATGTATGCAATATTTTGTAGTATTCGTGATAGAGTCACTCAGAATTATTAGAAGGAAACCTTACCCTCACTTTTATTTCTTTTCAAGTCCTTCTACTTTATAAGGTCTATGTTACGTAGAACCTAACTGACTAATTGAAATAGTCTAATAAAACACTGCCACATATCACTTAATTAGCATTAACCAAATATCCGTGAATCTATAAAACATTATTTAAACAATACTGGTTCAATACTCTATATAAAAGTCACTCGAAACTAAACCATTAGCACAAGTCACGACTCACCATCGAGGGGACACTCTCTGCTTGTCTGCTTTATCTTTATCCATTACCTACTCAAGTGCACTTTCCACTTTCCACTCTCATCTGTCTTCAATCACACCCGACAGTTCTACACAATCCTGATATGCTTAAGTCCTTTGCTTTGCTCGCTCCCCCGCGAAAGCAATTTTCATAATTTGTGCAGTTTAAACAAAAGAATTGTTATGCAACTAAGCGCACAGTGCGAAACAAATGGCAACAATTTAAAGCAAATTGCCAACTGGACGCCCCCCCGTCGTGTCAACGTTTTGGGCTCGTGCCAGTGTGCCACGCCCCTTTTACACCTTTGCCACGAGACGTTGGCAAGGCAAAGCCAGGCAGGGCAAGGCAAGGCAAGGCGTGTGTCCCAAACTGTCTGGCACGCAACTCTGCAATTACTGCACAATCAGGTCCGGAAAGGGAGTGGGGTAGAGGGGACAGGGGGCTGGAGTTGTAACTGGGGACTGTGACACGCCCAAAATATTCGCGTACGATATTTAACGTTGCTGGCAAATACTGGGAATACTTGCCTCAAATGCTCCATGACATTTGATTGATGTGCGCTCTGGACAGCCGCACAGAACTGCAAAAATACAAACACACATGTGTGTGAGTGTGTGTGTGTGTGTGTGTGACTGTGTGTGTGGTATACGATATATAGTTATGGCAGCAGGGCGATATCAGCTGTTGTAGCACTTCGTGTACGCTATCCCTGGGTAATTTTTAATGTGGCCTCTTATTTAGTAAGCGCATTTCGTGTGAAGGCTTCGCTGATAGCACAAACGACCCAGACATATATACCCTAGAAAGGGGTATATTGTGTTGACTGTGCTAGGTCGAATAAAATGTTTCACAAAGAACATAATAGTTCAAGAATTATGTTAATTTGCATTAAATAAGTAGCTGTAATTACTGCTAATTACTTTGAGGTAATTAATAACTGTTTTTAGGTAATTAAGGGGCTTATAATGTTTTATTTTAAAAAGGTATTGCTTAAAACATGTTGCTAAAATTATTTAGATTAGGTTTGTAAAGCTTTTGTTGCCTTATTTACAAATTTCTACAAACATTTTCAATTACAGGGTATTTTGTAGCTTGTCTGTCAGCAGTTTGTTGTACGTATACGTTTTTGGGCCGATTTAAATATGCATGAGCGTGAAATTTTGCACGAAAATATGTCACTAGTACCAGTGGCAACAACAACAAGAACAACCTCAGTACAACAGCAACAACATTTATGACAAAATTCCATTTGGCGATGGCATCCCGAAACGCTTTGGCCAAGTGGCGCGGGTGCTTCGGGTAATGACTCTGCAGGGCCAGAGCTGGGGCACCCAGCCCCTGCCCCCCCTTACCATGTGGAATTTGTCATGTGGCAGTATGACTTAAAAGCCGAGAAAATAATAATTCTTTTGCCTACTAAAGTCGTCGACTCTAATGGACTCTGATAAGGCGGCAACACTGGCAGTGGCAGCGTTAACAGTAACCGGCAAATTTATGCAAATCCGCATTTGACCCAAATTAGCACGAAAATTTGTTAGATTAGGCGCATTTCATTTCCGCACGGGAGTTTCCCAAAAAAAAAAAAAGCGAAACACCTTCAAAATAAAAAAAAAGGTATGGGAAGGAAAGCTGCCTGCTTATCAGCGGGTTGAGGGGCAGAGGGGAGGGGTGTGGCTGGCTTTTAGCAGAAGGCCATTTCGATGCCTTACAAGCCATAAAAATTGCATGTGCGCTCTGCGACTGCTGGACATGAATGGAAACATTCTGGGGGCTGCCTTTAAGTGCAACTCTTTGTATACAACTTCCTGGCGTGGCGTGTGACGTCGTTGCCAGAAATGCAAATTTCTGCACGAAAAGTGGCGAGGGGGGGTGGTTTGGATATTGGGTAGTCCGAGCGCAAGTGGAAATCGGTATAAGAATTGAAGTCGAGTCAGCAGCGAGCACACACGCATTCCATTCCATTAACTTTATCAATGTAAATCACCGAAATGTGTTGGCAACGCGACGAGAGTCGACTGGAGACTCCACTCGACTGGGCCATTGTTATGGAAGAAAGGAATGTGATAGCGAGCATAGTGCGAGCGATAAAACAAGTGCGTGTTGGCTTCAAGCTGGGTAAGGGGATAAGGGGATAAGGGGGTGTGGCTAGTGCGGAATGTGTAAAGTGCTCATAAAGGCACAAGACACTGAAATCAGCGAAATGTGAACAATGTGCAATGGCTACACTTGTCGAGGGAAGCACGCTCGCATGCAGGACAACGAGTTGTACATGCTAACCTATTCATAACTCGGCTATCGCTCACACGATCTTTATAAAATTTAAATACTCTACTACTCGTTTGTTGTTGTACTTGATGTGCAACTTACTTTGCAATTGTATAATTTGTCAAGTATCGCAATACACGCATATTTGTTAAACACTTAAAGAAGTACAGAAAGTACATAGTATATTGCTTATCTGCAACAACTAACTATGCTGCGGACTAGACAAAAACGTGCTATATTAAATATTATATATATATGTATACTCGTATACTGAATACAGATTGTTGTTGTACATATTTAAAGGGCATCGACCGCTGATAATACTAAATGCGAACGACAATTTTTAATCTATTCATTTGTGTTTTGGAACTCTAATAATGTTCTTAGTGGCTCAATATTGTGGATTTGCATATCATAATTTAATATGCTGTTGTTTTAAGAATTCTTTGGAATGTGGCAGCAACTTGGTACATTTTTTAAGGGGCGTGTTATGCCTAAAGTTGACAAGGAGACTTCAAATGGTAGCTTAAGCAACTGTTGAAAAACTCAGACAGTCACTTAAATGTTCACAAGAGTTTCCAGTACGGAGAGTGAAGAGTTTATTACGATCTGAAAAGATAATATGAAGTAAAAAAAACAACTTTCTGCATTCAATAAAATGTGCATGTTTCAATTTGCTTTTATTAATTAAATCATTGAGAAGTTAAGTTTACATTTACAATTGAATATTAAATTTGTTTTGTTTTTGCGTATTTCAAAATAATTAAATGTTCTTTTTAAACCACCTTTGGGCGTATCATCATCTTGACTTGCTTTAGTGCGTCGTAATCTTCCCAAAAATTGCTTTGACTATCGCTAGTTTTTGTTTGGAAGTATTTCCCATTTAAATTGCTGTGGAGAAAGAAACCTCAATTAGTATAAGTTCAAATAATCTCAACATTTAAAGTGATAAACAAACACTTACCTAGAAGAACAGTCTTCGTACCACCAGCCTCCATGTCTATATTTAGCGCAGTTCTTATCAACACTATTGTCGTTATCACGATCATGCGTTGAGAATTTCATATTTTTGTGAATTTCCAAGTAGTCAATTGTAGTTCCATAGAATGTACCCAACTTGCTTAGCCTGTAATCATCCTCTTCACACGAAATGGCGAACTCATCGTATCTGGCAAAGAATGTGGTGCCATCAAATCTCATCATGTGGATATACAGCTCATGGGGCTGGTCAGCTGTAAGTCTGTGTATTTTGTCCAGGCCCAGGAAGAAGTCCCCGCTCCAGAAGTCTCCAAAGCCGACTCGGTATGTGGCCCAGTCTCTGTAGAAGTCCACTCCACCTTTAACTCTCTGCTGTATAACTGTCCATCCATGACCCACGATATCAGAATCACATAGGACCTTAAAGTTGTAACCATCGGAAAGGGTAAGCCTTTGTACCCCCGACGAATCTATATCAAAACGACTTCTTGCTTTGTTCTTATCCCCTTCCAATTGGTTTACTCGTTGCTCTTTAGTTGCAATTACGGTTTTTTGACTTGTTATACCATTATCATTATTTGGGTTATTCCACAGATTATTAGACAGTTGTTCGATTTGCTTTCTCAACTCTTCGCACATAGTTCCCATGAAATTCTCCTTCGTTGTACAAATCGCGTTTTCTATCTCTAGTTGCTTAATTTGCCTTTGAAACTCAATCTGCCTTTCCTCCAAATGCTGAATTCGATCATTCTTGGTTTGCAATTCTCTCTGATACTTGGTATGTATTTCTTCAATTTCAGCACTATGCCTGTCTATCTTCTGAGTTACTTGCTCAAAGTAACGTAGCATTGGTTTCGTAGCTTGATAGGCATACACCGAACAGTCTTCTTCCAGTTGATCAGACATTTGACAAGACTAATGAGAACACAAACAACACCATTTGGAATTTAGATTCTACTCGAACTCTACTTGCTAATCTTTTCTCTCACCTGATGGAGTTCAGCTGCTACAGCTGATCCTTCCCAGGCCAGCAACAGCAGCAGGCAAAGAAAGTGAAAACAAATCAGTTTCATTTCAGTTTGGTACTTTCACGGGACACACAAAAACCGGAAGTATTCAGCTACGTACTAGACAAACACGTACACTATCATCTTGAGTGCAGATTCCCGCTTTTTATAGCTTGAGACGGGGAAGCACCTGCTGATAAGCATTAATGCAATTGTGATTTTATTTCAATATAGAATATATATTTTGAACTTGCACATTATAATCATGACCTTCAGACAAACAAAAACATATTATTTATTCTTTCTTAGCAACTGTTTAATTTATATACATTGCTCTTTATGTGATAATCAAAGATTAATTTGGTAAATAATGGAAAAGTTTTTAAATGGATTTAATTCTTTGTTTTAAGTATTTCGAGTACATTTGGATTTGTTTTATTTTTATTCTTCAGCAGCTTTGGGGCGCATCATCATCTTCACTTGTTTCAGAGATGTGAAACTTTCCCAATAAATGGAGGTCCATTCGTTGTTTACTTCAGTTTGAAAGTATTTGGCATTCAAGTTGCTACAGCAAAAAGAAACAGCATTAAATATTTGTGCAAAGTATCTTAATGTTTAAGTCGACACTTACCTACGATCAAAGTCAGTGAACCACCAGCCACCAAAGCGATCTTCAGGGGCCCTCCTGAAGCGCGCAATGGCGAACTTCTTATTTTCATGATCCCTCAGTTCGTCCATTGTGGTACCAGAGAATGTACCCAACTTGTTAAGTTTGTATTCATGTGCATTGTCGGAAATGGCGAACTCATCGTATCTGGCAAAGTATGAGGTGCCATTAAATCTCTCCATGTGAATATAAAGCTCCTGGCGTTGCTCGCTAGTCAATCTATATATTTTCTCCAGGCCAAGGAAGAAGTCTCCGTCCCAGAAGTCACCAAAGCCATTCCGGTATGCCTCCCAATCCTTGTTAAAGTCCACTCTACCATTGATTCTCTGCTGTATTACAAGCCATCCAGCACCGGCGATATCTGAATTACATAGGACTTCAAATGTGGTACCATTCGATAGGGTGACTCTTTGCACTCCCGACGAATCTCTGGCAAAGCAATTCTTTACATTCTTCTTATCCAAGGCCAGCGACAGAGTCACGAAGAGGAAGAGAGCACAAATTAGTTTCATATTCACAAAAACGGAATATTCACCACACTGGACCAAAACAAACAATGATATTTCAAGTGATGTGTGTCAGCTTTTGTAGGTTTCTATACGCAACGGGTATAACCCAAGCTGATAACGACCAATGACACGCATTGTTGTGTCGAACAATGAGCGTTATCAAATTTAGCTCTTGCTCTACACTGAACTTGAATCTACGTTGATTATTTGTATACTATATACAGGGTATGTTAGTTTTAGTCAGCAAACACAGAAGGGAATCAGCTTAAACAAGCGAATTGATTCTATTATTATACCCTTGTAGAGGGTATATTGATTTTGGCCAGTAGTTTGCATCTTAGGAGACATTTCAGACCCTACAAAGTATATGTATTCTGAATCAGCATGAACAGGGGACAGTCTGTTCGTCTGTCCGCCCGTCTGTCTGTATGTTGCAACGCAAACTAGTCTCTCAATTTTAAAGCTATCTATATGAAACTTGGCAGACATACTTCTTATTACTGCTCGCTGTATATAGGTCGGAACAAGCCGAATCGGACCGATATATCGTTTAGCTGCCATACAAACTATCGGCCGATTTTCGTTATTTGTCAAGTTATTGCAATTTAATTTACTACATCGGACTTTTTCTATATA
Source organism: Zaprionus vittiger (assembly GCA_018904025.1). Taxonomy (NCBI): domain Eukaryota; kingdom Metazoa; phylum Arthropoda; class Insecta; order Diptera; family Drosophilidae; genus Zaprionus; species Zaprionus vittiger. The sequence goes on along the minus strand of JAEIFQ010001142.1, from coordinate 19,553,271 downwards.
CATAATATGCATAAAAAATTTCATTGAAATCGGATCACTATAACATATAGCTGCCATAGGAACAATCGACCGAAATAAAGGTTTTTGTAAGAAAACTTGTATTGATTTTAGAAATAACTTAACTTATCAGTATCAATCAAAGACATTATATTGAATATACACATTTCTATTCTATTCTGCTATTTTATATACAAGTATATCTAGTATTGCAACGATTGGAGAATATAAGGACGGTATAGAACCATGCCTAAGTTAGGCTTTCTTCCTCGTTATGACATAATCTTACATCTGCACTCTTTATATAAGTCAGAAAGTAAATAAATTAACCAACATATCCTGTATCAATCATAGAAGCTATCGGTTGCTTTTGGTTCTTTTTTAAGATATTAAAAGCAAACTAACAAGAGGTTCTTATCTCTTTGTTTTAAATATGCCTTTAAAATTTAATCCAAACACATAATATAAGTAAATAATATACATAAATAAAACATAAAACGGGCATAGGAACTATTGGTCAAAGATAATGCAACTAAGTTTTTAAAATTTAAATTTTGTGTACTGCTCAATGGAATAAGATAATTCAAATAATATAGAAACTTTTAGCTAGTCAAAGTTAAACTTGCTATCTGGTGCTATTTACAATATGTTTTATGACATGCCACACCTTCTCAACCTACTCGTATTTATCACCATTTGTCTCGTCTCAAACTCCCTGTGGATTCTTTAAATAATAATTTCTTTCCCCTTTTCTTTCTGGATCAGCTGTCAGGCGTGAGAACCCAACACACTCCATTATCGTTTACGAGGGCGTTTCGCGGCAATTTCCAGTGCACCCCAGCAGCAGTACCATTAGCATGTCAGTCAAATCCCAGCGCCAGCCCAAGCCACCCCTCCTCGCATGGTACGAGGTAGGTAGGTGCTCTGGCTGGCAAATCCCAACTTCAATCCTTTCGTCTGTCAAGCCTAAAAATAACATTTTCTTTAATTTGGACGGGAAGAGAGCAGAGCAGCCACAGAGCGCCAAAGACTTTAAGCGCCCTTTGACAATTTTCACGTCAGGCACAAATCCCGGACGACGCCGCCATCCACGTCCCCGACGCCGATAACACAAGGCCACGAGGCCAGACAAGAGTTTCTCACACCAGAAAGATGGAAAATAAATAAATTTACATACAACGAGATCTCTCTGTCCCTGGCTGACTCTTTATATTATATCTTGTGTACACGAAAATAAACATAATTTTTCTCAGTTCCTTTTTTCTCTGTCGACTCTCCGGAGGCATTGGATATGGAATATGTACATACTATATGCAATTGTACAATATATTGTATATATATACTACAAATATGAAGCGGAAAATCTGTGACAGCAGCCAAGCGCCGCCGCAGCCTTCCACGTTTTGGAGTCTGGCTGGAGTTGGAAGTGGAGTTTTGAAGTGGAGTTAAATTACTTTCAGATAAGGGTTGGGGACGGGGATAGGGATGGGGATGGTGCAGGAGGTGCCACACGGCTTCGTGTGCGTTTTATCTCAGTTGTTTTTATTGGAACTTATTCCCACAGTTTCGACTGTTTGTCCATCTGTCTGTTAGCTTGTCCGATTTGACTGGCAGCGAACGAAATATGGCTTTTGCCCGAATTTTGTTGAAAATCAGCCAGAGAGAAAAGAATGACAGGGTAACGGATGGTTAGGGTGGTCAGGGTGGTGCCACAGATAGTAGAGCAAGGTGTTGGCTTAGCAAATTGCATTCTGATAGAACTTTTGCCAACTTCTGTTGCCTATTGATTTTTGGTCTCTCGAAAAACTGTTGAATCGAACTACGCCCTGATGACTTGAACTGCCCCTATGTGACGTAAGATTTTTCCGCTTGATTAATGAGAGAATTATGTAAATTCAATGATTGTTATTGATGAACTCTTCTTCTCTCTTTTCTCTCTCTCTCTCTCTCTCTCTTCGAACTCTGCCCGCTTATTTAATTATTTCACTTTTATGGGTTTGTTGTTGTACAATTAAATGATTTCTAATTGCCGTCGCCACAAGGCGAATTTCTCATGAGCCCAGCCCGATTCACATTTGATTTCTTGATTTATTACGCCTCGGACTTTTGCGCCTCATAATTTGTCATATTTTCCAAGGCACTTGATAAAGATTTATTATGACAGTTCCCATTGTTGTCGCTGTCGCCATCGTTTCGTGTATTAATCACGCGCTCGTAAACGATTTCGTATGAATACGAATAAAATGAATTTCTTTTTATGCCACAAATTAAGGCAGCTAATCGAGTTAATGTTCTCGATAAGTTGAGTTAAGGGGGTCTGCGAAGTTTCACATTTCTTCTGCGCCTTTATGGCATAATTAGGGATATATGTATGTATATTGGGGCACATAAAGCTGAGTAAGTGGTAGCTCCATAAATATTTATCGATAAGGCCAGTTTCGATTGACGGCTAATTGAGCGATTTAAGAGCTGTAGAAGGCTGCCAAGTTTGGTTACACTCTGATTGGTCTTTTCTCTTTCTCTTTATACCTTTCTTAAAGTTAGTTCCCTCTTAAAGCACTTGCTGACCTGCCCAAATACCCGTGGGACATTCAACGCATGCCTAACCCAATTTTTGACAAGTTGTCGCACATGAAATTATGCAGAATATTCGCATGGAAAGTTAATCAATGGAATTACATGCAGCATCAGCACTAAATTTGCCTCAGTCATTGCCACACACACCCACACACATACATAGACACACATAGACACCCATCTACACCCACTTGTAGGTCCCCAAGCAATCAGCTAAGCACATTTGATTTTTGCCGAGGAAGGCAAAAGCTGAAAAAACTAGACGTCGTTTCATTATCGACAGCTATCTATGTACTACGTATGTGCATATATTTATGTGTGAGTGTGTGTGTGTGTATACAGTGCTGTGTTTGTGTTGTCCCCTCGATAGTTAGATTATAGCACGAGAAAGAAATCATCATGATTGACAATTGACAGTCGTTGGACACGGGACCTGCCTGGGGTAGCGACGTTCTTGGGAAGGTTTCGGCAATCAAGCAGCAAATTTTCTTTATTTCCTGTACGACATAGGCAGGCAATGCAGGCCGTGGACCGTGGACCGTAGACCGTGGTCAGTGGTCAGTTTTTATGGCCAGCTGTCTTATCAGTCTCCCCCGATGATGTGCGGGCTATGCCTACGGAGACCATCATAAACGAAGCATCACTTTGATTTCCACATCATGTACTGGCGACATGGGACGTCGGAGAGGGGGGAAGGGATCTGCGTGTGCCCTTTATGGCCCTGTCCCTCGTCTGCTGCGGACCCTTTCCTAATTTGTTTTCTATTTGCTGCTAATTTCTTAATTCAGCTACGCCCTGGACAGTGGTCATCGGATTTTACAGTGAGTTAGGCTCGACTGGCATTGATGATGCTGGTGTCCATTGATTGCTTTGAGTGCGTGTTTGGGGGGAGCGTGTGCAAGTGTGTGTGTGTGTGCAACAGTCGTGTGCGTGTGTTGTTCCCAAGTTGGCGATAAAACTTTAATTTTGTTTAAATTGAAGTGAGCTGCGTTTTAATTTAACTTGATGAGCAGCCAAAGTGGATTAGTTTAGATAATGTTTAATTACTTTTGCATTTTCGTTGATCTTTAAACGTCATTTATTTAATTAAAGTTTAAGTCTTTAATATACAGAGGCGTAGATAACAGAACGAGCGAGATGCTCAAATGGCTCTCTTGTTGTGTTTTTTATGTTTGCCTTCCTTGCTCTCATTGCAGTGCGCTCGCTCACTTGATTAGGTATTTAGTGAGAGTTTTTCACGATAGCCGTTGCTCTCTCAATATTTTTGGCAACATTGTATGAGTGCGTGGGAGATAGAAATATTAATAGCTTCAATGTTAACTTTACAGTGCACTGTAAGACACTGCAGTTAAAAGAGTGTAAGAGCAGCTTTGATCTGAAAGCAGTTACAGCGATGACTCACGACACAGCTTGCGTTAATCGATAAGAAAGATAGAGACAGATAATTAGTGTGCAAAGTGCTGCAGCCACCTTCAATTTGACAATGTTAAAGCAAATCAAGGTGGCAACTTTGGCTTTAATACTACGTAAATAATAAAATAAATTGAGGTTTTATGCATATCAATTATATTTAAAGGGTTTTTAGCTTTATGCTGATGCAAAAAATGAAACTATTATTCCCTGTTCTCTATTTAAAATTGCAATTCGATATTTAAACTTAATTGTAGAGATTGTGCATGTGTATTTCCTCGTCGTGCTCAGGTTTTCTATTAAAACTTTCCCCATGCAGCGTCAAAAATTCAATCTAATAAAGAAGTGCTTGATACTCTATCAGCAGATTCGCTTTGTTAGCATCAAATGGCAAAAGCGCAGTGAAGACTTTTAATTAAAGTACACACAGACAAGGGGGCACACACACACACACACACATACACACAGATAAGTGTGCGCGCTAACTGAAACAGCATATGCGCTGAGTATTTACCTGGAACGTGAGCCAATTATCAGGTAGAGTAGAGAAAACATTTGAGACCCGCTTCCTTTCCCCCTTCTTCTTGCTCCCACTCTCTCTCTTTCTCTCTTATTCTCTCTTGATTCATTTCTCGCTTTTATTCGAGAGTGCAATCGAAGTTATTAATCTGATTTTTCAAATCGCTCGCATGCATCGTCATCATCGCCAGGAAAACGTCATCATTGTCTTATGTAAACAGGAACGCGCCTTGCGACTGCAATTTCCATTTATAACCCGAGTAAGCCGCTTATCTCCTACCCAAAATCCCGACAAATTGGCTGCCGAGCTACGGACCCGACTCCGTCCCGTCTCTATCCCCGTCTTCGTGCGACAATGCAAACGTCAAAGTTGCAGACGGAGTCGGAGACAGACGTTGATTGGGTTAGTCTGGGCTTTGCCTTATGCAATGGCGACCCTGCTTTGCCTCAGTGTAGAAATTATAAAGAATTACGACTATGATTGACAATTTATGGCGGTGCCTGTCAGCGGACTGAAGAAATCAAATATAATTCCCATAATACGACAGTGGCTTGGCTTGAAAATTCTTCTCTTGTTGCTGTCATCCATCGATTATGACTCAATCCCGATGTGTTTTTTGTGCGAGCTGTCAACAAAAAACTACTGTGTCCAGTTACTCGAGGGATGCACATGCGGGCACCTCGTCTACCTCCCTACCCCCCTCCCTACCAACATCATTTGTCTAGTTATTTATGGGAATTTAGTGGGATCAGGTTCGCAATCGGGTTCTATTTGGGGTTGCAAATGCATTTCAATAAAAAATTTCACTGAAAGGCAAAAGTTAATTGCCCGACAACAACTACAAAGGCAGTAAAAAGGGAGAGAAAGAGAAAGAAAGAGAGTGAGAGGGAAAGGGAGAGCATTCTCTCGTTCATTTATCATGCTTAAAGTTTGCATAGGAGCGTGTGCAAACAATTTCACACTGGAATAGGAGTGCGATCGAAATGAAAGGAATTCCATTTCGGGGCGTGCCAAAAAACGCATTTCGAGCCGACACCTTGGGTGGTACCGGGGAGGGGAGGGGAGTGGCAGGGGCAGCGCATGAAAGGAAAGCAAACAGCGGGTGGTCACTAATTTTTTACGTGACGCTAACAACAACAGAGCATAGAAAAAAGTGGGAAATAGTAGATGAGAAAGGAGGACGAACGTATAAAGCGCGAATCAGAACAAGCGCGAAAATCAGCGCCAAGGCGCCAAAAAGTATGTGTTGCCAGACAAAAATCAAAGAAACGAACTCGCGTTTGTGATTGCCAGATTGTGTGCCCACCCACCTTCCCTCTCCTTCCACTCCCCTCTCTGCACTCGACGAACACTGCTTGCTTGGCCATATAATTGGGAGTGTGCGAGGGTCGTGCGAAGAAACGTGCAAAATGCAAGAAATACCAGAGCAACAATGCGAGGGAAGTTATAATGTTTAAAGAGAAGAGATGTGAAGAAACTAAGAAGATATTAAACTGAAGAATATCATTTGAGTATATTATCTGTCTATATCTATAATTGTTATATACATTTTATTAATTTATTAATATTCAGTTTTTCTGCTGTTTATCCGTTTAATATCTATCTGTCTGTCTGTATGAACGCAGAGATCTCAGCTACGATAGCTAGAGACACCAAATTTGGCATGAAGGTTTCTGTATTTCATATTCAGATATAAATTATTTCAATTCATAGGTGCTACGCTTAACACGAGAGCAAATTGATAATTTTCCATTATTAATCAAGGCATAAATGAACTAACTTTCTGCTTCGACATACTATACACAGGGATGAAAACTATATATAAATCTTACATTTCAGTCTGATCGACCAATAAACTATGAAGTAATTCAGTTATTCAGTGTTTATACTAAGTATACTATGTATTGTAATATACATGTAATATACTTGTGTTTACTATATAATAAATACATATACATATGTTTTATACTATATATACTAACTTAGTGTTTATATTATATCATCGGGAACATTTAACAGCATCTTTCATTACTTGTTAATGCATCTGTCTGTAAATATGTTGAATTGAAGTGAATCTTTCATTTTTTTTAAAATCAATCTTCTTTCATGTTTGTCTTTACTTTGGAACTTTCTTTCCAAAGTTTACACACTCCTTCCCTTACCTTGTCTGGCAACTTATTGTACGTCCCTCGCTTCCTTGCTCTGCTCTTTATCGGTCTATCTATCTGCTGCAGCAGTCAGTTCGCTGGCTTTGCCTTCTCACTCTCACTTCTTCCTACCTCCCCCCCTCATCTCTTTCCACTTGCCTTGCCTTACTTCTTCTGCTGTTTCTTTTGCGTCTGTCAACCCATTTCCTGCCGCCAATAATTAAAGTAATTGCAACATTTCTGCCACTTGCCTTTGTCTGTCTAGTTTGTCTCTGTGCAGGAGGCAGGGAGAAAGGAGGGAAGAAGAAGGCAGGAAGTGTTGCCAGGCAGAGGGGGCGGAAGGCAGGGAGGCTCTTGCAGGAGTTTTGCCAAAAAGGAAACTATTTTAAAAAGGCAAAAGTACTTTGGTTTTAATTGCAACTATTCCGACAATATTCAAAGGGGGTATTCGAGTGCACAGTGGGGTATACAGGCGCCTTGTCCGAGTCTCTCTCTCTCTCTCTCTGCGTGTCTGAGCACATTGTAGTTGTTCTGGTTGCGCTGAGTGTAATGTCCTTTTAAGGTCCTGCAGCAGCTACAATGTGCTTCCGTTTGCATGCAACTGCGCTAAGCTGCTTAACTTGCCCCCCTCACACTCCCCTTCCCCTTCCTCCTCTCAAGGCAACCTTCTTCTTGGCCTGCCCGGACGGTGCGTGTTAATGATTACTTGAGTTGGCCCATTTTGTGGCCTGATCCCAGAGAGAGCACGTAAAAATCAATGTCATTGCGCTGTTTGCTGTTTGTTTTCGGTTAACATTCCCTGCTTCCGCTTCCGTTGCCTCAACTCTCTTCGCCCTTTCTCTCTACCCCCTCCTATCCTCTTCCATTCTCTGCTCTGCTGTGATTTTCCCCAGTCGCTGTAATGGCAGCCGCTGCAATTTGCTGCGAAAACTTTTGCGGCAAAAACAGAAAAGTTTTTCACTTAAACTTCGCCGCATTGCTGCAGTGCCGAGTGCTTCCTTGCCCAGTTTACAGGGTATACAGGACTAGGTAGATAAAGAGTAGCAGATTGCTGCATATGTTGACTCAATTATAACTTGACTTGTACAGGGTATACGCCACTTTGGCATGCCGTGTCGACACCTTGACATTTTTGGCTGCTCTGCTGATTATTCCCACGTTGCAACTGCAGGCAGCACTTAAAATTTGTTTAAACATAAGTGGTTAATTATGCTGAACGCTTGCGTGCCAGTAGATAGCGCCAGAGACACCTCCTCCTCCTTTTCCTCCTCCTCTTTCTCCTCCTACTCCAGCAGGATGCACCCCTATAATTAGTTTTCATAATTTTTTCACTCATATCACTGTTCTCGAAAGTTCTCAAACTCTTTCCACATTTACCTCCAGCTACTTTCTACTTTCTCCTTCTCTCTCCCACACTTTCTCCTTCTGCCTCACACTCCTTCTTTCTCCCCCTCCTTCTCACTCACACTCTTTCTCCTGCCTTAGCCCGCATAAAAGTTGTTTTTATCATTTCCGAAATTAAAACAAAATATTTACATTTGCAATAAGATGAAACCCGAGTGCCGCTGACAGTCTTCTCCGTCTAACAGTCTGTCTGTCTGCCTTTTTCCCTCCCTCTCTCTGCCCTCTCTTTCAGTTGCCCATTTAGTCAGACTTCTCTGCTCACTTCGCTTTCTGTGTACCCCAAAAAATGTTACCGGCTTCTAATTTTTGCACAGTTTCTTTGTTGCTTTTACAGTTTATGACAACTTGACGGACATTTTGAATTATGCACTGAGTGACAGAGAGAGAAATAGTAGAAGAGAAGACGGAGAGATGGATAGACTCACTTTTATGCATAACAATAGAGCTGAAATTTCGGAGAGAGCTTCTTAATGTAGAACCTTTGTCTGGAAACTGAGCGCGGGAATTGCTAATGCACATTTGCATCACAAGTTGGGACCAAAAAGTTTCAGTGTAGGAGGCGTTGAAGCCTTTCAGTGGAACTTGGCACAGAACTTAATAGGAGATGCTAAGTAAGAACCAGCTTACAAATGAGATTTTATGCAAAATTATCCAAGCTATGTAAAGTATTTGGGTGAGGTTAGGTTTAAATATATTTGAAGTAAACATCATTTTGACTGTTTACTTATAGTATGTAAACTAGTACTAGTGGATAATAAATCCATTTAATATATTCCATTTGAAGAAGTATTTGTATTATATATGTTACTATGTACAATAAAAAGCAATGTTATGTACATACACTGTTCGATGCTTAGTGATATCTGTGAACTAACATACTCTGTAGATTATATATGTGTATGCAACCACAGTATTTAAACTTTAACATTAACAGACTCTGTAAAAAAAGAATAAGAAGGAGAACATTAAATCAGCAGCCATATTCTTTAAACTTTAACATTAACATACTCTGTAAAATAAGAAGGAGAACAATAAATGAGCAACCAAACTGTTTAAACTTTAACATTAACATACTCTGTAAAATAAGAATAATAAGGAGAACAATTAATCAGTTAACTGGAGTCGTTTAGTTTGAGCATCTTGTTGTTCCATTATCAATATACATACATATGTATGTATAACACTCCCTAGGCGCTATTGACTATTGAAAAGTGATGTACAGGATTTATGTTTGCATCACACATATATCATGATATATCTTTGAAGTCATCGTCTCTCATGAAGGGGACAATTTAATTAGCCAAATGCTCGTGGAGCAACTCTCCTTATGGCTTTCCCTGTAGGGTTAATATCTTCGCGCTTGATCTAGGAGCCATAAAACCATATAGGCACACACTCACTCACACACACACACACTGCACTCTGAAGTCATATATAATAATAAACGGCCCTCGAGGACTGTTGCGAGGGACGCTTAATAACTTAATTAACTTCAGCGGCAGCGCGCAGATAAAAATCAAGCGCAAAAATTAACAGGAAATCTGCCGAAGAAGCGCACAAGGCGGCGATGGCGGCGAAAGGGCGAAATGAATAAGAATAAAATAAAATGGCAAATGGAAATACAAATAAAATCAAGAGGGAGACATAAAAAATGAAGCAATTACATGCACGCAGAGGCGATACGAGGAGCAGGAAATGCACAACAGAATTTTATTTGCGTCATTTTGTCATCACGAGGTCGCAGGATACGCAGGAAATTAAAGCGTCTACTGACAAATTGCCAAAAAAAGCAGGACAATTCTTGCCTAAGAGTGAGAGAGAGAGAGGGAGATATACAGTGAGTGGCAGAGCGAGACAGACAGAGGAAGCCGGAAGAAGTCGAGGAAAGTCAGCAGCGAGACGAAGTTGCGTGTCTTAAATTCGCCATAAAAGTGTCACACACACAGACAAGGACATGCGTGTCTTTTGTTTTTATGCACCACGCCCCCACCGCCCCACGCCCCTCTCTCTGGCAGCGCCATTAAGCCTGACGAGCAATGGCAGACGGCGAATGTTTGAGGTTAGGTTCATTTGCTCTAAATCTCTTAAATGCCTTTATTTAGACTAAAAGCGTCGAGCAGACGTGACGCGAAGCTAGCTGGCAGGGAGGAGTGGAGAGTGGGAGGTAGGAGAGGGTAGGAGGGGCTAGGCCCGCCTGTCAGTTTAATGTCTGCCTCCCCCTGCCCCCTTCTTCCATTGTTGCTGTGGCAAGTGTTTCGCCTGGTGTCTTTGGCTTTAATGTCTCGTTCGCATGTCCTGTGGGCTGCTAGGAGAGGCCCCTCTACCCTCCTCTCTTCCCACCTCTCCTTCCTCTCCTTACCACCCCCTTTCCCCTCCCTCTTGTTCGCAGCTGCCTTGGCATGCCGCGTCTGCCTTGCGAGTCTTTTATGCGTGTAAATATTTTGTTTTACAGCTTCTAAGCGCTGCCTTCTAATATACTTGGCCGTAGGTGTCTCAATTTTCCAAATAGTTGCCACAAAAGCCGCTGCTCCCCCTACCCCTCCCCTTGCACAGCCCCCTCTGAAGAGAGTTGAGTAAACAATGCTGAAATCAATGCCATATATGTGCAAGGGAATGCTTGTATGTGTGTGTGTGTGTGAATGTATTCTTCTATTTGCCTAGAGGCACCTTTTTGATTTCGCATTGCGTAGGGCAGAGGAAGCAGAGGGGAGGGGAGGTGTGCACTGCTTTGCCGACGGCGACCACTTTTGAGGGTTCGTTCGGTTTCGCCTCGAACGGTAACTGAGGCATCTTTGTGGGATTTACGTTTATCAAATTGAAGCTTAAGCTTTGCAGCTGATTCAGTTTGTTGTTGCCACGCAGGTTTTTAGGGCTCCTAAGTACGGGCTTTTCAGGGGTATTTTACATATGCAGCGGAAGAAAAAACAATCCTGCTAAGCTGAAGGGACAACAGAGGGAAGAAATAACTTAAGAGGCGGGAGAGGGACAGGCGGATACGAAATGGAAACTGAAATATCAATTAAGTTAAGATTTGTATAGGAAATATAATATAAAACATATTGTTTAAAGAAGTTTGGAATATATATAATATATACCATGACTCTTTCTCTCTCTCTCTCTCTCTTTGTATGTAATATTGTATATATCTGTATTACAAATTCTCTGTTACTCAAATAAAGATAGAGAGAGACAGTCCTTCTTATGAAATATGTTTGAGATTCTTAGTTCCTCTCTCTCCCCATCTTCCCCTCTCTCTTCATATTTCTATATGTAAAACTTGACTGATTTTCTTCCATATTCCTTCTCATTTCAGCCTTAGTCTGAATACCTCTCTGCCTCCATTCTCTCTCCCTCCTTTCCCTATTGCAGGCCATTCATCTTGGGTTCATTTCTTGGCATATTTACTGTAGTTGGGCTCGAGTTCAATTTATCTAATCCCTTAGGTACGTCTCCGCAGTGCCCTTTCAACACATTCCCCACACTCCCTCGCACCCTCCCACACCCTGCTTGCCTTGCCCCTTCTCCTCCACCTCCTCCTCCTCCAACTCCACTGTCTGCCGCTTCGTTTAGCTTGGCCAAAGTCAGCGAAGCCTGCAAAACATATGCATTTATATGGCAAATACATCTGCGTGTTGTCCAAGTCGAGTACCCAGCACCGTGTACTCTCTGTACCCACAGTACCCTCTCAGTACTCTCTCTCTCTCTCTCTCTCTCTCTCTCGGTATCCTGTGCTCGGAGACGGAACCCAACTGCAATTACAGTTTACAAATGTTCGCACAATTCAGTGCACATGAAACGCCATCAATAAAATTATAGCCAAGGACACTGGGAACTGTACAGGGAGTAGGGAAGGAACAGAGAGAGAGAGAGAGAGAGAGAGAGAGAGAGAGGGGGAAAGAGAGAAGGTTAGAGACTAAAGAAACCACTGTGTACGCAATAAAAAACAATTTATTAAAAATTCTCAACGCAAATCCGTTTTGAAATTAAAATAACATCATTTTGATTGAATACTCTGGCGGGTCTACCCTGCCCTTGCTGTCCCTCCCCTCCCCAGTGCACCGCAAAACATATGCTACCTAATTTAAAAGTATATTACACAAAAGAAGAACGCAGAGGAAAGAAAAGAAACCACTCGAGCAACACAAACACACGCGGGGAATGACTTAAGGAAAACCTCGGGAAAACAATGGCCAGAACAGTTCGTAAATTGCATTTCAACTGCAGACCGCAGGCCGCAGAAGACAGAGGACCGAGGACAGAGAGAGAGAGAGGAGCAGGGGGGAATTTATATAAATTGACTTCTTTATGCCTGCCTTGGTCTTCGTTTCGCAGAATTTGTCGAGGGCTCAGACAATTTACCATCTATGAAGCCGCAGTAGCCGCTGAAGAAAACTAAAGATTGTAAACTAAATTGAAGAAGCAGCGAAGATTCAAAACCGAAAGACCCTTAACTGTGACGTGTAGAGACTTCTCAACTTGTGGTTCGACCTCGACCGCGACCTGATTGAATTTTCCGCTTCATTTAAATTGAATTTGTTGCTCCCGCCCGGCGGCGCAGGTGGTGGCCTCCATGTTGCTCGGGTGCTCGGCGGGAGTGCTCCACTCCAGGCCCGAAATCATAATTAATAGACACGCATATATATATACTTTTTGGAGCAAAAGAAAGTGAAGGAAGAGGAGCAGAGAAGTGAGAGATGAAGTGGGGCAGGTGGAAAGCTTTTTGGGGCCAGCACTTTTGAGCCTTATAAATTTGCACGCTTATTTCAATTACCCGGAGGCAGCTACCTCCTCGAGCGGGTACCTCTGGAGTTTCTCGCAGTTTATCATAACTCAGGCTCCGTAGCAGTTCCCAGGATTATGCTGGGGCGGGCTCTGCGATATGTATGTGCTCCAATTTGTTAGAGACTTTATTAGGCTCCTTCTACAGGGGAGGCAGCAGGCAGCCCCAGCTGCAGTTGCCTTTTTCCCGATATTGTTTTATCCGTGTTTACATTTACCTTGGCTCAAAGTTTTTCACCTCTTCAGGCGTCGCGAATTTCACTTAAAATAATACAAAGGAACTTTTTACGGCACTGAGAACTTGTGAGAGGGAGTGCGATGCTTGTTCTCTTTTTCTCTCTGGGTCAGCTTAAAGACCTGGGGCTGGGGCGCTTTAAGACTGACTCTACTTAAGTTCTGCACCAGCTAAGTTGTGACTCTCGACTCTCGACTCCCACCTTCTTTGACTCCCACTCATCAATCAATCAATCAGTTGAAGCGTCAAACAGTCGATGCGAGTCATCAAGTCAACCAAACTGACAGCAAGTTCACGAATCAAATGCTAATCGAATCGAGGCGAATCACTTCTGCCACTCCCCCTTCCCTTGCCCCTTCTCTCTTGCCACGCCCTCATTGCCATTTGCCATGCTGAGGCCAAAAGCTTTTAGGTTATGTAAATAGGCCGCACTTCGAATGTGTTCCGAGTTCATTAAAGACTCGTTTAGTATGCGAAACATTATGAAAAGCTTGGCAAACAGCATCGCTCTCTCTCTCTCTCTCTCTCTCTCTGCACTGGAAATTTGCTGTATATATTTTATTCATTACAGTATTTTATTAATGCATATTTATATCTTGCTTGGGGAAAATACCAAACTGCCTTAGTCGTTTGCTCTTTCTATTTTCTATTAGTTTTTCTCTGTAGTGACAGCTTTAATTCAACTCAAGCTGCAAGTTCCGACTGCGGTTGGCCTAATAAAAAAATTAAATTTAATTACCAGCCACAAAACTAATTTGAAACTTTATCTCTGGATCAGCAGCTCACATAGACAGACACAATACTTGGCAACATAAATTTCCCATTGCGTGTCCGAGTGCCATTTGTTGTCTCTCGCAACGCACTTCACTCAGCCCCAGACTGCCTGTCAGTTCATCAGTCCATCAGTCGGGCAATCGGGCAGTCAGTCAGTCAGTCAGGTAGGCAGTCAGTCAGTTAGGGTGTCAGGGAGTCAGTCAGGGAGTCAGTAAGGGAGTCGGAGAGGGAGTCAGTCAGTCAGTTAGGAGCACACGTATTCAGTCGGCATTTCACCACTTTTGCTACTTCCACACACGAATTTGGGTAGCGTGCATTCTTGCGGTCTCCCAAGTATCCTCCCGACATTGTATCCTGTTGCTGAAGCTGTGGCAGAGTCCCAGGCACTCTCTCTCAGTTGTTAAAATGTGCTACGTGCTTTGGGCTAATAGACGCTGACCTCCGAGAGGGCAAGCCAAGGACTGATTTAATTGGCCGTGTGGAGTGGGCCTAAGAGCTTAGGCCTAGCACCAGCTGAAGTACCTAACTCGGTAGCCAAACTAGGTGCCTAACTCGGTGCCTAACTCTGTGCCTAACTCGCTACCCTAGCTTGTTACCGAACACGGTGCCTTACTCGATACCTAACTCTCTCTATTTCTCTTAACCTCTCCGTCTCTCCCACTCCCTTCCGCCCTCTCTTTCCCTCACCTTATCCGCCTCACATCCCCCTTCTCTTCCTTTCTTCCTCTTCCTCTCTCTCCTTCTACCTCTTCCCTCTCCCTCCCCCCTCGCTTATTGTGAAAGTTTGTCTCCCATTTCAATTGTAAACCATCGAAACAATCGTGCTTTTCCGAAGCACCCTACAGATAATAGAAGGCTTAACACACGCTGCCTCGTAAATTTCCGTTATATCCCGTAATTGTCAATTGTTCGTGTCATAAAAATCAATTTGAAAGCGACAGAGAGAGAGAGAGAGAGAGAGGGAGGGAGAGGGAGAGAATCAAAAGCCATTTTACGATTTTTCAATTAAACAAATTGCCCGAAACAGTTTTAAAATAGTTTGCCGTAATGGGAAGTGGCACGCGTTGAATGTATGCATGCATGCATGTATGTATGCTATGTGGCATGGTATGTGGCATAGTATGTTATGTGGTGTGGCATGTATGTTGTGTATGTTGTGCAGCATGCGGGCCACGGCAGCGCATCGAGTTTAATTTACAACAAATTCTGTCGCATTGTGGCGCAGATTTAAATAGTATTAAAAATTTAATTGCAACATATTGTGGGGGCACACACAGATCACCCACACGCGGGCGCAACGAAGTGCAACAAATTAAACTAACTGTGTGCACTTTTCTTGGAAACACCCCTCCTCCCTTCCTCCCTCCCTCTCTTCCCTTTGCCACGGCCTTTGCCTGTTGTGGTGACAAAAACATTGTGCGCTCAATTTTTCAACTTTTCGGCACAAGTCGAGGCGCCTCCTCGTCCAATGTCGGCGACCTTTTGG
Organism: Zaprionus vittiger; assembly: GCA_018904025.1. Lineage (NCBI taxonomy): Eukaryota > Metazoa > Arthropoda > Insecta > Diptera > Drosophilidae > Zaprionus > Zaprionus vittiger. The sequence continues at coordinate 19,537,942 of JAEIFQ010001142.1, read as the reverse complement.
CGACTCATTGGCTCCGCCTGGCTGACCCGACCTGACCGGCGCACATTGCCATCACCAGGTCTCCCTCTTCCCTCTCTCCCTCTCTGTGTCTGTGTCAACCAAAGTGTTATTAATGGCTTGTTTTTACTAAATTTATTGCTTGCTATTTATTAATTTATTGGCTCCGACTGCAATTAGATAAGAAAACTGCAGCAACACTCGCCGCTGCCGCGCCGTTGCCTCTGGGCCCAGGCTGCTGTCTCTCTCTTGGGCCTTGGCTCGGCTCGTTTTTCTTTTGATCATACGCACTGCATATGACATGTGCAGCGAGTCCATCGTGCCTCTGCAGCTGTGCGCGATAGCGAAAAATGCATATTCGCTGTTTAACAATCTATAAAGCGCACACACTGATAGTTTTGTGGCTGCCACAGATTTCTATATTGTTATAATGGTCAGGTACAGGCAGAGTGTCTAATTTACTTGGGTTTGCTTAAGTATGCAGCAAGTTATTTGGGAATGTTAATGTTCCCTCTAAGGAAATTCTGTATATTTCTTATTACTTACTATGTATGCCAAATTTCCTGTAGATAGCTGTATTATGTAGCGAGTTACTTGAGTTTGTTTAATGTCATAAGGTCTCTGCTAACGAAATTCTTTAGGTTTTGCTTTACTCAATGTATATACCAAATTTCATTGGTATAGCTTTTGTAGTTAGTGAGTTACTTGGGTTAGTTTGCACACAAAGCATTTGGCTGGTATGTTGCTTAGCACTTCCAACATATTTCTTATTACTCACTACGTATGCCAAATTTCCTGTAGATAGCTGTATTATGTAGCGAGTTACTTGAGTTTGTTTAATGTCATAAGGTCTCTGCTAACGAAATTCTTTAGGTTTTGCTTTACTCAATGTATGTACCAAATTTCATTGGTATAGCTTTTGTAGTTAGTGAGTTACTTGGGTTAGTTTGCAAACAATGCATTTGACTGGCATGTTGCTTAGCACTTTCCACATATTTTGCTTAATATAATTTATATCCAAAATTTCATATTGATAGCTGCAGTAGATGCCGAGTTGCTATAGTTATTTCTCGAATATTCTACATGTCAAGATCTCCAATTGGTTCTGGAATTATTTGTTTTGCTTAAGTTAGTACATATTCTAAATTTCATAGTGGTAGCTGCAGTACTAACTGAGTTACTATAGGTAGTTGAGTTACTTAAGCATATCTGTTCCCACTTCCTACGTAACTAAATTGCAAAAGTTCATTCGAAATATTTTATCAACAAACAGCGCCTGAATTCGATATTCCCCTCAATATTCAGACTGTTTTCTTCTAGATATTTAGCTAACCCAATTTGGCATATGTTTAAGGCTACAAACATATTAATTTGTTTGTTTTCGCTTTCCTTTCAACCACACTCACGCAGTCCGAGAACATGTCGCACACTCGCCTGGCTAGGCCAATCAATAACAATTTAAAAGCTGTTGCGACAACATGTGCCAAGGCCTCCACCTTCAAGAGGGGGTAGTGGGGGGTGGCCCTCCACAGATTGCAGCAATTACGCAACATGGCAACATGCAACAAAAACAACAACAAGAACAATACAAGCACAGCTCTGGCGAGAGCAACGCCATATTGTGTGGGGAAAATGGGAAATCGGAATGGGAATGGGAATGAGATTGGAAATGGGAAAGGGAATGAAAAAGGGGCTGGGCAGGGGCATGGGCATGCGAAAGGGAATGGGGGATGTTCCACCCTAAAATTTTATGTCACATTTGCGTCACATGCCGAAACAGCCGAAAAATGCCAAAGAAATAAGCTGCAAAAGCTACAAAAAAAGGCATGCGAGTGAGAGCGAGTGCTAGGCAGGCAGATACCCTAGAAGAAGTCAAGGTAGAATCGTAAAAGTTTATTGAATATATGAATTTATATATCTAATATCTTCTCTATCATTTTTTGGCTTATATCCAACTATCCCTCTATCTATAAAGACCCTTCCTCATGCCCTATACAGGGTATGCAATCTATACTTCCTATGCACAAACACAGCGACGTAAATAGCCAGCAAAATGCGACAAAGTACGACAAAACACCATAAAAGTTAAACAGTAATTTGACATAGACGACAACAGCATATGTGGGAATTTCCAAAAGGTTACCCCCCCCCCGTCTGCTTCTCCTCCCCCCTTCTGCAACTTGTATTTCAAAAATGGTTTACAAATTTGGACTGACAAGTAAATATTTTATAGATAAAGCACACAAGTGCGTGAGCGAGTCCCTCGACAGAGCGTAGGCGCGTGAGCTATTTAAGGAAGCGAATAGAGAAAGGTTTCCACCCACTTTGGCAACCTCCTCTCCATTCCCCTCTTCCTTATGGAATTATGACCCACATCGTAGGTCATAATGTAGCACATGTTTCACTTGCCGTTGGTCAAGTGCGTCCATTCCAGGCAAGTTCTATGAACTTTGATGTCCAAAATAAAAGAGACTCTCTCCCTGTCTCTCTCCTTTTCTCTCCCTTTCTCTCACTCTCTCTGTCTCTCTTATATTATTCGCTGTGGTCACAACTGTTGTTGGCATTTTTGCATTGCGGTTTGGTAAATCTTTTTTTAAATAATTTTCCATTATTTGCAATAACCTACAAAGAGTGGGTACTCCAGTGGGGTAGCTTCGTTAGAAAGTTATACCCTAGCAGGGAGTATTTTATTTAGCAAGAATGTTTGTTTGTTCAGCGATATCTATAGCAAGCACAGTCATCACATCTTCTGCTTTTGAGGCTTTTATAATTAAAAGAATATTTTATTTTTAACTTAAGTTGAAACAATTGGTTATGGAAATTGCCATAAAAACCTGTATTGCTGTTTAAATCAAAATAAAATTTACTTTTATGAAGTGAATCACGATATTTTCAGGTTATTTTTAAAATGAATCATCATCTTAGTGATTTCAAGCCTTCTCAATATCATATTATACTACAATATAATAACAACTACATTTATTTACTTCAATTTCAAAGGCGGAGAAGTAGAACACAAATAAGTCTCATGTTCCTTTGGTTTATTTCCGTAACATAATTGAAAATATTAAACCCTGATATTTTTAGAGCAGATAGTCTTTTATAGGTCACTCAATTCACTCGAATTGTCTTTACTGATAAGTGAAAGCTGAAGTCAAAGAGATGTTGCGTGTTATCAAAAATAGAAGATGAACTTGAACTTGTAGTAAGTATACTGCAGGGTCGACGCTAATTGACGATTGGTACACTCTGATAGAGAATATATATACATATGTATGTATTGTATTTATATAAACTTTATTGTAGATTTCGGAGACATCTATTTCTGAATTAACCTACACTCTGTATATATTCGTATTAGTCACAGGTTTGCCAACTGTATACAATCTTCGGCGTGGAGGAACCCCATTTGAACTACTATATACTATACTACATCCTACACATCTGTCTATCTACCTTTGACTTGGCCCAAGGTCAATCTCAAACTGTTCGCTTTCTGCCACATCAACCACATGGCAGAGCATCGGAAACATGTTCATCAGCAGAAACCACAAATCAAAATATCAAAATTGCCTCAGCTGTTGATGTGCCCCGATGTCTCTATATGTGAAGGTTGCATCTCCCATCTTGCAACTGCAGCGGAAACAGACAACATTTTCCCGGCTACCGTTTGGACTCGTCTTCGGCTCAGGTAACCGCTGTCCTACCTTACCAGCAGGCAGCCAGCATTTGGAACTGCTAATTACGACAGGCAGGCCAGCGGGCTTCCTCGCTTGGGTACTGGCTAAGATCAGCAACCTATAGACTATGTATGTATATGAATACCAAATTATGTATTACATGCAACCGTTTTTGACTTATTGCCTGCCATAGCATGAGGCTCTTTTTCGGGTACTCCTGGCGCTGCTGCTACCGCGCGTAATTACCAAATTATAGGCTTACCCTTTGGCTGACTGATTAGACTCATTTACAAATTTCTGACCAGGGTCCTCAACAGACAAGTCTGTCTGACTGTCTCACTGTCTCCCACAGAAAGGTACGTCCCATAGTCGGTTAATAGACAAATTAACTCTGCTCACTGCGACCAGCTGGCTGTCCGCCTGTCTGACCTATACTTAACTTTGATAACATCTTGTAAATATTATGTAATTTTTTATAAATTTCCCATAATTATAGTGTGCCCGAAGTTAGGCTATTTGATTTATAAGTGCACATAATTCGCTGCAGTTTGCTCTGTGCTGGTGGTGGATTTTCCAAAGAAAATAGGAAAATCAATTACATACATTAGAGAATGCTTGAGGGCCTGACTGGCTACTTAGTTGGGGCGAAGACAGAAATTGTTCTGATAAAAGAGTCTATTTTGAATAAAATAAACTACGAGAGACCCTCTCTCTCTGTCTCCCTCCCTCTCTCTCTATCTCTTATCTGGCTTTTGGTAAATTCCCAACTGCTTTTTGTGGGGAAAATAATCATATATTTTCCCATTAAATCATGCGATTGAGTGAGTCTAAACGAAATCTCGTTATCGCCTTGAAGTTAACTAAGAAAACATAGTTTCAACTGATGAATTGCTCTGCCGGTACGGCACTGAGAGCACCCTCTTTCGCTTATAAAGTTGATACTTAAATTTAAATAAATATTATTTGTTTGTTCAGTTTCCCCCCTCTCCCCTGGACCATACTTGGCTTTTAGTGAGGCACTAAAAGCGAACTGAATGATGTGTTTTGAAACCGGTACCGGTGCCGGTACCAGCGCTGTACCCCTTCCCGGCTGGTGCCTATTTTTAATAGAGTTGTTTAAGGTAACTGCAAGTTTTATAGATTTTCGTGTTTCAACAACTCTCGCAACTTAAATCAATTTGAGTCCCGGGAATTTAACAACAATTTTTAATGGCTTTTCATTGCGCGTCAGGCAATTTATCATGGGGCCTCTTAACTATGCCCCCCCCTATTCCCCTGCTCTACCCAAAAGCGTGGACTGTAAACAAACAATTAAAAAGCGAAAAGCGCAACGAGAACTTCAACTGGAATCGAGAACTAAACTCAGCACTTCCATTAGGGTGCAGAGATACCGATTGAATTGGGCAACAATAAAATATCTTTATAGTTTCGGAAGGTATAACACCCCCGACTCCAAGGGGGAAGGGGGTGGCAGCTTTGTTTTGTTTGTTTCCGATCGTGCTGCATAAACAAAGAGTGAATGTGACTTAAATGATAAAAATGTCAGGAAAGTGTCAAATGACGTCGACCAGGGCGACGAATGATGATAAAGAGCTCTGAGGGAGCAGCTTACCCACCTCCCCGGCCCTTCCAGCTCCCCTCAAAGTGTCATAAAAAAGGGGGAAATATGGAGCTGCAGAAAAAATGACAATAATTAAACGCACGGGACACATCCGAATGCGTTGCAAGATGAGTCTGCATCGTGGTTCCCCCGATCGAATTGCAGTCTCCCCCCGTCCGCCTTGGGCAACGCCCCCCGCTTCCGTTGCAGCAAGAGCAGCCTCTGGTGATCTTGCCGCTTGATTTATGCGCTGACTTTGCTCAAATTTTGTATCTAAATGTGGCATTTAAGTTATCAACAGAGAGCAGAGGAGGAGGGAGAGGAGCAGGAGGCGGGAGATTGTCTGTCCAGTTCAGTCTGTCTGTGTGCTCGACCATCTGCCGCCTGGCGGGGCGTGTTCTTTGCTTTTCAGCTCTTGCCTCATTTCTTTTGTGTGCGTTTCTGAAATCCCTGAAATATTTCGCGGCATGATTTAGTTGCATTTCACGCACATCGCACGCAACGCGCAACCAGCGTGGGGCAGGAACAGAGACAGTGGCGGCACGCCCAAAAGGGGGCAGCCAGAGAGGAAAGGGGAATATGGACAATGTGAATGCGAGTTATTTGCGTGTGCGTAGCTGGCATATCTTCATATGCTCTGCTTCGAATGGGGGCCCAGCCTCGCCCCTTTCCCAGTCCTTGCCCCACTGCAGCTGGGATCCCTCTCACCTTCCACAATGTGATCCCTTCCCGCTGCTTTAACTTTGTGCCATCATTTATGTTCGATATTTACAGCTAAAGTCGCTAAAACTGGCGGCCCATCAAAATAATCACCTACCTAGGGGATATATGCGTTATGTTGTGTGGTTTGTGACGAACTGGGCAAATGTTTTTTTGTATATATTAGAGAATATAATGTGGAAATATATTGGAAATGGTAGAAACTTAGCTAGAGAACTGTTTGGTAGGTACTTTTTAATTTTAATATAGATTTTTGCTTAGTTTCTTCTCACTATCTAAAATATCTGTAGTACCTTATAATATTTTATCCCATATAATGTATAAATATTATAGATCAGATATTTTCAAAATTTTACTAGATCATTTGTAGTTACTTTCGTGATTATTATATTGATTCCCGATTAGTTTCTTCTCACTAACTATAACACTATAATATAGTATATTTAGATTATATATAATAATATATAATACAATATATATCTGATTTTTTTTTTTTTCATCTTTATCTTTATGTATTGTATAATATCCCATATAATGTGGAAATAGATAAGCTAATATAAAAACTTAGCTAGAAAAATCATTAGTAGTAGTTACATTCGTGAAAACTATATAGAATTCTGATTCGTTTCATGTCACTTAGTATAACATTATATTAATTTCTGCTTAGTTTCTTCTTCCTACCTATAAGAGCTGTAATTCTGTATAGTATTTTATCCCATATAATGTAGAAATAGTTGAAGAATTATAAAAATCGTCCTATAGAAATCATTTATTGTTTCTTTCGTGAATACTTTAATGTTTTCTGATTTGTTTCCTCTCAATATCTACAAAATTTGTAGTTCTGTATAGTATTTTATGACATATAATATGGAAATAGGTGACCTATAGTAAAACTCAACTAAAGAAATCATTCATACTTTATTTTTAAATTACTATATAGATTTCTATTTAGTTTCTTAGTTATTAGTTATTAGTTTCTCACTAACTACACCATAAATATTTCTTCTCCCCATCTATAAGACCTGTAGTTCCCATTGTAGGGGAGTAAAACTTTTGCAGCTTGCCAAAAATTCGAAATTCTCTCCATGGGGTTTCTTTCCCAAAGACAAAAGCGTAGCCAGAGCAACAGCTGCCTCTGCCTGGGCGACTCATCTTCAGCAGACCCTGAGAAGAAGACGTATCCACAGCTCGGGTCCGATTCCTTTATGACGTGGCTAAAGGTTATTGTTGTTGTTGTTTTTGATTTAAATACACTTGAGGCTCTTAATTATATTGGAGCGTGTTTTGTTTTCGGTTTCGCGGGAGGTTTTTTTTTCTGTTTTTTTGGGTTCTGCGTTTGGCTTTTGTTGGAATACAAAAATCACCTGCGGCGATGTTGCGATGGGTTTGCGCTTTGTTGCTGTTGTTGTTCCCGTTGCTGTTGTTGTTGTTGGTATTCATGTTGCTGTTGCTGTTGTTTGTGGCATGTGTTTCATCTTCATCAGCAGCAGAGAACGGAAATTTAGTTTTCGCTAATGCGCGCTAATGAACCCGCTCGTGTCCGACTCCCAGTTGGAGATCAAGCTGGCCATAGAGTAAACTGGCGAGAGGGGGAGGGAGGGCTAGAAGTTGGGGGGGGGTGAACTTGCTTGCAAATTAGGAGGCAGGCGTTTAGTTCAACGGCTGCTAATTAGCCTGTTTCGCTCTGCAGCTGACCATTGTGTTGACCCTCCTCGACTGGTTATCATAATTAACAAGCTCACCAATACACGCTCCCTCTCTCACACACACACACACACACACCCTGTGTGCTACAGTTGCATTCAACTTGAACACGCCAGTTCCCCGCCTCTACCCCCGCCCATCATCTCGACCTGCTCATTGAGTTGCTTCCGTTTGTGCTGCCTCTGGGTGGGGCAGCGCAGCAGCAACCACTTGAACCGCGTCAAGAGTGGACCACACACACCCACAGACACACACACACACACAGAGAGACACTATGAACACCGCCACACTTCAGTCGGACAGTCAGTTGAGTCGCAGCAGCCTGAAGAGGCGTCCAAGCTAAAAGAAAACTGACAAAAAACGCACATTTATTTCGCCTTTTCACTCGCTTTTCATACTGATTCAATTTACAGTGATAATTTTCACTATACTCTAACTAAAATAGGGTATTTAAGACTAGGTAGAAGGCAGGTAATGGGGTAAAGAGTAGAAGAGATAAGTTAAACACTCTCTCTATTTAAAGTACAGCAAATATTGATTGCTGCAAATCTTGTGTACTGCATATCTTGACTACTGCAAATCTTGTCTACTTCAAATTAAGTATACTGCAAATCTAGACTACTGCAAATCAAGTGAACTGCAAATATAAGCTGCCGCAAATCAAGTCATATCAAGTCTACTACTAGTCCAGTGTATTGCAGAGGGTGTCTTGTTTCTAGTTCTCAATCAATGATGAAAAAAGGAGAATAGAAAGATGAAGCCCAACAGATATTGAGGGAAAGAGAGACATGAATAGGGGAGATATTTAATCTATGCTGCAAATATTCTTTGTATCAACATAAGATATTTCTATAAGTATATTTTAGTATTTAATATTCAATTAGTATATATTAAAGAAAGTGTTCTTAATGTCAATAACAAAAAATTAAAGATAAATATAGAAAAGAATCAAAGAAAGACAGGTCGAACCTTGCTGATGCTCATTTTCATTCCATTCTTGCCTTACACTCTGCAGTTTAGAGTATCTACACTTCGTCGTGGACCTAGACACTACCTCTGGTCATATTTTTGCCACCCTGGCGACATTTTAGACAGTGTCACTTTTTTTTAATAAAAAAACAACTGTAGTGAGCAATGCGTGGAGTCGCGGAGACGAGACTAGGGACTGGGTAATCGGGGAAGATCGGAGTCTGGACAGTTCAAGTGGTGACAGCTCTCTGGTTTTGTATGAGGCCTGCGGCTGATTATGCTCGCTGATGTGCTACTGTTGCCTTTTCCCACTCTCCCTCTCTCTCTCCCTCTTTCCCTCTCTTTTTTCTCTATTTCCAGCTTTGTTTGTTTAGACTCCCGTGTCCAGTCAGAAACTGAGGCCAGCTCGGCAATGATTTACAAAACTGTTGAAAAAGTGCTCGAGAAGGCGAAAAAAAAGACAAGCCAGTCTCATCGGGGCTGGCGGTGCGTATCTGGTGTCACATTGTTTACATAGACAACTCAGTGCGGTCTGTTGTTGTTGTTGTTGCCCGCACTTGAGGGGGATTTGTGAGATTAACGTGTTAAAAAATAAATATTTGGTCTAGTTAGTTTTCTGTGGCAATTTGTTATGCAGCCTTGCTAGACAAGTGCGAAAACAAACAGAGACACGAACTGGAACTCGAATGCGCCTCGACCAATCCTCCCTGGCAGCTCAACCTGCCCTCAGTCTTTCCTTCAGCTTCCCTCCAGCTTCCCTCCAGCTTCCCTCCAGCTTCTCTCCAGCTTCTCTCTGCCTTCCCTCGACTGTATGCAAAGTTCTTCGTTTCTGCAGTGTTTCATCTTTGCAGTTCTTCTCTCAGAACAACAACAATAACATCACGTCAACATCATCAACTGCACCACAGCGTCGGAGCTCCTCACTGTCCCTATCTCCACCTCCCTCTCCCCCTCCCTGCCCCTGTCACCTTGCTGTGTTGTTTGTTTGCTCTCTTTGAAATGTGCATAAATTCATTTTGGTAATGGGGTTTTCCTTGCATTGGCTTCCCCTTTCCCTTCCCCTTCCTCTGCTCCTCTGCTCAGTCCTTTTTCTTTTCCTTTCCCCCTTGTGGGTGTTGTTGTTTTTCGGTTTAAGAGATTTGCTGCCGCTTGTTGCCATAACAAATGTGTTTTCGCAGCTCTCAGCACCAGCTGCCACTTGCCACTTGCCACATGCCCCTCCTTTGTCAGCACTTGATGAGGTCCGAGCAACGCGAAATTAATTTGAAATATACATAAATTAATGTGGCAAGTTGCAGTGTGGCAGTGTTGCAATGTGGGGACAGTTTTGTGTGCAAAATATGAAATACTTTTTGAAACAGTTTCCCAGAGGAACTTGCTAATCGCTCGACAATTAGCAGAGAGAGAGAGAGAGAGAGTTCAAAGTGCATGGGAAATGTTGTGGCGTGCAGAATCAATTGGAAATTGCCCTGAGGTTTTTCCAGCATAATTTGTGGTGGCAAATCGCAGCAGCAAACTGCAAAATGCTTTTCCCACAAGAAAATGCACCCCATGAATAGTTGACTAATTATGTCACGCTCAATTAGTGCCCTTAGTGGTGAGGGAAGGGGGTTGATACGAGGGTGTTACCAGGTGTAACCAGGTGTGCCTCTGTGCCACTGATCGATATGGAAATTAATACGTGTAAAATATTGAATTGAAATTAAACAAGGAAAGGGAAACGGGTAGGAGCAGTATCCCCTGGGGCAGGGCAGGGCAGAACAGGGCAGCAACCCTTCCTTCCTGTTCTTTCTCCCCCTGTTGTTATTATTGTTGTTGTTGTAATCGTAGTTGTTGACATTTCGCAGAGAGTAAATTGGTATTTACATATGTCCCTGAATCGATCTGCCCGCTGTTTGGGGAATACGTTGCCGTTGCCATTGGCCGTGTTCTTTGAGCTTTTGCCCCACTCCTGCTGCCCTACTCCTGCCCAGCTACAGACCGTACCCGAAGCCGGTCCTGGCAAGCTGTGTATGTGTATGTGTGTGTGTGTGTGTTTATTTGGTGATTGTCCTGGCGTCCACGTCGCAATGCAGCTGTTTCATGCCCATTTAACACCTTCAATCCGCTTTGCCTTCGCCTTGCAGCGCTTCAATAGATACCTAGATACATTTAAATATCTGTATCTGTATGTGTATATGTGTGTCTGTGCTTGTATATGTCTGTGTGTGTGCTGTAAAAATATTATCGCCCGACATACAGGGCCTGTCAGGCCGGGCATGTTTGCACGCGCCTGCCATGTCCTGCCGCCTGCTGACTTCGCCTCCGCTCTACTATCTGTATCTGTATCTATCGGATGCACAAGGCAATTGGTTTATTTTCCAATACGGTAGCCGTTCAAATATGTCTGCGAGTTGAAGGTGTGGCAAGGGGGTAGGGGTGGGGCAACGTAATTTGTGTAAACATTTGCCAGACTTTCTCACTGATTTTTGGCTCTTTTCCCATTCCCCATATTCACATTCCCCAATTTCCCATTCCATATCATGTGCTGTATATCTTTTTTGCTGCTGCTTCTTTTTCTTCCTCTTCCTCTTCTTCTTCTTCTTCTTCTTTTGCTGTATGATAAACAGTTTGAGAAATCGACGAATGCCTCGTAAATTGCCGCATTTTGAATGTTTCACTTGCTTTGCATTTCGATTTCTCTTGTGTAAACAGAATTCTGCCTCTGCCTCAGATTTGAGTTCCGAATTGGAAATATTCTACATAAATTTGGCACATTATAAACAGAATTCGGGCTGCTCCCATGGGGCAGGAGTAGCCAAGGAGGAGGAGGCAGTAGGAGTCTGCTCTAGGTCACTGTTTCGTTGAGATCCGATCTGTGCGGACTGTGTCTGTTTGCCTTTCTCATACTATCTATACGAGTATCGTAGTTCCTGCACTCTCACCCAACTAAATGATCACGCTCGAGTGCCGCATGACGTGGCACAATGCCGGGGGCGGAAAAACAGCAAGTAACGGCAGTCCTGGCCTATCCTAACTGGATAGCCACCCACAGACACAGTCGGGAATCGTTTCCCATGAAAAAACAAGACTAAAATTGCATTCATATTATTTCTATTATTATTTTGTTGTTGCTGCCACACGCATAGATCATATTTAATGGAGGGGATGCTGCTGTACCTCCCTTCCCTTCCCTTCCCCTTCTTACTTTCCCTGTTTATGCGCATTTAGTTAATCAGTTACGGTTCTTTGTCTGTCTATGGAAGGGGGGTGGAAGGGGGTTGTTTTGGCCACGGGAAACAGGGGAAACACGTCATGGTTAATGAAACTTTATGGCGCCTACTTTCGAGAGACTCAGGCCACTTGTGTCCTGTACCTGCTCCCAATTAAGCGGCAGGTGTAGCTATAGTCTAACCTAACCTTACTTCTAGTAGTCCCTCGTGTAACTGTTTCTTTACGAGCCCACATATCATTCCAGCGCATTGTTTAGTTATTGTTTTTACCTTTGTTCTCTCAAGCGTTCTGCCCGCAGCAGTGGAAATCCGTTTACGGCATGCAACTTGCCTTGGCCTCTGCCCCTGCCACTGACCCTGCCACGCCCTGCACATACATCAAAATTAACTGAAATGTCAGCTGCAGTTACAACAACTATTTTTACTCACTGTTGTTGTTTTTTATGTGTTTATAATTCATGCTCATTCATCTTCAACTGCCAGTGGCCAACGCGGTTTGCAGTCCGCACTCGTATTGGCATTAAGTGCTGCCAGAAAGGGACAGACAGACAGACAGACAGACAGACAGACAGAGAGAGAGAGGGACATACAGAGAGACAGACGGACAGACTGTCTGCTCTGTCTGCGCGACAGATAATTACAATTGTGTCATATTTTTCTCATTAGCGACTTTCTATAGCTGCCTCGTATTCGTTTGTCGTTTCTCGTTTTCCATTTTCCATTTCCCATCACATGTGCTAGAGAGGAGGGGGGCGCATCGCTAGCTGCCACGCCCACGCGCACCTTTGGGCTGCTGCTGCTGTTGCTGCTGTTTTTCCCGTTTTCTTGCCTCTGCTGTTGTTAATTAGCTTTGCCTGATTACTTTCGAAAATTACAACTGTCAACGTATTATTTATGAGTCGAAATGTCTTGCTGAATACTCACACTCCGTGGGATGCAACTTCAAAAAAGGTAGACCTACATACAATATGCTAACATATGTAACATAACATATGTATGTACATGCTAACATATGTCTGTTACTAGTAATGTTAGCCACAGTTTACAGAAGTTTTCACTTTGTGGGATTTATTTGTCGTTAACAAAAATTGTGCAGGGCAAAAAGAGTGATATTGTATATTCTTATTCGTTAACAGCATAATAACAGCATATTCATCAAACATAATCATATTTAGCATTATTTTAAAGTCTGAAGTTTTACTGACAATATTAACATTAAGGCAAAGAGAAAAGTTTACTTCAGGTATTACAAATAAAATACAATACATTAAATAAATACATTAAAATACCCAATTTATTTGTATTAATAGTTGTATAAATTATAATTCAAAGAGCTCATACTCCTTAACTTCGAAGTGCTTGTTTTTAAGTGAAATGTAAATACGACTTATTTATAATAATTGTCAAATGTTGAGGAAGTTTTTGCAATATATACATACATATATAGCACTTATAATACAACTTATAATATATAATATAATATTATATGTATAATATCGTATATCATTTGTTGCAGTATTTAATATTTGTAAAGAATATATCACATTATTATCTTATGATGCTCAGTGTGAGCATTAACTGTATAAAAACATAGACAGACCCCTCAACATAGACCAGAGAACCTCTAGATAAATTACACTCCTATTCTCGGATTTGTATTCATAACAAACTTTTGAAACATCCTATTATAACCTTAGGGATAATAGAGTGAAATGTTGAAAGTTTTCCTCTGTTCCTCTGTTATTTTTCTGTTCTGTCGTTCTTTATAATTCTACATTGAAATAACCTAAGGCAACCTTTACAGCAAATGTCTAAAGTCTATCTCTTTTTCACTTCATACATTTCTCTCCTTTATTCTCTTCTCTTCTATATTCTTGTACAACCTTAAGATCCCCCAAAAAGCGCCCGAGGAAGCTGTCGCTGCCAATTAAAAGGGACACACATTGACGACCTCTGGCAGATTCCAGTTAACCCTAAGCCGACACCCCTGGCCTGGCATACCTGCACCACAAGCTGACACACATGATCGAACACGTTCGACAGAATGTATCTGACAAATGCGATCAAATGCGCCGCAGTTGCAGCCACAGTCGCAGCCGCAACTCGTCCCACTTAACCAACACTCCAAGAGGGGGGAGGGAGGAGAATGTGGTGTGAATGCAATCACTTCCGTTTCGCTGACTCTTTTGCGCCGTGGCCCTTTGAAGTGATCGTGCGTGCTGATAAAAGCCAAAGCAACCAAGAGAGAGACAGAGCGAAGTATCTTGTATCTTGTATCTGACGGATACGCATCGGCAGCGTTTACCTTCGCGTCTGCCTTTTTGTTTGATGTGCTCAGTTGATATTTTCTCTGGCAATTAATTGATTGTGACAGATTGCTATGAAGTGCCCAGAGAGACCTCAGACCCCAAGTCTCCCTCCTTCCTTGCTTGCCCCCCTCGCCAGACTGACACTTTTGTGTTGTGTCATGCGTTTAAATTGAGAATAATTCTATGGGATCTGTTGGGGGCAGGGCAGGGGTGTAGGGGTGTAGGGTTGCCCCGGCTAGACAATGTCTTGCAGTAAAAAGTAACACATTCGGTTTACAGAGCTGCAGCTCCCCATAAAAGACGCAAAAACGCAGCGAGATATGCAAAACAGATGTCGCTTACCCGTTCGGACTGTCATCGGAAACCCTGGAAACTCTGTTGCCCCCAACATGCATATTAATTTTATTGCCAGCAATAACAAATCCATCGACAACAATTGTGAAACGCATTTAATAGTTGTACTAAAAGGCGGCAACAATGCAAGCGACAGCCGAAGAAAGCTGCAGTGTGCTGCAAGTGGAAATAACCGATTGGGCTATACACTGCAATTGCAAATGCTGGATATATGTATTGTATTATATAATATATTGATATGTGGTGAGCTCTATGAACATACCATCTATAAACATACCAAGTTTCAGTGTTGTAAAGTGAACTAGAGCTGAGTTAGGATAGTCCGTTTGTTTGCTATCTGGAATACAGCTGAGTAAGGATAGTTAGTACCTTTGCTATTGAGTAGATCGTTTACTACACTGACTTATAATGAAACTGACCTATAGGCGTGTGATTATCTCGCATAGCCAACTTAAGCTGCATAGTTGAGTAAGTTTCATATATAATATAATGTTTATAAACATAACACAAGTGACTTCTGAGTCAGCAGATCAATAAATATTTAAAAATCTTGTATTATATGTATCTTTATATCTTTTAGATTTAAATATAGAGAGAAATATATGTTAAGTTAGCTGGAAAGTTAAGTTAATTAAGCTTAACCGTTTTGTAACTATTTTAGAAATGCATATGTAAGTTTTCGACTACTTCAATCATTATAATGGTGCCTTTATCATATTATATATACCGTAGCTAAATGAAGCTAAATGAAACGTAATAATTCCCTAATTGAACTTCCTACTCTATCTACCACATACCTTATCGCGCATAAAAAACTTATGCTTCTCAGTATACTTGGAGAACATCGTTGTAACATCGATGTTTTATATGAAAAACCTCAACAAACATGGATGTTTCTCCAGCTATACTTCCCAACTCAGAGAGTGTCAGGCATGTGAACTTTAAGGTAGATTTACTTGCGAATTATTTGATTTAAAAAGGAACTATGCCTCATAAATGCGTAGATCAATATGCAAAGCAAATTTCAGTGTGGTAGATCTTATACATTTATTTATTTATTTAAAAGTCAACTAAAAACAGTCAAAATAAAAATAAAAATATAAAAAATTAGATATAAAAATTAATATTACATTATTTTATATTAAAATTAAATATGAATTTAAAGTTAAAAAAAACCGAGGACATTTGTTGCAGAGTATTGGGAAAACCCAGAAAAAAACCCAATCAGATCGGTAGTGTTAGGTTAGTTGTTAGGGTTAAATGTTAATGAGTTAATGATGGCAGTTTTAATAGCTATTAGGGAACACTCCGAGTTAATTACTTCAAAAAGATTGTTGAAATCAGAGCAAAGAATTCGGAAAGGCTCATGCATGCTACATATAATTGTTATTGCAGAAATCAAGCAAAAGAGGTGCAAAATTTCTGGATAATCTAGAGGGGATAGAGAAGTTTGCAGATATAGTACTCTAGAATCACTTATAATATTAAAATGTTCCATTTTAGATCTCTATATACCATTCCAAGATTGCCATATACCTTTATTGAACAACTGACAAAGGTAGCGTAGTTGATAGTTGGCGTAATGGAGAAAGGAGCAAGTGCATCAGCGTTGACAACAAGTGGGGGACAGCAAGAAGTTGTCTGTCTCTCACTTGCCTGCACCCGCGTTGTCTACCTCCCTCTTCCCTCCTTCTCTCCCTCCCTCTCGCACTACGCAGTCGTCTGACAGGCTGTCACTGACAGGGCACAGTTTGCAGTCTGTAGTCAGTCTTTGTCGTCATTGTTGTCGTTGTCGCCGTGCTCTGCTGTGCTGGTGGCATGCCACATGTGCAGCAGCAGCAAGAACAAAACAAACTATAAGATTTTATTGCTTTCTCGTATGTGAAAAACTGCGCGGGAAGGAGAAGGAGGAGCAGCTGCTGCTGCTGCAGGTTGCTGCGGGTTGTTGCCTCCTACTGCACTGTGTGGCAGAAAGCAACAAGCCGAAGTCTAGCAAAGCTGCGCTTGTCTGTCCCCCCCCACCTGTACCTTGCTCTTCCTCCTCTCTTCTACCTCTTCCTCTTCCCCCCTCTCTGTTCTGCCCCACTTGATGGGTAGCATTGCAAACAAGGGCGTTGCACGAGCTGTCAAAATGAGCAATTACTTTGCAAAAATGTTGCACAACTCACGTGTTCTATGCCACCCACTTCCACACCCTCCCTTCTCGCCCCTTCTCCCTTTCCCTGCCACCATTTCTGCACTCTCAAGTCGTTTGTCTTGTTGCCAAAGTTCGGGCTGCGCTACATGCCCCCGGAATGTGGCATATGCAATATGGAAATTGATAGCGTAACCCACTTAAAGCCAACACTCCATAAGTTCATCCAGTAAGTGGCTTCATAATTAATTACCACAGCTAATTACATACCTGACAAACTACTGGCAAGCTGAGTGTGAGGTGAGTGTGGAGTGTGCGAGGTGAGTTAGGTGAATTAGGTCGAGGCAGTCAAGGCAATTAAACTCTTTGCGGCAATCAGTTGCAGGCTTGAATGCGAGCAGCACTTGCTCATAATTGCCCGCACTCGGCAACCCTGGCAGACTCCCTTTTAGGGGCTGCTTCGCTGTTCTTCCTGCTCGAAAGTCTGTTCTCAAGCATCTGGCCACAGCTTAAAAATTACGGCTAACTAGCACAGCCAGCCACGCCCACTGTGGGGGCGACTGCAGCACCTGCTCTTGCTCCTCTCTCTCCCTCTCCCTCTCTCTCTCTCTCTGGCTGCTGCTGCACTTAATGCCCTGACCACAATCCGCAAAGGGCTGGTGTAGCCCATTAAAATTTCGACTCAGCCCCAAACACGACCTCAGACCTCAAACCAATGTTGTCGCTATATCTGCAGCGATTTTTTGTCCGCGCCTCGTCAAACGACACGAGCACAACAAACACACACACAGCGACACATGTACACACAGGCACACACATGCATATGGACACACACACACGCACACACAGGCAGACGCATGTGAAAGATGTTGACGTTTACGACGCAGACGAGGCAGGCGACTGCCCTCCTTCTCCTTCTCCTCTCTCGCCATCTCTCTCTACTGCTTGCTCTTCACCTCTCTCTCCTGCTCTCTTTTCTCCTCTCTCTCCTCCTTCTCCTCCTCTCTCTTCCATCCTTTTTCCTCCCCCCTTTGCCTTCCTTCTCTTGCTGTTGACGCTGTTGTTGTGGACTGCGGACTGCCGCGTTGACGATGACGTTTGAACCACTCAAAGCGTTGTTGCCCCACTCCCCACTCCTAGTTCCTCTCTCCTCAACACTACACAGTACTCCCCACTACTCCCCTCTGCTTCAACTTGCTTCACCTGCTCCTACATACCTCTCTCTCTGCCTCTCTCTCTGCCTCCATCCCTGCCACTGTCTCCTTTTCTGCTTCTGCCCCTTTTCCCATCTCTACCTCTATTCCTGCCACTTTCTCTGCTCTTGCCCATGTCCCACAAGCTGCTCCTACCTCTCCTCCTTCCCTTTACCTGTTGCCCTCTTCCTACCTCTTGCCCTACCCCTCCAGCCCCTTCCTCCCATCGCTATAAACGTGCTTCTGCGGGTGTTAAATGTGTTGCCGCTGGCGTTGGCTGCAGCTTCCTCTGCTTCCTTTTTTGTTGCTCTCTCTCTGTCTCTCTCTCTCTCTACTGTATATCTTCTCTGCTTCGCTTTCTTCTCCTCTACTTTTTTCTGTTCCACTTCTTTTTTTGTATTTTTTGGGGCAACTTTTGCCGTTCATTTAATGGCTTCATTTCTGCTTTGACATTTTTCCATGCACTGCTCGGGTTTTTCCTGCCCTGCCTGTCCTGCCTGCCTTGCCATGTTTGTTGTGCTGTCAGCCTGTCAAGCTGCCACGCCCCCCACCCCTGACTACCCCTACTTCGCTGCTTGCGCTTTTTGGCCTTTTAAACTAATTGCATTGCCGTGTGTGCGAGTGTGTGTGTGTGGCAAGAAAAGTGCAATAACTATTTAAATGATTGCAGCGCGCACATGTGGCTGCCACAGAACTTGCTACACGCCTTTCTACCTCCCCCCAGCAACTTCCTCTTTCTCTGCCTGCTGTGCCCCTGCTTTCTCAATGTCTTTCCCTGCCCCGAACCCCTTCTTCTCTCTCTCTCTCTCTCTGCCTGCTGTGCTCTTGCCCCTCTCTGCAGAGAGTCCTTTCTCAGTGCTGGCAACTGGCCATCTCTCTCTCATTCTCCCCCTCTCTCTTTGTCATCTTTCACAGACTTCTTCACAGGCATTTCTTGAACGGATGCTTCAACTCCCTGCCCCTGCCCCCTCTTTTTCTCCCTCCCCCTTCTTTGTTTATATGTTCTCGAGTGCCAATTAAATCTTGCTTATGTTTGATTATTGCTGTCATTCGCCGCTGCGCGAACACTTGTCCAGCTGTTTGCCATCAATGGAGCAGCACAAGGCAGGGCCACAGAGGGGGGAGTGTGCAGTGGGGGAGGTGTTGGGGGAGTCAAGTAGAGAGGCAACTCTTTGAAATGCCTTTCACTGGAATTCTTCACACATCGGACAATGAACGAGCCCCCAAATTGCAGGGGCGTGACCTCACACCCCATTGCAAGGGAGTGAAGGATGTGTGCAGGGGGGGGGGGTCTCTCTCTCCATGGCTGGCAATCAATTAATCATAATTCTGATAGCACAAAACATGTTGCAACACAACCGCAACAACAAGGCACGAAAATCGATGGCAGCTAAATCGGAAATCCAAAAACCGAAAAGCCCTGAAAACCCCCCAAAAATAGTAAGTGTGAATAACCATAACATGTGCTTATCGCATCGCAAACACAAACCCAATCGAGACACACACACACACACACACACTCGCACACACGCTGCTGAAAAGCATGACAAATTAAAGACACCCCCTTTGCCACCCTGCTTGAGTTCCGATTACGAGTCCGTTTCCAATTTGGAATCCAAAATCCAAACGCGATTCAAATACGAAACGTGCCACATTGCGGCATAAACGATAATTACATGTGGCAGTGGCAGTGGCAGCAACAGCGACGTTTACCTACGACCGACATCGATTCGCATTATACCCATTGATCCTTATGGACCAGGCTTATGTGCAATGTCTTCAACGGGGTGGGGGGAAAGGGAGAAGGGAAAGGAAAGAAGGTTGATAAATTGTTACAAACTGCAGTCGAAGAGAGAGAGCAATGACTGGGAATCTCAAGAAATGCTCTCGACATGTGCATTATAATCTTTTTTTGTGCGATACCCTGTAGTTTATGTAGTTGGAGTTGGGGTATGATGGACTAGGTATGGGAATGGAAGACATATACTGCAAATTTGGCTTACATTAAGCTCTCTCTTTGTTTTTCTTGCATGAAAAGTGTATTTACAGGGTATCTTTGGGTGTTGCACTTCTTTCTAAGTCTGTGTTGGACTAATAGGGAATGTAGAAGGCGTTCTGCTTTACTTAGACCTCTTTCTCTGTTTTTCTCACATTTAAAGTGTTTTACAGGGTATCTATGCGTGTTGCACTCCCTGCAGCTTAGTGTATAAATGACTAGTTATGAGTATAGAATGCATTCGACTGTCTGCCGGCCTCACCTACTCTTCTCTTAATGTTTCTCTCGTATTAAAGTGTTTTACAGGGTATCTATGCGTGTTGCACTCCCTGCAGCTTAGTGTATAAATGACGAGATATCATTATAGAATGCATTCAACTATCTACCGGCCTAACCTACTCCTTTCTTAGTGTTTTACAGGGTATCTAGGCGTCAGTCACTCGCCTCAATTCAATTGTTTCCTTTTTGCACAATGGAAAATGATGCAGTGCCTTTTTGCTGGGCACTTTTCTTCGGGAAATTTATCGCATATGTCGCAGTCTCACATGATATGCCAGATTCTCAACGCTCTCTCGCCTCACTCCCTTTCCCTCTCCCTCTTCCTCTCCCTCCCTCTCTCTTATTGTAATTTTTAATGGTCTGCCGGCATTGCTTCCTGCAGGTCATGCCCATAGCTCGTCCAAGTGTCGTTGGGCAGAGCAGGAGGAAGGAGCAAGGAGGGGAAGAGGGGCGCCTGCAATAGAATTTTTGCATTGCACTCGGAGCTAAACCGAGCTCCGCCTGCAGCGATAAATGTGATAAATGAAGGCTTAGTCGGTCTTGTTTTCGGTCTGGACAGAATTGCATTATGCAGATGGCCGCACCGAAGGATTTATATGCCCGATGTTTGTCCCGGTAATAGCCCGAGTCGACATGCAGGATGAAAATATTAGCCTGGCTTTATTCTCTTCCAAATGCCTTGTGCAGTCTTAGAGTGTCTTTCTCTTCTAAGCGTAGCACGTGCGCGGTTTACATGCAAATAATCGAGATATTTATTGAAAGCGGACTTGAAGCTGATCCTTTTTTATAAATTTTGGGATGCAGAGCAATAGAAGAGCAAATGGATTGCCTTGTAAAAAGCACAGTTAATCTGAAGACAACGAAGCAACAGAATAGACCTTAAGACTGAATAGAAAGATCTTTGGTTCTTTAAGTAATATATTTATATGTATTCTTGATCTACAGACAAGACAAATCTAGCTATGCTGTCAGTTGATGTTTGTGTTATATCAGGAATAAGTATGTAATTTAAGTAATATTACTTAAACAGTAATATTATTGAGTATTTCACTATAAAGATTTGAAATTATATTATGGATATTAAAGCATCAAGTGAGATTAGTTTTTATTTATTTATTTATTTAAAGTCAACTAAGAACAGTCGACTGTAGGCATAAGCAAAATATAAAAAAATAGATATAAAAATGAATATTACATTACATAATATTAAAAAAATAACAATTATTAACTAATAAACAAAGGGATAGATAAATGAACTGGCAAAATTTTATGCTACCTATGGCAATTAGAATATCAAGAGTACTTCATAAAGTTGCAGTAAAAACTATTTATATACATATATTATGATTAAATTCCATTATATTGGATGTTTTTTTTTTATGAAATATTTTTCCCCTCATTATAATCAATGATTAAATCAAAATGTATTTTCTGTATTAAACATATTTCTAAGTAGAAAAGGTTAAAAGAGGCCAGTACTCTTATTTCTCATGTATTATAACCACTCACACTTTTATAATATTACAAATTTTGTATAAATAAAGTGTTTCATTTCTATTCTATTCTAAATTCCATTATATTTATCAGGAGCATCTTTTAAAAGTGAAAAGTTTTCTGGAAATTAATGTAGTTGTTTCATTTATTTTAAAACTGATCTTTAGCTTTAATCCCATTTACATATTTGTATTAATAGACAGGAAAAGACTTCGTCAAAGAAGTTGATAAAGTTCGATTCAGCTTAGTACCTTTCATTCTCAACTTAAGGTAATAGAACTTTGTTACCCCTAAACTAGTTACTATTTAAACAATTGATTACAGTCAACATAATTTAAGATAAAACTGAATATGGACAAAGAAACATCTTTGTTTTTATCTTCTGATAAACAGAGTGTTGCCAAGGCGGATGGACAAGCTCATTTGTGGTTAATAGAAATGGAGTTTGCAATTCGTTTTCCCTCTGGCCTGACTTACAAAGAGCCACACACACTGCCATGTAAATCTGAAGAACCTTTCATTTCTTTCTTAAATATATCATAACTATATTCTGTATTACTTTCAAGCGTCATAAAAAAACTGTTGATGAGCTGCCATAACCAATACAAAGTTTCTCTTTCTGTTACCACCAACTGTTGCACCTTTACAGCTATGCTGCCAACTCCCTATTACCCCTCCCTCCCCCTCCCCCATCCCTAGGGCAAATGCCTCTTTCACACCTATCTCTTGCCGCATAATTTAATGGCTCTCGCATTTTGATTGCCTTTTTACGCTGCAGGGCCAAATGCCAACTATGGCAATTTATGACAAATAAACATTTTTATATTGCGCTTCCTGCAATTTATTGCAGTGTATTTTGCACTTATCAACAGCCGAAGTAGGAAAGAGATGGCCGTACAGATAAACAGATAGAGAGGGAGACAGGGGAGTATTGTATTATTTGTTATATTTATTTTGAGAGGCATCGTTGACTATTGTCCCTTTGGCAGCAGGTGAAGGGAGAGGGGGGTAGGGGAGGGAGGGTAACTGGCTATGATATTCAGCATTTATTTGCATAAATGTATGAAAAACGCAAACAACGCAACAAACAAACAAACAGACAGACAGACAAACAAAGCGACAACAAACAGTCTGCTGCACTGAGTATCTGCGCTTCGAGTATCGCCAACTCTATGAGAAATGTGTGTATAATGCACGACGGCGCGTGCACGGAATTTAAAATTCCAAAAACAAATACAAAGTGCGGGATGTGGAGGGGAAGGGAGAAGGGAATGGGACTCAGCGTAGGAGCAGAGCACACTTTAAAGATTAACCGCAGCTCCTCTTCGCCCTGTGCCCTCCTTCCTCGCACTTCTCTCCTCGTTCTCCTCTCTGCTATCTGCGGACATGTGTTCGGTTCGGAATATTCTTCCCTTTGTTCGTTAAATCGCTTTTAAATATTGCTTAAGCTGCTGAAAAACAATAACAAAAGGCCATGCACAGTTACAGTTACAGCGCGAGTTTTTTGTTCTTTAAACCGATTTAAACATCGATGCTGATAAGTTGCTGCAGCCTCGACGTGCGTGCTACCCTGTTGGCGGTGGGGTATGCCCAACTTGAGTGGGCTTATGTAGCAGTACTGAGAGTGAAGCTTCGTTTTGGTGCATTACTCCCCCACTCTGCACTTGGCGAGGGTATTTACAGTTCGTTGTTGTTCGTGTCTTTAACTCTTTATTTACATACGCGACTGCACACCGACAATTTGTTTGCTTTTGTTTTCTGTCAATATCGCAGAACCGTCCGCACTTGTCATCATCTTCATCGTCATCAACTTCATCGTCTTCCCATTCCCTTCTTCCTCCCTCTTCAGTTACTGCTTCGGTTTGCCTCGCTGCCTTGGGTAAACAGTAAATCCCACGCACGTTGCCTGACGTAACAGTTTGAGGAAAAGAGAAACAGCTAGAGGCAGAAAGAGAGGAAGAAAGACAGAGAGGGGAAGGTAGAGAGAGATATAGAGGGAGGTGAAGCGAGGGATAGAGAGGGAGGCACACTGTATATACTCCAGGGTATGAGGCACTGCAACTTTTGCCGCCAAAATCCACTTGACTTTTTGTCAGATACTTGAGGCGACTGGCAACGGATTGCGGTCTGTCCGCCTTGTCTGTCTGTCTGTCAGTCTTCCAATCCCCGAGCTCTGCTTTAGCTCTCCTTCAGTACCTTCCCCCTGTTCGTTCCCTACCTAGTCTGGTTGTCTTACGCTTTCTAATTATAAACTGCTCCGTCAGCAGGCAAAGAGCGCGAACCCTTCGCAAGTTCCAAGTTCATGAACTTGTGCATTGAACTTCGGCCAGTCAACCAAGCTGAAAACCAACTTCAGGTTTTTCGGTAGTTTTCTTTTTAGTTTTTCCCCATTGTTCTTGCAACTCTTGTTCTTGTTGTTGTTTGTGAGGTGTGTTTGTTTTCATTACGAGGCTGCAGTCGCCATCTGTTCCCGGTTGTAAGTGCAGCAGACTCTTGTAATTTGTGTGGATTTACCAGTTCCGTTCTACACGACGCAAGTCGCGTCTCTTGGGCGAGGTCGAGGTCGCTTCCAGAGTTGGACGTGCCTGGGGTTGGGGTTTCTGGAAGGGAAAGGGGAGACCCGAAACTGTGGTTCCGCTTTGCTGCCATGTAAAGTGGAAGTTGTAATTTAGTTAGCTCCCAATGACTTTTCGGCACAACATTATCGTTATGTGCATTTAATTGGTGTTTGTCTTGACTTCTTCCTGCCCCCTTCCATTCTCAATCGTTCTACTCTTTGCACTCTGTTTACTCTCTGCCTTTTTCTGACCCTGCACTAATTTGTGTGAACTTCCACCTCGGCGCACTGATTTTAGGTTGTTTCTCTTTAATGTGTTGGTCCGAAGGAAATGAGACGTGCTTTTCAACTGATTGTGATCGTAATACTCCAATTTCTATAAAGCTAACATTAGCAAACTCAGATTGAAATGATATCGGAATATTCGTCCCATAGTTTCTATAGCAGCTACACAATGTGTCGATCCGATTTCGTTTCAAATTATGAACTACGTGCAGCCACAAAATATATATAATAAAATATATGTAATAAATCATTATAATGGCAATATAAAAATTCATAAAATCGTCCGGGTAACAATTTTGGTTTGTGATAAATATTTTCATGTGTATTTCATATATATTTATAGCTTACAAATTAAACAAGTATCAAAGGCCTCGATCAATAATTGACATTTCAACATCCAATTTTTCACTTACTTTGCAACCCATTGCTTTCTGCTTCTCACGCACACAAGGAGACGCGGAAATATTGTACTTGAGCATTGTGACGTCTCTGCCTAATCTCAAATAATTGGATTGTGTGTTATTTTACTTAAATACAAATGCATTTTTCTGCGATTTTGTGACCATTTCAAACACCTTATCAAAAAACAAGCAGGAAAGCTACAGTCGAGTGTGCTTGACTGCTACACACCTGACCAAAACGATTTCTTCTATATATAACTTATATTTTTTGCGGATTTTGTGTTGCATACTTTCAAGGACAGGCTTTTAAAATTAGTATTTATTTAGAACTTCTAAAATAACTTGTTGTTTTATTATCCGATCACAACCAAAATTTCATAAATCATTTGTGTTTACAAATAATTATTGTGTTTACAAAAAATGAACTGTACTGCATTTAAATAACGCTTGGAATTCGATTTGTTCGATTAGACAGACAGACAGACAGACAGACAGACAGACAGACAGACAGATGATGCTAATTCACAATATATACAGTTTATGGGGTCTGCTACGCCTCCTTCTGGCTGTTACATAAATTTTCGTTTGGCACAAAGTTATTATACCCTTTTATCCTATAAGTAGCGGGTATAAAATAACAAAAATTCAAATTAGCTTTTGATGTTGACTCAACAGTACCCGCGTCTGCCATGGGTTTAGTTTTTGTCGAACGTTTTGAGTGAACACGTTGATCTTAAGCCACAAAATGTGGAAACAACTCTTTAAGGGCTTGTGTATATTTTTGGCAATTCGAAATCTGAGTGCGCTTGAAATTAAATCATTGAATTGTTGTGATATTCTTGAAGTTGTTTTCTTCCAGAATTGTACTAAGTTCGATAGATATAAACTTAACTATATTAGGAATACACTCTCTTTTAAGTGCACAAGATCTCCTATCGAAACTAGAACGTCGAATCAAAAAATGTACCGTCAATTTGACGCATCGTTTGTACCCAAAAATAATAATGAATTGGCAAACTGTCGCCAACAACTGAACACGAAAAATCACTCAAACCACTCTCATATTATATACACACTCGAGATCTGCAACTTACAAGTGCATTCAATCAATATACACACCAATAAAACAATGGAATTATCTCATTTCAAAACCTTAGCTCGGCAGGTGCCAAATATAACTGAACTCAGGTGGCAAATGCATAAGAAGTGTCATCCTGTTAATGAAATTATTGTACAATTTAATCAACTCAAAAGTTTGACACTCGATGTCTACAGTTCGGTTGATCTCAAAAAGTGTAAAAGCTCTACCTTAATTGAATCTCAACTCCAAAGTTTGCACATTAATCTAAACCAACCTTCTAATGTAAAAAGTGTTAATTTAACAAAACTTTTGCCTGACATAAAGCGCTTAAACGAATTGAAGCTGAATTGTGGAACCAAACTATTTAAGATTGGTTTAAACAGAGAAGTGTTTCACGGCATGAGTAATCTAGAAGAACTCGCTCTGGTGAACTGCAGCTTTGTTAATCTCTCCGCTGCGCATTTTCAAGACCTGACAAGTTTGAGAGTTCTTAATCTCAGTTCCTCGCAGTTTGACGACTTCGATTGGCTGAGGTATGTAGAAATTGTGCCTTATACTGTTTCATAATGAAATATGAAAATAATATAACCGCTACCCATAAGGCAGAAGGGTATTATAACTTTGTGCCAACTGAAAATGTATGTATTAGGCAGCAGGAGGCGTTGTAGACCCCACTAACTATATATACGAGTATATTCCTAATCAGCATCAACAGCACAGGGATATAGCTATGCCAGTTTATCTGTCTGCCAGTATGAAAATCTAGAGCTAGGACTACAACAAAAAATCAAGAACTAGCTTAAGTTTTTTTAGATATTAGCCACGCTACTGCTAATCGATAAGTCCCGAATTCGATGCGTCATTTTGATTCACAACAGTTAATTTTTGGTAAACACAATAACTATCAACGCCCAGAAGCAGAAGTTATTTAAGAAATAATTTTAAGAGGTATTAAATTTCAAGAAATCGTTTTGATCTGGTGGGTAGCGGGTATATCTCAGTCGAGCACACTCGACTAGCTTTCGTACTTATTAAATCTAAATTTACAGTTTTACTTCATTTCATTTCAGCTCGGAAACTCTGGCAAATCATGCTACTGACTTTGATTTCTTAAACACCACAACCAGTAAAAGGCATTTCGATCATTTTTTACTGCCATACTTTAAAAAATACAAGAACATAAGGTATCTTGCCATAGAGAATAATTTAGCTCTAGGATTTAACCTAAATAGCACCTTATGCAATGAAAACGACGAGTGTAGTTTGTTTGAAGATCGCAATAGAATCAAATGTCCGTATGGTTGTAAGTGCTCCTTTAAAAGATACATCATAAGGATTAATATTATTTGCTCAGAACCCAAGGCAGTAATAGCACTTAAAAAACTACCTACAGCATATATCGGAATAACAGCTCTCTACTTGGAAAAATTAAATCTAACCAAGTTACCTACAGCAAGCCTTGTTGGATATTCCAATATAAAGAAGCTCTATGTGTCTGGCAATCAACTTCAAGATCTTACTATTGCGAACCTTCCAGAGAACATAACTTTTTTGGATATAAGAAATAACAAATTTAAGTTTTTAACACCAGAAGTTCTTGACTATCTAGAGCAACGAAAGCACATTCTGCGGATTCTAATTTCGAATAACTCATGGAGCTGTGATTGCTTTCCTTCGAACTTTCTACAATTTATTCAGAAGGTTCCCCAAATGATAGATGACTTTGAGAGTATTAAATGTAATGGCTTGACACCTGGCGTACAATTGGACAAATGCAGAGTTTACACAAATTATTTGATACTTTTTGGGGCAGCTCTTATCGTTGTTGCTTGTATAATTATCTTTTGGTACAGAACGTCCATTCTGATGTTCCTTTACTACCATAATATCTTACCGAACTGCATTCTCCGCACAGCGGAAAATATAGAATTTCCCCAAAGGTACGATGCGTTTCTGGCGTTCTCTCACAAGAATCTAGACCTGGTCAATGAATACGTTGAACGGCTTGAGAATGAGCGACGCAAGTTTAGGCTATGTTTCTATCAACGCGATTGGCTCATTGGTGAATCGATACCAAGAGCAATTCTGCAATCTATCGAAAACTCGAAGCGCATTATTTTGCTGATGACAAAGGAGTTTGTGAACTCATCCTGGGGTACCTTTGAGTTCCGCACAGCCATCAAAGCAACATCGATGGATCGGACGAAGCGACTAATTATAATCGTTTACCCCGAAGTGGAAGACTTCAATGATCTCGACTCGGAGTTAAGGCTCTACATGAAATTCAACACTTATTTGCGCTACGATGATTCTCAGTTCTGGAAAAAACTTATTTATGCGATGCCCCACAAAAAGGTGGGCAAACCCAAGAAGAAAGCGAAACCGAATCAGGTCTCAGTTTGTAATATCTCTGATGAAGAATAAATTTGTACTTGAATCTCAACCATCAAACATCAATGCACTTTATTATATTAGACCAGAACGAAAGGCTAACTTCGGCATGCCGACGTTTCTATACCCTTCCTTTCGAGCGATTGTTAATATAGCAGCTATAAGTTTTAATGGTCCTACTTGTATGAAATGTTATAGGCATAATATATATATAGAAAACGTGCGATATTGTAAATTAAGTTCGAATATCTTGCCAAATAACAAAAATCAGCCGATAGTTTATATGGCAGCTATACAATATATCTATGCGATCCAGTTCCGACTTATATATAGCGTGCAGCAATAAGAAGTATGTGTACCAAGTCTCATCAAGATAGCTCCATAACTGAGAGACAAGTTTGCGTTGCAACAGGCGGACAACGGACATACGGACACCCGGACAGGGATAGTTCAATTTCTCTGTTAATGTTCATGTCTCCTAAGTTGCGTTGCAAACTTCTGGCCAAAACTAATATCCCCTTTACATGGGTATAAATATATAAATATTATTGAAATATATATTACCTATTAAATTTGTAGTCTGCATTTGAAGAATTTTTGATAGATTTTAATTTGAGATAAAATGTGTATTAACTTGAGTGATTGATCAGCAAAGATTTGAAACACTTAAAAGTGTTGATTAACCTCCTTGGAGGACAAGTTCAGATGCTGGTGTAGACCAAAAAATGTGTATTATCTTAGTATAAATCCACATCGCACAGCTTGGATTCTTCTTCTGCTAAGTTGCCCATTCCATCTACCCCAATTCGATGTCAACTCGCTTAGTCGTTCCACATTTCTCGGTACTCTGTCCATGGCACTCGCATTTCCTGCAATGCGAATAGTTTTCTGCCCTCATTTACCGGGCTTGTCGCTCGGGCGCAGGACTTGCAGCCACAGGACCGAGACCGACAACTGTCCACAGCCACAAAACACATCAACAGCACAACAGCAAAAGGGGGTGGCAGGGGGAGGGGCAATGAGGCTGCATTGTGGAAGGAAAGCGGGAGAAACGTTGAAATTAATGAGAAAATTCTCTGCTTGATATGAAAAAACCACAAGATAACACAACGGGATGACGGCACAGTGGAACAGCGAGAGGGGAAGTTTGCTCGGACTACTAGTACAGTGGGAATTCAGGATGTGCGAGTACGGTTTCGAATGCAAAACTCCAACGTCACGTTGTGGGGGAGGCAAAAAACTTTGGAGCGGATAAAAATTGCAATGCATTTAACAGCACTAAACAACAACAACAACAACAACAAGAGAAACAACAACAAAAGTGTTAAATAAAGTTTGCAAAAAAGGCAGCAGAAAAATGTAAAACTTGCAAATGATATTAAAAGCGAAGAGAACATCTAATGAAGGCTTTGAAATGGCATGTCATAGGGAGTGGGTTGGGTTGTAAATGGGGATAAGAATAGATTATATGGTGGGGATTTTAAGGGAAGATATTATAGAAAGAATCATAGGGAATATGATAAGGAATGTTGAGGGAAATGTGTCGGGAATGCGCGAAGGGAATTGGCAGCGCAATATGGCTGGAAACACAGTGCTGCCAGAGATTGTGGCCCCGTTAGCAGGCTTAGTGCTGCACTGTCTCTTAATGACACCCACAGGTGACCATAAAGCGAGGACTGTGGCAGCAGTAGCGACAACTGTGCCACTTCCACTTCCACAGTGGCACTTGAGCCCATGCGACATACGCTGACAAGTGCTGCTGCTGCTGCTGCTGTTGCAGCGCGACGCCGTCGAGCGGCACGTGGCAGCTGCAGCTCAGATCGGGATTGGGATTGGGATTGGGTTCGCCAGTCGAACGTTTGTCGGTCACGTGCGGCAACTTCAGTTTACAACAGGCTCCTGGTGTGGCGTGTGTGTGTGCCCTGGTGGGGGTAGCTACAGGGAGTGAGAGGTGAAGAAGGAGCGAAGCAGAGGCGTTGCTTGCAGTTGAACGCTTTGGCAACTTAATTTTTGTTTGCCGTGTGCAGCTCACCTGACTGGGAAATGCCTTAGTTAAGCGGAGTCGAGCAGGGGCGTAGTAGAGGGGGAACTGAAGGGAAGACTCCCATGGATTATACACTCTTTACAGTGCAAATAATGAAATCAATCAATGAAATTTCGACATTTATTTATTTATGCCTTGAATGTCACTACAATCCCTGCTAGACACTGCTTGCCTACGCCACTGTAGCTAACCACATCATCAGCAAGAGCATCAACATGAACATCAACGTTGAGTGACGTGTCCATTCACTTGGAATGACAAACAAGTAAGCAGGGTATAACGACATTTAAATGTGCAAAGGTCCTGGCAGTACTTTCAGTTTGAAGTGTAGTCAAGGCTTTTACAACACTGGCATTGGTTAATGCGCCTTAAACACTGAATATGATAAAGAAACTCTTGCATATCCCAACACTAAAATGCGTAGCTGAAACACCCTGTGTAAGTGTATTCCACATGCTTATCGAATATGGCTGCGCCGTTTCAATTCTTGCCAATTGCAATTGATTGCAATTTTTCTGATTAACGCTGCGTGTTGATTGGGGAAAGACGAAGAGGGAGAAAAGCAGGTTGACAAAGAGAGAGGGAGGGAGAGAGGTATAGAGAGAGAGAAGCAAAGTTGAGCAGATCGAGGGAAGTTTAATTAAATTGAGCATGAGCGCTGCAGCAGCTTTTCCATCATTGATGAGCTTATCGATTCATTGGAGTGTTAACCAACACTACGCCAATTAAGCATGTGCGCAATGCATAATTAAAGATGTCCTAGATAGAGCTGGAAAATGTCGATATATCAAGGGAGCGATGAATAATGTAAAACAACTTTGCAAGAACTTGTTTTAATTCCACAAAGTTATTTAATTCATTCTTTTTATAGGTTATTTTCTGCTCCTCTCCACTGTTGTTTTCTTAAAGTTAAGAATTATGTTCAATAGTTTTATCCATCAAAACGAATAATCGGAAAATGTAATTTCTTTAACTTTAATATTGCTGCAGATAGTCGTGGTGTTTTATTGATTTTAACAAGCAGATATAACTATACATTCATACCCATAATATATACTTACACGCTTTTATAACAACATGCTGTTGATTGACGTTATGTGGTAATATTGTCGTCACCACGCCCCCATCGAGTAACGCCCACATTCAGTAATGATACGCTTCAACGCGTTTACATTGATTTCGCCTCGTTGGCGTGTTATTTATTATTATATTCTGCTTGTCTTCCATTTTTATATATTTCCAACACACGTTTTGCCCTACCAAAAGCATGTGAGAGTCGGGCCAACCCATTAAAGTTTTCTTTAGGTCGAATGGACTTAATAGGTATTAAATTCAATCAATACTCTTTACACAAGCATACCTTATGCATATTAGGAACTGTAATGTAATGCACAGGGTATACTTGTGTCGACTACGTCTGTTTCTTCTTTCGTTTTCGATTTTTTCATGTAATGCATTTAATATTTTTGCATAAAGGGTGCTTTCAGTGCTTCTGGAATTAATTTGCTGTAAATTTAAAAGTGTTTTTATGCACACACATACACATGCACACACTCTCATGCACACATATGCATTGTGAGTATTTATGAATATTGAACAGTAATTAAAGAGTAAATCGACTTTTGTTTTATTTAAACAATAGATTTGCCAGCAAATAAGCTTTTAATTAGTTGCACAATGCGTTATCAGCTCCAGATAGAATTGCCATATAAAGAGTATGTAGTACTCCCCAATGTATGCTACACTTTGCCAACTAGTTTTCAATTTACAACCTGAAGAGTTTAAGCAATTCAATTAGCCGGCAACCGCAAGAATGACGCACTTGGAACCTTTCTCGAAAATTAACCAAACAAAGAATATTAATTTAACCCAAAAGCCCAACTCCCTGGGTATTAATTTACTCAACACGGCGAACACACCCAGCGTACACTTCCTTCCGGTTTGCCCCTTGGCCCCCCACTACGCCACCTCGCAGGACGACACGACGCCACTGCCACCGCTTCCTGTCACTGGCAGCAGGCTCAAAAAGTCCATTAAGGCGCCGGCATCCTAAGCACTTGCCAAACAATTAAAATAATTTGCCACATACTCGCAACGTCCCTCGACGCAATGCACCACCACCAACACCCACAGTGGCAACTGGGCCTACAGCAACAACTGGGACTACAACAACAACAAACCAGTTCTTTTCTTTATATATCAAAAGCAAAAATTGCCAGCTGAGACAGTGTCCTACTGTACTTGCAGGAGAGATGAGAGAGAAACAAGAGAGTAGAAGGAGAGAAGCAGAAGAGAAGCCTCACCAACTGAATGCATGCGACTGCAGCCTAACTAGAGCAAAGGCACCCTATTCTACTGCTGTCTGAAAGAGGCTTAGAAAGTAAAGAATTGCATTGGGGAATGAAAGATTGAAAGCATTTTAAAGTATTTAGAACATGAAATAGAAATGGAATAGATATATTTCACTAAGCCATTTAGAATTTGCACAATTTCAACAAAAATCAAGAACAGAATTCCATACCAAATTGTAGAGTTCACAAGTGAGAGCACCATGTTGTAGTGCTCTTTAAGAGAGGCAGAAAAAATAGTAGTAAAGATTCTTCAAATAACAAATACTACCCAAGACTTGTGTAAGCCCAAGAATATTACACATAAAGTACTAGAATTGAATGCTCAAGTCTAGTGAAGAAAGTGTAGGGACAATAGTTGGAGCACCCTTATATTATGAACACCTTATTTTTATTGGAGTCTAAGCTGTAGAATAGGTTCTACTACAGATTAAAAGAGGCATATAAAGTGAAATAGTTAAAATTTGATCAGAAATAAACACAATAATGACTATATAAATTCATATTTCTATATCAACGTTTAATATCCACTTGTGTAAGTACCCTATCATAAGGAGAAACACCCTACTGCAATCAAAAAGAGTAATAGAAGAAACAAAGATAATTGGGAATGCTTAATTTAAGAATATTACGAATTTTAACAGTTTCAACAAGCTGGCTTAGAAAACCAGCACAGATTCCTCTAGTCTCCTTTCTGACCAGTCTGAAGCACTCGTCAGCCAAGGGTGTAGGGTGCACGAGTGGAAGCTGCTTGTTGTTTTTGCCGTTGTTACTGGGGACTATGTGTGAAATATGCCACTTTAATGAGCCAGCGTTGCGCACTGAGTGCCGGCTCTCTGCTAGCTCAATGTTGTGCTGGCCCCCATCCGTACACGGTGTCGGCCGTGCTGCCACGCCCAGTTGGCAGTTGTTGTAGGTGCAACGACGTGGACTAAACTGAGAACGGCCCGCGGCGCATGTTGTGAATGTTTGACGTCCAACAATTCGCATCAGGGCACCAGCATGTCGCCGGGCAAGGGTTGACTAGAGTGGGAGTGGGAGTGGGATGGGGATTGGGGACTCTGAAAGAGGGGGTTGTTGTGTGGGAGTGGGGGACAGTTGAGGGTTTTCCCCTGTGCTGCTGTGGCACTCAAGTGCTGTTGGACTGCCACATGGCCGCATGCCTCAATTGACATTTTGAATTGTGCAGCAGTTGAGTGCAAAAAACCGTTGCACAGGCGAGTGCCAACGGGTGTGTATGTGTGAGTGAGTGAGAGTGTGTGTGTGTGTGTGTGTGTGAGTGAGTGAGAGTGTGTGTGCTAGGCAAGGATAATGCCAGGCAAAAACACGTGTTTAATGCATAAGTGCGAACGTGACGCTAAACTCATTTAAAGGATTACCAACTGAAGAGTGTGTGCCAATGTTTGTGTGTGTGTGTGTGTGTGTATGTGTGTGTGTGTCTGTATATGTGTATGTGTGTGTGAGAGTGTATTAGCTGGTGTGTAAATGAGATTAAATTTTGTTGAAAGCAACGCGAGCGGCGACAAAGTGCGGTCCGCACACTTTTTACACGGCATAGACTCAAGGGGGAAGGGGATGGTAAAGAGAAAGAGAGAGGGGAGGGGGAAAGAGAGGAGGTGGCGCAAGCGAATGTTAAGTTTATTTATGCATATGTATGTACTCACTCACACTTGTATCGCTGTATCTGTCTGTGTGTGTGTGTGTGAGAATGTTTACACGAAAGTAGGTTAAAAGCGCTTTTGGGCCAAAGCCACGCCCACAGCCCCCAGCTAACAGCCAGCAAGCACCCCCCACTGGCAGCCTGTTGTTGTTGTTGTTTTGTTGTTTGCATTCTGTCTTTGGTTTTTGGAACAGTTTAAGCGTCAAATTGTTGCCCATTGTTTTCGTATTCGTGTTAATCCTTTTCCCCCTGAGCCCCGCCTTGTCGCCCCCTCATCCCCCTGGGGAGAACAGTTGACTTAAAATTTAATTAATTACCATTTTATGCGCCGACTGTTTAATTCACACAGACATGGCTTCCTCTTCTTCCTCTCTCTTTCTATTCCTTGCACTGCGCTTTGCTGTTTTGTTTACTCGTCTCATAAGATTAAATATCAAATATTTGTCTCTCCGTCTGTCAGTCCGTCTGTTTGTTTGGCTCGGAACACGGCTGTGCACTTGTAAGCCAACTGTTTGTGCCTTGTTCTTCTTTGGGGCGGATAGGGTTGCCAGGTGTATTTGCTGAGCACACGAAGCACACGGTCAGAGCTGCCAATTTGTGTGCTCTTATTGGATAATCCAAAAAGCAAATACACTTAACAGGCAATTAACGAGAAAACTGCCAGAGAGCTAACCTAAAATTGAAGAATGTTTAGAGTGTAAAACAACCCTACAAAGTATTTATTTAGTATTTTCCTTTTATATATATCCATAATTTTATCTTTCTCTTAATTTATCATACATTCAATGCTCTGAGAACCTGTTAGACTTTCCATTAGAATCTTAAACAACCCTTTGCTCATTTTTTGGGCACTTGACAACCCTGTCAGAGAGCTAACCTAAAATTGAAGAATGTATAGAGTATTAAACAACCAAACAAAGTATTGATTTAGTATTTTCCTTTTATATTTAACCATAATTTAATGTTTCTCTTAATTTATCATATATTCAATGCTCTTAGAACCTGTTAAAGTTTCCATTAGAATCTTAAACAACCCTTTGCTCGTTTTTTGGGCACTCGACAACCCTGTCTAATCAATTCATTGCGGCGCTTTTGATGCGCTTGTCACGGATAGCGCTCAAAATTGTAAACGTTTATTGACATTTTGGCAATTACTGCCCCAGTCGGAGCAACCCCTTCTGCCCCTCTCTCTCTCTCTCTCTCTGTCTGTCTTGACTGTTGACATTTCACAGTTTTGGCTTATCAAATGTTAAATTAATGAAGCCAAAACATGAGCACCACTTGCCACTGTGTGTGGGTAGAGCAACTTCACAAGCGGGAACAACAACAACAAACTCGACTTGTCATGATATCAGATTCAACTGCAGCCGAAGAGCTTATCGATGCTTAATTCAATTATGCTAATTCCCTCAACGCGCTGAAAAAGTCGCCGACAATGTCCGCTCTTTGTATTTATTTCTACAAATACCCTGTAGAGAGGGGGTATTAGAAGAGGGTATACTATGAGGTACTTACTTCTAACCATAAATAAAGGAAGGGAACTGAACTGGACTAGACATGAGTTAAGGTTGTTTAAAAACCATTACTAAATACCATTGTTGATTACTGGGTATGTGCTAGTTCATACCACTTCTATTCTTCTTCTCTTCATCGCTGCCTTGTTGCACTTTTTACCGTAACAAGCTCAGTCCATCAAAGTTGTCTCACGCCGCTCACAGGTGGTCAACTGAGCGTGAATAATGAAGAGCGGAGCAGAGAAGGAGACAGCAAAAGAGATATGGAGACGAGAGATAGAGACAGAGAGAGAGAGAGACGGAGTAGGGAGGGCATAGTCTATTTGCATACGTAGCTGGACGTCGCACTGCCCGAGCCCAACGGGTGTCTAATTATGCAGCTCGAATTCGTTCTCCTCCCTTCCCTCTCCCCTTCCTCGCTTCATCTGTATCCCATACCCCTTAAATTCGACGTTGTCTTTGTTCATCAAACTGTTTAGAGGGAAATCAAGATAAACTTTTAATTTCTGGTCAGGTCGTAAAGCTGTACGTGGGAAGCATTGTGGTCTCTGCTCCTCGCCCCTCGTCGCAGTTTTGTACAATTTATTCAAATTTAAACTGCATTCGGAGACTGAACATAAAACTGGAATTTTATGGACGCACTTTTAATTGCCCATAGAACCCTTTCGGCAGAGTAAGGGTTAATTTGCAAGCGGGACAAAGCATGTGTTGCCCACTGTCCGTCCAAGTTAGCTCTCCCTATTCCCCTACTCCCTACTTCCCCGTTTGGTCCTTCGTCCCTTTTTTCACTTAGCGACCATCTGATAATTAGAAATTTATTAAGCTTAATTATGTGTTGCCTCGAAGTACGCTCTTTGAATATATTTGGCTCGTACGCCTTGAAAAAAGGGTTGCCAGCACTCGCCAAAAAGAAGAAACTTTTCGCTTGCGGTGGCGTCATCATGAAAATAAAATTAATTTAATGCAACCCGAAGGGAATAAACAAAAGAATTTACATTCGGGTGTAATTCGTTTTAGTGTTTCGTCATAAAAATGAAATAAACTTCCGCAATTCGGTCAGAAAAAAGACGCGCACTGCCTGCAAATTGAATCCTCAAACCTTCTGAAAAGGTTTCCATATATTTTTTTAAATTTTCAAAGTTTTCTATGAAATGTGCCATAAATAAATTTGAATTATATTTTGAAATGTATGAAATGTGCCTCTTTTACGACCTCTTTGGGTGCTCATCGTTTGCTTTAATTTGTTTATAAATATTTAAAATATCTAATCCAAATATTTTCTTCGACACTTAACGAGCCATTAATCCCGATGTAAGTTTGTTGATTGGATTTGTTTTTCACAATCCATATCATAAACATTTGCCATATAAACGCCCAATTCAAAAGCCATAAAACTAGCTAAAACATTTTTGGGAATTGAGCAGAAGAAAGCTTTTCGAAAACAGACAGACACAAACACAAACTTTCGGATCTGTTAAACTGCAGCTGATCGATGATCATATTAAACTTTTAACCCGTTTAGAATCGATGCACCCAAAAATAGAAATCGACGGAGGAAAACGCATTCGGCGTGGGCCGTGCCGGAAAACGAGCTCATGGCGTGGAGGGAAATTATTTAAAAACACATTAAATTTGCATATTTATGCGCCGAGTTGTGAGTTGACGTGTTTATAGAGCGGAATCTGTGGGCAGCCAAGTGTCATATATGCATGAGGTGATAAAAAACTTTTTAATTGGGTGTTGTACACAGCGAAACGAAGCAAAGGAAACGAGCGAACCGAACTCAAATGCAGCACAGTGAACCGTCTAAGTTTTCCCCACACATTTCATATGTACAATATGCCAAAACATATATATACAGCTGAAATCTTGGAATACGTTCGAGGCAGAGACGTGGCAGATGCCGCAATACGTGACCAATGTGAAATCCGCTGACTTATGTCAATATGACGTACAGAGTACGAATGCCAGCCGGACGGGCTCTGCTGTTCGCGTTTTTGCCAGGAAATCGACTCGGAATCAAATGAAGATAGACAGCCCAGACGACAGGAGTACCCAACTACGGGTAGACTGCCGAGATTGTCGGCCCTGGCAAATCGAATGAGCACTGCAGACGGGCAGACGGGCAAAGCGTGTCCTCTACTCTGACAGACTT
Organism: Zaprionus vittiger; assembly: GCA_018904025.1. Classification (NCBI taxonomy): domain Eukaryota; kingdom Metazoa; phylum Arthropoda; class Insecta; order Diptera; family Drosophilidae; genus Zaprionus; species Zaprionus vittiger. Next base: position 19,499,865 of record JAEIFQ010001142.1, on the reverse strand, counting down.
TGAATTGTGCCCTGCTACACGGCGAGTTAGACTCCCTTTAGGGGTAACTATGGCACATTAAACTTGGGTACTGCATTCTTTATGAGCTACCATTCGATGGAAATCGTTAGCCAAGTCGTAAGCTGATTATGCTCATATGCTGCGATATGGCAGCGAACTGCCTTTTCATACTATAAATCCCTAAAAGTGGAAACTACGAACTATGTTACCTCGTTTGTTTGTGTACTGAACTTATGCAATTTTGCAAGCGTTGTGAGTTCACTTATAATATGCAAATTGCTTCCAGTTCGATTGCAATATCTGTTATGCGCATGTTGTAAATTAGAAATTATTGCATAATTATTATGATTTTCCAGGGATTCTAATTAAACTCTGCAATTAGATTTGTAATGTGGTCGACTAAATATATACAAAATTTGATTAAATAGTTTCAGGTTTCTGCATTTTATTTAAATTGTTCCCATTTTTTACATTTACTTTCATTTCATATTAAAAGTGTATTATAAAAGTTAATTGACTATGCTTTCAGAGTGTATATTGCAGGCTATTTACCCGTCGATCACTTGGCAAATGTCAAATTTGTCGTTTAATTTATTTTCACGCCACGTTGTCAGGCGTCACGTTGAAAAGTAGTTTTCACATAGGAATCGAGCGCTTAAAACTGTTCCCAGTCATGCTCCAAGCTCCCTTGCCCGATCCCTATACTGCCACGCCCCCCTCCTACACCCGTTGTCGACAGCTGTCAGCCATTTGTGAGTTGGTGTTCAATTGCCTGCATCAGAAGAAGGGCGAGGAAGGAGGCCGAAGGGAGGCGTCGCTCGACGGCTGGCAAAGTGTTTGCCAATTTTAATAAACGGACGGGAAAAAATACATATAAAAAATTGGAAAAAATTATAAAAAAGTAAATACGATAAATAAACGTATATGCATATTAAATTTCCCATTTGTATTTACTTTGGGCCGTAACATAATTTGATACCAGGCCATGGCAATTGATAGCAGCACCAGGCACACAACGTGGTTGTTGTTGACGCCTCCGTCCAGGACAGCAGGACAGGTGGAGTACTGTCCCAGTTGTCCGAGCTGTCGGAGCTGTTGAAGCTGTCGGGACTGTCCACTGTCGATGTGTGCAGCCGCAAAATGTCATGCAGCTGTCAACGAGCCATAATAAGATGCCAAAACAGTTGTGCGGTCTCGGTCTGGCCAACAGGCTAGCGCAGCTCCGAAAGGATAACAACAGGCTCAACTGACCACAGCCCGCAGGGGAGAGATTCAGTTGAGCTTTGCTTGCGCCTCCTGCAGGCCTACTGTCTATGTGGTTAGCAGAGAGTGAGCGGAAGAGAGATAGAGCAGGAGGCAGACTGTAGAGATAAATCGTTCTTAACTACCTTTCGAGTAGTACGAATATTCATTCGCGTTTCTATGGTAGCTGATGAGTTATTTAACCAGCTCTTTGCACTTTCCCCAAGTGCCGTTTGCAAAGAACCCCAACTTCTGTTACTTAATAACTCACGCAAATGCTGCTAAATGGCTTTTGATACCCTGTATACTTAATGAGTAAAGGGTGTTTATGAACAGAAAGAACAAAAAGGTTGTTTTGAGGAAGTTGAAAGCAACAAATCATACATTTATTCTATTTATAGGACGTATGAAAGTAAATATACTACATATGATTAAGGTTATATTATATATAAATATAAATAATATAACTTCCAGATATATATAACTTCCAGATTTCTGATTATATTTTCATATATATATAGATATGTCTGCAGGGTATTTTGCAGTTTAGAGAGCAGATTGATTCACTTATGTTCTAAAAAGTGTTGCGTAAATCATATTTTATGGCATAGATTTTGTTTTAGGAATTTAAAGATTAAGCTAGGGGATTATAAACATAAACATTTGTATCTTAACATAAAAGAGGTTTCGAAATATGGTATTCTGGAATTTTTATATTAAATTATAAACTATTAGCTTTATACTTAAGTGCCTTTCCCTGCACTTTCCATCTTCTCTTTCATTTATAAATATTTTTATAGAGCATCTCTCTTTCTTTCCACTGTTCGTTCTGCCGTTGCAAATGTAACTTAACTTTCATGTTAATTTAGAAGAAGAGCGCGAGAAGCAACAGCAAATTGTGCTATAGTAATTTTTCGCACTCTGCAGCCCCTCACAACCTTCCCTCTCTCTCTCTCCCTCCTGCCGTTGTTGAAAGAAACTTTGTCTGTGTCCTTGTGCGTCCTTCCATCATCATTGTCAGCTCATGGGCCCAGTCAAGGTAGCTCCTCAAGGAGAAGGAGAAGGGGGGTCAGCACTTTGTCGCCCACTTCAAAAATTATGGCAAGCTCATAATTTTAATCCAGCTTTCAGCCACGCCCTCCTGCTGCGCTGCTGTTCACGCACAATGTGGCAAATTAGCGACAATATTTAAAACTAACTGGACTTGCCTGTCCAACCATAGCCATCCCCTGCCCTGCCCTGCCCTGCCTCCACTTCTACAACTCCTGTTGCTCCCCTGGCTTGCCAATTATTTAAAGCTGAAACTTTTGCCATTTGCGACAGCTAGACAAAAAAAACAAGGGTGTAGCCACAGTAAAGCAAAGTTGATGCTGAAAGCTTTGCATTATGGCTAGAAAACATTTCAAGTTTGGCCGAGGGGGCTGTCACGAAGGAGCAGGGGCGGGGGGAGGAGGGGCTGCTAAAGTTTGCTATGCAAAGTGCGAGATATTTTTGGGTCACATTTAAATTTTCAATTTGCTGGTGCAGGCAATTTTTAATTAAAAGCAAAAAGCGCGAAATAAACATTAATTTTTATTAGGCCCCGCCCCCAACTACGCCCATGACTGTGGCCGTAACGTGTATTTCTATGTTAATAACATCATTATCGGCCGTGTGCTCATCCTGTTCTGGTCGCCGTGTTGGCTTTTAACGCCTTCTGCCTTCTATCACTTTGCCTTTTGCCGTTTGCCGTTTGCCTTGCCACTTCTGCCGTTTCATTGTCCTGCTCGTAATGCAGACCCGGTCCTAAGTAGCAGCGTCTTATCCTTGCCTTATCCTTACGGCCATCGCATCTTCATTTTTGCTCGTTCAGCTTTATTACAGACGCGCTTTGGCTCCTCACCTCCCTTCTTCTACTCTCCTTCTCCTTCTTCTTCTGACCTGACCACGCAAATCCCGCCATCAAATTTACACAAATTTCAGCTCAAGTCCGGCCAGACGCCAAAAAGGACTTCGCTAGCTTTTTGTTATCGGGAGAGAGAGCTTTGTTTTCCAGGGCTTAGCATTCCTGTTTTTTGCAGTACTTGTTGTTGTTTCCATGTTGTTGTTCCCTTGTTGTTGTTGTTGTGCTGGTTGTGGCTTTTTCATATTGCCGGAAATTGTGGCCACCGGATGTGGGATTATGTTTTCAAGTTTGTACCGGAACTTTGACGCTTCACAACTGCCGTATTCCCGTAGTCCCCATCGTCCCTACTGGGTTACGCTTCACGCTTCAGTTGGGGGTTCCGTTTTTGTTTCCGTTCCGGGTTGCCAGTTCGTGTCCTGCCATTGTGACAGGTCAGTTTCGGAAGACGGAAAGCCCATGACACGATTTCCAAATAGGTGAGCTTAGCCTCAGCATCGTTGCTTCATTGGGCACTTGCTGGGCTAAGCTTTTGATAAGGTGTTAGAAGAAGGTACTCAAAGTACGGCTGTGATAGGATAAGCATGAAATACATATGTGGAAGAGGTGTGCAGAGTTTGAGTGTTACTACTATTTGTGTACCGCGTATTTACTCATCTCATATTCATAACATGTACTCTAATGATGCTTCAAATAATGATGCAACTTATTGTTACTCCTGCATATTATTATTACTTATCCAACAGTTGTGTTTCTTTAGTATCAGCACCACTTTGCAGTTTTCCCTACTTTCACTTCCTTCTTCAACTTAGTTCCCTTCTGCAGTTACTACACGTGTAGTTGTCTTTCTTCTCCATCTACCTCCTTTCTTCAGACCCTTCTGCCATTCACTTTGCCATCAATTAATATCACAGTGCCTACCAAAATTGTTGGTTCTACGCATTATTCACACCAGAGAGTAGGCACTTTGTGCGCAAATATTCTGATTTAGTTTGGCGTAACTTTTATTGGCTTGTGGCGCCTTTCTTCTTGTTGTTGTTGTTGTTGGCATTGTTCTTGTCACCAGGCAGCAGCTGTAGCTGGAGAACAGCGGAGGAAACTGTCGCACTTAAAGTAATTAAGCGAATTACTTCAGAAGTCGCCAAGTTTTCTAATTATATCGAATAAATTTGTTTAATACTCGTCTATCGTTTGCGCTGCCTCTCTCCCTCTCCATCTCTCTTTCTCACTTTGTCGCAGTGCTTGTATGTTGCCTTCTCTCTCTCTCTTCCTTTCTCTTTCACTTCACAACGACTAACTGTCTACTGCAATGTTACGTTAGGCCCTCCCACGCGCTCAGCCTGCAAGCAATTTGCACAGCATTTGCATACCCTGTAAAAAGCTCTGCAAGGGTATTTTACTAAAGGAAAATATATGAAGAAAGAAACTAATTTGGTATTTTATATAAAGAATTAAAGTATTCTGTATTTAACTAATTATTATTAATTTATTTATTAATTATTTTCTAAAGTTAGCATGCCAATCGAGGGTATGTTCAAGTCCGTCTCACTGCATACTGCGATTGGTATTTTAAGTTTTTTTTGGTTCGTAATTTGGCGCCGTTTCTGATTGTTTACTCTGGTGGAAATGTTAATTTCTGGACTTTTGACTGCGACTACGTTGATGCGGAGCAAACTTTCCAGATTTGAATGATTTTGTTTTGAATGGCAGGCGTCAGTTTGTAGTCAGTTTGGCCTTTTTCGGCCGTTTGATTTGGTAATTTTTTGGCGTTTATTTAATGTTTTTTTTTTTTGCTTTGGATGCCTTTTGATTATTTGCTTCAGTTGCTCATTCAATTTCCGCCCCTCGTTGCTTTGTTCCTTTCCATTTTTTTTTTGCTTTTTGTTCCTCTCGATTGGCTGCTTTATTCAAATTAAACCTCGTGAATTGAGGCTGCTGAATGCTGAGGAATTGTTACAGTGTTTTTGTATATTCAAAGATCTCAAAATGAGTTTGAAATGCAGTGGGGGAACTGATCTGTGACTCGTTTAGGTTTTAATGTATAAGGAAATATAGATTTAAGGTGGAGAACATTTAAATTTTTTTAATTAGCCAGTAGATCTAGTAGATACTATTCCCTGATATCTGTTAATAACTTGTGAAACTCATCAAATTGAGCTTTGGCTTAAGTGAATTACGACGAGCTGACAAAGGGGCAACTTTTGCGACTGTGAGAACTTCTCAGAGAATTATGAAAGTATGTGAAACAGAGTTCATAACTTAATCCACGCCTGCCTCCCCTTACTCGTGTACACTTATTAAACAATCCAATCTATATCAAAGGCAAACACAACACGCGTCTGCAACGCGGTACAACTTTCCCCCTCTCTTTCTTCCCCCTCTCTCTCTTCTCCCTCTCACTCACCCTTCTTGGCACTCGGCTTATCTGCTGCTGCAACTGCAACTCGAGTGTCTGACCCAATTCGAGTTTGTACTGTGGAAATGTAACGGTTGTCAAGTAATCCTCGCGGCAGCGGCACAACACTTCAGCTCGCGCTGACCCTGCTCCCTGCCCTCTATCCCCCCTTCCCCTCATTCTCTCTCTCTGTCCCTCTGTCAGTTCTTGTTCTTAATGAAGCAACGCACGTAAACAATAAGCAAACTTTGAAGCGAAAATTTTGCGCAAATAATGTTGGCTTTACAGGGAAAAAACGCAGAGACGCAGAGAGAGAGAGAGAGAGAGAAGGAAGAAGAGGGATGGAGAGAGAGGGAGAAGAAGGAGAAACAAAGCAGGAAAGAGATACCAATGCGAATGCGGATACGTGCGGCGTGATGCGCCGGCAGGAACTGGCACGAAGGTCGTCCTGCAAAAGTTTTGCGAAATTAGTTGCGAAAAGTGTGGCAACTCTGGCCTCCTCTCCTCCACCTTACCTCCTCTCTCTTGCTCATGCCACTGTCAGCTCATTAATTTTAAGGCATGAAACGGAAGCGTGCAGCCTGTTTCCGGTTAGCAAAAGGTCCCTCGTTGTGCCCCCCTTCCCTTGCCCCTTTTTCCCCCTCCTTTCTACCCACAAGACCGGAGACAGGCGCGGCCATGTCACGGCTTTGAATAGTCCTATCCGGCTGTATTTGTATTGCTGTATTGGTGTTTGTGAGCCGCACTTGAATTATGGCTAGAATTCTTTCAGCTTCTTGTTGCTGCTGCTGTTGCTGTTGTTGTTGCCTCTTAATAAGCAAAGGCAGAAGAGAAACTTTTCAAGTGCGCAAAATATGCGCGAATGGCACGCGATAGCAGCAACACACACACACACACAGCATGGGGCATGAGGCATGAGGCATGAAGCAGAGGCAGAGGCAATGTATAACAGCTGATGCTGCAACCGAGCAATGAATACGAAATTAATGTAGGTCGAAATGGCAAAGCATGCGACTGAAACTGAAATAGATTAATTGCGACTGCTTCAACTTGGGAGCGCAGAGAAATTCCAGTGGGTCTGCGGAGAGGGGGAGGAAGAGGGGTTTAACGAGCAGCAGCATAACTGTAAACCAGCTGAGAGCTATTAATTCAGCATATAAATAATTAGTTTGAAATATCACTAAACCCATTGAAAGTGCGACAAAAGTTGGAGAAACAATTGAGTTCACTGGGGAAGTAGGGGAAACCAGAGAGAAGAAGAAGTAGAAGAGAAGATTAAATATAAAGGGGTGTTGTGTTAATTTAAATAGAGATATTTAAAGATAAAGTAGTAAACATAGCATTCGGTTTGTTTTAAGTTAGCTATTTAAATAATATTCACTTTAAATAATTTCACAAGTATTCATAATTTCATATCTACAAAATAAACAAAATCTATAAATATATACCTAACTCTGACATAGGTTTAATCCTTATATTCCCACCTATTTACAATATATATATATTATATTATAAGATTGTGTGCCAAGTTTCCTCATGATATCTTTCAAACTAAGACTTCTTTGGCTGAAACAGAAGAAACACAGACAAACGAAGATAACTAATTAATCGAATGTTTACGCTGATTAGGAATATATAATATATATACTTTATTGGGTTACATTACCTTCTCCAAGGGTTCAAAGATTAAGTACCTCGCTATACTCCATACAAAATATTTGAATTATCTTTTATTATTTAGAAATTATAATTAAACTAAATATTAATCGGTTTTTTCTATATTTCCATTAACAAAGAATAGAGGGAAGATGTCAAGGCCTCCTCTCTTAGCAGAGTTTCCTCAGCTTAGCATATATTAAGGGCACCTTCGCTTTTTCTTCTTCTCTTGTCTGTGTTTCTCTTTATCGGGCTGAGAAAAAACTGTCCCGACTTCCTTGGGCCTAATCAGTTGGGTCTGATTCCAGTTCCAGCTCACCTTGTGCCCTTTGTGCGCAAATTGTTCTTTTCACTGTCGCCTCTCTCTCCCCCCTCTTCTTCTTTATATTTGCATAATCTCTGTAGTTAGGCTTCCCTGGATTTGTAGATGCATTTGTTGTAGTTGCATCTGTGTTTGTGTATTGTGTGCATGTAAATAGGTTGGACAATGTGCAGCACAAACATATTTCAGGCTGCAAATCCTTTTAAACTCTTGCCTGGCTGCAGTTCTTTTGCTTTGTCTTTCTACTTTCTTCTGCCCCGAGTCGCCGAGTGATGCAACACATTCCACATGCCACATGCAGCCAGAGGAGTCACCACCAACAGCAGCAGCCGGAACCGGGCACATATTTGTTGTGCGATGCTCCCAAAAGAAAATACACATCGTGGTCGAAGGAGAAACAAGCAAGCAGAGTCAGGCGGAGGCAGAGTGATAGACGGACAGTTACCCTGTTGCAAGAGAAGGGGATTTCTTTAAGCATGTGGTTAATTTGCATAGCTCGCATGTCTCGAGTTACAGGGTGTACAAAATAAGAAATGAGCACTTGTTTGTTTGTCAACAGTTTGTCCCGTGCAGAGTCCTTTTGTGGCCTGGCTCACTTCCTGCCTGGCGTCCTGACTGCCTGCATATGTTGTCAGCGCTAATCAAGCGCACATATGATAAACACACACGACTCTTTAGAGTAGCGGGAGGGGGATAGGGGAAGAGAAGAGGGGAAAGAAGACAAAGGCGAGATTCGAAGGACTTATGCAATTGCATTTGCTAAGCCAGGCAACCAGGCAAGTTGCCCTCAGGCGAGTGTATTGAGTATACCAAGTAAACCAAGTAAAAAGAGTATACCAAGTGTAAAGAGTAACACAAGTATATCGAGTATACCAAGTATATAGAGTAGAGTAAGTATACCAAGTATACCAAGTACACCGAGTATACTAAGTATACCAAGTATACCGAGAATGCTTGATATACGGAGTATACCAAGAAGGCGAGTATGTCGAGCACAAATATACAAAGTATCTCACCAAGTACCACCAAGTATACCGAGTATACAAAGTACAACGGGTATACCGAGCAAACCAAGTAAATATACCAAGTAAAGTAGGCATACCGAGTATACCAAGTATACCGAGTATACCAAGTATATCAAGTATACCAAGTATTCTAAGTACACCAAGTACACCAAGTATACAAAGCATACCAAGTATACCAAGTATACCAAGTATAGTAAGTACACCAAATCTACCGAGTAAACCAAGTACATCCTTGCCATTTCTTGTTCTCCTCTTTCTTTCTGGCAATTACATAAACCTCCATTGATTCAGGCTTATCCCTAATCGCAATTTCTGAGTCCTAACTAATCTACTTGCGGCTGTGCTGAAATTTCAACTTGAAGTCTGCATGAGAACTGCTTTTGCTTCTTTCATAACTTTGCTAAGGAGCGTTTTATTATGTCACTGTGTCAACCAGAGGGAGGGAGGCAGCCTGCTAAAGTGGGGGAGAACAGGGAGGCTGGGGGGTAGGCGTGGCTGACATGTTGACATGTTAAAGAGCGTGTAAGTGAAGTGTGATGGAAGTTGGAAGATATCAAAGCGCGTTAGACGCGTGAAGATACACCTGGTTGGCAAGAAGGGACAGAGGAGTAGGGGAAAAACTTTAGCGGGGGGAGGATGAAAAGACTGTGATGATAGCAGACTATGCTTTCCTGCTTTCTAGTTAGTGCAAAGGCTTCCTCGTCTCGTCTCTTTTTTATATGGTTTACTTTTTAGTTAGTTCAAGTAAAAAGCAAACAACTTTATCCCCCTTTCCCTCCTTCCCCCCCACTGCCCCACTTAGGGGTAGTGTGGTTCGGCTTCTGTCTAGGTATTCTTTATGATGGAATTTTTAATGAATTTACTTTTAGTTCGGTGTCACACAGCATCTGCATCTGCGTCTGCATACATGGCGTTTGTCTGGGCCTTTCATGCGGCCTGACAGCTTACATATTTTCCAAGAAAATATACTATATTAAAAACGTGCACAAAATGAAAGGTGTAAATTTGTTTATAAAACTTAGCTTCTGCCTTGCTGGTCCCCCTTCATTCCACACTGCTTTCTTTCTCTTTTGCACTCTCCTTCTTCCTTCAGGTAACTGGCAGAGATGCAGCAGATAGGACATGACATGGCATCTATTGTCATATGGGTGTGTGCAAAGTGCCAGTCATAAGGGGGTGGAGTGAGGGAAGGAGAGGGGGTCTGCTTTATTCTTAGGCAGCTCTGCAAATTTGCAAATTGAATGCGACAAGTCAAGTGCTGTGAATTTAATTTCCATTCACAAGCAACTCGATTAAAGTGAAAGAGATGTCGGGAAAACGTAGAAGAGAAATACTTGTAGTATATGAAAGAAGTGTTGACAGCCAAGAGAAGGCGCATAAAAATTGAAATTAAATTGTTTTCCTTGGCTTTTCTTTTTCAAATCAATTTTCATTTATTATGAAAGCGTGTGCAGACTGAGAAAGTGTTTTCTTTTCTTAAGAGTTCAATAAATAAGGGAAATATGCAAGAAAATATGTAAGACTGTAGATTGATTCCCTATGGATTCTGAATGGAGACAATTCCTTGTAGCTTGTATAATGTAATAATGTAAATGTTCCTTGTAATGTAGTATATATAGTATAGTGTGTATATAATATTTAGTTCATATTTTATTCTTCTTTCATTTGGATATGATTTGACTGTATTATCTTTAATAAGAAAGTTTAACTGGTTCCGTGCTTCACAGAGGATTGTGTAATGAAATTTAGTAAATATTACATAGTATATCTCCCAATTTTAATGTATTATCTTATACAATTGTAGTGCATAATACATAATAATACAGTTTAACTGTCTTCTGGTTCTAAAAGGAACTGCCTAACATAACTAATGTTATATATAATAATATCTATCATAATATAATCCAAATTCAACTGTATTATCTTCAACAATTACAGTGTATTGTACAATTTAACTATATTAACCCACACTGCCTAAGTGCCTCACATAATCACCTTCAGTTCGGCACAGTTCACTTTCCTAGTCAATCGTTAACTGTAATCGCAACTCCCTTAGAGTGCCCTTCTCCCCTTGCCCCCCTCTCTCTCTATCTCTCTCCTGTAAATGGCACATAAATCTGTGCAATCTAAGTTAAGCCGACAACTGCAGTTGAACTTATGTTTAAGTTGAAAATTAGTCGAAAGCTAATTAACGATAAGCGTTCGCCCTGTCTCCGAGTCAGACTCTGCTACTGCAACTGCCTCTGGCCTCGGGGCCCAGCCCAGCCCAGTCCCGATATCAGAGTCGAAGTCGAAGTCTTGCTGCGAGTCTAGGCAAAAGTTTTAATGCATTTATCGAATGACTTTGGTTGCTGTAGAGCTGCAGCTAAGTGCATATTATCGGGCATCTATTTCAATTTCCTGCAGCAATTACAAGCTTGTACCCCCGACTTCTTTCCCTGACCTCTGCCCCCTCCCCTGCCCAAAACCAGTTGCTGAATTTTACGTAAAATGCATTTAGCCAATGTCTTTGCTCGGCAGCACAGCGCGAGTGTGACCTTTAGCCGTGCACAGTTCAAAGGCGAATGCTGCCTGAATTTGCCTGTGTTCGCCGTCAAAACGTGCAGGGAAATTCTCTCTCGCCTCATGAAGAGCGCGCAAGTGCGCTGCCAAACCGGTTTCTGAGTGGGAGAGTGAGTGTTTGAGTGGAAAATGGAGTGAGAGTGTGAGAGAGTCACTGAGTGAGAGTACGCATTGCATTTGTTCTACTTTCTGAGCACGTTTTTATTTGATTCTCTTTGGGGTGAGCTGCTTGGAGGTGCATTGAGTTCTGCTGTCCAGTCCCAGACCCTGAGCCAGGCCCAAGGCGTGCCTAGGACAATTCATTGCCTGCAGGATGCACTGGATGCTCGTCGGGGGACACATTATGACTGTGATTTTGAGTGTTGATGCTGCTGATTCTCAATTTCTTTTAGGGAACAGCAAAGTAAAGTCTTGAAAAAGAAAGACTTGAAGTTAAAGATGAGTAGAGGGGAAGAGTTGTAATCTAATATTCATATATAAACATAAATTTAAATACATAAAGTATGATAGAATACTAAATATATAGTATTAATATATTATCCGAAAACACTTTGTATATCTTTAAGACCTAAGCACAACTTTCTTTATTTATTCCTTGAATTTTTCTGTTCTTTCTTTCTTAGTATTGTGTGTTTTCTCACAAGAACTGATGAACAGTTCGAAAGTTTCTAAACTTTGACCATGTTTTCCTTCTGTTTGCCTTTCGCTGCCCATAAATCGTAGGCCAAGCTTATCACACAACCCCCGACCCCTGCCTGCCTTCCACAGACGCCTCATTATAGACGCTGTGGAAGTTTTGGTAGCTGCAATTTGCATTTTGCCCCAAGAACTTGCAGAAACTTTAAAGTTGAAAAACATCTCGCAATGCGTTACGAACGTGACCGAGTGTATAAGTTTCTTCAACCAAAATGTCGTCGACGTCTTTGTCTTTGTGTGGCCAAAAAGGCGAGTGAGCATTTACTAACTGGGTCAGCATTAAGGATGTTCAACATTTTCAAAAACACAAAAAAGGAGAAAAGAAAAAGAAAGAAATGGAAATAAAACATGCACAAAGAACTTGGACTCAAAGGCAGCGCCGAGTCGAACAGCTGCGACCGAGTGAGTTGCAAAATGTCCCACTGTGAGAGACCAAGAGAGAGAGAGCGGGAGAGCAAAGCCTGCTTCGCTTCGAAGCGAGCCCAGCTATGCTCGGCGTGCGAGAGGCGAATTCAGTCGACAAGCAGCCGCAGCAGCGAACGGACGCGTTGCAGAGCTACAGCAGAAACGTTCTCGAGACAACGGATCTCTCGCACGTCCCATGACTATTTATAGAGTGCGCTTTGTTTACGTGTCGTGACGCGTGTGTGGCAGCCAAACTAGGCAACTAAACAACTAAACAACCAAACTGAATAACTGTAATCGCAGTGCAAGTGATAAAAGTGCAACAAACACAACAACAACACAATGGAATATGCCGTGGAAACAACAACAACAGCAGCAGCAACAGTAACAACTGCCGCAGCTGAGCTGTATGCGGAGTACATCGCAGCACCGGCGAGCAGCATGAGCCCAGCAGCCATCGCAGAGCACATGCAGCAGAATCGCATCACCTTCGAGATCCCCACGGCGCGTGATCTGCGACACATTGATGCCCTGCACTCGTTCAATGCCTTGCTGCAGCGCATTGGCAATGCAGCCGCCGTCAGCTACGACTCCTCCTCGTCCCCGTCTGGAGGAGCAGGAGGCAGCATCACCACAGAGCAGCTGTCCAACTCGGTGGTCCTCGATCTGGCCGATCTGCGGGACAACGAGGCGGCCAGCGGCAGCAGTTCCTCCTCCCTGTGGGAGCAGATCTTTGGCGAGGCAGACATGCATGCCCTGGTCAACTATTTGTGGATCGGTGTGGTCACCTCCCTGGTGATACTCTCGCTGGTCTTCATCCTCTTCAGCTGTTACTTCTATCGCAAGTTCCGCACATGGAAGAAATGCAGTAAGTATCCCTCACTGAGTACCTTCCCTACCCCCTCCCTCCGCCACCAACACAAACTCGGCCTGTTTCGACCTTATCAAGGGACATTTCGTCGGGCAGAACAATATAAAATGCAGAACAGCCTGCCACACAGTGCCTGCCACTGCCACAGTGCCTGCCTCTGCCTCTGGCACTGCCTGTGCCTCCCCCTCTGCCCCTGCCTCTGCCTCCTCTTCCTCTGCCTCGTACTGTATCTGTGCTCATAAATTTTTGGCGCGCTGTAATTTTAGATACACAAGTTTATGATGCCACAAAATATATGAGCCGCATATTTATAATATTAAATTGACCTGCCCCCCCCCCAAGACTCCCCTCGTCCACTCCCCCCACGCTCCTCTTCTCTCTGGACATCAACGTCACGCTCTTTATGAGTGCGATAATATGGAAAATATTTGACTTTTGCAGTGGAAAAAGGCGTGAAATTGCGTGTGTGAGTGTGTGCGAGTGTGTGTGTGTGTTTTGAATGGACAATGATAAACAAGAATATGAGTTATGCACAGTCTGCTGTCGATAAAGTGGAATCTAATGGCTGCAAAAATGAAAGAAAGATGATAAAAACCGAAACAGCTGCATTAAAGTTGTGATTTTGTTCTTTAACGATGAAGTCTATATGATATCAAAGAGAGTATATGGTATAATATAATATTATAATGCTTAAACATTTGCAATGTATATAAAATATAGGAAATACATAAGAGATTCCTATAAGTTACAAGTGAAACGCTAGAGAAACAAGCTTAGTTTGCAGAGCTCTTCAATTAGGAACTAAATACAATATAACCTTAATTAGATATATATACTATAAATAAAACTGTAGATAGTGCTAAAATATTCAATATTTATACCTCAAGGTATTACCTAAAAAGAACTTAGCTTAGTTTAAAGTACACTTCAGTTAGGAGCAACAAAGTAGTAGAAGAACAAAACCTGTTGCTCTTGAGAGCTGTAAATAAGCGTCGAAAAGTAAATCATATGCTTAGGCACTTTACACATAATTAGAGGCAAACACACACACACAGCTCACCAAAGAGTGAGAGGGAGAGAGGAGAGTTGAGAGAGGGAGAGGAGTAACAGCAACAAGCTGCAAACCTCTCTGGCCCTGAGAATGGAACTAAACAAGTCTCAACTCGAGTGTCAAACTTTTTGCAGACCAATTTAGCCAAATGATTTATTTAGGCCAGCAGTAGTGTGAGCCAAAAGAGAGAGAGAGAGGGAGTAGGAGAGAGGGGCATAGAGAAAGAGAGAGACAGTGAGGAAGGGAGCAAGGGCAAAGGCCGTGGCATTAAAGTATGGCCAACTCAACTGTCAAACTGTCAATTTCGTGCTAACAAGCCTTAAAAACTTTTCCCTACTCCGCCACGAGGGGCGTGTTTACACGGGCGGGCAGAAGGCCTGGCAAGGGGGGGGTTGGAAGGGAGGGCAGTACGTAAAATATCAATTTGGAGCTTTGAGCGATATGTGGGCTGCCTCTGCCTCAGCTTGGAGGTGGCTGTGCGTCTAATTAGTTTCGTTAGTGTCGTGTTGGGTTTAGTTGTTGCCTTTTTTCGGGCATAACAAGTTAGACTGGCCTACATAGATAGATATAGGGAGCCAGGTATGGGGTTTACAAGTAGATGCATTGCCTGCTAACTCTCCCTCTCTCTATCTCTCTCTCTCTCTGTGTGTGTGCGTGGCACACGTGTGTCATTTATAATTAAGCAACTTTGGCTTAAGTTTGCCTCGATTTTCGTAGCACGCTTTTCTGCGCTTAATGCTTCCTGCCTGCCCCTTCCACTCCCACTGCTCCTACTACTACTACTTGAGGTTTACTATCCCTTCATTTGACTCAGCTCCTCCAGCTCTGTTGTTGTCGCTCTTCTTGCAGTGTGTTTACCTTATAAATACTTAACGAGCTCTCCTGACTTGCCCAGCCCTGTCGAAGACCAGCCTCAGTCACAGTCTCTCCCCCTCAGCTCCACTCTTGCTCCACTGTCTGCCCTTACAGTTTATTTATTAAGCAAGGATACACACACACACACACACACACACTCTCTCCCTCACACACACTCAAGATGAGGAGCAAGTTTTGGCTTGTTATCAATTAGAGCAGCGCACAACTGAATTTATTAACAGGACAACAGCCAGCGGTGCCGGCACTTGTAAATTGAAGCAAAGTAGCAGCAGCAAAAGCAGTAACAGGACCAAGCAGGACCTGCTATGCCTTTCCCTCCACTCCCACCTCCCTCTGTAGTTCTCTTCCTGCTGCCTGCCACTGTTTATTATGTTGTATAGGTTGTGCATAATTTACTTGCCTCAAAAAATGTAATTAAGCGTAGCACACTTACCCCCGCTCCCCCAACCTTCCTCTCTCTCTCCCCTTGCCCCAACTAGCTGCCGAAATTTGTGCAGGACCCAGAAAGCTTTCTCAATTTTTAATGGATTTTCTGTGGCTTGTGCTGTGATCATATTAGACCAGGCACACACAGGGTATCTTGGTGTAGAGTAACTGCATTTGGCGTGTAGGGTAGTCTAGCTCTCTAATTAACCAAATTGCTTTGTTGCTGTACAGCATTTACTCTACTGACTTGATAATAGTTTTTGCTTACAGATAAGCCTTTTAGAGAGGATTAAGATAGAAACACAGTGTAAGCAAGAGAGACTGATAGAGAAAAAGAGACATGTTCTATGCTGTGAATATAATTGAAAAGAAGCTTTCCCTGCAGAGAAAGAGTATACTCAACTGTAGTATACTCTTCCTAATTTCGTATAAGTTCTTATAAATTCACATACTTACGTATATTCCTCAGTTAACTCACGAATAACTCTTACAACCACAGTGTATTCACATTATTCTCACCTTGACGCAACAATTAAATGAAATAAATGAATTTCAACCTCAAAGCGAGCAATATTTGCTAGAGGCCTCAGCAGAGACGCCTCGAAATGGATAAATAAATAAATGAGAGAGTAACTGCGCTCTCTCTTACTCTACCCTCCCCTTCACTCTTCTTCCTTCCTCTTTGTTGTTGGCTGCTTCTGTCGCTCGTCAACTCATTGCAATGAATTTAAATTGTTGCATACATTCGCCTGCATTGGCAGCTGTAAAAAAGCAGCAACAAAAGCCAGAAACAAATGGCGTGCTAATTTTTTCTCGCAGCTGCCACTGGCTACCCCCTTTCCCTGCACAACCCCCCTCTCTCTCTCACTCTGCCACTGCGCCACGCGTCAGCCGTGAAGAGTGCCGGTGTCCAGGGACGGTTACACAGCTTTTTGGTACAAGAGGCGCCTCGGCACTTGCATAAAATATGAAGCCTGCAGCCCAAACGGGCTCTGTGTGTCTGTGTGTGTGTGCCACGCCCCCCTGCACATGTGTGAGTGGCAACTGTTGGCTGTGTTTGCCGACTGTCTATCAAAAAATGAAACAAAAGTCAAATGGGTCTGCCAAGTGGTCGTCCAGGGCTCCCCCCAAAAAATATGCAAGTGTGTTTGTGCTCTACAGTTATAACAATAAATCAACAGTCGCTGCCAGCAGCGGCACAGTGACTGCCAAAACTACTGCAGCAGCAGCAGTGGCAGTCTCCGCCTCATCCCCTCCTCATCTCCTCCTCTTCCCCTCCTCGTTGTTGTTGCTCTCTTTTAATATTGTAATGCGCAACATTTTTTACCCGCCGCTTTAATGGAAAACCATTTGACCAAAATATTTGCTCATGCGAGAGTTTCTAGCACAGTAAGAAAAAACACAGAGTTATAAACAATTAAATTACACACACACATAAATGTAATGAAAGTGCAAAATGAAATAAAATTAAACAAAATGATATGAAATGAAATGAAATAAAAGGCATAAGAGGAGAGAGCGCACTGACAATTAAAAAATTGTGGAGATTTTTGAAATCGCTGCAATTCAATTGCAATTGCACAAAGCCCAAACAAGGGGTGTATTATTTATTAAATGCGGCTTAAATCGCATTTAATAACTGCAACATTGTGTGGCAGCATGGGAAATAATAAACAAATAACAAATAAACAGGAGAGATTTGTGCATTTTATGACTGCTTTCCAAACAGGTGCCATAAAAAGGGACTGTCAATGACGAGTGGTTAGCAGGGTAGCGTTGGGTAGGGTTGCCTAGTCACCAGTTTATACGGATTGATTGAAATATTCAGTTGACTTACTCCCTGGCTCCCCTTTTCTTACTCAGTTGTTGTTGTCGGATAATTTACGGATAGTAAAGGATAGCAAAGTAACTTAGATTGATCCATAGTTGGTTATAGCATTGAATTCAAGACTGTATAAACAGTTATTGTAGTTCTTTACTAACTACGCATAATTTAAGGATAACTGAAGGACGGTAAACATAGAAATAAAGAAATATAAGTGGATAATAGGAATAATTGGACAGAGTAGTCAACTAAATCGAGTTATTCCATCCCATTAATTAAATTAATTAATTAATTTCTTTCCTAAATACAAAAGATTTATAATTATTTACACTCTTGGCATAATTGTCGCATAAATAACGGTTAATGCAGGCTCTTTCACTCTTCTTAAATTCGGCAATTTTCGTATTGTGGCACAAAATTTAAATTTTAATTTTCATCGTTGCATACTTTCCGGCGCTGTTCGGCCTCTGCCTCTTTCTTTATATATTTTATTTTTGCATTTTTGCGCATCTTCTTATTTATTTATTTTATTTCTCGTGTGCCACGCGCTCTCACTTCCGGCGTGTTATTGCCTACTTGTCGTTGTATTCGTTCCACTGTTGTTGTTGTTGTTGTTGTTGTTGTTGTTGTTGTTGTTGTTGTTGTCAGTCACTCAGTTTGTTGTTGTTGTTGAATGCGAAACTTTGCCTGACCGTCCAGACTCGCAGGCATTTCCGGTCAGCACAAAAGTTTCCTTTGCTTCCCCTCTGCCTCTCTACTTTTTCTTTCTCTCCCTTCTTCTGCCTTCCTCTCTCCCACTCTCTTTCGTTTTGTTTTCGCATTTTTTGTGTCTTTTCAATAAAAGATGCCGAGGCTGGCGCTGGGCGAGTTCAAGCGTTTGCGCCTTTACGCTAAATTGAATTTAATGCCAGGCCAACAAGTGTCCCGTGCCCCGTGCCCCGTGCCCCCTTGTCCCTTATACCTCGCCCCTTGTCCTTTGTGTGGGTCGAAACAATCTAATGAGAAGTCTGTCAAAGTCACAGTATGAGGGCAAAACTTTCCCTTTACCTTTACGCATTGAAACTGGAACTAACTTTTCCCCCCCGCCCTCTTCTTCCATTGCAGACAAGGACATACGGGCTCAGATCCATGCGACCAGCGACATCTCTTACTCCTCTCACGGCGCCAGTCATCACCTGATCAGCTGCGATGCCAGTCGCCTGCTGCAGGCAACAGCCAGCAATGCGGGAGGAGCTGCAACAGCCGGA
Source organism: Zaprionus vittiger (assembly GCA_018904025.1). Taxonomy (NCBI): domain Eukaryota; kingdom Metazoa; phylum Arthropoda; class Insecta; order Diptera; family Drosophilidae; genus Zaprionus; species Zaprionus vittiger. The sequence continues at coordinate 19,481,384 of JAEIFQ010001142.1, read as the reverse complement.
GCGGGGGGCAATGAGGCGGCTTTCTATCAAATTGAATCGCCACCCTGTTACACAATTGCCACAGGGCTGCCCAGCTACGCGGAGGCTCTGCGCCATCAGCCCCGTCACTTTGCCTACGGCATGAGGTTTATGTATCCCAGTCTGGCTGCAGTGCATCATCATCATCATCATCAGCAGCAGCAGCAGCAGCACCTCAGTCAACGTGCGTGCATTGCCAACTGGGAAAAGGACGCAGTGCAGCGGAGCTCGAATAAGCTGCAAAAGTGCAAACTGTCAGCAGCAGGCGAGTCGACGCCGACGCCGACGCAGATGTGGAGGCAGACAGAGGACAAAGCCTTGCCAGCTATTTGCATTAACATGCCGGATGAACAGCAGCAGCAGCAGCAACAGCAGCAGGAGGGGGAGCAGGTGCAGGGGCAGCAGACGCTGAATCGAAATGCAGCCGCAGAAACTTTGCTGCCGGCGGCAGCTGCTGATGACGATTGCGCCTCATTGGTTGTTGTTGTTGCCGCGTGATTGCCCAGCATCTAAAGTGGGCTGCATGGGGTATATGGGGCTTGGGTATAGACTTGCAGTTGTATATAGAAACACAGACAGAGAGAGAGAGAGGAGAGAGGCAAGGAAGGGGGAGTACACTCAGTTCTCAGAGCCCGATTGATCTGATTTCGTTTAGTTATTTGTTATATTATGTATTATTAACCAAGACTGAGTATTATTTATTGTATAAACTATATAGTATAAAGCATAAACTAATTGAATCGTATCGATTAAGCCTAAATGTTAATAAATAATATTGATAAAATAATAAATTATATTGTACCACATGTATTATCAAGAAAGAATTCGAATATATGTTTGATTTTTGATTTATTCACTTCTGTTTCAACTCAATGACCAAAAAAACTAAATTGTTTATCTCTTATTTTCTTACTTTCCTTCGATTTTGATTGCATTTCCTAATCTAAATAGTTCAAGATTGGTTTCAATTACAGTCGCACTTCTTGATCCGAGCACAGTTAGTTCTTAGCGTGTTGCAGTTACTAAATCTACCAAAAAACTAGTGCAGATTATTATAGAAACTAAGCAAAAGGGAGAAGAGATAGCGGGGGGAACATCTATGCATGTTCCCCTTACGAAGCTTAATGAATAAACTAAAACGAGTAATTACAGTACTAAATATTGTCGAGAAAACACAAGCGAAACTAAATACATAAACATATATGCAAAAAAAACAAAGAAGAAATGCCGTTATTTCTGGGAAATGGGCGTGTCATGGTATGGAACTGAACCAGGTAAGGTTGCGGCATAATAAATACTTAATTTCATGTCAAATTTGACACTTTTGTCGAGGTTTCAGCGAGTCGACGCGTGTAATGCTGCAATTTGTATTCAAATCTACGATTTGTTGATGAGTCGACGAGGGACTGACAGACAACAAGACAAAGAGAGAGCGAGCAAGAGTGACAGAGACAGAGAGAGAGAGGGGGTCGTGTGGACGGGCGTAACACGCAACATCAGGCAACGTTCCATAAGGCAGCGAGGCGAGTAACACCAAAACAGGGCCATAAATTATATTATCGTGCATCGTGTATCTGGTGCAGGTCACAGTCATGACGGACTGCCAGTTGAACGGGACTTGGATAAGGGGTAAGGGGACAGCCAAGAGGAAGGTCTGAGTTCTGTCACTGACATCCAACATCAACACCAGCGCCAAATGCAGTGGAGTCTCTGCTGTGGTCGTGTTCGGACTTTAAAGCTGAACACAGTGACGAAAGCAACTGCAACTCCACAAGCAGTTACTCCTTACTAAAGAAAATTATTCAATTTCAAATCTCTTAATTTGCTTTTATTTATTCAATGTTAAAAAGTAAATTTCTAAACAATTCAAATCTGCTTTGGAGTATTTCATGTATTTGTCCAGGCCGAGAAAGAAGTCCGTCTCCAAAGCCATTAAGATATGTTGCCCAATCCCTGTAGAAGTCCACTCGAACATTGATTCTCTGCTGTATAACTTACCATACATGACGCACGATATCCCGATATTACATAGCACCCTAAATGTGTAAGTGTAGTGTCAAGGAATTCACAAGTAACTCTGTTTTCAGTGCAGACTCCCGTCATATATAACTCCTTACACAATGCATGCAAAGAGTCTGGACTGATAAGAATGCAGTTGAGGTCAATGCAGTTTAAGTAATACACGTTATCAACATAAGTGAACTCTACCTGCATCGAAAGTCAGGTTTTTATGCAAGCTATCTATTTGTACTGTAACTATTTCTTAGTTTCTATAGAACACTTGATCACCGTCAACAGAAGAGTCAAACTACCCATGTACAATATGTCCCTCCACTTGTTTATTGCAACCCAATCTAGTCTCAAGCGATCTTGAAGAAACTTGACACACATTCTTGATATTGCTGAAAGTTGTAAATAAGTCACAAAGAGCTACAGGAATTCCCAAGTTTTCAATGAATATAAGACTATAGAAAATATTTAATACTTGTTATAGGAATGACCCTTAACTAATTTGCAAGTATGACCAAACTGTATTCTATTCGCTGAACATATCTCCCCAAAACGATGGAGATCTTGCCGAAATAATGGATGTATCATTCCTATCATTGACACTCCTAAACAATTGACACTCATTTACCATTTTTGGGCTTAAGGGGCTGGTAGTTGACTGACCAGTAGAATGTCATGTAATATATAATGAGAAAGTCATGGAAGAGTATCAAGGATCCCAACAAAAAATCGTTCAGTCGCATCTCCGCAAAGCGACTTCCGTTGATAGTCTGCGCATGGTACGCCATAAACTGCGGAGAATGCCTCGATGTATTATTGAACTCGTTGGTTACACAATGTACTTACAAGCATAATGGTGATCGTAACGAATATTTCCATAACCAAAAACGTATAAGGCGTGGTCTGGGTTATAAGTAATTGGCCCATGAGAAAGTACACTCCGATAACCATGAAAATGAAGCTCAATACGAAGATAATAGCCACGTCCAAGGTTAAATCCAACTAAATGAATGGAATAAAGTAAACTGGTGGCAAATCTATACAACTCACCTTTTTGGGTAGCAGCGCACCCACGACTATAGAGATCAGGAGAATGAGTAAGCAAAGTACAAAGAACACTAGCATATCGACCAAGTTCGTTCTGGAAACGAACGCGCATACTGCGATTATTTGCAGTTCAACCTGGGGAGTAAAGTAATGAAAGGATGACTAGCTAATACCCTGCACCCCCTACTGACTGACAGTGAAAAGAATCAGTCTAGCCTTAGGGGTACAGGGTAAGTAAAGTGCAGCATGAGCTTACAATTGCGATGGAGACAAAAAAGTTCAATATCTTTGTGAACCGAAGTTGCTCAATGAATAAGAAAAGAACAAACACAATCACTCCGATTAGAAATGCAGCAAAAGAGAAGTGATAAATATCATCGAAGAATTGCCTGATATCTTTTCTGTATAAATTAGACAAGTTGATAAGATTGTAAGACATACGGAATGCAAGCTACTTACACTAGCAGCATGATTGCCCATTGCACTATTGCCAAGATTAGCCACAAAAGTAGAATTATGTAGACCCACATGGCGAACTCTTCGCGGGTCTTCTTGTACACGGCATAGTCCTGTGCATCACCCATGGTAAATCTGTTTATAAAACTGCCAGCGACTTTCTTTAAACTGTACAACCAAAAATTTGACGAAACACACGACAATTTATTTACATTAATCAAAATTTCTCTATCACAACTCATAAAAAGTTTGTGACTGATATCTAAAAAGTCACTTGTAAGGAAAGTTTTCTAAAATATATTATATCATATCGACTTTGTTTATGAAATCAAGACTTTTCCTTTCGGATTGTTCGGGGTTGTGGTACAGTCAGGCCTGACGGCTTTCATATGTATATTGGTTGATATCTATGTCATACTTCCGGAAAATTCAATTTTAATGAAGTTATTCTTAATCCAAGTGGGGTTTCTATTCGTAGCCCTTTTGTGCTGCTGCCCAGTAGATGTTTTGCAGGTAGTTGATCAGCCAGTTGAAGGACAGCCAGAAGATAATGAGGAAGTCATGGAACAATATCAGGGATGCACAAAAAAACTCATCAAGACTCATCTCATCGAATCTGCCTCCAGATATGGTTTGAGTGTGGTACATAATGAACTGAAGATCTAACTCATTCAGTGAACTTAGCACTTCCCCAGTAGACATACTTACCAAGAGCATTGAAACTGTTATGGGTATCTGCACCAATATGAAACTAAAGTCGTTCGTATCCGTGATAAGTCCTGTGAGCATATGCATCATTAAGTAAAACATAGCAATTATCAGAAGGAGAAAGCTGACAATGAAGATCAGTGCTATGTGTAAGGTCAGATCAAACTGTAGGAAGTAATTAAGGTAAAGATCAATCATCTTTGTTAGTATTTTGCCAATGCAAGTCATGATATGATTACCTTTTCGGGCAGCAACTTTCCTATGGCCGCGAAGACGATTAGGAGTACCACACAGATTAAAAAGGATAGCAGCAAATGGCTCCAGAAGGCGTGCGCGACTAGGGTAAACAGAGATATAATCTGTAATTCAGCCTAAATGGAGTGCTTATTATGTGACCAATGGATCGCTAGAAAGGTTTCTGGTATACAATGTAAAGGTCTTGGACTCACTATAATAACTGTCAGTAGCAGGGCCGCAATTTTGTTAACGCGCAATTTCTCAATAAACAACAGCACTGCGAACAGCAGAATGGCCAGCAGAAAAGTCACAATGCATATGCCATAATTTTTCAGGAATATCTTTCCAATGCTTTCACTGAAAGTGAGAAAAAGCTGTAAGCTATCTCGGTTCCCCAGAACGGAAGACTACTTACTCAAGACACACGATCAACCACTGAATCAGAGCCAAAATCAGCCAAAGTACCAACAACAAGAATGTCTTCAGGGTAAATTTGTTACGTTCCTCCCTAAATGCATAGAATATATTGTTTAGAACCTTCATATACATAGATGCTATTTACTAAGGGTTTCCTCGAGAGGGAGACGTGGCGGTACTATCAATTCAATACTCTTCGTTCTCTTACATCTACTGAAGATTCTATGCCAAATGTTAACAATCTAGATGTTCATACGGACAGTCGGACAGATAGACAGACAGACCGATGGACAGGCTGACATGGCTATAACGACTCAGCTGTTGATGCTGCTGAAGAATATACGTAGGTCACGCCTCCTTCTGCCATACATACATTTTCGGCGAACAGGCAATTCAACCAAATCTTAAAAATGTTAAAAAATAATGCTAGTTTGTATATCAGAAGACTACAAATTTATTTGACTAAAATCTAATAAGTCACTTGTAGGGAAAGTTCTTTCCTTCTAGTTCTCTATAATATACATTATACCGTCTAGTCCCGACTCTCTAGTCTTCATTCGACTCTCTTCGTTCTTGATATCCAGAGTTATTCCGTTTTTCGGATTGTTCTAGCTTTTGTACAGTGGGGCCTGACGGCTTGAAAATATTGGTGGATATCTATGATATACTTCGGAAAATGCCCAGTTCTTAACGAAGGTGACTGTAGTCAAAAGTGGGATTCTTTAGGTATATCTACGGCGCCTGGGTAGTTTTCGGAGCCATTGTCATCGTTGACAGGTGCCAGTAGTTGCTTCGCACGTGTTCCGTCAGCCAATAGAAAGTCAGCCAGTAGATAACGAGGAATTCGTGGAACAATATCAGGGATGCCAAATGACACTCGTCTACACTCATCTCGGCGAATCTGCCTCCAGATATGGTTTGAGTTTGGTACATAATGAACTGAAGACCTAACTCATTCAGTGAACTTAGCACTTCTCCCGTAGACATACTTACCAAGAGCATTGAAACTGTTATGGGTACCTCCACCGACAGGAAACTATAGTCACATGTATCCATATGAAATTTTGTATGCATATGCATTATTAGGAAAAAAATGGCAAATAGCAGTAAGACATAACTGACCATAAATATCATTGGTAAGTGTGGAGTCAGATCCAACTGTAGAAAGTAGTAAAGGATAAAACAATCTTTGTTAGTATTTTGCCAATGCAAGTCACGATATCATCACCTTTTCGGGCAGGAATATGCCTATGACTGCGATGACGAATAAGAGTACCACACATATTACAAACGATAACAGCATTTCTTCCCAGTCGGTCTTAGCGACTATGGTAAACAGAGATATAATCTGCAATTCAGCCTAGATGGAGTGCTTATTATGTGACCAATTGATCGCAGGTTGGGTATACAACAAAGACCTGCATGATTCTCGTTGACAGGTCTCTGGTACACAATGTGGGCACTCACTATAATCACTGTCAGTAGCAGGGCCGCAATTTTGTGGACGCGCACTTTCTCAATAAAAAACAGCACTGCGAACAGTAGAATGGCCAACAGAAAAATCACAAGGCATATCCAATAATCTTTCAGGAATATATCTCTAATGCTTTCACTGAAAGTGAGAAAAAGCTGTAAGCTAGATCGGTTCCCTAGAACTGAAGTCTACTTACAAAAGACACACGATCAACCACTGTGTCACAGCCAAAATCAGCCATAGTACCAACAACAAAGCCGTATTCAGGAAGAATACGGTGCGTTCATCACTAAATACAACCATCGTGCTATTTATGTACTTAGGGTTTCCTCAAGAGGGAGCCGTGGTGGTACAAGCAAATCAATGCTCGTCGGTCTGTCACATCCACTGCCAAGAGTATGCAAATTTAACATAACGTTGTGTGTGTTATATGGAAAACAATATAATTCTATTATCATAGCAAACTTGATTGTAAGTTCGCTGACAGTTGATGGCTCAGATATGTAATGTGGATTCAGGATGTATTGGACCTATATTCGTATGGCTTATGAATGCAACTAGGAAACAAGTCAATAAGTATAGGGAGGGGGAGAGTCTGTTATATCTTAACGCTGACACATCAATATTCATAACTCAAATCAGGTCTCTTATTCCTCTGTTTGCTTTGCCAAAGTGCAACACAAAGTCAGTCATAATATAGCTATTTTGCAAACGAAAGTGAAGACAAAGGAGACAGTACCGACTGCCAGCCGGTTAACGAAGTCAACAGAAATTAACAGCAGATGCTCAGCAACAACAACAATAACAACAATTTGAGTCGATTCGACGAACTAATTTGGCTTGGCGCGTGTAAACAGCGCAAAAGGCTGAAAACACGGCGAACAAGCAAGTCAACCAAGCCAAGTCTTAAAAATGTCAAATAAATAATGCTACAGCTACAACGGCAACAACAACATCAGCAACAGCAACAGCGAACTAACAGCAAGTGACAACAAGTGACAGCAGCAACAACAAGAACAACAACGACAATAGCAGCAACTAAAATGAGGCACACTAATGAGCTGGCTGGCAAATGCAAATTCAAAAACCTCACCGAACCTGAACCTCGCTCTCGCAGCTCTCGATCTGTCACTGCAAAAGTTTTCCACGCCACTCCCCCCCCCCAACCCTGCTTCCCCCTGTCCTGCCCTTTGCCAGCCAATTTGCATACAAAAAGAGCCAAGTCGCATGGGCTAATGCCAGTCACACGGGGCGTATGCGCAACGCACGCATCACACACAGCGAACAAGCAACAGCAATGAGGCTGCAGTAGGTACGGGCGAGGGGGTGCTGCAAGAGGGGATTAAGGGGGAAGAAGAAGAAGCTGCTGGTGTGTAGTTGACAGTCAGTAAACAGAACGCAAAAAGGGGCATCATTTAGCGACACATTTGGCATATCAAAATCGGTTAATGCGTCGGCATTCACAATCAGTCAACGTCGACGTGTGCGTCGTTTATTAACTGAGCCACCCGCCTCCGCCCCGAACCCCCCCTCAACAGCGTCCAATAAAGAGCCCAAAACTCAGGCAACTAAATGTATTAAGCACGACCTAAACGGCGTTCTACTATACTACGTTCAGCTCTGAGTTCTGAGTTCTGACTGCTGAGTCTGAGGTTCAGTCTCCATCTCGGCGCATTGACGCGCTGACTTGCATGCAAAATTAATTACGGGCAGAAATTTATTTACGATGCTGACACTACTGAGCTGATGGCGTGACACGATATTTAGATAATGAACACATATGTATCTATAGGAGTAGGTATAGGAACCCTTAGTTAAAGTTATAAGTACCTATAGGTATAGGTACCTATAGGAATAGGTTTAGGTACGTATAGGTATAGATATAGGTACCCTTAGGTGTATTTATAGGTAGCTATACGTAAAGGAAGGGGTACCTTTGGGTATAAGTAAACGTACCTATCGGTTTAGGTTTAGGTACCTCTCGGTATGGGTATAGGTTCTTAATGGTATAGGGATAGGTACCCATAGGTGTATGTATAGGTACCTATAGGTATAGGTATAGGTACCTATATATACATATATGTATAGGTATACCTATAGGTATAGATATCTATAGGTATAGGTATAGGTCCCTTTGGGTATGAGTAAACGAACCTATCGGTTTAAGTTTAGGTACCTATCGGTATGGGTATAGGTTATTAATGGTATAGGTATAGGTGCCTATAGGTATTGGTATAAGCATTGGTTAAGATATAGGTACCTATAGGTATAGGTACAGGTACATATAAGTAAAGGTATAGGTACTTTTAGGTATAGGTAAAGGTACCCATATAAAGTATTCTGATTCTTTAAAGGCATATCAAAGTAGGAGGTATTCCCATTCGCCTGTCTTTACCAAACATTTGCACAAAACCCATTGAGAGTACTACCCCCACTCCCCCATCCCCCGTGTATTAGTTCGTTTTAGTGCTGGGAATATTGAAACACGCGCCCATCCCTAGCTGACGTTGACGTCAACGCGCTGCTTAAGCTGCGGCTGCGGCTTCTTCCACGCGCGCTGCGCCAGCCATAAAACTTTTACGTTTTAGCCCTAACCGAATTTAGAGTCTGGCCCAGACCCAGACCCAGAAATGAACCCGGACTCGTACATCCAGAGTAGTCGCTCTCCCCCCTCTGGCCATTCGGCTTAGATACATTCTCGTAGCGTTTTGCGGCGAATGCCATAAAACTCTAGGCGACGCTGACATTTCTGCAGCTGCATTGCAGTGGACCTGCGCCACGCCTCGTTCCACTCCCCTTGCTGGGTTGCACTTTTTACGAGCTCGCTAGTTTGGGCACTGCGGCAACTCTGGCGCGAAGTGGGCAACGCAATCTCGGCCGTTGCAGTCGAAAGTGCGAAATGAAATTTTAATCAGACTCAGTTCGTGTTTATGATTTGGCCGTAAAACGGCTAAAGCTCTACGCTCTAATACGCGCTATCTGTGGGCTAAGTAAGTGGAAGCTTTGGCCTACATAGTTGCCAGAAGATCCACTCCGAGTATAGTACGCATATTCATAAGGTATTCTAAGGTATTACACAGATAAGCGCGATAAGCGACAAGTGTGAACTACATTCAGTAACCTGTTGTACTCGTAATCACATAAAGTAGTACAGCACTATCTCTATCTGGTATCTCATCTAGGCACACACTCTCGCAGCGAGAATAAGGCCAGCGCATTAGCTTAGGTCAGGGTCGGGTTGTTGTCAGATAAACAAAGCGATTCCAACAAACTGCGAATGCAAATATGACTCGCAAACAGGGCATCTAGAGAGAGTAAGAGGGAGAAGGGGCAGGCACATGCCTAGATAAGGACCACACCGGGCTGCTGCTGCTGCAGGTGATGATAGCAGGCAGGAGGGGAAAGGGGGAACTCGCAGAGATAAATGCCAGCAGGCGAGTTCAAAGCGCCGACAGGCAACTCGTCGTCACATCATCAAACAAAGTGAGCAACAAATTAGAGACTAAAACTACCGGGAAAACCTCTTCCTCTGTTGATGTGGATGCCGCCACCAATGCGTCGTTTGCGTCATCGAATTTGTAGCAGCTTATCGGGAGGCGAACGTCGCCACGGCAGATAAGCTTGGCCCGACGCGATGTGTGTCTGTGTGTGTGAGTCATCATCGGAGCATGGAACGTGACCTGGCACTATGCTCCGATTCCATAATCGTTCAGTTTTCCACGCAGTGCATTTTCTTGACGTTGTCCTTATCAGTTTTACGACTTCCTTTGCCCGACTCGGCTGCACTCTCAAACCAATTCGATGGACCACCCTGGCCAGCACCGACGTCGGGCAATTAGCCTGCCTCCGATATTCGGGCTGTGCTATCTCTGCGCCAGGTTAATTGATATTTATGGCTCCGACACGTTTTTCTCAAACATTTCAACGTTTTATTGGCAGTAGAAAGAAAAGAATCGAATAGAGAAACAAGTGAATAAGTTCTTTGAAGTCGGATGAGTCAAGCTGAGCACTGTCTACGGGGAATTACTATATCGATTCGAATTCCCTGTTCTTCTTCTTTTTTCCTTCTTCCTCTTTAGTTTCCTGCTCCTGCCCAATTCGTTTCGTCAGCTGCCCGCAGCTCGGAGTTATGCGCTATCATATTTCGCTCCATGAGGAAGCACTTCTTGCAGTGTTCGAAACGTGGAAACACTTAAGAGGTTGTCGTAAAAAACATGGCATAGTATTCAGAAAATATCGAGAATTAACAATACTTGCTGCCTTGATTTATGAATGAGTTGTCAGGACACCTCCCTCAGGATCAGGAGGATGATGCGCCAGTTTTGTGTTTTTTCGACTACTTAAAAGCAAATAAATAATACAGGAAATTACTAGAGCACACAGGGCAGGGCATGAGTCGGGAAATATTTGAGATATGATATGTCGATGACAGGCTACTGTTGGATAAATATCGACAAGGTACACACGATGAAGGGCAGAGCAAATCTCGCTCGAGTAAGTGCGAGGCAGCAGCTTCAACTTGAGTGAGCCGCTGTGAGGCACAGGCAGAGGTGATGCCAAAGATTCCAAAGAGCAGCGGGCGGGTTTCCTAGTAAGTCTCTCCTACTCAACCCCTACCACCACCCCTACCCCTACCCCGACTGTGTCTGGTTGCGTTGTGTATTCCGGGAATAGATTGAAGACCATAATTGTGCCCACGCTTAGAAGTCTCTGTCGCTGTCAGTTGCAAAAGACGAATGCGAAGATGGCGAAAAGAGCAAGAAGACAATGGACAAACGAGATGAGCTGGCATGGGCTGGGATGAGCAGGTTACCTGAGCGTGCGCTGCGTGTCCTCTCAATGTCAATGCCAATGTGAGTGTGCTGACAAATCAGCAGGCACACAGATAGGCAGGCAGTCAGGCTGGCTGGCAGGCAGGCACTGAATTTATGAATAGGCCTAGACTCCTCTTGGACTCTTTTGCCTGCCACTGATCGCTTCATTATGTCGCCAGAAACATGTCAATCCCCTGGCAAGCAGGAGACAATCTATCAAGGAACGCAGCCAAAAGAACTCAGACTCTCCTCAGATAAATCAATTTGTCGTCTCAATGTCGGGGCATCATAAAAATATTTTTATTATATGTACCTCACACTCGCATTGGGCTCTAAAGTTGGCAATTTTATGCGCCGCACTCTAATTTAGACGGATGGCCATCTCCTGCTCGGATAGAAGTGTCCTGGCCAGGACGAGCGGAAGTGCCTACAAATTCGTGGCGTTTTGCGCACACATTTACGGCTTGTTCGTGACCTACAGCAACTACGGCCACTATGGCTGTTACAGCTGTAGTAACGGGATTACAACTAGCACTACAACCAAGCCATGCATCCAGGACCTGTTACTCTGCACCGCAGGTGGGCATTAAATTGGCTTTAAGGCCAAGCCAGGCCGGGCTGGGCCAGGCTGGGCTGGGACGGGGCTCTCCGACTGGCAAACATCGTTTGGGGCAAATAAAATTTTTACGTGCCCACGCGTCCCGTCAACAGTTGCGCCTTTTATTCTCTTTTTCTAACAATTTCGAGTGCCTTCGCACAACAGTTGTTGTTGTTGTTGTTCTTGTCGTTGGTTTTTTTTCCGGAAAATTAGTTTAAAAGCATCATAAAATAATTTTCGTGTGCGCGTTGAAAAAATTTTCGCGCTCACATTTGGCCCGTTTTATTGCGATGGCCAAGTTGAATGGCTTTTAACTTTCGGTTCAGATGCCCTGGGAATGGAACAGCCAAAGGGTCGCTCCATATTGCTTAGGCAATTCCCTTTTAATATGTGAAATACACAGTCTTGGTATTTTCTTTTACAGGGTATTTACTAGTCGCAACTGACTTGAGTTTGCCACTGCGTTACAGACAGGTGTGTAAATGGATTTAGAGTGGTGCGTTGCGGGCGCTTAGATAGCCCATCAGCGTCGCCATCATCATCAAAAACATCATTCCGAGTATTTGGCGATGATGTTTCCAAATGATCCGCGGCCCGCGGGCATCATAAAAGGCCCAGGACCAAATTAGATTTATGCCTTGTTCGAGATTTACAAAATTTATGACCGATAGAGCACTTGGTAGCAGTTAAAATCAAATAATCTCTGATATTTGGCTCTGTTCAGTGCGTGCAGATATATTCGAGAAAGATTAGCAAGGGAATTTCGAGGAGTTAAAATACAAATTCGCGATTTACTGAAATGTTTAATAATAACTGTGCGAATCTTGAAATAGCTCTGTGCTAAGTTCTATCAAGATAAGAAAGATGACTAACTTTCTTTCATTAATTTCGAGATGATCTGCAATTTTGCATCCTTATCTGTTGCTTATTTGGGCAATGTGAGTCAAGTATTTATCATCAGCCTTAATCAGTTGATACATTTCATGCTGAGTGTTAAGAATTAGCTGACTTAACTAGTGAATCATATCAGTTATATTTATCTTTGTGATAACATTCTGGGGATTCTTCCTGCACGGCAACTGAGAAAAGTAAATCAAAGCTGACTAGATTCAGCTTAATTTCCAACTTGATGTCTCATGTAAGTTTCAGTTAAGAGTTTGCAATGCTTTTACTACAATTTCGCCATTCCACGAAATATTTTTCTTCACTCCTTGAGCAACTTTACGCCCTGTAGTAATCCATACTGTAATGCACTTAAGATACAAATAACTACAGTAGAAATATGTGAGGAGGGCAGAAGAATGGAATTAGACAAAATAGAAAAACCTCTTGTAATTCGAGCAATTTGTTTTCATAAGCACTCCGCCTCCTGCTCCCCTTCCTCTTCCTCCTCTTCTTCTTCTTTGTGTTTCTCCAATTCCTGTGGCCTTATACAATACTGTGAGGAGAGTAAATGGAATCTGGTATCTTGTATCTCGCACTCACTCCGTGCTCACTTTGTGTGTTTTCGCTAGAATTACGTTAAAAAATTTGTTAAGAATCACTCAAACCCTCGACTTAAGCATGTGTAGACGAGGTAGAGGATTGTGCGGCCGCTTTTAGCAGCGCATCCTCTAAAAACAATCACGGATCCTTAACAAACCACTTGCCTGGGAGAAACAAGAAAAATTCCCTGTGGTTGAGGCGTCAAGATTTTGAGTGCTCTGCCTCCGCCCTCGACTCCTTCTGTCCATGTCCAACACTGGTAGTTGGTTTAGTTCTTGTAATGGTTTTAATAACAATTTGCCACAAATGTGACCAGGTTTACGGTATGTACCACATCGTTTTCTGTCTGTGTATGTGTGTGTGTGTGTGTGTGTTTCTGTGTAAATATAATTTCTTTAATTGGATTTTGTCGTCATCGTTGCCGGCAGCGCGAGCAAACACGAGTATTGAAAGCGCCGCAAAAGCATTTGCCACTCGGCGGCGGCGTCGGTGTGAAATTAAGAAGCATTTGCCAACAAAACCAAACCAGATAGTCAGACCAACAGACAGGCTGACAGACAGACGGACAGAGACAAGCTGCCAGACAACCAGGCAGCTGGTAAAACCCGTTAAGTTTGCGGCCCAAAAACGCGCGATTTGCGGTTTGTTTCAGTCGCATGAACTGCGATAGGCCCTGTAAGACTGTGTTTGTTGTTTTATATACTATGTATACTATATATATTTAGTATACTATGTATTTAGGCACTCCAGGAACTCTAGCAACTCTAGCAACTCGTATGGCAGTAAAAACCCATGTACTTTTTATATTAAAAAACAATTCAAGGCACGTCCTACTTTTATTAGGTATTTTACACGGTTTCCTGAAATTGTTTTATACGGTTTAACTATAGAGAAATATTGTTTCAAGTTAACTTATTTATTTATCATATTCTTTATATATATTTGTATATATTTACTATATTTTTATGTAAAGTGTTATAAAAGTTGCTTAATTACTAAATAAACGAAGGACAAAGTTTTTTTATATTTTATTATTTGCATATACATATGTAAGTCAGTGAGGATTACAATGATTTATTAATCATTAATGTGCAAATAAACTATTGTTTTTGTTTATAATAATTTTATATTCATGTTTATTTCCAATTTCCTATCAATTTCATAAACATATTAAGTATTTTTATGGTAATTTATAAGTATTGCTTATGTATTTTACTACTCTTTATTCTTTCCAAGTACTAAATTAATTATATTTTTTATGCGTTTTCTATTTAATCTAATACACAAATTGGTTTTTATGTTTCTTTGTTATGCACTTTAAAGTTCATTCACATTTTATTTAATTGTAGTTTTTATAGTATTTAGTATTTGTTAATTAAATTCTCACAATGGTTCTCGAAATTAAATTGAGCCAGGAAATCCATTAATTTCGCGACAAGTCAGTTTGGACTAGAATTAATTACACTGTTTATTATGTTCTGGCAACGATTATAATACATTGTTTTTTCTTACTTTGTTGCTAACTGAAGTCCAGCACGGGATGGAGAGCAGGGCATACGTATACGTAATGTGCTGAGCTAATGCCTCTGACAGGCGACAGCGCGACACGCTGTCTAACAATTTTAATTTTCAATTTTAACTGCGACGACGGCGACGTCACACGGTGCGCCTTTTAGTCAGTTTCAGCTGGAATTGGACTCGGAGTTGGGAGAGCGGGAGAGGCGCAGGGAGTCGCAGTCGCAGTCGCAGTCACAGTCGCAGTCGCAGCCTGAGCCAGAGCTGGGTCCAGTTTAACTGGGTCACTGGTGTCAATCGTCGAAGGCGTCTCGTTGTTGTTGTTGTTGTTGTTGTTCTGCCTCTCGTTGTTGCTGTTGTTGTCAACTTAATTATGTCGCAATTGCTTTGAAGTCGACTCTTGCAAATGTAAACCAACATCAGCAGGTGGCATTTGCTTCGTGCTCCCCCTCCTCATCGTTCCATGAGGTCCATTTGAAATTGCGCTTTATTCAATTTCCCCTCTTTCCCCTCCCCTCCCTACCTCTCTCTCTCTCCTTCTCTCTCTCTTTCTGTCTCTCTGTTTCCATCGCGTCTCTTGTGCCCTTTTTTAGTGGCTGCCGCGTCGTTGTCACCACTTTAATTGGATTTGCCCCGCTGCCGCGTGGCTTTGTCTTTGGCATTAGCTTAGTCACAGTTCGCGCTGCCTTCCCTCTCTCTTGCAGCCCCCTCCCTCTCGACCATACTTACCCGAGTTTTCCACTTTATCGTCATCATCTTCATCATCATCGTCGTCGTCGTCGTCTTCGTCATCGTTGTCGTCATTTGCCCCTCACTAAAAAGCTGCAGCGTATTACAAATTGGTTTAGTTATTGGCTTAATTGAATTGTTGCAGATTGGACTTTAAATACGTGACTCCCTCTGACCCCTCCCTCCCCCTCCCCCTTCCCAACCGTCTGCCTAAGGCCTTCTCTTGCCACTTTCCCATTTTCATAAGGTAGCGACAGCAACTTGGCTGAATGACTGCAAAGATGGACGAGCGGATGACTGGGCGTGGCTGGGAGACATGTAAGCCGTGTAATTAGAGCAGCCAAGTGCCCAAGGAGCAGCTGCGTCGTGTTAACCTCGTTACGAATGCAAATTATGCTTGGCCAAGCAAAAGTTGCAAATGCGCTGTGGCAACTCGAAAGGGAAATTCTAAAGAAAAGTGCTGCCTCTACGATCAAGATGGGGGTCTCTCTAAATACGCATTATTTCTGGGTTGGCTTCTCTCTCTCTCTCTCTCTCTGTCCCACTCACCTCGATAGACCTGCTGTTGGCTAGACATTCCGCCCCAATTCCAGCGATACCAATATCTTTCACCAAGACAAAGCGGAGCTGTGACAATTTTCCCAGAATTGCCCAGTCGAAAGTCAAAGGCAAATGCTTCGTAATGCTACTGTCGCCAGGTGAATGGAGCCACAGTCGGGCACAGTGCTCCATAAAAACAACATGCAACAGTAAATAGGGAAATAGGAAAATCGAAAGACACAGAGAAAAAAAGGCGACTTCATTGTTTGCATGCAACGTTGACGAGGCAGAAAGAAACGTCAACATACAAACAAAACGCGGACTCGAATTGGAACTGATTGACACCCAAAGACGCAATGAGGCATACCTAGGGGAACAGGGGAACAGAGGGGAGCAGGGGAGCAGGGGAGGCATTGTTATACAAGGTAACACTCGAAAACTAATACTCTTATCAGTTGAAATTGATCGGCTTCGTCTCCGACAATGAATGCAGGTGATTGTTGTTGTTGCATTCGTTGTGTGGGGAAATAATTAACATGTACTTTCAATTTCGTGACTTGGGCTGCAGAGAAAGAAAGCAAGGCAGCTCGAGGAAAAGTGAAACGAAACGAGGATCCCCTCTCTCTCCATCTCAGTCCCTCTTCCCTTGCACTACTCAACTACAATCAATAACATTTGTAATGTCAATAATGACAAGAGGCCGACAAGGCGACGGCTAGTTCTCGAAACTGAAAGTTTATGGCCCGATGGATTCGATCAGTTTGATGAATTGCCCGTCCAACTAAGCCTGGCCAAGCACCTTGCACTGCACGATAAGAACCGCTGATAAGGCACTCGCCTCGCATCGCAGCATGTCACAATCCCAGAAGACGTTTTCGAAATCAATCATAAAATGCATTTATTGATTGGTCCGACACGAGTTTGCTCGCACTCTCTGGGCTTGCCAGCGACGTCAATTAGGGTCGGGTTAGGCGCCATGTCGCGGTATTAGGGTTAATTGATTGATTCACACTGTGAATATGTATATCGTACACGAGTAACGTATTGCACAAGAGCTTTTTATTTAATGTATCGGAAACGTACAATCTGCTTAAATTATATTTACATTAGTATTACATAAGTTAAGTCTACAAATCTAAAGCTAATGATCCACACGTGTTAATCTTCCCTTGCAAACTAGTTTCGCTCTAGCAACAAGTTAGTCTGTTCGACTATAATAAGTTGCTCTGCTACTTAATGTATTATTATGATATTTGTTCACTAATTAAAGCCTTTTATTCTGTCTACAACTGCAACCCGTAGATCACACCCTACTCTGACGTAGTACACATGTTTCCACATATGCTAAGTAAGTTTTAATCGAAATATGAATAAATCGGCTATTACTATGCAGCATGTGCCTTTAATTCATATAATCATCTAGGATATTGTATCATCAAGACATCTACAACTATACTGGAAAATCGTTTTATCTTATGCAATAAAGAATGTTGTATATAAACTTAATAAAATGTGCCTATTATTAATTGCATAATCCTAATCGATTCCAATTAATAAAGATTCCAATTAATAAGAAATTAAATTATCTGATCCCAAGCGCTGATTTATAGCAACAATTAATTTCTGAACCGCCTCTCGATTAAATGATTGTCAACAAATAATTATAGCGAGAAGTAGATTGTTTTTCGCACTTGGATGAGAACTTTGATCGATCACTTGGTAGGTTTTGAAGCCAGTTCGCACTCTTCTCTGACAGGAGTTCCCTACGACATTCTCGACTTGGCCACAAAACCGTTTTACGAATCAACCCAAAAGCAATCAAAGTCACATTTGCAGTACCCTAAAGGGTTGCAGCACTGTGCTGCACCCAGAGAAAGAAGAAGAAGAAGAAGAGACAGCATTGGAAGACCTTATAGAGACTGTCGGAAATATTTATGCTTGAGTGCTAATAATGTTCAATCGATTGTTGCCTGACTATTGAAGTATTGAGAACCTATGAAGCGATAAACCAACAAAAACTGTTGACGACGACGACGACAATAAAATGGAATAACATCATAAGTACTGTAGATATGGATACGGACAGACAGACAGAAAGGTGGGGGAGAGGGGCAAACTGTGGGCTGAGACTATAGGGTACTCTAGAGAGGTACCGCGTACGGTGTAAACTGGCCAAGCGCAACGAACTTGAAGCTAACGCGCCCAAGATTATCTGAGACGAGGCAAAACCATAAACAAATAAGGAAAGAATTCAATCCAGCGACACAAGACGTGTGTGTGTGTGTGTGTGTGTGAGTGTGTTATTGTTGTGTATATGTTGTGTGTGTGTCTCTTCGGTTCATTGACATTGAATGGGTTGGCTGTTCTTGTGGGGGTTTAGTGGGGGATTTGCAGCTGGAGTTGAGTTGAGCCAACTCGCGTCAAGTTGTGTTTTGTTTTTGTCCAACTGCATTTTTAATTGTGCATGCAATGAAAGCGGCACTCAAAGTGCACTTGTTATCCGGGGTAGACACAGAGGGGCATCCACAGAGGGAGGGGGGCAACTAGGAGCAGCCAGGACTCATGCCCATCATGAGTATTTTCCACGAAACCGAGGCAAGTCGCGAGACAATGTCGAGGCATGCGGCATGCGGAACCTTGAGGGTTGCATGACCTATATCAGAGATTAAAGACGAAACAGCACGACTTCGTCGAAGAAGAACGCACCACGTTGACAACTTTCCCAGGGCACGTCTCCCTCTCCCTCTCGCTCTCTCTTTCCCATCTACATGCCCCGTTCCCGTCTCGGTCCCGCTGTCTTGGGCCATATGACAAATGTTTCACATCACTGCATTCCGGACTTCGGCAATTACCTGCCTAGGCAGAGTTTGTTGTTCTTCTTGTTCTTTGTCTTACTGTTGCCTCCCGGCGTCACAGCTCAGTTGTGGGCCTCAGCCTGGAACTGAGCCGCTCTAGTCATGCTGCGGGGTCAGGGAACAAGTGCTTCCAGTGCTGGCAGGACGCCTTCTAAGTCAATTCTCTGGCGCACAGTCCGCCACAGGAGTCGATGTCCGACTGTGCCTAGGCAGAAACTCAGCCTAGATCGTGCGTTTGCCCCTCTTGCTCAACTGATTACTCAATTAGAGTGTGAGAACTGCCCTGAAATGCATGTAATTACAGGGAATCAGAGAAGCGTAGACTCTCACACTCCACCAAGGGTGCATTTCGTGCAAATCGAGCTAGAGATCGATTTGCTGTCGAAGCAGTTAAAAGAAACTGAGTTGTGGTAAGAATATAAAACAGAGAAGTCTCTCTCTTAGTCAATATCATCTTGGACTGTAAATTAGAAAGAATTTCGACTGTGAATTCAAGTTCAAATTTAAGCCGATTTATTAATGTCAGCCAAATCTGTAAAAAATTAATAAACTATGTTAAGTTTTGGGCCACGCGATGCATTATGCAAAGCAGAGCAGGGCAGCGCAGAGTCGGGCCCCATAGCCAGACGGTCAGTGAAAAATGAAGCGGCTTTATCAGTGCCATCACCCGCATGCAGAGCCTCGTTGGGGCACTGCGCTGCTGGCCGTGGACTCATTAATTCCTCGTGGGGCTGAGGCTCAGCACAGTAGTCGGCATTGAATACAAAGCCAGAATGCAGAATGCCTAAATGGCTCATTAGGGTCTTAAATTAAAGCTACTTGGCTGGGCCCCGCTCAACGCTCAACGCAACTCGGTCAACTAGGCCCCAAGCCTCGTAGGGTCAGTCGAAGATGGAAGCCAAAGAGCTTCTTGTTTCTAGAACTGGAACTTTTTACTGGTAGTGGAACTGAAACCGTGACGGGGTCAGGCACCGAGAAGGGGTTACTGGGCTCACCTAATTAGAAAGCCCATTGTCTTATGCTCTGACAGTTGGGCAGAAGTTATTGCGAAAGTCGTTAAGGGGCCCATATGGTTAACCAAAGAGAACAACAAAGGAACGTCGTCAACTGTCACAGACGATGCAACCCAAGAATCTTTCGCTAATCTGACCCTCCTCTGGCATTAGACAATCGTCTTCGTCGGGGTTTCGTTGTTGGGTCTGCAAAATGATTGTCTTCTTGTCTTTCCCTCTCGTCTGTTCTGCTGATTCATCTGGCTGTGTAGATTAGACGATCGTGATAAGACTGTTCTTTTGTGCACTCAATGAGCTCATCCTCAGCGTCATCATTACTATCAACGTTGTCTGCTCTATCCTACCCTTTGGACTCCATCCTCGTTGAAAAGCAATTGCGTCTCTTCTGCCAGCCAATGTGCTTGCTGTCTATGAGAAACTGATCTTATCATGGCAATGTTTTGAGTGCGTTTAATATACAGTTTGATATGCTCAAGATCAGTTATATATTACATATGTATATGTGAAAGGAAGAATGGCAAGAGGGGTTAGAATGTATGAATGTATGATCTTGTCTGCACATCTTTCTCCTTAATCACGCCTGTCTTTCTTTTTCTCTGCTCTTCACATTTGCTACGCAACAGTCTCATAATTACCAAATACATCAATCCCCCCAAAGACATCGAATGAGAAACTCTTGCATCTCTTGTCCTCCCCTACCTGATCGTATCTTGCTAAATTCATCTTCTGCCAGGTGAATACGCAGCCTTGCGCGCCCACCAATTGCTGGCGAGTACCGAAATAAGATATCTGCACGTAGCTGTAATTTAAAACCCCAACCAAAAAGAAAGAAGAATTAAAAAAGAAGAAAACAACATAAAGCAGAAGAACAGGGAATGTCTCAGGCCCAACACACACAAACTAACACACACACACACACACACGTGTGCATTGTCCTACAGCAATAATTTCTCTGGTCGAACAATACAAATGCAGACATGTCATTTGCCAGGCAGAGAACAGACCGAAGATCGATGCTCCATAACAGTTCGCCTGAAACTGGCACGGTAAAGAGCAGCAACAGAAGAAGAAGAAGAAGAAGAGGGGGAAGAAGGAGAGCAAGAACTAGGTCTGAGACTGGGACTGGGACTGGAACTGTTCGGGCAGTCGGGCAACATGTGCGCCGCTTTGTAACGCCAATTATGGGCTCGTAATTTGAAGGCATTGTCTGCGCAGGCACGAAAGACGAGCCGACGCGAGCATTACACGAAGCAGATCACCATGAAATCCAGAGAGAATAATCAAGGGAGAGCAAGAGAGAGAGAGAGAGAGAGCGACTTTAAGCGGTGCGTAGCGAAGCAAGCGCAGTTGAGCGCTTCTTTAGCTGCCCAGGTAGCGAACGGTTCACCCTAACTGAGCCGGCTGCACTCTCGGCTACTCTCTCTGTCTCTCTCTCGTGGTGTTGCTCTCTTGAGTGAGGTTGAGTCGGCTTGCGGTGGCGATCGAGCCGAGTTGCCTTCGGCAAATCAGTTTGTTTGCAGACGTTGTCGCCGCCGGACGACTGCGCAGTGCCGAGAGCTAAAGCAAAGCCAAGATAAACATTAATAACAAGATAATACGAGCACGAATAGAGTGAAAGTGTGCCGCCACTGACGAAAGAAAGAAACACGGGAAAAAGTTACTCATACATTGTAATTAGCGCAAGCTATAAAGCCAAATATGGAGCACCTGCCACACGCATTGAACTACGAGCTGTCCCACGATTTGCATTTCGAGAACTTGGGAGCAGCAGCCCAGCAGATACTCGACAGCGAAAAGAATTTTGATGCCGCCGAGGCCTCAACACCTACGATCAGTACCCTAGAAGTGCTAGCAAACAGTGAATTTCTGCAGAAGATCGGCGCAACGATCTTTAACTCCATTCAGCTGAAGCGACAGAGACTCAACGAGGTTGCCCAGAACTCCAGCGAAGTGCTAACAGGCAGTGGCAGCAACGGAATGGATCTGGACTTTGCCACCAACCATGTGGTGCTCGACAGCAGCAGTGTGGATCAGCTGCAGCAGCAGCTGGAGTACGACAAGTTCATGAACGAAGTGTGGATCGGCATCGTCTTCACACTGATCCTCATCTCGATGGTGTTTTGCATCTGCTCGTGCTTCCTCTACCACCAGTTTCGCACCTGGAAGCGAAATTGTAAGTACCCATTTCCCGAGTCCCCCCTTAAGTGAATCGCCATAATCTAGTATCGATTAGAACCTTATCGTTGCTAAGGTATTTTTGTTGCTTTGATTAGCTTTAGTGATTAGCGAAGTTACAAAAACAAATGAATCGCCTACGTGCTAAAACGTTGGAAAACTAGAGCAACATCTTGAGCAGAAGTCTATGAATGAAAATTATGACCAGTGCGATAATACAGATTAGCTCATATCCAGCTAGGCAATCACAGAGTACAACTGTAAACCAGTTCTATTAGTTGATTACAACATTGATTCTAATGAGACGTGATCTGAGTTGGCCTCCAGTCGAGTAGACGGGATGTAATTGGCATAGTCTCTATAGATAAAACTGAGACTAAGAACTTTTCAAACCTGATTACTCAGGTTCTTACTCTCTTTCCGTTCCGTACTGCCAAGAACTTTCCCAAGGTGTTTGTTTTCCTTTGCTCAGCACAAACTCAAGCGCCAAGGCAATTAGCGAAAAACAAACCGAGAACACGTTAAGTAATAAAAAAATATTTATTGTTTATGCAATAAATGCACATTTATTTGTGCAACAACTTAATGACAATTGAATACGCTTGAGCAACACAATGAAAATAAATTAAAGTTAATAAAACCAGGAGAGGATGGCACCAGGGAATACCCTAGCAGTAAACAATGAGTTGTTTGAAATTTACAATCTTTTAACTGCGCCTTGGTGAGAGTTCGGACTAGACTTGTCAGCTTTTGCAATGGGTTAGGCTTTTCGCTTTCCAAACCATTTAGTTCCGCACACAACTCATATATATATATTACAACACTTCAGATAGATGGATATTAACTCATGCAGTCGAGTTCATTGAGGCAGTTAGTCGAGAAGATCTTTAGAAACCGCATCGAATTGCGGGCTTTATGTTCACTCGAATGTGCAACTAAAATTGGGTCACTATTTATGGCGATTTCTTGCAACCCACACACACACACTCCCCTTCTCTCTCTCTCTCTCTCTCTCTTTCTTGCACACTCAACTAATCAACAGTTTTCCCTCTTCTTCTTGTTCAGATCACAACAGTGCGAATGGTTCAACCCAGTGCACAATCGTCGATATCGAAGCGCTGAAACTGCAGCCAGACTCGGAGGATCCCGTGCCGGAATACACATTGGTCTCGGGCCTGCCCAGCTATGAGGCCGCACTGGAGCTGTTGCAAAAGAAGCCGCAATCGTCATGTTTGATTGTCTACCCGAGCGTGTTTAATGTATTCAATAAGCATGAAAGAGCCAGCACAGCAACAGCAACGGCAACAACAGCAACAGTTGATGCGGTGGACGCAGCAACAGCACAGACACCAACATTGTGCGAGGCAGCAGCACCTTTGCTGCCTGCAACAACAGCAGCAGCAACAGCAACAACCACACCCACATGCGAGGGCGTTAAGCAAAATTTCGTGCCCAGTTATGCTGAGGTATTTGGCTTCAAGACCGTCGACGAGAAGAAGAAGCAGTCGACGACGAAGAACTCAACGAAAGACCATGGGGACAAATGCTAGGCAGGCTCTGCCCACTCCCCCCCCCCCACCAACTGTGCTCTGTGATATCTGCTGTTGCTGCATACCCTATATATATAGTACATCACTATACAGGATATACACTAAATGATAGACGATATACGATATGTGTTTACGTACTTAAGTTAAGCTAAGCGCTGTGATTATAGAAAAGACAACTCGCAAGAAAGAAACGTACTTATAGAACTCCGGGTCAAAGATTGTTACTAGTTCCTAAGTAGACCACCTCGATGACTTTTAATAAATTATTATGATAATATTGTAAAACTAAAGCAACAGATTGTTCCATATTGTTTATTATAAATTGCTGACATCGCAATTCGTTCAACTTGAGGTGCCTTCAACTGCGATTGCTTTGCCATCAATCATTGAGGCATTCAACTGGTTTGATTGACATCAACAGCAGCTGATGCCTCAATCAAAGCTGACTCCTTATCGCAATCCAGACATGGCAACCCGGCAAAGGGCTTTCCCAGCATCTATCTTTGTTGCGCCTTATAAATAGATGCCAGACGAGATTGAGACAGTTGTGGAATGGACAGACAGACAGATGGACAGACAGGCAGACAGTGAGAAAGACAGACAGTCAGACAGATAGAGATACAGCAAGATGGACAGCTAGAGAGACAGAGATGGAGACAGTTCCAGTTTCAGTTTGACATTGAGCTTAGGACGTGCCACGTGACTTGGCTTTGACTGGTGCGGGTACTCGTTACAGTGCCACGAATACTAAGTGCGAATGCAATTGTTTACAGTCGTTTTTTATTGATAAGCTCTCGGACTAGGCAAATCTGTTTATTCGTATTCTGCTTTGTCCGGGACACAAATAATGATCGAAATACGTTTCACGATGCTGTAAATACGTTTTACGTTTCGCAGGGCACAGACACAGACGTCAGCAGGCAAAGAACGACAGAGAACAGTGTCAAGTAATATGTAGAGTACATTCCCATTCTGCATACTATATAGCAGCCATATCTGCCTTTAATCTCGTTTGCAAACAAACTGCATTGCCTCGATTTCTGTGTGTGTGTGTGTTTGTCTTTCGAAAATTATATTTATTTTTACTATCGGTTGCAGTTTCCTGTCCTTTATCTGGCGATCCGTCGCGCTATTATTATTTAGTGTACTGCACAATTGACAATAACAAATGGTTAACGAAGTCGCCAACCATTTGTTGTTAGGCCCCAACCGGTCAGGTGATAAAATGCCATGAATAAAAAATAATTCACGACTCAACATACATCAGAGGGCGCGGCTGGAAAACGAGAGTGCAGTCAGAGAGGAGAAGAGCGGGGGACAGGAGTTCCCTCACTTGGAAGTAAGGAGACCGGGGTGAAAATTAGCATTTATGACTGGGAATACTGCAAAACAATATATTTAAATTGTAGACCTGCAATTTATGACAGCTTCTAGTTTATTTGACACTCTCTAGCTGCTGCGATACATTCCAATGCGACTGTCTGAGTCAGAGACAGAGCTGGCTAGAAAAAGAACTTGACGATTAGCTGACCACGGGCAATGTGTGCAAATTATTTCATTATCAGGTCGAACAACGAAATTTGAAAATAGAATTTCAAAAATAGAGAAGTGAGAAGTGAGAACCGAAAGCCGAAAACAAACAACGCAAAACATTCCAAACAAGTTGCGCATGCGCGTGCCTCGTCGAAGCGTGCCCCCATAGATGGGAGGCACAAAGGGGTCTGTTGATCTAGCTATAATTAACCAATGCACGTATACTCAATCTAGGTACGTACGTACCTTACCCAGCCTAATGACGTTCCACGTTCTATAAGTGGCAATAAAACCTGATAGAGCACTGTCTACAAATCGATTATAGCCCACTATTTTAACATTATAACAGCGCTGTTAACACTCTGTCGAGCAGAGCGGTCAGTCTGTTAACCAGAGGGGGTTGAGGAGTCTATTGATCTAGCTATAATAAGTCTGTGCACGTAGACTCGATTGAGGAATGTACGACGTAAGTTTCCCGGTCTGATGATGTTTATCGTTCTACAAGTGTCTATCAAAATAAATAAAGCACAGTTTGCTAATCGATTATATTGCACAATGCTAATATTTTAACAGTTATTAAGCGCTTTGATCTAAAGATGAGAGCACTTAAACTAGCTAAAACTTCTCGTTCTATAACCAAATAAATCACTGACTGCTAATTAATGATGAGGGTTATGTTAGCGTTTTAACAGCGCTGTAAATGCGCTGTAGTGCAGACCGTACAGTCTGTTATTGAGTTGGGTCTCTCTCTGTTAACAGCTGCGCTCTTCTAGCGATTACATCACGAGTATCTTATATTGATTATGACATTGGCAACTCGTTTAAGTATATACTGCAGTTCTGTCCGGCAATGTTTATGCATTTTACTTCTCAGGCAGAGGGGGGAGGGCAATTGAGCAGGTGCAGTGCGTACTCGAAACTGTTGCTAATGAGTTTTTGTTTATGAAAACTAATTGCTCGGCTAATGGATGCAACTGGCTTTGCCGGCTGATGCAACAGCAGATCTGGGTGTTAACAGGTAAGTCACGCCTGTGCTAGACTGCCTATCATAATGTCATCTTAAGCGTTCGCATTTGCATTTGGAGCAGGGGCCTCGCCTGAAAACATGTGTTCATATCACAATATTATACAACATAAACAACATAATTAGCCTGCAAGCCAAATTAAACGACCGCGCTGGCATTCAAATGCAAAGAAAGCGCATCCAAAGGGCGAGCAATTTATTAAAAAACCATCCACGAGATGCAGATGCAGATGCAGATGCCGAGATGCAGAGAAAGTTGCCCGCTGGCGGAGGCTGTACACGGTGTGGCCTAATGAAACGAACAATTTATTAATAAAAAATTCACATTAGCCCACGGTTTAGAGCCCAGCCGAGCCAAGCTGATCCGCGTTGAACTGGGCTAAGTTGAGAGCAGAGTTGAGCCACGAATTGGAATTTAGTTAAATGAATTTTCAATTAAGCGCCAAATTCATCGCTCCAAGTCGGGAATGGCTACTGAGCCGGGCCCGTTCCTCCATCACCCTCTCTCCCTCTCTCTCTCGACTGTCTTTCGACTCATGAAAGTGAAAACCGGTCGAGCAGCGAAACCGAATCTCAATTCGAAAACGAATCTAAAATCGAAACCGCGTCCGACTCCGTGTCCGAATCCGTCGATGTTGTCGTCATCGTTATACGCAACATTTGACCCACTTTTATAAAAATAACAACAAATTGGCAAGCCAGTTTTTCAAAGCGGACTCATAAATAAATTCACAAATATTTGCACAAGCAAAAAGCGCTATTTATTGGGTCAAAATTGGTCAGGGAAAAAAACGAGCTTTGTCAAATATATTCCCCCCTCCCCACTATATTTGGGTAAATGCAGTTGTATAAATATTTTATCAATATTAAATAACTTGCAAAAGTATCGGCAAAATAGCTGTGAGAACTTTATTTATACATTTGTAAACGTGAATTCAACATTGTAAAAGAAATATTTGTGTAATTGAAGCAAATTGGAAATATTTAAAATATTTGATTGTAAATTGTACACAAACATTGCAAGAAACAAGAGAAAAATGCTTAAATAGAACGCCACAATTAAGGCCAATAATTTTAAATCTGATAAAATTTACTCTCGGCCTTTTATGGAATTGGCACAATAAATTCCCAAAAAAATGCAACCAAGTCTTGTCTTGTGTAAACTCTTGTAAATTCTCCACACAATTCTATTTGCGCTGGCATTAAGAGTCACAGTGCCTCAAAATGTTTGCAGCTCGTGTCGCTGTCATTTAGCAAAAAGCCTTTTAAAATATTTAGCTCTGCTTTCAGTAATAAAGGAAGACAGAGTATACTGAGTATTCTTGAATAATTGGATTCATTTGCTCGTCACATCAAGTATTTACAGAAGTAATGGTTTCGGAACAGAGTCAAGAATGCAATCAAGAGTTGTAGAGCCAATGGAACTAATCGTGCGTTGCCCTAAGAAGCTTACGCTCTTGCGGCTCTCAGTGAGCTTTGGAGCAAGCTCGAGCTTGGCTTGAACTTGGACTTAATTCAGCTGCTGATTGGGTCAAGACTGACATGTACATAAATAACACTCGAGAATGCACTTTTCCAAGTATTATGGAAAATATTTGTTGACCAAATTAATAAGAGCGAATTGTTTGTTTTGGTAAACAAATCAAAATGAATGCAGACGCTGAGGGAGAGGGAAAGACGCAGCTTCTCAGAAACGAGAGACAAATAAAAGTCCAAATGCAAATAAAAGTTAGATGTATCAGACTTATGGACGGGCAGCTCGTTAAAAAAATAGAACCAAAGAGAAAGAGAGAGCGAGAGAGAGAGAGAGATGAAGTAGAGGGAACTGAGATGAAGGTTTTACTATCTGCACCCATTCGAAGACATCAAAGCGCAGCAGAAGGGTTACGACACAGTGAGGATCCGCAGCAGCCACAGCAACAGTTAAACACACAACTACAGCTACAGCTAAAGATAAAGTTACACATACAGATACAGATGCACATACAGATACAGATACAGATACAAGTGGAGCAGCAGCTGCAGAGCAAGATACGCACACAGACAATGTAGGTTGCTTGCAGGTTTGTTTGGCTGATAAGCTCCGCGACGCCAGATTAACGTGTTGCACATCCCAACCTGCCCCCTCTGCCTGTCCCTCTTTTCTACACAGTGCCTCAGCATCTTCTTCTCTCTCTATCTAACTGTAGCTCTGGGGTTTTCTCTTCTGCGTACTTTGCTCTGTGTTTTAATTTTATGGGCCAAAGATTTTATTTTGTAACTTCATGTTTGTTTAACTCGACTTGGCTGGAATTGGATTTGGATGGAGCGGGATTGGATTGAATTGGACTGCACTGGAGCAGCAGGTTGTCGCTCTGTCTTTATGGGTGCGACTTCGAAGAAACACACACTAAAAAGTCGGGATGCTGAGTGTAGTTGGAGTCGGAGTCGCGAGGGGATTTGCATTTTATGGCCCTAGTCGGTAAGACCCTAATTGTGGCTATTTGTAGTGCTTAGAGCGGGCATTTGTTGTGACAACAGGGGATTAGTGCACGGGCACAAAAGGAACCATGGATTAAAGTATTTAAACTTTAAGGAAAATTAAAAAGAGTCTTGGAATTGAATTTCCCATTTCACTCGCTTTTCATCGATGGTCTGAGAAATTGAAAGGTGACCTAAACTTGGCAAAGACCTTCCCAAACAATTGCTGGCAATTAAAACCTAATTCCGAGTATTAACACTTGAAGAGAAACTAAAGTCAAGATCGGGTAAATAATAATTATGATAATGAATAGTTATACCTACCCCGGAGGGGGCTCGGTTCACTTAGCAAGGTTCAAAGCACTTGCAAGAAAAGACAATTGTTTGTCGTTAAATAGAAGAGTGAATGAGAAGGGAAGGAGAAGGAGAAGAAGGAGGTGAAGATAGTCTAGCACACGCATTAAAGGAATTGCTGAAGCATAGAGCAAAGCTGGTTTGCCTTATGACAGTCTCAACTTCCGTAAGAATCCGAACGTAATGCTACACTGAGCACATTGTCTAACTAATTTGACCGACTAGGGAAGCACTTATCACGTCGATTCCAATTGAAGAAGTTTGTTCTATGTGAATTGTACTTACATATTCAGAATAAATACCCCAAATAAAAGGTATAGAATGTATTGTGACTGCAATGATATCTGTCGAATTGTGCATTGTCCTATGCACAATTGGAAACCGGTTCATTCTAGTCTGGGCGCTACACACCCAATGCCAATGGGCCTCTTTAGGTCGTAATCTTCATAACTTCATTTGAATTGTGGCACTCATAAATTGCTCCCTCTCCCTCTTGTTGCCTTCTTTTATTTTATCGCTTGCATATTGTTATGACATTCAAAACATTCGTTTTATTTCTTTATGTGACTCCGCCTCCTTCTCTATCTCCCTCTCTTTCTCTCCCCTACTCCTCCACTCGTTCCCATGCTCTCCTGCATTTGACTTTTCATTGATAAAGTTATCAGCCTCTGGCTATGGGTTTCTGTCACACTACGGTTCCGTTTTGTCCCGGTTCGGCTCGCCTCCATTCTTTTCAGTTCTTTTCTCTCTGTTTTTCAACGTTTTTCTTTTGCTTCCTCTACCGCTTTGTGGTTTGGCTCACACAACGTTTCCTTTATCAACTGCGCCACGGCAAAAAGGAAGTGTCTTAGTATCTTTAGAGAGCACTTTTATCTGTTGCTTTGCCTTTGTCATAGCATAGACAACGACAACAACAACGAACTACAGCCACATGTGCTTAGTCGATTGCACTCCAGGGAGTTCCCTACATAATTGCCACAAATTGCCTTAGTCTGCATGGAAGAATCGAAACAAACATTTTCTCAGGCTGCAGATTATGCAGACTAGAAGATACAGTTAAAGATGCTATGAATAGGATTAATCCACGATTCGATTTAGAAGGTCATCGCATAAATAGAATACCAAGCATTACTTGCAGTATTCTTCTATTCAAATCAATAGACTATATTTAGAAACATTTGCATCCTGGTATGATCTGCAAAACTGTTTCAAATTCTACTGAGTAATTAGAAATGCTTTCACTGGGACCCACGAGCCGTGGCTTATCGGTGGGTTGAATGTGCCAAAGATGACTGAACTCGATCGTCATAAAACATTTATGTCAAGTGTGCAAAATGAAATTGTGAAAACAAATGGGACTATAATTTACGCAGATGTCTAATCAGTTTCTTAGACCCGTGGCAGTTAGAGTCAAAGTACCCATGCAGAAGATTAGAGACTGCCACCTCGCACTCTCTGCCCCTCTCTACCCTTTCTCCTCTTTTCGCTTATCGCAGTCGATTTTGATGCATGGCTCATTTTCATTCAGTAGTTGGTGCCAAAGGGTCAATTGAGCTTCGAAAGTTTTGTTTCTGATTTATGACTTTATACATAATTGGAAATTTATTGGCGGGAGATGTCAACACCCCGTTGATAAGGCCTGTGAGTGTCGAAGCAATTGTGGGGCGTTTTTAATGGGCCTTGAAATGAGACAACTTGTCTGGCACTTGCCGGCTTATCGCTGTCTAATTAAAATATTATTCTTCGGCAGGAGAACTCATCTCCGTGTGGGTTAATTAGTTTTATCCATTAATGTTCGGCAAACACGAGACATGCCAAGAGGTTCTTGCCGGATAACCGGTTTCGAGTTGTTTGTCATAGAATGGCAAAAAACAACACGGTGTAGCACCTCACCTTATCGCATTATCTACAATTATTTTGAACGTTTGTTTGGCAAATAAATCAACACACACACACACACACAGGCATAAACTGACCTGTTCAAGTGCTGCTTCTTTGTTAATATTATTCTTATTTTTAGTTTTCTCTTTTATTTTCTTAGTTTGTTTACCGCACACATTTGCGGCTTGAACTTGGCACTGTTTACGGTACGTGGCCGTCATTCATTCAGAAACGGATCTTGAGATCTGGGATGTGTGCCGTGTTGACACGATTCGGTTTCGGAATTAAGAATTGTTTGCTTATCGCTTTGCGGCTATTTGAATGTTCAATTTGTAGTTTCAAGATTTGCCTGTGGTTTTCTTGTGTGCTCAAGAGATCAGCGATAGATTTGTCGGGGTTGCCTAAAGTCGGGGCATTCAGAACGGACTTGTTTTGCGTAGAGTGTTGTCAGTTCTGGCAATTCTGAAGAAAGGGCGTTAATAAGTAGAGTAAACAGTGGAACATTACGCAAGAGTTCTATCTTACTTATAAGGTAGCTATAGTATATCTATACTATATCTATACTATATCTATACTATATCTATACTATATCCATACTATATCTATACTATATCTATACTATATCCATACTATATCTATACTATATCTATACTATATCTATACTATTTCTATACTATATCTATACTATATCTATACTATATCTATACTATATCTATACTATATCTATACTATATCTATACTATGTCTATACTATATCTATACTATATCTATACTATGTCTATACTATATCTATACCTTTACTATCCTATACTATATGCACTTATACCCTCAGTAACTTACCTTAAGGTAAGGTAAGGTTATGCCGTAACTATTGCAGCTGCTTTATGGAATCTGTCAGGGCTGTTGATGATTCAATAGGGCTGCCTTGGCCAGTGTTACATTCACTTCCGTGTAACCCACATATCATTCATAATCAGGCACCTACTTAGCCCAAGAGTTTCTCACATTACTCAACCCACATGTGCAAACTGTCAGGCACACTGTGATTGAGATACGTGTTCATCAATGAAACATGTGTGTGTGTGTGTGTGTGTGTGTGTCTCTTCCTCCTCCCCTCAGTCTCTCTCTCTCAGGTCTCAGTTTTCCCATGCCTTTTGTCTGTGCGAAATTACTTCCGTTTTGTTGCAACTGCAACTGCAAAGTGTCATTGTTGCATCATGCCTGCCACAGACAACGCAGCAGCCTCAGGGCTCGCTTTGGGATCGGATTTGCTATTGGATGCGAGAAAGGTAAATTGTATGCAATATTGCGCTTTTTTTTCCCTTCAGCTTCCTGTCTCTTGTTCCATCTCCCTCCTACCTACTCCCCCTGTGCCTGGCCACCTTTGTGCGTCAACCTGTTAGGCCGCAAAGACAACTCATCTGGTAATTTGAGCACGTAAACTGAGACATTAATGCTCCATATGTAGAATAACCTTACCTTACCTTACCTTACCTCACCTTGCCCAGTCTTTCTTTTTCTTGTTTTGCTTTTTGACAGTTTCCTACGAAGTGTCTCACACATGTAGGCATTATATAAGTGTTTCTATCCATCATGTTTTGTCAAAAACAATAGCTGACGACTATTTGTTTTATTTGTGTATTTTTCTTTGGATTTCGTACGCAAATCTTTCCGTTTATTTGTTTTGCTTGCATACTATAGTTTGCAAAGACGTTGACTGAGGCAAACGATCATAAAGATACATATTTATTTTGTTTAGAACGAAGTGAGGATTAAAGTGATTGCGTTCTACAGGAAATAAAAGAAATATGTAAAGTGCATTTGACATAATCAAAATAATAGAGAAATAGAATAGTTAGACGGGGCTGTCTTCAACTCTATTATATTTATCATATTGTAAAGTTAATATATATAAATTTGAAAATATATTCAAATTGAGCTAGCCAAATCGTTCTTTCGGCATCAACTCCAATTTTAAAGATAGAGACTTCAAATTTTTGTGATGTATTATAAAAAGTATGCCTGAATTTCGTTTTTGTTTTAGTGCTCATCCGCTTTATATTTACGGAGACAAATATAAAAACAATAATTTATTGATATTCTTTCGCTCGAGTTGCGGTCCTGCATTCGTGTTACTCAATCGTATTCCAACCCTTCTCTTGCATTTTATTTCTAGTAAATTTATTATATCGATATGTGGTACGCAAGCAATTATTAATTCATTTTCTGAATGCGCTTCAAAATGTAATTCATTTTGGTCATTTTAGCTTAATGTAAAGACGACTATTAAATTATAACTTCAATACTTAATTAAAGTCTAACAAATACATCAGCAACACATTAGAAAATTGATGTAACACACACTTACAGCGGACTTTGTATTAAAAACTAATACGTAGAACACGCCATGATTGTTTATTTCCATTTTCAAAATGTATTTTTTTTTTGGCACGGCTTGTCAGAAAATCGCCTTTGAATTAATAGAAGATTTTTAAACACTAATTTACAGCAAATAACTAGATCAATTTAGTCAACTTTAATCCATAATTGAACTTTTGCTAAAGGCGGTAAAAATCAACAAACATATTTTTAAATAGTTTAAAATGTGGTTAAACAAAAAGTTATATATTTTTTAAATGTAAAACAACTTATAATTTGTAAAAATGCCCATAGTGCAATGTAATAAGTGTGCCCTATATAAATGTTTCCTATTTTCGTCTTTACTTTATTTTCAACTCTATAGTATAAGCACATTACACATTCCACTTTAAACCCTATTGCTAGTTACTTTGCAGTTTCTTACTTGAATTAGTTCTTATGTCATACCTTCTCATGCTGCGTCAGCTTATACCCTGCTACCTTCAGGCAGCCTTCAACACTTTCAGCAACTGCTGCTCAGCCCATTAACCACATTTCGAATTCAACATTTGAAAGCTGACAACGCCCCTGCCTACACCCCCCTCTTGTCAATGTCTCCTCTTCAGCTGCAGACAATGCCCATCCTTGGCACTGTCTGTAGTTGCAACTGTTTTGCCTTCAGCAACTCCCCCTCCACCCCCTCCCCTTCTTCTTGTGGTAATGCACTCGTCAATTCTCAATTGGAAACAGCAAACGAAGCATAAACAAAGTTTTGCATGAACTTCAACTTGAAGTTGTGGACTTGCCACCTCGCCAGGTGAGTTAATATTTCTAATTGAAAAAGGCAATTCGTATGCGGCGAACCAATCAAAACCTGATGGCGAAAGCAGGGAGAGAGCGGTTGTGGGTGGGAGGGGCAACAGACAGGCAAAAGCACTCAATATAATTAAATCGCAGAGAGCAAAGCCATCGTCATCGCCATCGGCGGGAGGTCTAAGAGTCTGGGAGACTGATTTAAGTGCCGGCTTCACAATGCGACGGTTCTTTGGCACGCGACGCCTCTTTCTGAGCGGCAAAAACAAAATTAGCATTTTGAATCCGTACAGCGGCTGGTCGTCACTCATCTGCACCACACTTCACCGGCTCGCCGTGCTGGCCACGCTCTGTGTGCTGTCAATGCTCCTGCTGCAGCAGCAGGCAGCCCGAAGGGAGCTGGAGGCGTCGACGGAGCCGCCAGGGGGGCGCATCTTCTGCATCATTGCCACGTACGGATACCGACATAACCATGCGGCGGTGCACGTCAAGCGCACCTGGGCCAAGCAGTGCGACCACTTCGTCTTCGTCAGTGACGATGCACACGAGGAACTGGAGCCCGCCACCTTCCAGAAGTTGCCGGACAAGTGGCAACGACTGCGCGCAGAGCTGGAGTACGTCTACAAGTATCACTTCGAAGAGGGCGACTGGTTCCTCTTTGCGAATGATGACAAGTGAGTGTGGGGCTGCGTTTTCTAGGGTATCTCTGACTGACACTTCTTGGCACTTGTAGCTTTGTGGTGGTGGAGAATCTGCGCTCTATGCTGCAAGCCTACAGCCCCGAGCAGCTCATTTACTTTGGCTGCAAGCTGAGATCTGCACAAAATCATGTGAGTAGGGGTATTCATATTAACTGCAGACCAGTCTTCTTTGCAGGGTAGTCTGACAAGTCTCTGTTACCTTATCTACACGTCTTCTATATACTCTTCTTTCTATGCTCTCTGCTCTCTGCTCTAAGGTCGACAAACATGCCTTCACAAATCTCTAAACTCTAGTCTTCACTATCTTTAATGTAGTGTCTTCTCTGTTCTCCCATCTTATCTTCACATCTTTCTAGTTTCTTTTTTACTGTACATTCATTGCTTTTTTGTATTTACTATATATTCTAAACTATCTTTTATCATGCATTATTACTTTTCTAATCTTCTTATTCCTTGTGTTAGCTTTCCATCTGTTAGTCTTCTGTTTTCTCTGTGATATGGTCTATCAATCTACAGCATCATTCTCCCTTCTTCATTTATGACGAATCCATTTCTTCCACTCACTACTACTTCACTGTCTTAACTCATCATCTTTCTCTCTCTCTCTCTCTCTCTCTCCCTCTCTCTCTCTCTTTCCGTCTCTCCCAATCTAACTGCTCTGCTTCCCCTCACAGACCTATATGTACGATCGTGCAGGCATGGTCCTTAGCAGCTCCGCCCTCGAGCAGTTCGTACTGAAGGCTCTTCCCAACGCGACTCTCTGTAGTCCTGAGCCTCAGGGAGATGCAGCAGCAGAGCATCTGGGTCGCTGCCTGAGTCATGTGGATGTGGTGGCTGGAGATAGTCGTGATCATCTTGGCCTGCATCGTTTTCTGCCCTTCCAGCTCAAGGACCATATGGGCAAACCATTGAATGCATCGCTGGAGCAGCACAAAAACTTCCTCGACCGTTGCTACTATGAAGTGCCCGATGTAAGTACATTAAGTATAAGCTAAACAGTCTGTTCTTAATTAGTAGCAATCTTTCAGCTCACCATACTGGCCTCTGCACGAGCCATATCGTCGCATCTTGAATACATGCCACATATCTACAGTTTCTACTATCTTGTCTACAAGGTACGGATATTCGGAGCTCCCCCTCTAGAAGACTGGGCGGAACTGAGCAATGAACAGTTGCACAGAGTTTCAAAGTCTTATAGATAAAAGATAACAAGTATATATATAGAAATATATGGAATGTATATACAAAAGTAGCTTAATTCAATAATTGAGAGTATTTTGGAACGGAAGATATTTGTACTCTGAGTCTGGCTTGTCTTCTGCTCGCTTTCTACTGTGGAGGCACATTCTTCCAGAACTCTTCTAGCAGTCTCTCATTGGCAAAGCCAAACTTCCATTGCTGTTGCAGACTCTGGGAATCACACAGACTCCCCACAACCCGCCGCTGTTGCACTTGTGCCTCCAGACAGAGTCGTTGGGTCTTCTGCTGCCCATGGAACAGTTGCCTGGTGTTGAAATCATAAGACCAGAACTGATTCCCCGCCTGATGATGGCACTGCCAGAGCCAAACCTCGGCTAGGGGCTGCCGCTGTTGCAGCTCCAGGCAGTGGAAACTGGAGTGGAGATCACGAAAATGACTCAGTGTCCACTTCTGCTCTGGCTTGGGATAGAGCAAGTCCGCATCGCAGGGCAGCAGCTGCGGATGAGCTTGTCCCTCAACGCGTTCAAGGCACAGATTAGGTGCTGCCAAGCTCTGCAGTGCACCAAAGGCATAGTCCAGAGGCTCCTCCAGCGGATACACTTGCAGGAAGTCCTGTGCCAAATTGTCAAGGAACCATTTGAAGGCTTTGCACTGCAGACGCTGTCGCAGTTCCTTCTGCTTACGCAGCGAACCCACCTTGATGTGCGTCAAGTGGGGCATGTTGGCATAGAGTTTGTCCTTGTACTCGTCCAGCCAGACCTCAGCAACGCGTCTGTAGTTCTGTAACGCAAATGGAGATGAGCTTAAACCCATAATGTATACACATTGACAATCCTTACCCTTGCCAACGCCTTGTTTGAACTCTCCGACCTGGTGTAGTCTGCGCGGAAGCTGCCATTGCGGTAGAGATGCCCCACCCTGGAACAGGGCACCTCCAGCAGCTGCCCGCCGCAGAGCCAAATCTTCAAGCTCAGCTCGAACTGCTCGGCTCCCCAGATACGCAGCCCCTCATCGTAGCCGCCGAGCTTGAAGAACCAAGCACGTTCGATGGCAAAGAGGCCGCCGTTCATGATGGGATTGGCGTGTGGGGCAGGCAGTGCCAGTTGCTCCGACCTCAGCAGTGGCAGCTGCACATAGTTGAAGTCCCAGTCGAAGTAGCCACGAGAAGGCTTGCTTCGTTTGTAGGCAAAGCTCTCGTAGTCTATGGTATCCACAATGGGTGTAGTGCAGGTGCCATTCCCCGCCAGCAATGGAGCTAGCAGTGGTGGCAGCCAACCTCTTGTGACCTCCACATGGCCATCAAGGAAGACCAGCACATCTGCTCTAGCACGTTGTGCTCCCGCCAGACGTGCCTGCATCAAGCCCAGCTGCCTTGGCAGACGCAACTGCACGATCAGCTGTCCAGCGAGAGTGAAGTTCTCTGTCTGTGGATCACTGCCATCGTCCACCAGAATGATCTCGCGTAGCAGTCTTGCCGGCGTGCGTCTTCTCAGGCTACTCAGTGTGCGCAGCAACACACTGCGCTCTTCGTTGTGCTGAGCGATGATCACACTGATCGCAGGCAGCTTTTCCATGGGGTACTTGAGCTTTTTACAGCTTTCGAGGCAGAGAGGGAGAAAGAGAGGGAGTTATCTATCAAGCTCTAGCAAGCTCTTATACTACGCTTGCACTTATACGCTGCGCTCACCTGCGATGCCGCATGTCGTGTAGCGTGCGATCGGGAGAGATGCGCTCGGAGAGCCAAGCATTGTAACCCGTTTCGCGCTCACTCAGCTCCATGGCCAACAGCTGCTCGTGGGTCCAGTTGGCTCGCGCCGGTCGACCCAGTGCTCCCAATCCCGCCAGCTGACGCGGCCCAGCAGCAGTAGTTGTGGAGCGCATTGTGGACACTGTGGACTGTAGTGTGGACTCTGTTTTACTCTCCATTAGGTAGAGATACACGACGACATTGCAGATGGCAGCGAAGAGCAGCAGCAGCAGAATCCCCTTGCAATGCCTTAGCAGCAGATCGCGGCCCAACATATTCAGTTTATATTGTATATCACAGATTTGTGTAGACAGATCTACAGTTTTAAATATGTCACAGAGACAAGACAACACACGCTTAGCACACGCTGCGATCGAGACTAAACTGTAGCGGAGACTTCGAAGAGCGACAGCGAAGAGTCTTATACGATCTTGTGTGTGTGTTGTGAAAGTTTGCATTGGTAGAAGAGGCTTAAGACAAAGAAAACTATAACTTGCAGATTGCTTTAGCTTGGAATTAAAACAATCACTCAAAGAGATACAAAATGAAACTCTTTAACAAGTTTGAAATCCAATAAACACTCAAAATAACTGCACACATACAGTTGCACTACTTGTAGTCACCCCTTGAGGCAAATACCTTAAGTGCGCAGACAGAAGAGCGGAAGAATTAGCATTTTTTAAAGAAATTACAATAGTCAGTGGCTGCAACCCTCAGATGCTTATAGTGGGGGGGAAGGGAGTCTGGGCACACTCATTAATTAACGTAAAATCCACTTAACTTTTTGTCGAGTCCCCGCAATAAATTCCACAACTTTGCGCCTCATCAAATGAATCTAGCACGAGCCAAAGCCAAAGCCAGAGTCAGAGTCAGAGTCAGACAATAGAATAGATAGAAATCTACATGAAGTACGAGAGATGGCGACGTGGCGACGCCAGCGGCAATTTCGGAACATGTGGTGTTATGATGAGACTGGAGACCTCATCGGGTAACCAATCTAGCAATCTACCACCCAGCCAACTACCACCCACCACCGGGCGGGCTGCAACCACCCCAAATAACTTTAAGCTCTAACAAAGGGTAGCTGCAGTCGGTAGCAAAGCAATTTACGTTAAATTCCCTTAAAGCAGGGCCCGGTACGGCCGGTACTGCTCGGTCTCGGGTACGTGCCGGCAGAGAGCGGTAGCCTCATGCCAATGCATTGCCATCATTTCAGGCAATTGTCAGGGTGGCTGGCGGATAAATTAGATTTTTACTTGCGCGCAATTGCATAAAGCCGAATAATCCTCAGAGGACCCAACCCAACCAACGAACGTGGGGCGACCGTAAATATTCATTGCAAACGCGTTTCCGTTTGAGCTTTAAGTTCTATCAGTCAACAGGCGTGGGGTTCTCTCTTTTTTTCAAGGTCTATGCCAAATTTTGGGGCGGCAGCAATTACATTTTGCCACCCACCCAATGTCCTTGGCTCACACCCGGGGACCTCCCCAAATCGGCTGGTAGTACACCCCAAGGGTGTCGAACTATAAATTATACCTTTTGTTGCGGAAACTCCCCCCAAGAAGGGATATGTCATGTCTTTAATAAATGTTTGAATGTTTCGTTGTGAGATTAAGTGGATTCCTTTTATGGCATGAGTAATGATCGATGCATAATGTCAGGTGCAATGGGGGGGGGACAGTACAGGATATTTGCCATCAAATAAGGAAGGCAGTTGGTAATATGAGGGAGACTTAAGCATAGCCAGATATCTTGGGGTTCCATCTAGCTTTCAAGCAGTTTATCCGATTCGATAAGGAATACAATTACCTAAGAACGCATAAACTTCTTAGTTTACTCCTCAAAGTTTGCCCAGACAATGGATGCTTAAAGCTTCGTCTTGATTGTCGCGCCAGGAAAGTTTGTTTCTGTAGTACCCATAAATGACTCCTCCTATCGGATGCTTTGCATGGGACAACAGACCGCGATTGCTGTTCAAAACTGCACTATGAATGCCATAAAACACTGTGGGGACAAGTGACGGGCATAGGGAGAGAAGAAGGGGACAAGAGAGAGAGGGACAGCGAACCATCAGAGACCCGTCAGTTGCGCATTCTGTGTCCACGCAGTGAGTGGACAACGCAAAGCGCCCACAATAAATTTCACTTATCAAAGTTTTCGCAGACCAAAATTCAAGCAAGAAAAACTGTGATACTAGAGAATAGTGTAGACAGTGTAGTGTAGCAGAGTGGGGGATGAGAGGGTGCAGAAGAAAGAGGACCACAAAACTTTATGGAGAAGATACTCGAAGCAGGCAAAAGCAAACTGAGGCTAAATTAAATGTCTTTTGTCAACAGCCGTTCCACTAAAGATGCTGATAGCCTGCAGAAAAAACTAAGTAGACATTAACGAAGGCAAAATGATGAACCTGATGATACTCTACAAAACCTACAACCTCTACAACCCATGATAAGGTAAGGCAAAGTGAGCTGTAAAAGCTGCTAACTGATTCTAGTACCAAAGAAGACCTTTGATAGAGGCACCTAAGCATATCTGCCTGTTCATATTTCTTAGAATTGAAGAACCCTACTTTGAACCCTTCTCCAACTAGTGGGTATAGCTGAGCTAGGGTATCGCATCAGTTGCTCCACAATGACGCACTTTTTGGGTGCAGAACTTTGCCCACTTTGATATGCATTAAAAAGAATTGTCCAGTCAGACAGATTGCCACACTGAGGCACTGCCACAGTATCAGAGCAGCTGACGAATTGAGGAACTGGCCAAATGGGAAAGTGGCAAACTGGGATAGTTGGGAAACTCGGGGGAAACTCGTCCCGGAATCGACGGAACTCCAATGGAGCGCAGCGCAATCTCAAACTGTGCAAACTGGCATCATAATGGGCCACTTATCATGGCAATCACTCAGCGCCCTCTGGCGACTGCAAGCTGCAGGCACTGCCTCGTTATGGACACACCCCTTCCCTCTGTACTCCATGGAGCTGCCCTGTTTGGTTGCTACTTGCTTTGCTTTCTACGTCTCTCGATACTCAATCGTCGTTGCCTTTTAATACTTTGTGCAAACACATTAAATGGAAATTTCGACGAGCAAGAAGACCATAGGGGAGGAGCAGGGTTTGTTGCCCCAACCACCCTTACCTCACACTCTCACCCGGTGCTACCCACAGGGACAGCCATGCAAAGTGCCGGCATTTGCACAGCCAACGCATTTTTCATGTGACATTTGCGAAAGCAAAACAAACTTTCGCTCGGGCGATTCGGGAGAAAAACCCCTCAAAGGACTCGTCGTCCTGCTGTTTGATCTCTCTCTCTCTCTGTGCTCATTGCACATTTGCCACTGTTTTTTTCGCCTTTGCTTTCGCTTCCTGCTGCTCCTTTCTCCTCCTTCTTCTCTTTCCTTCTCAGCTCAAAATCCTTGCGTCAATATGCTTCCGTTAAAAAGAAGCGAAAGAACTTCAAACTGTGTTCAGCTTTTTTCGAGTGTTTTATAAATAAAAGTGCTGGCGCTTTTTACTCCCCCCCCTATAAGGGGGCACTCTGTGTATTTACAATGAGAAATTGCTGTGATTCGGTCAGTTCTGCTGCTCGGCTTGGCAGCCCGATTGGTGAATTAGCAGATTAGATCGGCAACTAACATAAGAGATACTCATTGATTTGTTAGTCCCAGTTTTATAAATTTAATTTTTTAATTTCTTTAAATTTTATTGTTTAACGTAAATTTAAACTTTAATTTTACATATATATTTCTTTGGTTTTTTTAACTTTTAATTCATATTTAATTTTAATATAAAATAATGTAATATTAATAAATAATAAATAATGTAAAATAAATGTAATATTAATTTTTATATCTAATTTTTATATTTTTCTTACCCCTACAGTCGACTGTTCTTAGTTGACTTTTAAATAAATAAATATTTAAATTATGCGCAAATTAAATTAAATAAATTATTCTGATGAAGTAAACAAATCGCACTTATAAATTACTTAGCTATATTTAAACTGGATCAGCATCTGAATCTGCTTGCGACATCTATCGTCTATAGCTGCGTTCTAATTAATTGTCAAACATTGCGCGCTATGTGACGTTAATAAATGTCAACTAAATGAGCTGCATGTACGCAAACGAGGCGCAACGAACTCCCCGAAGCTGCTGCACAGTGGCAGAGACAGCAAAGCAGAGGCAGAGAGGGAGAAAGAGAGAGAGGGAGGGAGGCTGAGAGTGAAGTGCAGGCAGGGACACAGATGCTGCTGCAGACAGGCTACTTAGTGGCAATGCCAATGCCACATGTTGCAGCCACGCCAGCCAAGTACTTGGAGAACAAACGAAAACTATTTCGGGAAACAGAGGCGCAGACTAGCAGGGAGTGGGCAGGAGGGGGCGAGGTCAGGGTTGCCAGGCAGGTGTGACGAGCAGAGTTGTCTGTTTACCAAATTAGATGCATTCGAATTGATGTGCGTGCATAAATTATGCCCCAATCTCAGACGGAGCTGCAAGCCTCACTGGGAATCTCTCTCTCTCTGTGTGTGTGTGTTGGTGTGAGTGTGCGTGAAGTGTAGCTATGCCTGTGTGTGTGGCAAGCTTAAATTAAATGTTTAACATTCAATCACAGGCGTCGCCATTTGTGGCCTGCGGCTGTGTCCTGTCTAACGTGTACTATCACCTCGTATCTCTCTCTCACTATGCTTGCCAACTCCCTCTCTCTATTTCTAACTCCCTTCTTATCCCTACCTCTCTCTACCTAACACTATCTCTTTCCCACTCTCTTCTGCTCCCTTTCGCAGTCGTTGACAGTTGAGCAAATGAAATGCATTGTAAACTTTTCTATTTGTCAGACATGCTAGCATATTATACCCCCCCCCCCCACACACACACACACATACGCAACTCTCCCATACACACAAGTATAGACAACTCACACAAACACACTCATGCATGCCGTCACTCTCACTCTCGTAATCAAGTCAACTTCCTGCCGGTTTTCACACTTTAATTTCCGCTCTTTATTGTTATAGTTCCTTGGGCTCTGCGCCGGACTCGGCACCGACTACGGTTCAAGTGGTTTGCCGATCTGTCAACCGAAAAGGGGTTGCAAACACACTCGATATGGTCAGCCCTTTCTCAGAGTTTTCCACAAAGTTTCAATGAAATGCACAACTTGGTTGTGAGCTGGAGGCGGAGGTTTTGTAATGAGCTAAGGTCGCTGATCAGGCAGGGCTAAGCTGGCTACTAGAGCTGGTAGTATAATCGATTCTCGAATCGATTAATCGATGTTTTCACTTTTCTTCGATGCATCGATTTAATTTTTGAGAATCGATTTAATCGTAAATTTAAAAATAGTACTAAATTACGACAACTAAATTAGTAAACATTTCTAGGATGGTATACAATTTTAGTATTTTAGATAAAGTGCGACGGATAAGCATTTGTTTTTGAAGTTGGGTGATTCTTTAATAATAATATGAGGTCTTCATAATATTGTATCAATTTGTTTTCATTAATTTCAAGCCAAAAACATAACATCTATAATTTCAAGTTATTTTTCTTATATTTCAAATTTTCGATTTAAATCGATTTGAATCGATTTTTGCCTTGAATTTTTGGTAATAAATTGATTCAGTGAACATCGATTAATTTGCACCTCTACTGGCTACCCAAAGAGGGTACTGTCTAAGGTAGTGCCTGCTAGTGCCACATAACCTCAAAGACACACAGCGAATGCAGAGCAAATAGCAAAGCGAATCCTGTTGCAAGTGTAGCCGAAAAAGAGTCGCTTATCGCTGACGTATCTCGTATCTGTTTGTGCCCCAAGGCCAACAACCTTCAACAAGAAGCGACTCGAGCAGCTACCTCCAACCTGTTCCCCGCGTGGCATGCCCCCATGCAAAGCGTGCGCAAATCTCTTTTTACCTGAGGTCAATTTCAACATGACAGCAAAGGGTCGCACTCCCCTCCCTTGCTCCCTCCCCCTACACACACACACACCCCGCTTGCACTTGTATTTATTCAGACAGGTAGAAAAGGTGTGTGTAAATACGCGCTTGGGGTTAAATTATATTTGAAGTGTGCAGCAGCCACAGAAAGTTGCAAGTTCCATTCGCATTTTGATTACACGAATCCACGCGAATACGTTTTCCCATCTATTGCTCCCCGGAGGCAAGTCCAAGTCTGCGTCAGTTTGCGAGGGCAGCAACTGAAGTTGCGCTGCATTTCAATGTTGTTGCCACACAATGCGGCGCAATTAGCTGAATGCCACGCCCCAGAAAAAAGACGCCCAGTC
This sequence comes from Zaprionus vittiger, assembly GCA_018904025.1. Taxonomy (NCBI): domain Eukaryota; kingdom Metazoa; phylum Arthropoda; class Insecta; order Diptera; family Drosophilidae; genus Zaprionus; species Zaprionus vittiger. The sequence continues at coordinate 19,437,394 of JAEIFQ010001142.1, read as the reverse complement.
ACGCGGCAAGTTGTGTCTTATATTAATCAATATTAGACACACTGCAGCACGTTGCAAGTTGTACGTTGCACTTGCAGCAAGCAACACCCGCGAGAGAAGATTAATTAAGGTCAGTCTCAAGTTCGCTCTCAGAAGAATGCCGCCTAGTCGAAGTGACTGCGCCTAGTCCGGCCTCAGCTGCCATTCCCCAACTCTCTACCTCTCCCTCTTTCTTGTCTCTCCTCTCCTTCCTCCACTTACCACACACACACACAGTGGGTACACTGCGCCGCTTGATGCATGTCCAATGCAGCGTAATGAGCGGGGGGTGGCAGTTGTAGCGCCATATGTGGTCCTTGTCCAGTGGCAGCAGCAGCAGCAGTGGGCAGCGAAATCTAAGTTGAAATCAGCTGCAGAAGTCATCAAACATCATCAATTTAATCAACATTGCAGGCGCCCAACGTGGGCGACGCAAGAGGGGGGGGTCCAATCTGGGCAAAGTCAAACTGCCCAGTGAACCTTGTCACGTCAGTCAGGCAGGCAGGGCAGGGCAGGGCAGTAAGGGGGGTTGGCTTACAAGTAATTAAGGGTGGCAATTTTAAGACAAATCCCCCTGATCCGCATATGGAACGAGAGCGACCCCCTTTTGTTGCACTCGAATACGTGATAAGGGCATTAAGGACGGCTCAGCCGACACCTTCTTACATACCTAATAAAACTCGATGATTTCAATTATTTCATCAAAGGGGGTGCTCCACTGTTTGCTGGCTAAATAAATTGAACTTCAGCTCGAATTGTTCAGTTGTGAAATGCACTAATCGATGATATCGTATCGCAGCACAAAGAAGTAAATAAGGCCCTGAGCCTGAGCTGTTTCGCTAGACCTTTGAGCTGGTTCCTGTTCCCCAAATATTCAGTTAATTTCCTGTCTGCTGCCCCGCCCCGCCCCTTGGCAAAAGCATCTGCCAGCCAAGATGATTTTTGGTTCCTTTCTCGCACAACTTTTGCAGCTGCAGAATGCACGAAAGCGAACGCGAAACATGTTTTCGGGTTGCAGAAACCTCATTAATTTGGCAGAAGCGAAAACACCTGAACAAACCCCAAAGAGGCAGAGGCAGAGGCGGAGGCAGAGGCAGAGTGAGGTTGCCACACTAAATCAGCGCAATTAAATGTGACTTTTCAACGCATACTTGGGCAACTTATGACAACAAGCCCGACTAATTGCCAGGGCCAGGGAGAGGAGCAGGAGTAGGAGAACAAGTGCAGACTGAATAAACAGATACAGGTACAGTTGCAATTGCAGGAACAGGACCCTAATGAGGCGCGCTAACATTAATCAAGGCTCAAGCGACGGGCCCCGCTGGAATTTGGCCAAGAACAATGCATCATACTGGAAGGTTTCCCCACTTAGCAGAAGTGACAGCTCAGCTGCCACAATTTAGTCGATTAGCGTCAGGAGTAGGCAGGCAGAAGGCAGACGGGATCATCCGAGGGATCGCTGCAACCTGTCGTCATCCATTTGGCAGTCAAAAGGCAGCAGCAGCAGCTGTCGACCACGAAATCAGACGCAGGTAGTCGCAGACAGACGGCAGCTGACTTCTTGGCTGGCCAAGTGAACTGGAATTATGAAACGATCATCACACAGATTTCGGACATCGATCTCTATCAGGGGCAGAAGCAGAGGTAGAGCATAATTAAAACGCATTCATTAGGATTATCGCACAGAGCAGATCTATTGATTGAGTTTCCTGGAACTGCGCTAGACTGTTTGCTTGTTAGGCAAACAAGCCCCAAGCTGCAACCTCGTTTAGACGGGGAATTAATGGTTGGTCAAGGCAACCTAATGCCACTTTCCATCTGTTGCCCCGATGCGATTTAGGTGGCCAACGTGGAGAGGAGAGAGTGTAGAACAGAGTTCACGGCATACACGGAGTCTGTGCTGCGCGTGTCCGCATTTAATTTAATAATATGGTGTCATGTAGCAGTTGTTAGGATGCGCTAAATGCCCCGTCGGCCCCTCCTCCTTCTCCTCCAGCATGTAGCATCTGCCTGAGTTGTGTAATCCAATGCCAGGGCCAACTGGCTCGACTCGCCTTGTCTTGCCTTGCCTTGGGTCAGCGTAAATCGAGATGATTCCTTTGTGCTAACAAGGCGCGTGTGGAATGGCTTTCAAAGTATCTCTTGCATTCTTGTGAAGCAAATGGACCCAGTTACAAGAATGCCCAGTGAAAGTGAGCCAAGGCAGGCCACGAGTGACCACACACTGAAGGACTCTTGGCAATCCAAGATAAGATCTCTGGTTATCATAAGAAACACACTCAGAGTGCCGCACAATGTGGCATAGTTTGGATATGATATAGGATAAGTGTATATATGATAATCATTGTTGTTATGAATACGATATGCTGATGTTGTGACTGTACTGGTAATGCTTATCATTATTGATAGAGTATCATTATGAATATTGTCTTATACAATACTATAGGTAAGGTTATATGTAGCTGTCTGTCTATTCTGTTTGGTCTGCCTGTTCTATATGTTTGTCTGTCAGCTCTGTTTGTCTGTTCTGTCCATATTGGTTGTCCATCTGTTCTGTCTTTCTGTCTGTTCTGCCTGTCTGTTATGTCTGTCTGTTTTGTATGTGCTGCCTTTTGTGTCTCCCTGTCTGTCTGTCTGCTCTGTCTGTTCTATCTGTTTGTTCTGTGTGTCTGTTCTGTGTGTCTGTTCCGTCTGTTCCGTCAGTCTGTCTGTCAGTCTGTCTGTCTGTTCTGTCTGTCTGGCAATATGTATGTCTGTCTGTCTGTCTGTTTGTCTGTCAGTCTGCTCTGTCTGTATGTTCCGTGTGACTATCTGTTCTGTCTGTCAGTCTGTATGTTGTGTCAGTTCTGTTTGTCTACTTTGTCGGTTCTGTCTGTCTGTTCTGCCTGTCTTCTCTATCTATATGTCTGTCTGTTAGTCTGTCAGTCAGTCTGTCTGTCAATCTGTCTGTCAGTCTGTCTGTTCTGTCAGTCTGTCTGTTCAGTCCATAATGTCGGTTGCGTTTATCTGTTCTGTCAGTCTGTTTGTCTGCTGTTCTTGCATGTTCTGTTTGTATGTTCTGTCTGTCTGCTAGTCAGTCTGTAAATTCTATTTGTCTGCTCTGTCTGTTCTGTCTGCTCTGTCTGTTCTTTTTGTCTGGCAGTCTGTCTGTCAGTCTGTCTGCTCTGTCTGCTCTGTCTATAATATCTGTCGGTCTGTTCTGTGTGTCTGCTCTTGTTGCTTGTTCTGTTGTATGTTCAGTCTGTCTGTCTGTCAGTCTCTCAGTTTCATTTGTCTGCTCTGTCTGTTCCGTCTGTCCGTCTTCATAATAATGCTGTAAATAATAATATTAAATCAAATTCGATATATTGATAAACAAACAAGTTATTCAAGAAACATTGTCTGTGTATTTGATTTTGTATGTGCGAACTTCTTATCTCCTTTTATTGTTATTCACAACAACTACAGTTATATCTTTATAGATACATATGTAGATTATTATTAGTACTGCATATATCACAACGAGTCGGTCATGGCAGAGATTATTATTATTGCTTTTACAGCGCAAGACTGCGCCCTCGTCCCGCCTCATTATCATATCCATCAGTTGCCCGAAAGGGTCCTCTGTTACTTATTACATATGCAAATGGAAAACAGATTTAACTCCCGGACAGAACTGTCATCAACTTTTATTTTAGAGTCCTGAGAGAGACAGAAAGAGAGTGAGAGACAGAGAGGGAGACAGAGACAACTATGCAATGTTTCGCATTCGCATTCAAATGCAAATTCCCAAACTAATTTTGTTTGGCAAAACATTCACGCTCTGCTGCATTATCGGGCCAAACCCCTTTGCAAGGGCTCTCTCGGTCTCCGGGCTGGTTCTCAAAGTTGGCCACAAAAGCCACTTGGAGATATTAAAAAGGAGAAAAAGGGATTTACCAGAGAAAGGGGAGGGGCGAAGGGGAAACATCAGACGAGTCTCAGTGCCAATAAATCGCAATAGGACAAATTTTTCATTTCATTTTCATTTTTGTAATGTTGCGTGCAATAAAATCTAATAATTTTCCACAGCAGCGGGGAAGGCGGGAGTGGGAGGAGGGCTGAGGCAGCTGCGTGCGGGGAGGGGGAGTTGAAGTTTGCACAGCTACCGCAGAGCGGCTTTTTTTGGGGGTTGCTTGGAGTCACAAACAATTGGCAACACTTGCGACTCTCAAAGCAACCCTCGAGTGCACTTGCCACAAGGGGGGGCAGACAAAGGACAGACGAAGCAGAGGGGAAGCTTTTGTAATTGCAATCAAAACGAAATTATTCTTATGCTTGGCCAAAACTAAACTGTGTGGCCCAAAAAGCTGATATATGACATATAATTAAAGCGCAGACCGCAGCACAAATATGCCCGGAATCAGAGGGATAAGTGTGCGTCTGTGTGGGTGTATGTGTGTGTGTGTGTGCTGCGATGCCGGGATGACTGCAAATTGGTCATAGCCTGTTGGTGACGTGTCTTTGATTACGCCGCAAGTGCTTGGCGCCTGTCAACGTGGCTGCAGAGACGCAGCTTCAGACATAGCCGGAGTCGGGTTTGTTGTTTGTTTTTAATATAAATGCAAATTTGGCCAACGGCAACGGCGCATTGGCAACACTCACTTCTCACCTCCCTTCCACACTCCCCCCCCTCGCTCTCTCCCTCTCTCTCACACACACATGAACTGTCATAATTAATATTTTCTGCCTTTGTCTAGGATTTGCCTACATGTCCTGCAGGTCCTTTGTCGTCGTCCTCTCTGTCGCATATTAAATAGTTGCGCCTACCACTTTGCAGCCTGCTGCAATCCAAAAGTTTTCCAACTGCCCCCACTTTTCTCTCTCTGTATCTCTCCCCTGACTAACTGTATCTCGTCTCTGCAGACTTTGGCCCATTTGGCCTAATTTATGGCCCGCAATTAGCAAACTGGCAAATGTGTCATTTTATTGACCGAAAGTTGGCCCAGAACTGCGAATGGCAACGATATTACGATAGTTTTAATTGTCTACAAATTGCAGGGGCTATCAAGGGGAGTGGCAGCAGTAGAGGAAGAAGATAAAGTGAATAAGGTCTGAATAGGGTCAATGAATTGGGGTAAAATTAAGGCTTTAGTTCGAAGAATTTACATTTAAGTTAAGACTATTAATAAAACTGAAGTTATTTGCATAAACAAAGCTGGCTACAGTGTTGCACACTGGATTTTGGTTTTGCCTTGCTCTACACTGATTATATTCTTAATGATTACTTATATTATCGTACATATGAATATCTCATGTGTTTTGTATACGCTGGGCCTGAAGTTCATAGGTTAGGTATATATTATGAATAGGTACCCATTAAGAAATCATATCATATCATATAATCATAAAGAACATATATTTTATTTATTATATTATACATGATTATTTATGTGTTATATACCAACATCTTTTTACAATATTTCTTTTCCATGTCGTTCTCTATTAAAAGTTACTCGTGGAGCAAGCCATACCAATTCCTGATTTTTATGTACCTTGATCTACACTGATTATAATGTTACTAACTTTCCATTGGAAATGAATATCTTTAAATTAAATTGCAATATAGATACATTTTCTAGTTTTCTACCTGTAATGCAAATCTTTCGAACATCGCCAGATAAACACAAAGAAAATATTTGTTATTTATTAAACAGATTTATTTATGTATAATATATTGGAAACTACATGTACAATATATTTTGCTTGCTATTAAATTTTCCAAGTTAATCACAAAGAAATAAACACAAATTTATTATACATATTTATTTATATGTCCAAGTGTCTAAAATATACTGGAAACTACATGAAATATTCCTTTCCCTTGCTCTTCTCTTTTACAAGTGCTGCGTGAAGAAAACCTAAATCACTTCTGCACAATAAATATAATCTATTGTGCCTCTCCTGCCTCCTCCATCAATGTTGCATGTAACATGCTTGATCATAGTTGTGGCTCCATGTCAAGGCTACTCAAAAGAAAAACAACTTTGCTTTTTATCGATGGGAATATAAATTCGTCTCTCAATGAACCAAGTTTCCCTGGCATTGCTGGCCGTGGCATTCATTAGGCTGCTTCTGCTGCTGCCTCTCGACAATAAGTTTGTTCATCACAAGGACTTACACGAAAAGCCAGAAACAAAACATTCTGGCAAACAAAAGTCGAAAGCTTTTGCGGATGCTTAAACAATTCAATGGACTGCAGTGCAGTCCCCCCCCCTCCCTGCTCCGTCCAGTGCCACGCCCCCAATTGGCATAAGCTGCAGAAGCGAACTGAAATATTTATAATGCTGTCCAACACTTGGTTGACCACAGCAACAACAACAATAACAACAACAAGCAGTAGCAGAGCAGACCGCAGTCCAACAACAATAAATTGATTTTGTATCTTTGAGAAACGGATACACAGAGGAGATACAGATACATTTACAGACACAGGCACAGATACATTCGGGAGGCGCTGCCAGAATGTTGCAGCACACACGCCCAGATAATTATGGAATTTGAAGCGCAAAGTGAACCCAATTTGAGAAAGGAGGAAGGAGAAGACGAAGGAGAAGATGGGAAGACCGCAAGAAATCCAATTCCGAAGAAAGCAAAAAGGGAATTTACGCTGCAAACACGCCCCGAAAACTTTGCGAACGCGAGTCTTAACTGCCCAAAACGCCCAGCGAAGAAGGAAAACAATGCTGAAGGTGGGCGTGGCAGTCGACCAGACAGTTGTGGGACAGAAGCAAGGACAGCATATGCGAAAGGGATAATGCACACACACACACACACACAGACAGGCACCACAAAATAATAACTCAAAGGCGAAGCGGAGGCACAGTGCACACCCGCTTCAAAGGACGCCGCCTCATGCACTTGTCCTGCAGGACGCACAAGGACTCGCTAACGAAGCGACACGCGCGCAGCTGGACACCGTTTGATGTGGCCCAAAAAAATGGACATTTAATGAGCCCGACGAGAACGAGGCGGCCACTGCAAAGGGGCAACTGCAAGGGGCAAGTGTAAGGGGCAACTGCAAGAGTCGCCCTATCTGGGTTATGTAATCGCATAAATCCTGCAACAGCCAGCGGGAGCTGCTGCCCTTAGGTGAGTGCGCAACACCTTTTGTTATCATTCAAGGCACAGGTACAATGCCCCCACCCCCGCTGCCTCTGCCTCTCTCCCACTTGCCTGCAGCTGAGTGTGTGTATTGTGCTGAGCCTGACCTGTCTGGCATTTCGATTAGCCAGCGTCGAATCGGGGCACGTTAATTGTTTTGCGAGTTCGTGGCTTGTCAGCGCTGAGAGACAGAGAGAGAGGGAGGGAGAGGCAGAGGGAGGGAGAGGGAGAGGTAGAGAGAGGACAATTTCCCAGTCAATTTATCTGTCTAGCCGACAATTTAACGGTTTTGTTTTGTTTAGGATACACTTTCATTATCAGCGGCAACATGAAGGTCTAACTAAGTTCGATGTCTCAGTTTCTCACGAGAAGTCACAGATTGAAGTAGTCACTACAAGATAAGGGACGGGGAAACTGAACAAACATAGATCAAACATCGATTCTATTATCTCGAATTGTATCACTTCATTTGGCTTATCGCCTAGGCAAACACACTGAGCAGCCCTCGCTCGCAAATCGCTTAGCATTTGCACTTTGTAGAAATATTAAAAACGAGCCCCGCTTCCCTTCGTGCTGGCAAGTCACTTCACATCGACCACAATGCGGCCAACTGGCGGTCACATTGCAGGGCACCAGCTGCGGCAAGCAGTTGAGCAACCCTGGCACCCCCTTACTCCCCTACCCCCTGCACCACTCTATCACCCCGTCGACCCATCACGCGAATAAAACAACCAACTGAATTCTAATAATTTTTGTACAAAAACAAACTTCCTCCTGCCCCTCCCCCTCCCCTTTGCACAGCTCTTGTGTCATGCCCATGCAGCAGATTCTAAAACATTACAAAAATTACAAAATACCACGAGTTCTACTCCAGCTGTTGTTGTTGTTGTTGTTTAGAGAATTCGTTACGAAATTTCACGCCAAAGTCTGTGACGAAATTTGTTTCAGTGGCAGAGGAACAAGTGCAGCAGCCGCCAACCCCTGGCAGCTGACGACGACCCTTTGCCACAAAAGGTTGCAACATGAGACAAACAGAATATGCTGGCCAACCACCCACCACCCAGACCCAGACCCAGCCACCACCAACCCATCCCCTCCTCCGAGCTCTGCCACTTTTAATCAGCGCCTTGCTCAGCTATTTAGAGAACCAAAACAGGACCCGGACAATTTCAATGCGCCACGTTAGTTTTTTAGCGAATGCCGGAATGAATACCCGAATGAGAGTGAGTGAATGCATGAATTCCAAAGCAATTTCCACGTTGACATTGAGTAATGTTGGCGGACCCCAGGCTCCCTCCACCCCCCTTTGGGTGAGTTCTGGATTGCGTCGGGTGGTTGTTTGGTTTGGCATTTTCATATCATTTTCGAATATTACATGCGGATTAGCATTTCCTCATTGGGATTGCAGCGAAACGTGCCATCGTTATGCCTAGATTAGAGGCGGGGAGCCCAGACTCAGGGGCGTATTGGGGGAGTGCCGCACACACAAAAGGGGGTGGCTTGCATGTGGGTGCGCCCAGCAAGTGTTCCATATTGAAGGGTTCTAGGCTGGCAAATCTAGTTTAAAGAGCGACTGAAGAAAGTAAAAAACCAAAATCTGTAGAAACATTTATAATCTATTTAAGTTATTCCAAAAATGACATGTTTTATTTATACATAGATGAGGTTCGTCATCTTCTTCATATCGAGCGGACTCGCTTAACCTTTATATAGCGCTTGTGCTAAGGTTATCATCATCGTTTCCTCACTCTGATAAGCGAGCTGCGTGTCAACTATTAAAGCTGATCTTGAATATACATACTTATATATGTTTAGAGATAAGAAACATGCGTGCACAGAATTAATATTTTTTTTATTAATTAATAATAATCTTTGAAACAAGTGGCACTAGTTCAAGAACACATTTGATTATCAATATATTATATAATAAAAATAGAACCACAGAGAAAGGCATACCGAATGTTTTATACCCTTGCAGGTTCTTATTCTCTTCGATTGTTCCAATACTTGTGCAGAATTGAATGGTATTGTATATATTCAATATTAAGTCATATTTTGATTGACACTGATAAGTTCAGTTGTTTCTAAAATCAAAACTGATCTTCGTAAAAATACTGCATTTGCCCAATTGTTCCTATGGCAGCTTTATGTTTTAGTTTTCCAATTTCAATGCAATTTTAAATGCATATTATGTATATAGTACGATGTAGTAAATTTGATTGCAATAACTTGACAAATAACGAAAATCTGCTGATAGTTTGTATGTAACCTATACGATATATCGGTCTGATCCGACTCGTTCCGACTTATATACAGCCTGCAGCAATAAGAAGCATGTGTGCCAAGTTTCATAAAGATAGCTCTAAAGCTGAGAGACTAGTTTGCGTTGCAACATACACACAGACGGACATACGGACAGACGGGCAGACGGACGGACGGACGGACGGTGGACTTGGCTAGTTTGACTCCTCTGTTGGTGCTGATTCAGAATATATATAATCCATGAGGTCGGAGATATCTCCTAAAGTGCGTTGCCAACCCCAAGCCAAGATTAATATACCCTCTGCAAGTGTATAATAAGAATTCATCGTTCGACTGAAAGTCAACATTATAATAAGCATGTCCCAAATAAACAGCAACAAAAACATTTAAATGTTTAAAAAATGCCCAATGCTATTTAAGTACAGGTCAAGATCGGATGTCGAATGTTTAAGTCTTATCACTAGGCGATTCTCAGCTATAAAAGACGGGAATCTGCCATCAGAATATCAGTTTCTGTTTTCGCATTGTGCGCAACTTAATATTTCCGATTTTGTGTTCCGCAAAGGATCAAACTAAGATGAGATTAACTACGACTCATCTGATCTGCCTGGCCCTGTTGCAGGCTTTGAAAGGACCTGCTGTATTAGCTGAACCCCATCAGGTGAGAAAAAAGACTTTCAATTACAGTCAAAATAGAATCTAAATTCCCAAATGGTATTCTATGTGTTTTCAATAGTCTTGTCAATTGTCTGGCCAACTGGAGAAAGAATGTTTGGTGTATGTCCATCAAGTAACGAAGCCAATTCTACGTTACTTTGAGCAAGTAACTCAGAAGATAGACAAGCATAGTACAGAAATGGAAGATAAAGACAAGCAAATTAAGAATTTAAAAGAACAGGAGATTGAGTTTCAAATGCAAATTAAACAGCTAGAGGAGAAGGTAGTAATCCTTCAAAATGAGAAAACATATTATAAATCGAGGGAAGATACCATGGCGGATGTACTGGAGGAGCTTAAGAAGCAGCAAATTCTAATAGAACAACTATCAAAGAATCAATGTGGTATAGAAAAGGGGGAATTAGTTACCTGTGAGTCGAAATTAGTTGCAAGAGATATACAAATTAATGAATTGGAAGAAGAATACAAGAAGTTAAAAGATTCCCCAAAGAAAACATCAAATTGCCTTGATCAAGATACGTCAGGAGTGCATTGGACTATACTCACAAATGGTTACTCTCTTGATGTGCTATGTAATTCTGATATCGCTGGTCCTGGATGGACCGTTATACAGCAGAGAGTTAACGGTGGAGTGGACTTCTACAGAGATTGGGCCACATACCGAGACGGCTTTGGAGACTTCTGGGACGGGGACTTCTTCCTGGGCCTGGACAAAATACACAGATTAACAGCCGACCAGCCCCATGAGCTGTATATCCACATGATGAGATTTGATGGCACCACATACTTTGCCAGATACGATGAGTTCGCCATTTCGGGTAAAGAGGATGATTACAAGCTAAGCAAGTTGGGTACATTCAATGGAACTACATTTAACTTGTTGAAAATTCACAAAGATATGAAATTCACAACGTATGATCGTGATAACGACAGGATCGAGAATGAAAACTGTGCTGATGCTAGACATGGAGGTTGGTGGTACGGAAACTGTGCTGATAGGTAAGTGTTTTTTTATTTTATCACTTTTAATGTTGAGATTCTTTGCATGGCATACTAATTGAGGTTTCTCTCTCCACAGTAATTTAAATGGGAAATACTTTTATGCACCAGCTTCAGATTTCCATAGCATTTATTGGGAAAATTTCGACGCACTAAAGCAAGTCGTCATGATGATACGCCCTAAAGTGGTTTAAAAAGAACATTTTATATTATTTTGAAATACTCCAAAAATGAGAAAATTTAATATTCATTTGTAAATGTAAACTTAACTTCTCAATGATTTAATTAATAAAAGCAAATTCAACTATGCACATTTTACAGAATGCAGAGAGTTGTTTTTATTTTTACTTCTTATTATTTTTTCAGATCGTAATAAACTCTCCACTCTCTGCACTGGAAACTCTTGTGAACATTTATGAAAGTGTCATTGTGTGAGTTTTCCAACAGTTGCTTAAGCTGACATTAGCTTAAATTCTTCTCGCTGCCGTTGGCTGTGCCACGCCCCTTCGAAAAGGGGGCAACTTACCAAGTTGCTGCAACTTTCTGAAGAATTCTCAAATCAACAGCCTTTCAAAACTCTCCGCAAGTGCGAGGCAACTTTTCAATTTTCTTTTCACGCGCGCATTTCACAAGCTGCTACATGATTGGGGTCGTTAGGGTGCCTACCAGTGTTCCTGCCCCATCAGACTATGTTTACCCCCCTCCCCCTTTCCACCACACGTCCCTTTCGAGTGCCCCTAACAAGCTGCCAAATTTCACACTTACCCCAATTCACCTTCAGTAAAACTTTCAGCACGCGTCGCCTGAACTGCTTTGCCAGCGATATGAAGAACTAACCCACTCCCCTCCCTCTCTCCACCTCTTCTACTTCGTATTCTCTCTTGGCACACCCCTTCTGCTGTCTGTAAATTTTATTATTAACTGTCAGTTTATTAAAAACTCATTTGAATCGAGCCTGATTAGGATTTCGCTGGGACTTTGCTTGGGTTCGCCTCGGTTGGGGGCTCGTCTCTCCTTATCAAGATGCTCGACACATGTCAGCGCTGCGACTGGCGATTGTCAATGCTAGATAAACATTGGGCAACTATATAACAGCTTCCCCATAGAGTGTGTGTGTGTGATTGGGAAGGGGGTGTGGGGGTTGCTTACCCCTCTAGTCCTTGGCCTGTCGCCAGCGGACGACGTCATTGCTGCCTGTTTATTTTTAGGGGGAGGACGCGGAAAGCAGTTTCCTCTTTGTAATTGACTCAGCGCCAAAGGGCAGCACTGTTCCCCCCCTTCCCTGGCCCCCATCCGTCAGTGCTGCTTAGTAATGAAATTTTTTGGCTTCGAGTGCAGAAGCATTGTTGTTGTTGTTGTTGTTGTTTGTTGTTGTTGCTGTGGCACGTGGCAGTTGCTACGTGTGCCACAAGAGGGCGTCAGTGTGGGCGGGGCATGAAATTGATTTAGATTTCGGTTATGTTGTTATTCAACTTGCGGCCCGGGGCAACATTGTAAGTATTTTTCGAGCGCACCAAATTGTGCAATAATTAAAAGCGATTAGCTCATAAACATATCCTGACTGTCCCCGGTGTGAATCGGGCGACTATTTTAAACAATTGCGCATTTATCCTAATAAGTTATAACAACTTCTGGTCAGCGCATCTTGCTGCAACAATCTTCTTGCCACAAATTCCCAGCAATACAAACTCAATTCCACTGAAGGCGTCGTGAAAAATCAAAACAATTTCGTGTGAAAAATTATGTTTTTTGTGGAAAATACTTACATGGAACACACGCAAGCACACACATGCACACAGGCACATGCACACACACACAGGCACACACACACACCACGAATCAGTTGAGGATGCATCAAGTGGACGACAAGCATGACGATAATGTGGGGACGAGACTGAGGCTGGAGCTGTGCGTGCCGGCTGATGATGACGGAGCTGCTGGATCGTCTGTCTATGTATGTGTTTGTGTGTGTCTATGTGTGTCTATGTTTGTGTCCCTCTGTCTGTCTGGGTTTTATGGTAATGCCAAGTACGTGAAAGATGCAGCAGACTTGGCTGCGGAACGTTCCTGGAACGGCTGCCAGCAGCGCAGCTTCATTGCGCCAGACAAGATTTATCGATATAAGTCGAAGACACTTGTTTACAGCCAGAGATTTGCCAAAAGCCAAGGAATGAATCTTTTTTGAAATGCAACAGCCTCAGAGCGCGGCACATAAAAAGTTACAACAAGATTATGCTCATCAGATAAATAAGTATCTCAGAGATACGCGCTCGCTTAGCAGATAAATAAGTATATGGCAACTTTTTATAGATCCTCTGGAGGATTATAATGCAAAGCAACATTATGGATTTTCCATTTTCCTCAGCTGGGGAAACTTTAACTTGAGCTTAATCAGTTTTAATCAGTTGAACATTTTGCGAGAGAGTTTTGCATTTAATATGCGAGTGGGAAGACTTTGATTGAATGACTTACACGCCCAAAGACGGGCCCAAGTCCGGCAACGAATCTAGTTTACAAATTGCGAACCGCAAAGCCAGCAGCAGCACCAACAACACCAGCAACAGCAACACCAACAACAACAACAACAACAGCGACAGCGACAGCAAAACAAACCACAGCAGCAACAACAAAATCAGTTTTCGCCACTGCCAAGCCACAAAAACCACGCCCCCAAAAAACACACACACAAGGAGCAAGAGAGAGAGGAAGGGAGGGAGGGCCACTAAAGCCCTTTGTCTACTGTCCAGCGAGACAGTGGCGAGGGGAGTTCGTTAAATTGTGGAGTGTATTGCACTTTTGAATCCAAACTTTGTCTGCGTGTAAAATTTACTCGCTTCAGATTCAATTCAAAAGCGATTATCAGCACTTAACTGTCAACGACACGGCACGACACGAGACGCCACGACGACACGACAGGAGACACGAGGCCAGTGCCAAGTGTAACCCCCAGAGAAAGAGAGAGGGAGAGAGAGAGAGAGAGAGCAAGAGAGAGAGAGAGGAAGGGGCAGACACACACTCAGAGTCAGCTTAAAATGCAACTGTGTGTTGAAGTACTTACATATGTATATGTATATAAAAGTATCTGTGTATATGTATGTGTATATATGTATGTAACTGTAACTGTATGTGTGTGTGTGTGTGTGCATCTATAACACTTGCTTGGCTCAAATAAAATTTACACTTACAAGTGGCGCTAAAGTCAAGTGCAGTGCACCCTTCAAAAACCCTTCTCCTCCTGCTGCCCCCTCTTGGACTGCCGTCAGCTGGTCAGACATGCTCAAAGTGTTGCAGCCTGACCCAAGGCCTGAGCAAGAGCAGGAGGAGAAGGAGAAGGAGGAGTAGGAGAAACTTGCTGCGGCAAATGTGGTCAAGAGTTTTACAAAGTTCATCATCCCATGGCAGGGACTGGTCCTAAGCATTTTTCAAGTGCAGCGCCAAAAAGATTTTCAATTTCAAATACGAGAGTATTATATAAGCAGTCCAAGCTGTTGGCAGCCTGTGTAGACCATTTACACCCCGCCCTTACCCCCGCCCACTGCAGCTGCCCATGGAGCATTTCATTATGAAGCATTTGTGCCACGAAAGGCCTTTTGACCACATAACGGAAATTGCTAATACCCACAGGGAGTATACACTGTATAAATCGTATAATATTCCTTTAAATATTATATATTGCTTGACTTGATTTACAATAATGAGTGTAACATTTCCCTTCCCCTCTATAAGTCTATGCAGTCTGTAATTCCTACACCTGAATAGAGGATCTAAAGCAGAGAGAGCATCTCTCTAGTCTTATACTCCCCACATAACGGAAACTGCTAATACCCACAGGGAGTATACACTGTATAAATCGTATAATATTCCTTTTAAATATTATATATTGCTTGGCTTGATTTACAATAATGAACATAACATTTCCCTTTCCCTCTATAAGTCTATGCAGTCTGTAATTCCTACACCTGAATAGAGGAACTAATGCAGAGAGAGCATCTCTCTAGTCTTATACTCCCCACTGAAATACACTTCGCTGCCACTCATCACACGCTGCACATTCATAAAGTACATAATCATGTTCATGACGTGAGCTCAAGTGGATTTGGGCCTGGGTATGGGTCTGCACTGGGGTCTAGGTCTGGGTCTGGGTCTGGGTCTGCTCTAGAGTGGGCAGCAGGGAGGGGGCTGCTCGAGCTGGACTGTTGGACTTTTGGGTGTCTGCTGTGAAAGCTTAAACCGTTACAAGTATTTAAAAAGCACTCGAGCTCGAGAGGACTCACATGAATCGCATTAAAAGCATATTGAAATTACAACGTATTGTTTATTTTCATTATTCAACAACAAATGGAAATGTTTGAAAGTGTCTTCTTACATAATCTTTGGATTCTCTGTGAAAGACACTGGATTCGGGACTCCTATGCAGCCCGAGTGGTTGCAGTTGGAGGCGTGGGCCTTATGGTGGGTCGTCGTGTGGTCCTACCAGTGGGGCGACGGGTAGTCCTGCCAGTGGGGCGACGTGTGGTTCTCCGAGTGGATCGACGTGTGGTAGATCTACGGGTGGTTCTACGAGTGGGGCGACGAGTGGTTCTGCGTGTGGATCTACGGGTGGTGCTTCGGGAGGGTCTACGTGTAGTTCTTCGAGTAGGTCGGCGTGTGGATCTGCGTGTGGTTCTCCTGGTGGATCTGCGCGTGGTCCTACGAGTCGGTCTGCGAGTAGTCCTGCGAGTGGATCGACGTGTAGTCCTGCGAGTGGATCGACGTGTGGTTCTGCCACGGGGTCGCAGTGTGGTTCTGCCAGATTGACGTCGGGTGGGTCGTTGTGTGGCTCTACGAGTGGTGCTTCGTGTAGATCTACGTGTGGTTCTACGTGTGGGTCGTCGTGTGGATCTTCGGGTAGGTCGGCGTGTAGATCGACGGGTAGCGCGTCTGGTAGATCTACGTGTGGTGCGCCTAGTTGGTCTATGATGTGCAGCACTACGTGGACCTCGTGGACCTCGTGCAGTTCTGGGTACAGGCATATTCAACAGCCTGGCAATTGTGGCGCAGCTCATTTTCGTGCCAGGATCTAAAGAGAGTCGTAGGCTTAGAGGGTTTAAGAACTTCGTCATTAGTTATACTTACTTCGGCAGTAGAGAAGCTGAAGCTGGCATGCATTGACGTCCCTCCATACCCAACTATTGCGAGTGGCTCTTGGACAGGCATCTGGACGATTGATGTCAATTCTTTGATTCACTCTCGCGGCACAGCCCGTGCAACCTCTATAGAGTACCCCGCAGTCAGTGGCACTGACGTAGCCGAGGCAGACGATCAGGCACAGGGCCAGAACAGTTTGGACGTGCATTTCAATGACCCACAGTCGTTAACTGATTGCCAGATCAACCTAGCAACGGGTTTATATAGTCCGGGATCAAGAATAGAATCCGATCCAGTAGCCACAGCTGCAGGCAAAACAATACCCCGAAATAAGCCCACAACTGAGTCCATTGTGGGTTCATTGTGGGTCCATTGCGGATTCATTGTGCTTCATTATGTGCTGGAAATAAAACACAGTTGGTTCTATTCACACTGGGCAGACAACGTTTCCTTAACCCAATTCCAGACTATAAATAGCAGACAGTGTAGTCTAGCTCAGTTAGACCTCTGCCTAAGTTCCAAACATGATGAAACTTCTGATCATCTTCGGTAAGCCTGGTGCGTGTGTTCACTTAGAGGGATCCAGCTAAAGAGACATTCTCTCCAAAGTTATTGCCTGCGTGTTTCTCCCAGAAGGCTCTGCTCAGCAACTATCGCCGCAGAATCGTCAAGTCTGCGAGCGACTAAACCGCCAGTGTCTACGGGAAGAGCCCCGCGTGGGACGTCAGGATGTCGTCACCATGCACGTTAACCAGGACTGCCGGCGTAGAGAGAGACAGTGGACAGATGTAACACGTTGCCAGTTCCAACGTGCTGGCTGCGAAAGTCAGTGCACAATCATTTTACAAGAGGTTGCATTCATTATTATGTGTTTATTTGCAGTCACTCTGTCCAGATGTGGACACCTTACCTGCGCCCAAGTCGCCAGGGCGCTGAATACCATATGGCGCTGAATCCCATATAAAAGCTCAGCAGGTTTTAATTTAATAAATATATAATTATATGGTATACAAGACGCACAGTTTGGTTGTGTTTTTAACTAGTTTACAAGAGTGAGGATTTATAGATCATCTTTAAATGTAAAGCTTCTATTTTTGAACACTTGTGAGAGCTTAAACTGTTATTAGTATTGAAAGAGTACTCGAGCTCTTGAGTATTTCACACAAATTACAATAAAAGCATTTTGAAATTACAAATTTTTGTTTATTTTTATTAGTTCAACAACAAATGGAAATCTTTAAAAGTGTTTCTTTACATAATCTTTAGATTCTCTGTGAAAGACAATGAATTCGGAAGTTCTATGCAGCCTGAGTGGTTGCAGCTGAGGGCGTGGGCCTCACAGTGGGTCTACGGGTCGTCCTACGGGTTGGTCTACGTGTGGTCCTACGTGTGGGTCTACGGGTAGTTCTACGAGTGGGGCGACGAGTGGTTCTCCGGGTGGATCTACGGGTAGTTCTCCTGGTGGATCTACGGGTAGTCCTACGAGTGGGTCGTCGTGTGGTTCTGCGTGTTGGTCTACGTGTAGATCGGCGGGTGGTGCTCCTGGTAGATCTACGTGTGGTGCGCCTCGTTGATCTGCGTGTAGTTCTTCTTGGCCGACTGTGTGAGGCACTACGTGGACTTCGGGTACCTTGTCCAACTGCAGATTGGCGAACGGGCATTCGCAACAGACGCGCAATCGTGTCGCAACTCAATTTCCTTCCAGGATCTAAGGAGAGTCGAAGGCTTAGAGGGTTTAAGAACTTCGTCATTAGTTATACTTACTTCGGCAGTAGAGAAGCTGAAGCTGGCATGCATTGACGTCCCTCCATACCCAACTATTGCGAGTGGCTCTTGGACAGGCATCTGGACGATTGATGTCAATTCTTTGATTCACTCTCGCGGCACAGCCCGTGCAACCTCTATAGAGTACCCCGCAGTCAGTGGCACTGACGTAGCCGAGGCAGACGATCAGGCACAGGGCCAGAACAGTTTGGACGTGCATTTCAATGACCCACAGTCGTTAACTGATTGCCAGATCAACCTAGCAACGGGTTTATATAGTCCGGGATCAAGAATAGAATCCGATCCAGTAGCCACAGCTGCAGGCAAAACAATACCCCGAAATAAGCCCACAACTGAGTCCATTGTGGGTTCATTGTGGGTCCATTGCGGATTCATTGTGCTTCATTATGTGCTGGAAATAAAACACAGTTGGTTCTATTCACACTGGGCAGACAACGTTTCCTTAACCCAATTCCAGACTATAAATAGCAGACAGTGTAGTCTAGCTCAGTTAGACCTCTGCCTAAGTTCCAAACATGATGAAACTTCTGATCATCTTCGGTAAGCCTGGTGCGTGTGTTCACTTAGAGGGATCCAGCTAAAGAGACATTCTCTCCAAAGTTATTGCCTGCGTGTTTCTCCCAGAAGGCTCTGCTCAGCAACTATCGCCGCAGAATCGTCAAGTCTGCGAGCGACTAAACCGCCAGTGTCTACGGGAAGAGCCCCGCGTGGGACGTCAGGATGTCGTCACCATGCACGTTAACCAGGACTGCCGGCGTAGAGAGAGACAGTGGACAGATGTAACACGTTGCCAGTTCCAACGTGCTGGCTGCGAAAGTCAGTGCACAATCATTTTACAAGAGGTTGCATTCATTATTATGTGTTTATTTGCAGTCACTCTGTCCAGATGTGGACACCTTACCTGCGCCCAAGTCGCCAGGGCGCTGAATACCATATGGCGCTGAATCCCATATAAAAGCTCAGCAGGTTTTAATTTAATAAATATATAATTATATGGTATACAAGACGCACAGTTTGGTTGTGTTTTTAACTAGTTTACAAGAGTGAGGATTTATAGATCATCTTTAAATGTAAAGCTTCTATTTTTGAACACTTGTGAGAGCTTAAACTGTCATTAGTATTGAAAGAGTACTCGAGCTCTTGAGTATTTCACACAAATTACAATAAAAGCATTTTGAAATTACAAATTTTTGTTTATTTTTATTAGTTCAACAACAAATGGAAATCTTTAAAAGTGTTTCTTTACATAATCTTTAGATTCTCTGTGAAAGACAATGAATTCGGAAGTTCTATGCAGCCTGAGTGGTTGCAGCTGAGGGCGTGGGCCTCACAGTGGGTCTACGGGTCGTCCTACGGGTTGGTCTACGTGTGGTCCTACGTGTGGGTCTACGGGTAGTTCTACGAGTGGGGCGACGAGTGGTTCTCCGGGTGGATCTACGGGTAGTTCTCCTGGTGGATCTACGGGTAGTCCTACGAGTGGGTCGTCGTGTGGTTCTGCGTGTTGGTCTACGTGTAGATCGGCGGGTGGTGCTCCTGGTAGATCTACGTGTGGTGCGCCTCGTTGATCTGCGTGTAGTTCTTCTTGGCCGACTGTGTGAGGCACTACGTGGACTTCGGGTACCTTGTCCAACTGCAGATTGGCGTACGGGCATTCGCAACAGACGCGCAATCGTGTCGCAACTCAATTTCCTTCCAGGATCTAAGGAGAGTCGAAGGCTTAGCGGGCTTAAGATCTTCGTCATTAGTTATACTTACTTCGGCAGTAGAGAAGCTGAAGCTGGCATGCATTGACGTCCCTCCATACCCAACTATTGCGAGTGGCTCTTGGACAGGCATCTGGACGATTGATGTCAATTCTTTGATTCACTCTCGCGGCACAGCCCGTGCAACCTCTATAGAGTACCCCGCAGTCAGTGGCACTGACGTAGCCGAGGCAGACGATCAGGCACAGGGCCAGAACAGTTTGGACGTGCATTTCAATGACACACAGTCGTTAACTGATTGCCAGATCAACCTAGCAACAGGCTTATATAGTCTGGGATTAAGAATAAAATCGGGACCAGTAGCCACAGCTGCAGGCAAGACAATACCCCGAAATAAGCCCACAACTGAGTCCATTGTGGGTCCATTGTGGATTCATTGTGCTTCATTATGTGCTGGAAATAAAACACAGTTGGTTCCATTCACACTAGTCCAGACAGTGTTTCCTTAACCCAATTCTAGACTATAAATAACAGACAGTGTAGTCTAGTGCAGTTAGTCTTCTGCCTGGATCCCGACTCTAAGCAAACATGATGAAACTTCTGACCATCTTCGGTAAGCCTGGTGCGGGTGTTCACTTAGAGAGTTCCGTGTAAAGATTCTTCTTCTCCAAAGCGATCGCCTGTGTGTGTCTGCTGGAAGTAACTGCCCAGGAGCTGTCGCCGCAGAATCGTCGAATCTGTGAGCAACTAAACCGTCAGTGTCTGCTGGAAGAGCCTCGGCTGGGACGCAGGGATGTCATCACCAGGTCTGTTGACCAGATGTGCCGCCGCAGGGACAGACGGTGGAGGAGGATCTCGCGTTGCCAACTGGAACGAGCCAGCTGCATAAGTGAGTGCACAATCAATTTACAGAGATAGTTTAATCAATTATTACCTATTTATTTAAAGTCACTCTGAGTGGATGTGAACCCATTACCTGCGCTGGAGTCTCCAGGGTGCTTGGTCGTTGAATCCCATATAAAGAATGTTCAGCAAGTTTTAAATGAATAAAAATAAATATTATATATAAAACGCACAGTTTGGTTTTGTCTTTAACTGATTCATTATTATGGGATGATTTAATTATCACCTCTAAAATTAGAGCTTCTATTTTTGGCATTTTGTTAGCACTCAACTACAAATCCCTCTGCAGTGTTAATTCAATTTATTTAATAGAACATGTGGAATTTTCCGACTCGCAATCAAAGTAATGAAAGTTGCAAAAGTTCTTAAAACTCGCAGATAGCGAAAGCTGCAGCTGTTTTGCTTATCAGTCTGCACCCTACTCACCTCCACGGTACTCTTAACTCACCACTCACCTCCACAGAGTCAGACTACCACACTTTGCTACCTACTCACCTTATACATGCATGCTCTTTGCTGCACTCTCACCTCACACATGTTCGCCCTTGCCCCCTACTCACCTCTTTGCATGCTATTCACCTCAGTCTCATATGTAAACAAAGCTGCGCAGCTTATCAGCTAATTGCAGTCTCTCTCTCTCTCTCACTCCCTCGTTGACTGTTCCCCTTTGCCGGCAAACTCAACTCACCACACCACAGCTCAGCCCAGCTTGGCGCTCTCTTTTCACCACGACTGAAGCAGAGCAAACAAAGCGCCGAGTGTGCTCGCAAGTAAACAAAACACGATAACAGATTCAGAGCGGGGGGCGTGGGTATAGCTACCTTTGTTGGTGTGCATGCATGTGTGTGTGTGTGTGTGTGTGCGTCTGTTTGTCAGTTGATCTATCTGCTTAAATACACACGGCGATAATAAAGATTGCGAGCCGAAAACACAATTTTGTGCGGCGTTAGTCCCTGTCATCATCTACCACATCTCGTCGCCGTTGTTGCTGCTGTTGTTGCTGCTGTTGTTGCTGTGGTTGTTGTTGTTAATTTTTCACACACAAACAAACGCAGCACGCAAAACGCGCAATGCGAAACGTTAACCGCAAAGCGGAGCTGAGAGATCGCAGATCGCTCCAGATAATAAGCCACTTGCACGTCGCCGTCGCAGTCGCAGTCGTCGCGGTTGACAGTTTAAACAACGAGTTGAATATACGAATATTCAAAACGAATTCGATTCCCATTCCGAATTCGAATTCGAGTTTGATTCCGAGTCTGACTTCAAGTTCGCGTTGAGCCGCATCGGAACCAGTCACGTTTCGTCGTACGTGGTCAGTTTGATCTGTGATTGATTGATTGAGTGCCTCCATGAGTGGCTCCACCTGCCGTCGGCAACATGTCAAATCTCACACTTCTGCGTCTCACCAAGCTGCAGCCCCTTTTCCATATGGTTGGCAGCAGCTACGCGGCGCTTGCCACAGTCGACGTTGCCCTCCCACAGAACTTTATAGACGCTAGCAACAACAACAGCAGCAGCAACACCAACAATCACAGCAGCGACAACTTTCTGCTGCTGCTAGAGGAGAACTATAGCTACCGCTCCACATCAACCATTGTCCTCATGGTCGCTGCTTGGATACTACTCATACTGGGCTTCGTCTTCTGCTGCTGCGCCGAGTGCTTTGGCATCAGTGTGTGGCGGGGCAAGAAGCGTGCAAGCATCTCACTGGGCAGCATTGAGAGCGGATCGACTAGTTCAGGTTCTACTGCAGCTGCTGCTGCTGCTGGCGTCGCAGCCAGCGTCGGCAGCCAACGTAGCGACCTTCATGCAGGTGAGTTTTGGTTGCAAGTGAGAGCTTTCGTGCAGAAAGTGTGGCATACTTTGGGGCACAGCATAGAAATTGCGACAACCAACAATGACAATGAAACTTTATCTTGTTTGGCAGGGGGTGGAGGGTGTGGGGGAGAACCTTGGCAAATGCGCAGCCAGCAAAATGCAAACATATTTTAAGCAGACACAATAGACAAGAGAACGAGCAGGGAATGCGAACTGTGGAATACCCTACACCATTTATAGTATGAGGAGGGAATTTACATATTTGAGAATTGTATGTTGAGAAGAGAAATAAAATAAGGAATACTGAAATACCCACATAAATATGGTAGTTGGTAGTCTATTAGAATATTGTCAATTGACTCGAAGGAAAGAACTGCTGATTAGGTTATACCCTACCGCATATAAAAAAAGGGTAGTCTATTAAAGAATCAGCTATTCAGCGAAGTCTACGAACTATGAATGCTGATTGTGGAATACCCTACACCATGTAAATAGTGCAGGAGTCTATTGGAGTATCGTCTATTGAGATAAGAGACAAAACAGGAAGTGCTGACTACCTTACTCCATATAAATAAAGGGGTAATCCATTAGAAAATCGTCTATTGAGAAGAAAGAACAATCCCGGAATACCGACTAGCCAACACCCTACTCCATATCATTGAAGGGAGAGCCAGTTAGACACTTATATATTCAGAAGAGAGATCAAGCAAGGATTACTGACCTTTTACCTTTACTTATAGTATGAAAAGAGTTTAATAAAGAATCGATTCAGAATTGATAACTTTTACTGTCATAGCACAAACAACTCTTCCACAATTCCCACTCCTCATCAATACTTTCCTCTCCACACTCCCCTTATGAAGCACCTTCCCCCCTCTTGCACCTCTTCATTTTGCTGCGTAAAGTTTTAAGTTAAGAGTCATCGGTTTGCGTCGAGTGAATCGAACTTTGTGCTCCTGTGGGGAATCTGTGAAAATACGAAATACTCGTATACGAAGTTTGCGAGTGTCGGAACAATGTGCCATTTCTCTGGGGGTGCTAGGGTATGAAA
Source organism: Zaprionus vittiger (assembly GCA_018904025.1). NCBI lineage: Eukaryota > Metazoa > Arthropoda > Insecta > Diptera > Drosophilidae > Zaprionus > Zaprionus vittiger. Next base: position 19,413,928 of record JAEIFQ010001142.1, on the reverse strand, counting down.
ACGCATCTGTATGGCCTGTCAGTGGTGAACTACTTTCGAACGGGACTTCAATTCCAAAGCGATAGAGTTAGAGAGGGTAGAGAGAGAGAGGGGGAGTGGGAAGGAGAGTGCCATGCAAATGTGTTTTGTGTTTTGAATTCGCAATTCTCCGCATATTGTGCAGAGCCTGCACTTTCTGTTTGTGGGGTAGAATGAAGTGGAGACGGTGCCTGACTGCCTCATCGATATCATAAAATATTTAGCTATTTTTCGTATCTCGTTTCGGTTTTGTTATTGGCAAATTTGGCATGCGTTTTGCCCGAAATTGGCTTTTGGCCAAGCTGCAACGGCCAATGCAGCTGCAGACATCAATTGACCATATTTTTGGCATCATTTTCAGTTTATGTGCCCGGGCCTAAGCCACAATCACACACACACACACCTCAGCAAGCCCTCCCCTTGCTCTGCTATCGTTATCGCATTCCCCTAAATTCTACAAGATATTGGCTTTCATTAGTCCAATACTCCACTAGCCCACTCGCAGTCCGATTGCTTCTGCCTGCCTGAAGTCAATGGGTCATTAGACGCCCGTATCGATAACACAAAATCTGCCTGCAAATGTATATTGGCCTGGTTGGCATTCCTGTGGCCTCGAGTTGCTCTTGGACTCGCTTTGTTTGGCATTCTTCGGGGCAAGGTTGCAGCCTTGTTGCAACATTGTCTCGAGTAAGTCGATAAATTTCTAGCCAAATGCGATTTTGCCATCGAGTTATGCAAACTGAAAGTTATGAGGCCCTCAAGGCATGCGATAAAAGACAGAAGAGATTGCCAGCAAGGGAAATATCTGTGCATAGATTAATCGATACATTTTACAACTCAGTAAAGGAAGCCATTCGAATAATTCGATTAGGGAGTAGACTACTCCTTACATATCTTTAAATTGTTATCAATATATAGTCATAAATTAATCGATAAATTGTATTGCATATGGAGTAGAAGGATAACTGTATTGTAGCTTTCCACGAACTCTTTTACTTAAATTAATATCGATGATTCATAACTAAATCGATCATTTTGAAATTACAACAGACAAAGTCATTTTAAGAACTTCTGTAGAGAATAGACTCCTTCCTTTACCTTTCTCTTTAAGTTGTTATCGATATTATTTCCGAAATATATCGATAACTTTTAAATTGCAGTTGGGAAAGTAGATTAAAGCTCTCAGTTAACTATTCAGTGGCCTCTGCTATAGCTGCTATCGATATACACACATGCACATAATAATCGATAAATTTAAATTACATTTTAACATTATTTTATGGAGCAAGCTTTTCCCCGACTTATTCTCCGCCTCTGCTTAAACTGTTATCGATAAAAGCTGAGCACGTTAAATGCACAAATTGATTTCAATTCAGTCAACATTGTTTTGCTCAAAGTAATCAAATGTTTCTCAGATGCACCCATTTCGACACCCGTTTCAGGTCGCAGAGCGTGGCTGTAAACTGTAAACCACAAGAGCTGTAAACTGTTGTAGCTGTAGCTGTAAACCGAGTAAGCACGAGTGCTCAGCCGAAAGCTCATAAGTAATCGATTTGATGGCGGCCCCATTTCGATAACCACGAGTACCTCTACCTCCTGCCCCTACCCCCCTCTTCTTTAGGCGCATAAGACCCGCCTCAGTGTGTCATGCGATAAATTTCAGCGCAAAACCCGTTCGCGAGGCCCTACTAACTTAATAGCCTATCTGGAACGTGAAGAGCAAGACTGGGAGTGACAGAAAGAGAAAGAGAGAGAGAGAGGGAGTGAGAGGGAAAGACAGATGAAGAACTTTAAGTTGCAGCCATAAAAGAATTGCGAAAGTAGCAAATGTTTTATGAAACTTTCTCATTTTATTTAGCCTCTTATATTATATTTTATATCCGCATCCGCTCTTCGTATCGACTTGACTCTGCCCTGCGTCGACACGACGCGCTGTTGCACAAGTTTTTAATAAAACTTCTCTCCCTCTGTGCAGCAACTGCAATAGCTATTCCTTTTCCCTACTCCCCCCCCTCCTCATTCCTTTTCTTTAGTTCTCTTCCTCTGCACCCTTTGCACTGCTCAGAAATTCATAACCGCATTTCTCGCAGACTCCTGGCGAAGCAGGCAGCAGGCGCAGTTGTACATACCAATTACTTACATATCTAACACATATCGACAATATGGCAGAGACAATAACTGACTGCAGGCACGCCCCCTCCCTCCCTGCTCCTGCCCACTGCCTGTGGGTCGCAGCTGATGCAACTTTAGCTTTGGCATGTGTGGGAGTGTGTGAAGACGCTCCCTCGTGTCTCTTGGTTGTCTCAATTTAATCTGCAATTCAGCTGCAATACCCTGTAGACAGCGTAACTGGAAGCAGTGTGTGGGGAAGGGTGTTTACTGAGTAAACAAAGTTACATTTCTCTTGCTCAAGTCTTACTCTAGTTATACTTTAAACTCTTACATGTACAGGGTATTGCTTCCTTTTAAAATCAGCTGGAATATCCTTTAAATTGGGTGAACTGGGTTTATGTTTTATGGCAGAATTATCTGAGTTTCCTTAGTGCCTTCCCTCTTGTTCAAGTCGGACTCTATGCAGTCTTATATCTCTTGTGTGTACAGGGTATTCCTTCTACTATTTAGCTGGCATACCCTGTAGACAGGGTGAGCTGTGTTTGCAGAGGTATTTAGAGGAGTTATACAAGTTATTTCTAACTTGCTGAATTCTTGTTCTACTCAAACTTGAATCTCTTGTACGTACAGGGTATTTCTTCTCCAGAATTTAGCTAGAATATCCAATAGTACAGAGTGATCTGGCGCTGTGTGTGCAGAGGGAGTTCGATGAGGTATCTTAGTGCTTTCCCTCTTACTCAACCCTTACTCTGTTCATATAAAGATCTCTTGTGTAAAAAAGGTTATGTAGTCTTATAAAATTCTGTTGCAATACCCTGTAAACATGGTAGAAAATGGTGTAGAACGGAAGTTCATTGAGTTTCTCTCTTCCTCAACTCTTGCTCTACTCACAATTGAATTTCCTGTGTATATTTCCTATTGTACAGGGTATATTCTTAGTCGCTTTACTATTTCGTATGCTAAAAATACCCTGTAAATAGGCTGAGCTGTGTCTGAAGAGGAAGTTAACTAACTTCTCCAACTTACTTTTATCTTCCTCAACTCTTGCTCTATTCAGACTTAAATCTTTAGTTAGTACAGGGTATTTCTTCTTGTACAGGGTATTTCCACAGTCGCTCTACTGACATTTCGTATGTTTGCAGACAATTTTAAATTTGTTTTTCCTTTTTATTTATAATGGAAAAATATTCAGAGCTTTATTTGCTGTTTATACGCTTCATTGGACTTTGCTCAACGGCGGCTCCTACTGCTGCCACGCCCCCACCTCCGCCTACGGCACCTGCTGCTGCTGCTGCTGCTTGCGCGTGTACATCATTTTTTACAGACACTCATCAGCGCGAGAATGTAAAAGTGCCGTGGGAGGGGGGGAGACAGGGAGGCCGCCTGCTTAGTTAGTCCTTCACGGCGCTTTGATTGCTCATTTGGCATTTATTTGATGACGCCAGGAGTCGCTTCCCTGCCCCTCCCTCCATCAACTCACCCCCCTGACTCATATTAAATTATTCATTGTGCGTGTTTTCTGCTCCCCCTTCCCCTTCTTTGCCTGTCGTCGCTGCCCACGTAGCTTGGCGCGGCGTTGAGAGCATTGCGAATTTTTAAAATATTCATGTCCTGCCTCCGGCATCGTTGGCCAAGTTGCCCAAGTCCGAGACGGAGGCCGAGTTGGGTATCGTACTAACTAAATGTGCGTAATTCTTACCGACAGCGCATCGAGAAATATCGCTGGCAGCAAGAATCCGCGAGCGCGAGAGTGCTACGTGAGTTTGCAACTTGCCCCAGTGCCACGACAAGCTGCCTCCCTCGCATAATATTGGATTTGCCGGCTCTTTAGGCACTTGAGGTTGAACCTGTACAGTCCGGCAAGTCAGCCTGACCCTGCCTAAGCTACCAATCCTTATACTCAGCCTTTCTTTGCCTGTCAATCAACTGAAGGGTCATATTTGATCAAAGGGAATTCGATTATAAATTCCTAATCCAAGTTGACTTAACTGCTCAACATCGACTCAACTGCACTCGATACTCAAACAGTATTCATTTCTATTCACAGTATTTATTTCTTTAGTATAAAAGAATTAAAACATTTTGTTTGTAACAGACAGAGGGAGTTGTGCTAAACTATATATGTATATTCCTAATATATATCTATATATTAGTATCAACAGCCGAGTTGATAGAGCCATGTCTGTATCTAGATCTTAGACACTATAAGAGTTGGGACTACCAAAACTATATGAAAAAATGTCTAAATTCTGCAAGCAGTTTATTTTATATATTTGCCACACCCTCTTCTACCTTTATAAATTGATAAAAGCCAAATTCCAAGCGTAATTTTTATGCAGAACAGCTGCAAAGTATGCAACTCAAAATATGCTAAGCATAGCAGTTATATATTATATTTAAAAAATCGTTTTGATCAGTTTAGTAGCGGGTATATCACAGTCGAGCACACTCCTGCTTGTTGTTATTCATACTTTGGGTCCACCTTAATCCGCTCATGATGTTCGATTTATTTAGAGCTTGAGCTCTTGGACATTTTCATCTAATTTGTATTTATTGTGCAACATTTCTTCACAAATTGTGCATAAAATTTACATTTTTTATTAGTGTGCAGAGAGGAGAGAAAGGGGGGAGGGAAGAGGAGATGGGAGATGGACAGACAGTTCACACATTGTGGATAATTTTATTGATTGTTCACAATTCACTCAAACACTCACAGCACTCATAGTTATGCGTTGCCTGCACTTGTATTCAGGTCAATTGGATTGCTGTGGCCAGTGCCAAGGGAGGAGTGAAGGGGAGAGAGAGAGAGAGCGGGGGCAGGGCAGGGTGTCAGTATGGAAGGGGGGAGGGGGGCGTGGTCTGTATCTGCATTTGAAGTTGACATTATGCAATTTGATTAAGTTGTATTTAATTGCTTTTGTTGTAGTCGAATAAATAAATGCAAATTGCTCTGGTTGCGTTTTGTAGTGTCATTTATATTAATTAATTATATTAAATGCGCGTATCGCAGTCGACTGAATTGTGTCAATTCGATTGCAGAGTGAATGCGAATGTGAATGCAGTTCGGGTTTTATTTAATTTCCCCTTACAGTTATTTTTTTGGGCCTGCACTTTAAGCGGATTCAAAGTGCTTTAATTGAATACATAAATTGCTTTAAATTGCTGTCAGTTGCATATATACTGTATATATCTTGTATATACCCTGTATACCCTGTAAGCCTGTACTCCGGAGTATTCCCATTCATAGCAGGGGCACTCTGCAAACATCCCCTGTTCTCTTAAATACATTTCTCGCAACACTTTCAGCTGCCTGAGCTGTTCCCCAAAGTGCACTCACTTTCCTCACTCACTCATTCACTCACTGCCGCACTCACTTATTCACTCCTTGCACTCCCACTTCGCACTCGCATTGTGCCACGCCCACTTGGCTGGCTGACTGGCTTTCAGCGCAAATTACCATAATTCGCGCTTTCAAAAGGCGCCTCCACTTAACCTTTAATTAAGATACTCGAGAACTTTTCAATATTCCGCAAGCTTCACTGTGTGCGCACTGGCGTCGCTCTGCTCCAAGTGCACACTAACACACACACACCCACACACTCATACTCACTCACTTCCCTCTCTCATACTTACACCCCTCCTGCTGCTCTCTTCCCACACACACGTCAAGTCCTTGCAGTTTGCCATAACGAAATTAACGCCACGAAGTATGCAACATAAATTTCTGCGCCGCGCCAATAAAAATAATTGAAGAAAACTGCGAGGGCAGGCACAACAATTGCAGGCAGGTGAAGCAGCAGAGGAAGGGGAAGCAGTAGGGAAAGAAGCAGTAAGAGAGGCAGCAGTGCAAGCAGTAGGGAAAGAGGGGCAGAAGCAGGGCTTCGACTCCAATGAGACTCTGATGGCAATTTTGCCTTTATTGCGCGCCACTTGACGTTGACTTTTAAGTGTCTCGTCTCGCTTTGTTGTGGCTTCTCTCTGCGTGTTGTTGTTGCTGTCGGTTCTCGCTTGTCGCCCCTTGTCGCCGTGTCATGTGTACTTGCTCCTGTTGTTGTTATTGTCGCCTGTCGCCTGTCGCCTGTCATGCCCATCCTGCATTCGAGTCGAGGCTTGCGCTTGTTTTCATTTCCGCTGCGCTTATCGCATTATTGCAAGCTCATTGCCGCCAACGTCTCCTGCTGCCACCTCCAGCTGCCCCTTCTCCCCTTCTTCCCCTCCTTCTTCCTCCCCTTCTGCTTCTGCCTGCCTGCCTGCCTGTCGAGTCCTTTTGCTGCTATCAGTCAGCGCAACTTTGCCTGCTTTCCTTTGTGTTGTCACTGCTGCTGCTGCTGCTGCGCTTGCAGTGCTTGCCAGCCTCATTCACAGTGCCACAAGTTGACTTTATCTACCTCCCTCTCTCTCTCTCTATACCACTGCCTCTCTCATGTGTTTCCGCTCACCTGACTTACCACACACGACAAGCTTGGAGTCCATTTTCACATTTTCACATTTCCACATTTTGCTTTGTATTATAAATAGCAGCTTATTGATTGAGTCCCCTTAATTCCTGTCACACAAAGTGTCCCGAACTGAACTCTATAATCGATTTCCCAGCTCAGTGATTGTGCAGCCAGCAGTGGGGCAGAGCGAGGGGGGAGGTGTGGAGGGGAATGAGGGGTAGACCTTCTTGAGGAGACTCTTTCTGCTTGGCACATTAATAAATAATTTGGGTTTTTCGGTGTGAATGATTTTCGTACGACTCTGTTGTCTGTCCCTGTCTTTCCTCTTCTTTCCCCTCCCTTACCCCTTCCTCTTCCCTTCCCCTACCCCTCTGCCTTCACTTGCTGCGTTTGTCTACTCTGCAGCTCATGTAATATTCATGATTATTTGAAATTTGCGCTTCGTTATCCTTTTGCCTTTATCCTTTATCCGTTTTATGTGCAGCAGCAGCGCACAAGACACACGACAATCATATGTTAACGCGTCTCTGCCTGCACAGATACACACACACACGCATGCATATGTAACTGTGTCTGTCTCTCTCTGTGTCTGTGTGTGTGTGTGTGTCTGTCTTTGCATATCATCAGCCTTTAGACGCCAACTCGTTGCGCGCTCTGGGGGGAATTCCAGCGGCAGCATTGATAGCTTAGCTTGTGGCCCCCTGCCTGCTGCCTCCTGCCACGCCCCCTTCTACCTATACCTCTGGCTGGCAGCCTCTGCCCCTCTCACCCTCTCGACAAACTGTTGCGCGGCCCTTAACAGTCTACTGTTTTCAGTCTCCTGGCTGCGTTTTTATTTGTCACACGTTGACGATGCTATATTGTCAATACACACACACAGACAGACAAGTACAGCAATCTGTGTGTGTGTGTGGAGGGGGTTGGGAAGGGCAGGGGGACTGCTGCCGTTTTAGCGCTTATCAGTTGCCGCGTTGCCTCCCCTGACGCGCTTTTTGTGCAAGTTTATGCAAGGCGCCTTTGTTGCAACGTAGGCGTGGCAACACTGACTGTAGGCATGGCGATAACACTGTGTGTGTGTGCAAGTGGCAGCTTCAACTTCAACAAGTGCAACGCGGCAAGTTTGTTGACAAACTGAAAAACAATTGTGATTGATTGTGCAACACGAGACAAAGATGCCAGCCCTAACCAATGTACACCCTTCCCCACGACAACTACAATTAGAAAGAGGGCAGAACTTAGAAAGACATGTAGATGCTGAAGAAACTGCCTGCAGGGCAAACTTAACTACCAAGAGGCAAATGAAGCAGTACAAGTTGAAGAAGTTAAAGAAGACACAAAGAACGAACGCCCACGAAGCTGATTATGAGTTAATTATTTAGGAAAAAGTAGAAAAGGTAAAGCTAATTACTTTACCTGACCAGGCGAATCGGTTGCCAAGGCGCAACTGCGACCAGACGGCGCGACGAATCAATCAAAACGCAGACAGCAGGCAGCAGGGAAGGGAGAGAGGTGCAGGGGAAGACAAAACGGAAACGGATTCCTTGCAATGTTTTATCTTGCTAAGGCCACTCGCTTGGCTCTTGCAACAAGCCGCATCTGGCTGCTGCTGCTGCTGCTGCAACACATGTTCGGGGCGCAAAAAAAGGATGCAGGACAAAGGGTCGCAGTGTGCGTCAGTTGTTGCCGCTTAGCCGGAGATGGCTGTTTAAGCCAATTTGTAAACCATCAAATCGCGTTAAATGCGCTTTTCCGGTTCCCTCACTTAGGCTGCCTTAGCCCTTTCGGGCTCTGTATTGGTATCTGCGTGGAAAATCTCTTCACTCCTCTCTCTCTCTGTCTCCCTCTCTCTCTCTCTGTCTCTCTTGGCTTGTTATTGTTTTCCTTGGCAAACGGAAACAGTTGAGCAGCGCTGAGAGTCGAGCACAGGGTCACAGGTACATGGAATGATACACAGCAGTCTCGACGAGGAGAAGGGAAAGGGACTTAGACTGGTACTAGGACTGACACCGTCTGGGATTCTTCTATGAATATTGCGCTAGCTTCTTGTTTTTCATCATCTATTCATATTGATTTGTTTGCCTTTGGGCTACGCTTTGTGCGAGCACAGGAAATTGAAAAGGCGCCGTGGAAAAAGAGTATTGCAGGTTATGCAAAGAGACCAATCGATTATCAATGCCATTGAGAGCGAGAAACAGAGTTGATTGTCAGCGACTTTAACGCTCGTTTCACTGAGGCTGACCCCGAAGCGATGACTTCCGTTGCGCATTCAGACAGAACCAAGAGGGCAGAGGTGACAATTCTACCCCGAGCCTAGCTACCCTGCCTCCTCTTTAAGACCTAAACAATACGCCGTGTAATTTACGAGCTGTTTGTCAACATTGTCCACGAGGAAATCTACTTTGTATTTTATTGTTATCATTAACGAACAAAAAAAGAAAGAGGAACTGCAACTGGAACTGGTACCGCAACTGGAACCAAAGCGTAATGAGGCGTTTGATCATTTCCGTTCTCATGTGAATACAAATCGTTATTAGTGTCAATATATCGGACAGAGGGTTATACATATTCCCAGCCAATTATGAACTGAGAAGAAACTAGCAAAGACCTTTCATTACTATGCAAAGCTTCCCCCCCTTCATCGTAGTCTCTTCAACCCCCGCTATAAACTGTATATTTGCCTAGAGAATTTCCGCTTAGTCACTCTAGACACGACATCGTCAAAGTCAGAGACCGCAAGTCCAAAGAACTTATGTTCTAAAATAACTTGTAGAAGCAGTTGAGCAAGTGTCTAGAGGGTCTTTGCAAGACTGTGCAACTGTGCAATACCCTGCAAGAACTTGTATGTATATACTGAGCAGATAAAGTACTGCCATATATAGACAGGTACAGCTGGGTATGCTCTCCAGTTATTTAGTTCTGCTTGCTGATAAGTCATTACAGACCAAACCAAAAATAGACTCGGGGTCTAGAACGTGTTTATTCCCGTCTAGAGTGCAAACAACGATGACGTTGCCGAAAGCTGTTGAACATGTCGACCCGAGACTTGTGTCCACAGGGTGAATAACTCGTCGCGAATGCAAAGTGCAAAGAGAATTCCTCAGATAGTCGCATACTTGACAGATCAATTTACGATCTACGTAATCTCCCGTCTGCTATCATGTTAAATCATCTCCTAATTTACATTTAACATTCGCTTGACTCACTTTGCCGTACATCATTTGATATTATGAGGTCTGTCAATGTAGGTTATTAAACAGCAAAGAGAATTCCAGGGATTCACAAACTCATACGATCTACAGCGAGGTGAGTCAGGCAAGCCAGTCAGAATGATGTAGATATTCAAAACATGCGCATGCGCAACCTGTTCTACAATTGCACCTGTTGGTGTTGTTGGCCTCACAAAGCCAGCCATGACTTGCACAACTGTTTCTATTGCTATTGTTATTATCTCCTACTGTGCAGCTCTTCTCTGGAGTGCGGCTGTACTTAAGTGTGTGTGAATGAATTGGACTGTGTGAGGTGAATTGGACTGAGTTCATGCCAATTGGTAGTATTCTAGTATAACGAACAGGGATGCACATCCGGTTCACAGGATTGAATGTGATCCTGATTCTTAGCAAGGACCTGAACCAAGAGAACAGATTATGCTGCAGTGAGGCCACACTGATCTCAATAGTCAATGAGCAAACCGAAAGCAATTCCTTCAAGATAGTCGAGACTCAAACCGCATCCAGTAATGCAGCATGGTGAATAGGTGAATTTAAATGCAATTAGGCCAGTTTTTGATCTAGGCTATAACAGTGAGAACACAAACCCTCAGCTCATCCTTGACAATTTCGAATCATACTGACAGTTTTCGATCTTGACTAAGAAAAGTAGGTACACACACCCTCATTGGCACTCCTTAAACATTATGCAGAGTTGACTTGCAATTATGCCAGTTTATGATCTTGTGTCATTAAAGTGGGGACATACACCCTGTTCAGCAATCCTTTCAATTTGCCATAGTAAATAAATTCTCATATGAATTGAAATCTCACGAGTTGCAGCACTTCCCCTTCCCCCCTCCCGTTTCAATTAATATCATCATAAAACATTTTATTTCCTGACTAATCTCAAGGGAACTGCCCCTCACTCACCCCCTTTCCAAGCAGCAGCTAAACAGAGGCAGCTGTAACTGACATTTAGCAGTTAATTCCAGCTTATTTTTTGGTTAATTCTCACACATTTTAAGCGCGCGCATCGATTATTAGTACAATTGCAAAGGCAAACAGCAATAAACAAAGTGCAATCAATGCCGACGAGCAGCAGCTAATAAATAACATCAAATACTCGGGCAATATTCGTATTTGCTTAAAGAACATTACGACCGACACTCGACGCAGATATATTTATAATGCAGACAGGCAGAGCACCGCCATCTGATAGCCACGGAATGACAATCGGCCATTGGAGCTGTCAAGGTGATAACGAACGACACTTGAGATAAGCATCCGCGCTGCCATAGAATGCAGCCCGTGCTCGTAAATCATGTGAATATTCGCACAGAATCTCTTGTAGAATTCACACTTATAGGAACAAGGGGGAAAAGGGGGAGCTGGGCAAGGGAAAGCACTTGTAAAGCACACATTTATATCGCAACTGTAAATGGGCTATGTCTACATCTAAATCACAAAGGGAGTGTCTATAAAATAAGCAATTCATTGAGTAAGCTGCTGATAATACTCTACCCCAAGCAGTGTATATACTGCATCGAATACAGAATACTCTTAAAGCCTTAAGAATTCATCTTAAATTGTATTCAATTTGTATTTAAACATAGAAATAATGAGTAAACCCATATCAACTTCTTCCAAATAGTCATGACTCAAACCGCAGCTTGGTGAATAGACCAGTTTTCGAACTTGATCAGTAGAGTGCGGACACAAACCTTTAATCCTGCGAGTATGTAAGCAAACTATTGTGTGCATTTAAATCTGGTTCATGCCTGCCCCCTTTTTAATCTTCTTTAAGCTTTACAAAATCCCCTGAAAAGTCGCGCTTGTAAATTCAATTGGTTTTTGTTTATTCACCATTAAATGTAATTTATAAATTAGCTCTGAATGGACTCTCGAAACAAGTGTCTCTGTCTGTGTCCCCCCGTCCAAATGGGACTAATTTACATGCACTTCACGAGCACAATGCACAGAGCCCACTTAAATGAAGCCTAATTCATGTGTGTAATTGCAGTCGCATTTGAATTCCCGTTGTGCTCTTAATAGACTCTGAAAGAACATAGAAAGGGATTACTAATGCTATAGACTAGATTACTAATGTATTAGAAGTCCCTGAGAATGCTCTCGAATTGTTGTCTAACTTCAGTGAATTATTTATACAATTTGCGTGTATTTATTTTAGATTTATTTAACATTATTTATCATATATTTAACTTATATTTTACATTTATATTACTTTTATTAAACATTCTTTTAATATTTATTTTACATTAATTTTACATTTATTTTTCATTAATTTTATTTTCGTTTTACACTTGTTTTATATTTATTATACATTTCATTTACATTTATTTAACATTTATTTATTCCATATATTTACATAGATTGTACTAGACTTTACATTTATTTATACACCAGATTTATATAGATTATTCTGCGTATTTTCTAATAATATTTACTTTTCCCTCACATCAAATTGTAAATGGAAATATTCAATATTCAATCATTGCACAAGCCTCAGCTTCGCTTGTGTGTGGGGGAAGGGAAGGTGTGGTACGGTGGGGGAAGGGAAGGTCTGGTGAAAAGGGGGAAGGGGTGTCGGGGCAGCGATTACACAGGTATTTCTACCACGTGCCGCAAGCGATGCTCACTTTTTTTTCAAGTGCCATAATCAATGGCATCGAGCCGCGGCCGCTGCTGATAACTCGCACTCATGTGTTACTAAGCTGCATAGAATGTTAATTGCATTTGGCAGTGGGCAAGTGGAGAGTGCACGACTAAGGTTTACCCTGTAGTGTGAGTAAGAAGTTGACTTATCTGTGTTGTCTGCCTGGCAAGCTTTACCTTTACGGGGTATGTGAGAGGATTCAATTGCAGGCAAACGATTAAAACTACAAGCTGGAACAACAGCAGCAACAGCCAAGGCAACAACAGCAACAGCAACTACAACTATAACATCAACAACAACAACAACAGCAACAACAACAACATCGACAACAATTACGACAGAGAATTAAAATAATTCACCAAAGAAGCGCGCAAACAATGCGAGTGCGGCGAATGAGTGTGTTGAGTGTGCAATGAGTGCGATGAATGCGATGAGTGCCACACCCACTCACCAACCCCGCCCACCCCCTGGCGATAATCGTTAGAGGGCGGCATTATGCATTATGCAATTGCAGCAGCAGCCTCACAATTGCTGCTGCCACAGGCAAGGGGAGGCAAGGGGAGCATGTGGCATGCAACGTGAAGTGCGGCACGCGTAACTCGCATTATCAATGTTGCAGCCACAAATTGCACAAACTGGAATTTCGGCAATAAATTGCTGTAGAATAATTAAATGCAAATTTTAATCAACACACAAGGTGAACTGAACAGAAGCAAGAGCACAGCAGCATAGGGTATGCGCGACTAGCAGTTACCAAGTAAAATGCAAGCCAAGTAAACATCAACTGTATAACAGTAGTAGATGACTGCCTGCACTTGCCACCTGCCACACATGCTACCCCACTTGCCTCTACCTTTACAGGGTATTCTAAAGCAAAGTGCTTTTGTGTGCAATCGAGTGTTCGATTACGCATCGTGCATAGAAAATTGTGCGTACAATTTGCAACTTTATTTAAATCCCGCAATTAACTGTAAAACGATCTGCATAATTCACAAACTATGAGAACTGAAGCGAAGTGAAGCAAGGCGAAGTGCACTGCAATAAATTCCCATTCACTTGCAGCGATAAAAGCAAATTCGCTTGACAAATTTAACGACATTTTAAACGACATTTCAATTCGACAAATGAGACGAAACAGCCACAAAAACAAAAGAGACAACAGACAGAAGGCAACGGACAGCGGACAGAAGACAGAAGACAGAAGGCAACGGACAGAAGACAGAAGGCAACGGCAGCATTCAAGTGGGGAACAGGGAGAGGAACAAATAAAAGCAAATCATAAACAACAACAACAACAACAAAAGTCGCCTTGCTATCGGCACAATTTTGTTATTGTTTTCAGTCTCGGTTTTTGTACACTACAGCAGAAGGGTACATTGATTAGGTGAGGCAACTTGCGAAGACTAAGGAAGAGAGTAGAAGAGTAGATCGGTGAACATATGATTCAGGATAAATAGGATAAATAGTATCTTGATTGTGTAGAATTCACGATGATACTTCTTATAAATATCTAATAAATCTGAGGTAATATATGATGTTACATATATTAGTCTTATAAATACATATCTAATGAATCTTATATAATATAATAATACATTAATATTATTAATAACAATCTTATATAATATTGTATAATAATATTATTAATATTATATAATAAAATATATATCACAGTTTATTCTTTTGTTCTTGCGTCTTTTATGAAAGTTTTCCATTTTATCTACCAGACAAATCACTTGAGACTAGATCAGTCTACACCTACTGGTGACTTATCTACTATATAACATGTATGTATTATATATGTAGATTCCTCCAAAGTGTTTAATTTTGTTTATGAAAGTTCTTCCAATTAAACTCTCGACTGTTTCTTATACATAGTTACATTACCTAAGACTATGTAGATCACTTCATGCTGTAATCGTAAATCAGTCTGGGCCTACTCGTGATTTATTTATATTATAACATGTGCCTATTACTTTGCGCAAGTGAACAGACTATATCGATTATATCTTAATTGCCGGGTATCTATGGATTTAAAAGGCAACATCATACAAAGAGCATATAGGTTCATTATACATTATTCATTTCAATTGACTTCATTTCTTTCTATTTTAATATTTTATCTACTTAAGGTAGTTTTCTCACAAGTATTTAAAGTTCATCTTCCCCTCGACTCTTGCTCACATTTACTTTATATAGACTGTCTAACCATGCGCTGTTATAGAGTATCTCCTAGTCAGTAGCGCACAGTCCCAAGCTGCGTTTGTTTTTGTTTTTCTAATTTATTTCCGATAGTGAAAACATTTGACGCTGCGCCCGCGTTGTTCCTCGTGTTGTTTGAGTTCATTTAATTTTTTTCGCTGCCGCGTCTTGACTCCCGCTGCCGACTGAGGCAGAAGCTGCTGCTGCTGCTGCTGCTACTGCTGTAGCCAAGGCAGAGCCAGCTCAGAGGCAGCAGTCGTAGACAGAAGTCAGCTGGGCTCGTCCGCTCTCCAACACGTCGCGTCCCTTCTCCTCCTCCTTCCACTGCCAGACAGATGCGAGTCGCAGTCGCAGTCGCAGCAGCAACTACAGCAGCAGGCAGCGCAGTCGACGTCGCTTCAAGTTAACGTTAACATTAACATTAACATTAAGTTATCGCAGTTAACTTGGCTGTAATTGGCCGACGACGCGGCGGAACACTTTTTAATTGTTGTAAACAAGCGCGCGCGATCGGTTTGGCAAAGTGAAGAGTGAACGAATGAAATAGCATAAATAAGGAATATAGAATAATATATTGTGATTTATATAGTCCGAAATTGCAGAGCCAACGCGCGCGAGTTGTTCAATTTTCGTCTCTTGTCGGAGGTCGCGGAACTGTCTCGAGTTGGTCGCGGAATTTGTTTGGAATCGAATCGAAAGTGTCTATGCAAATTAATTGAATTGGCGCCAAAAATATTAACAGAGAGTCTGCAGTTATATGTAAAGAATATGTAGGGTATATGTATTTATATATATGTATGTATATATACCATATAATATAATATATGCATACATAGTATATAAACATACTGAATATTTAATAAGTAAGCAACAGAAGTGCAACTATAAATATATTCAGTGCAAAGTGCGCAATCTCTTCCTGCTTTTACATTTGGCGTGATGTGCTGCGGTCTTCTCCTCCCCCTAACTGGAACCCCTGTTTCCCCTGTCAAGGCCATAAAAAGTCTTAATAATACTGGGAAATTGCCCAACGCCTCAATCAGCACAAACGATTGATGACAAGTTGATTGAAGTGCACAACAAGTTCGAAAGATCGTAGATCACAGATGGAAGATGGGAAATATTGCCAGCCTGATAGGCTATCTTGTCACTTATCTAGTCATCGCTAGCTCGATCTGTCGAGCAACTACTGCTCCCCCATTCCCCCTTTAAGGGAAGCTTGATTGAAAAGCAATTAGCACTCCCTTTTAGCTGGGCATTTCCGTGCTAAACTGGTTCAGTGTGGAGTCGATAACAGATCGAAGCTGCTGCTGCCAATTTTATAAGTCAACTCTGTCAACAACACAGGCATCTCTCGCTTTATAGTGCATGTCGATTCTAATGCTTATAATTAACTGATTCAATTTCCCTTTCCGTTCCTATCCCTTTTCAAAACTGAGCTGAAAACAAGCGTAGGAAACTTGAAATTTTCCGCTTGATTTATGCATTAATTACGCCCTTTATGGTCGGCATTAAATATATATTGTACACCACTTGTATAGTAGATATATGTATATGTATTGGTGCCCTACAACTACAATCATATCTGAGGTCTGAAGTGCGAGTAGTTCAGCTTAATGAGCTGCAATCAGCTGCGCCCCGAATACAACAATTGCCTCTAATTGGTGCCGAGTCGGAGATAAGTGAGCGAAAACACTTTGACGCTCTGACGACAGAATGTTTAATCCCCTCTAATTAGCAGAGCCTCGTCAGTTAGATAATATTTCATATCATTTTCTATTATTTCTATAGATTTACAACTATTTACTCCCTCCCCAAGGTATCTTTACTATTTGCGGAGGGTTTCCCCGGAACCTTTCATTCATTCTCAGTTAAGTTTCTTGCTCAGGTTCAACTGCACCCAGTGCGGAGCACGTGCGTCCTTAGTGTAGCGCTTGACATGCAGCTGGCAATTGCTACAGCAAACAACAGAGACCTTTATGGCATCGCAAATGAAACAGAGCGCAGCGCAGACACGACACAACGCAACGCGTAGCTCCGCTTTATAGCAGCGAGAGATCAATAAAATCAGATGTGAACTGACAGCGCTATAGCACAGAGTACAGTTAGATACAGTTACAGATATAGATAGGGATAGAGGTAGTGCTAAAGGCAGCGCAAGAGGTAGAGGTGGCAGTAGTTATAGAGATAGAGCGAAAGGTAGTGCTACAGTAAGAGGTAGAGTAAGAGGTAGAACTAGATGTAGTGCAGAAGAAGGAGATGTAGTGCTAGAGGCAGAGGTAGATGTAGTGCTGGAGGAAGAGTTAGGGCTAGAGGTAATGCTATATGCAGAGAGGTAGAGCTAGAGAATGAGAAAGTGCTCGATGTAGAGCAAGACCTAGAGGAAGAGGTAGTGCTAGCGGTAGAAGAAGAGGTAGCGCTAGAGCTTAAGCTAGAGATAGTGCTCCAATCAGAGGCAGAGGTAAAGTAACAGGTAGTGTTAGAGGTAGAGCTAAAAGTAGAGAATAAGGTAGTGCTAGAGCTAAGACTAGAAATAGTGATAGAGGTAGAGGTAGTGTTAGAATTAAGGTATATGTAGAGCTAGACCCTAAGGTAGAGGTAGTGTAAGAGGCAGAGGTAGTATTAAAGACAGAAGAAGAGGTAGAAGAAGAAGTAGAAACAGAGTTAAAGGTAGAGCTAGTGGAAGAGGTAGTGCCAGAGCTGTAGATAGTAATAGAGGTAGATCTAGAGCTAGTGCTGCAGCTAGAAATATAAATAGAGCAAGAGGTAGTGCTATAATAATGAAGTGCTGAATTTAGAGGTAGTGCTAAAAATAGTGATACAGGTAGATGAAGTGCTGAAGGTAGAGGTAGTGCTGCAGGCAGAAGTAGAATAAGAAGTAGTACTAGAAGTGTAAGAGTGTAAGATAGTAATCTAGATAGAGCTAGAGGTAGTGCTGCAGCTAGAAAAGAAGGTAGTGCTAGAGGAAGAGGTAGTGCTGGAGCTTTAGATAGTAATAGAGTTAAAAGTCGAGCTAGTACTGCAGCTAGAAACAGATATAGAGCAAGAGGTAGTGCTCGAGTTAGAGGTAGTGCTAAAGATAGTAATACTGGTTGATGTAGTGCTGGAGGTAATGTGTGCTACAGGCAGAGGTTGAATAAGAAGTAGTACTAGAAGTAGAAGCAAATTAGAGTGCCAGATCTAAAGAAAGTAATAGAGATAGAGCTGGAGGTAGTGCTACAAAAAGGTGGTAGTGCTAGAGGTAACGCAAGAGGAACAGCTATAGCTGCGGCACTGTAGCTATCGCTGTTGCTGTAGGGCAGCCAATACTTTATTTAGCCACGTTTATTGCTAAGATAAACCCCGCAAGGAGTTTAATAGCCACTATCAATATTTGTACAACAAATCAACATCAACAGCAACAGCAGTAGCGGCGGCAGCGAGTGTATCTACAAGATACTCGGCTTACTCGAGATACGGCATCGCAACGGCAACGGCAACGGCAACAGCAACAGCAACATATGCGTATGGCGAATTAACGCGCTCGTGTTAATGCAATTAGTTAAAAAGTGAAAAATCTCATGTCTCTATAAAAACACGAAACGAAACAGAAATAAAGAAGTGCTACTTACACACACAGAGATATATATCGCATGCTATATACTATATAGTAACGATTATAGTATCGATAATACGCAGCTTCGGCTGTCGACAAAAAGCGCCACAACAAATTCGCGAGTTTGCACTCGTCGGCGGTTTTCAGTCGCGAAATGAAGCCGCAGCAGCCTCAAAGCTGAGCCCCACAAAAACGAGTGTGAACAGCAACAACAACAGCAACAACAACAACAACAACAAATAAAATAGAGAAAACAACGAGAAGTGTAAAAAGAGTTAATAATATTTAAAACACATCGAAATGGTCGAGTTCCTGAAGGCACTCAATTTGACGGGCAACCTGCTGGCAGGTCTCGAGGACAACAGCTTCGAGGGGGCGCCCAGTACGCTGCTGCCCTCCTCCAATGGCACAGCAGCCTCAACTAATGCCACCAGCAGCAGTGCAGAGAAGATCCTGGATGGCTTCGATTTGCCTGGCAACTATTCGATACTGATCAACAAGTTGGAGCAGTTGGCAATGGGACTGGACTCTGCGCTGGGCAACTTCACCATCGATCGCCAGGAGGTGGAGATTAATCTCAGTGGCGGCGCTTCTGCTAACGATGTGGCAGATGTCGCGGATGATTTGCTCTTCAATGAAGTTATGCCGGCAGCGCGGGCGCCGCCTTCTCACATTCCGCACGGATCGCGCATCTACACGGGCGAGGATGAGGACTTTGCTCATGTGGTCAGCGATATATGGATTGGAGTCATACTGACGCTGCTCATTGTGTTTGTGATCTTCTTCATTTGTGCCTGCTTCCTGTACCACAAGTTCACGCAGTGGAAGAATTCATGTGAGTGTGCAACGGAACGTATACGTGATAAAGCGAGAGACATATCGAGGTTTGGCTGCGTGTAGGTTGAGGGAGGGGGCAGCCCTTGGTGTATTAAGTGTGTAACTCACGCTTACTCAACACATATTTGCTGTTTATTTATCGATAAACTGTTATCGATTTATGTAAACATTCAAAACTTACTGCGCTACCTGCGCTGCTTGACGTGTAGTTGCTAATTACAACGTGCGTTAATCACGGCATAGTAAATAAAGGGAACAGGGTGAGGGGGGAGTTGGGAGAGGGAGAAGGAGTGTTGGCAGCAGTGTATCACAAGACGCATTTATCGAAGTCGCGATTTTGGCTTAAGAACAGCTTTTCATTTGCGGCATTTGATTGTGGAACTGGTTCTGCTTCTCCCTTTGAGTCACGCAGTAAAGTGAATGTGTGTGTGTGTGTGCTGGGTCTGCTTGCTCTTGACTAGCACAAGAAGCGGAAGCAGAGGAAGTAGGGGAAGTGTGGGAGGTGGGGTGCCTTGCTGCTGGGCAGTTGGGCAAGTAAAACAATGAGGGAAAAGCAAACAAACAAAGTGCCAAAGCAAAGTCTGCGGGCACAGAAGGAATAAGAAGAAGTAGTAGAAGGAAATGGAACAAAAACAGAGAACACAAAACTAAACTAAACTGGCAACAACTAAGCACGTTGATGATTAAGCTCATAATGAACTCAAAGCTGTTGCTCTGAAAGTCGTTGCCAATGTTGAAGTTGATGTTGACGCTGAGGCTGAGCCAGAAGATGATTCACAATTAGACACGGCAGCAAAAACTAATGCAAATAAATTGAAATTTTAGCGCTATTTATTTGCACTGCCAGAAGTCTTGTGACTTGAATAGCCACACACACACACACACTTATATATATGGTAGATCTGTCTATATATGTGTGGCTGATGCCTAAACAAAGGCATTTCTCAAATATTTCACAGCTTGATAAGCAAACAAATTTGGTATGTCTGTGTCTCTCTGTCTTTCTCTCTTTCTCTGTCTGTTTCACTCACTTTCTCTCTTTGATTTTCTCTCTGTCTTTCTCTCCCCCCTCTTTTTCTATCTGTCTGTTTGCCCCTCTCTCTTAGCTGCTTATTTGTCTTGCCAAATTGCCTAAACAATGCGATAGCTTCCATCATAATTTGTCTTCAAATCCAACTCCAATTCCGATTTCTGCCTGTAATTATAAATTATAAGGCAATTAGCTAATAAATTCCAAGTTGTAATGATTAAACCAGCACACACACATACACACACAGAAATGGAGCAGCCTCAAGAGGCAGCAGACATATGCAACTGGCTGCGTTATCTATCGCTGGCCCCGTTTGCCTTCTGCCCCCTTTGGGTCGTGCCTTTTGTTTGTCGGCCAAAAACAAACATAACATTTCCAGTTAATTAAAGCTGCAGTCAAGTGGCTCGAGCAGGCCAAGATGGGGACAGAAAGACAGGCAGGCAGACTCGACTCGAGTGGAATCGGAGTCATGTCCAAGGCAGTCAAGTGCTGTTTGCTGTGTGCTGCAGTGCGAGGCTCGATTACACTGCAAATTTGTGTTAATTAATTAAAAGGCGTACAATAGCGGACTGAATTGAATGAATTTGGCACACTTTAAGTGCAGGCAGTAGAGGGGGAGGGAGTAGGGGAGGCAAGGGAGACGACGCAGCTGATATTGCACAAGTCTAAGCCAAAGATAATACCCCAGAACCAGTCTGATTTGCTTGGCTTGAAGCATTTAAGCAGCAACTTACAGCAGAACTTACAGCAACTATCGCTCTTTCAATCAAGAGAGCTGCTCTTCTTCTTCTTCCTGCTTTAAGTTCTTTCTATTTTAAGTTGCTGCTTAAAGCCAGCATGGCTAAGTAGTTTTATTTGTACACTGGCCAAGGCAGCGAGGCGGCAATCCATCAATCAAATCTGCCAAGTCTGCCCAGTTGTTGCCGCTGCTGTTGCGCTGCAATCTGTCAACTTGCAACATGACTTGGCGCACGTTAGCCGCTCTAGAAAAGCAGGAGAGAGAGAGAGAGAGAGAGAGACAGCACAGCGAAACAGAGAAAAACGAGTGCAAAGCAAAGCTGATGAAGCCAAAAACTTTGAGCCTTGGCCGAAGCGCATTTGGCACTTGCCAATTGATGCTGGGGCTGCTCACGTTTATTTTATGACAGTTATATACAGAAAGAGATACAGATACACATGCAGATACAGATACAGATACAGATATAGACATAGCTAGAGCTATACATGCAGATACAGCTACAGATAGAAGATATATGTATATGTTCATATAACGCTTTATGGGCCGCAATTGCCGTAAACTTGAATTCCAAACAAACAACAACAAGTGGCAAGTGTGTATATGTGTGTGAGTATGTGTGTGCGTCTGTTTGTTTATGTATATGTTTATCTGGCCGTGGAGTACGTCACGCATACGCAGCGCAGTACGCATTGTCTGCCGCACACGGCGCACACGGTGCGTATGAGTGACGTTCTCTCTCGTTTCATGCCTTGTTTAATTTCCTTTTAATGAGTTGTTTATCTTTTGTGGCTGCCTCCGCTGATGCTGCATTCGTACTCGTTGCTGCTGTTGTTGTTGTTGTTGTTGCAGCTGTCATTGTTGGGGGTGTCACAACGAGTTGTTGTTGTTATTGTTGTTATTTTAACTGATTTGCCAGGCGTCTTTATAATTGCTGCCTGTGGCAGCATTTCCAATTAAAGCAACCAAATGCAATTTAAGTGAAATTGAAAGTATTTTCCCTTGAAGAATTTCCACATTTCCCTGCTGCAAATCAAATTCTAAACTGTCATTAAACTAAGGCATTGATTAAATTCAGCAATTGATTAACACGCAGCATATGGAGGTGTAAACTTTCACCTGCCTGCCAAGTACACACCTTTTTCCACCTCCCCCTGCTTAAACTGACGTCAATGGCTTTGGTGCTTGTTTATCAAATGATCTTCACAGCTTTTGCCACCGATTTAAGCAGCTTTATATATAGTATATCTGGCATATATACGATATACGGTCAGTTAAATATATCCATGCAAATATTATTTGTTATCAAGCGCGAAATTCGCGAAAATATGCTAAATGAATAAAACCCGAGGCGAAAAAGGAGAAATACTATATCGAACCACAATTAGCAACAGTAGCAGCTAAGCCTGAACAAATAAGCGTAACTAGACAGTGGCTAGGGGAGTGGGAAGGGGGCAGGGGCAGGGGCTGGGGGGGATTGAGAATGCGATTCGTTTCGGGGTAACCAATGTCGACACGATGCTTCAGTTTATAAGCCACAAAACGTGTTGGATTTGTTTCAATGGCGCTAATTGCTTAATTGAAACTGTTTTTGCATTGCATTTACTGTTGGCTAACACACACACACACACACCTACCACATGGACCGCCTGCCTAGCGCTGAATGCCGCAATTGCACCGCCCCCCGCTGCTGCTTGATGTGCCCCGCATAGCAAAATGTCAATTAGTATTTGCCTGCTAAAAGCCAAAAAATCGACAATACACCAAATTAGCTGCGCACACACACACACACACACACACGTGCGCGCATGCCACACACACACACCCTGTACACATGTCACGCTGGCGTATACGTAACGCACACTTTGATTAGCATTACGCATACGCCGCGTCGAGCTTTGCATTGCGAAAAACTGCCAAAGCGATTTTAATTGCAAATTTGTAAATTTCGCCTGGGCACATCATCATAATTGGCCCACGGGGCAAGCAATGGAAGGGGAGTGGCAGCGAGGCAGTAAGTCAGTTGTTGCCGCTGCAGCATATTTCAATAATCGATGCACGCTATATTTTTAATTAGTTAAATGCGCGTTTAATTAGCTTTATAAATTATGCACATGCAGCGGTTAGTTGCCTGTGCTGCCTCTGCCTGTGCTTTTTCGGTATTATTTACTGGCTTCCCTTTTTTTTGTTATTGTTTTTTATTTCCCTGTGTATTTTTTATTGCAATTTATGTTTATTTGCTTGCTCAACAAGAGGGAGAGAAGTCAGTTGCTGATGTTTTTTCAGTTATGATTTATTTATGCACATTTTTGACTTGCTTTTATTTCATTTCTTTCTGTTTGTTTGCCTGTTTGTGCATTTGTGTTTGTCTTTTCGCTGTCAACGGAAATGAACTGCGATTTTTATTTATTAATCGCTGCATGATTTATGGATAAATAATTGTAATGCTTTTTGCTACGTTCGCTGCGCTGCCCTGCGCTGCTGTCAGCGGCGGTTTTAAATTATTTGCGTTTTGGTTAACTGCGAGCAGATGACGCACGAATTGATGCTAAAAATGTAAATGCAATGTAAATGTATCTCTTTTGATTTATTATTCATTATCGATTTTAATTGAATTTAATTCGATTACAAACTGATCGCAGCGTTGCCAATTCAATTGCAGCTACATAGTGTCCTCGTCACAGTGCAGCGTTGCCAATTCAAAAGATATGGATATGTAAATCTATCGCTTTTAATTTATTATTAACTATTGAATTTAATTCAATTCACGATTCAATTACAGCTGATCGCAGCAATGCCAATTCAAATGCAGATAAAATTGCAAATGCAATTCAAAAATGTATCGCTTTCGATTTGTTATTCATTATCGATTTGAATTTAAATTTCGATCGTAGCGTTGCCAATTCAAATGCGGCTGCAAAGCGCGCTCTTAACAGTGCTGTAAAACGTCGAACGGGGTGACTGGCTCTCACGCAGCATAGAGCGAGAGAGGGAGAGTGAGAGAATGTGCAACTGAGCGCAAAAAAACAAAACAAAACAAGCGACGCACAATGACAACACACATGCAAACGCGCTTACACACACACACGCAGGCACACACAGACACCGCCAGACGACAACAATATCAACAAAAGCAAACACGTTCCACACAGTTTGACGCGGCGCCGCATGTTAACGACCGCACAAAGAATGCAGCAGGCAGAGCGTCCAAGCAGAGCGCGGCGCGCACAAGAGCGCACTGCGACTTGGCTGGCAGCCCAAAAGAGAGGGAGAGAGAGAGAGCAGAATATCACAGTGGAAGAGAGACAGCTAGGAAGTGGGAGAGATAGAGAGAGAGAGAGCGCACACAAGAACTTGCCGTGCCTGTGTATTTGAATGCTGGCGACAAAAGCCAAGCGTCGCTGGCGCTGTCGCTGCTTGCGCATCTGCCTCTGCTGCTGCGGCCGACAACGTTGCCGCTGGCGTTGCGTGTGGCTTTTATGGCTAGTTTTAAAATTAACCACAGCTGCAAAAGCAAAAAAAAACGAAAGAAAAAGCCGAAGCCGAAGCAAAGAAGAGACGCAAACAAAGTCGACGACTCCAAACGAAATTCAATTAGAAGGCAACAGCAGAAAAGTGTGAAAATGCTGACGGAGCCCGAAAAAAAAGGGCTGTGGTGACTGTGGCTGCGGCGGAGCAGAGACTGCGGCTTTGGTGCTGGCGATCAGCGCAGACACACACACACAGCTGCCTTTGTTGACTGTACAACGTGTCGTATACTCGTTATTCGCTTGCTTTCTACAGCCATCAGCCAAATAATGTGTATACGTATTTGTCTGTGTGTGTTTGTGTGTGTGTGTGTGTAGTTCTTTCTATTATTTATATTCATATTTGTTGTGCGCTTTTTACGCTTTCTACACGAGCAACAACAGCAACGAGCACAACAAAAGTCGCCACACTTAATTTGCATATTTTTACACAAAAAGTAGCCCGTTGTGCTTGTCTGCATGTTGGCTGTCACGTTGACTATCTTTTTGGCCATTGTACTGCACACACACACACACACTCACACACACACACAGTCGTAGCACACATGCCCAGCCCAGCCCAGCTGGTGCAGCATGTCGTATGCGTAATATTGCATTGCCAGCGCATGCTGCAAAACCAAACATTTTTATATGTTTTCATTTCTCTTCACATTTCTGTTGTTTCTGTTATTTCTGTTTCCCTCGCTTTATTTTGCTTAGCTGCGTTTTTTCGCTCGCTGTTTCGCTGATTCTGTTAAAAGTGGCATTAAAAAAGAAGTACAGATTTGCAGCTTTTGTTTGACGCTCGCTTTTGTTTACAGACGATACGCGGCTCCGCCGCCAGAGTGTCAAAAAAACACATATAGAAAAAGGTATACTATATAAATATCGTATGGCAAAATAAATTGCTATTGCGTCGCTTAGATGTTGATAAGCGACGCAGTTATAAACAAAAAACACACAGACAGAAAGAGAGAGAATAAGAATAATAACGAATATGGGTATAAAATAAACTAGACAAATGTGCAAAGTGTACGAAACGAAAGCCATGCGAGCAAGTAATGGATACAAAGAGTAGATAAATCAAAAAAATATTGCCGGAAATATGTTGCGCATGGAATATGTATATGTATATAGAATGCCACATTCTTCTTAATCTAGCAAACACAAGCATCAATCACTGAGTGATATCATCATTCATGTTGAGATTTCTATGTTTTCTAACACGCATAACCCACAGAGTAGAGATCAACTATATTTTAGAACTTGGCCACGCCTCCTTTAAAGCTATAACGTTAATTTCTGGTGTGCATTATATTTATCACTATCTTAATGATTGCTGTAAATTCGATTGCAAACACATAATAAACATATAAGTTATTTAGAAAATAATTTTAGTGGATGAACAGATTTTAAAATAACTATGCAACGCCTGTAAATATGCAATATTAAATATGTCAAACACAGAAATTACATATTTTAGAAACAATTCAGAAGAGTGCTGAGATGCTTAGCAAATATAGGGTATAACTGTAGAGCATACTCACGTTTAGTTCTCTTACTTGTTGATTTAAAAGAAGGAATCCTGTTAAGTTTCATACCAAACTTGCCAGACTCTCAAATCCAACTCTGGCATGAACTCTGCTCGCCTTAAACCAGATCCTTGTACTGTTTATCTCTCTCTAACTTACTGACTCTCCCTCTCTTGCACACTGTGCCACCCCTTATGAGGCATACAGCCGTGCAAAGACTACCCTCGTTTACGCATTGACAAACTATTTTGAACTCTGCTCTGCACTCAGTCACCCCACCCCGTGTGGCTGATCCCATAAAGGGTCCGTTGCGCAGGCAGCTGCACGCAGGCTAGAGCAGGAACAGTCTGCACACCCCAACCAAGAGAGAGTCGAAAGGGGTTGATACGATATTTGCATCGATATAAAGCATAATAAATGTTGTGTATTTTCAGTGGACTTGTGTAAATGCTACATAATCATAGAGTCGTACAATCGTAATCGTAATGTTGTTTATAAGTATAAATGCTCTTCTTATCTTAGAACTACAAAATTGTTTTGCTTGTTGCTTTTCTTTTGTTCGAATTTCATTTCCTTTTTGTCTTTTTGCTTAGCTCTAAATTCGAGAATAACTCTAAATTATATATATAATCTATGTATATTCTATATGCATGTTTAGCTGCTTTATGTGAGTTGTAGGTTGTCTTATAGAATATGTTATGTATGTTGCTACTGCTAAATGTAATTTGGAATTTGAGTATGCGTAATGTCGATCAGGTTCACACACACACATTGTGGCATTGATTGCGTATTTCATGACTTTGCAATTCACACGTTTTGTAATTTTCAAAATTAAATATGTATTTTTCATTATATATCATTTGCATGCACATTGAGAGGTACATTCAAGTTGAAAGGTCAAGAGTTCATTGCATCGAACTCTCGACAGTTCAAGTTCAATATCTAAAGATACAAATTTGTTCCTGTTCATTGCCCTATTCAGGTTAAAAGGTTAACCTTAACTCTTTTCAGCTGAATAAGGCTTCGATAAATATCTGTTTAATCTCTCTCTCTCTCTCTCTCATTGTGCACTTAATGATATTCACAATATTTCATTTATCAATTGACTTGATGTATGGTATATATATATAGTATACTATGTTTATATAAAGATTATAGTGTGTGTATAAACTCTTTGCAGTCTCATTTCTGTTTTTTGTTTCTGTTTTTCTTCATGTGTTTTTCATATGATTAATGATTAATGCTTTTCAAACGAAGTCTTTTCTGGTTTTTAAAGTTATGTTAAATGCAAAAAAGTTTCTTTCCTTGCGAAAGTCTTCCTTGTTATACATATGTATATAGTATATATAGAGAATACTTAATCCCTGCAAAATTGAAAATCTTATATAGAAGTTGGGGGAAAGTCTCCAAGTCTGCGAGGTGTGTGCTCTACACTGTATCAAGTACACAGGCATACTTAAGCTAATGAGTAAGTGTTGTAGAGTGGAGAGTGCGGAGTGGGGAAGTGTGAGGGGGATTTGTGAGAGTTTGGAGAGTCTGTTAAGTCTTCAGAGTACAAATTAAAGTTCCGCATGTTGTCCGACCACAGTGAAGTAGCTCGTAATCTTACGATTGCTCTTCGCTTTGCCGCTACTGGACACGCCATCCGCTGTTGAGCTGCTCGAGAGCGCGTTCTCCTTCTCCGGAGTAATACCTTCGTCGTCGTCGTCGGCTGCCTTTGCCGGCTCCACCTGCATGGAGACAGTAACTGAAACCTGTGCGCAGCTAGAAACATCAGCTGGCATAGCATGTTTATTCTCTGTCTCTGGAGATTCCTCATTGATGTCGCCGAGCGTGCTTAGACTGCGCTTCAGCTCGTTCAGCAGCTTTTCCTGTGCAGCAATCTTCTCCTGCAGCTTCTCTCGACGCGGACGCCGCGTCACGGGCTTCGCTTTGGCCTCCTCCGTGGCTGACTGTTGCTGCTTCTCCTGCTGTGTCTTCTGTTCCCCCTTCTCTGCACTTTGCTTCTCGCCATGCTCACGCTGCTGATGTCGCTGCAGATTGACACGCGAGGAGTAGCCACGCTGGCAGGAACTGCAGCTGAATGGTTTCTCACCTGTAAAGGGGGAAGGAAGTAGATTAATTAAAGTGCCCCAAGCTGGCTTAGTTATCCCAAACCCACCTGTGTGCCTGCGCATGTGCACGCGCATGTCAATCTTGCGGGAGAAACGCTTGTCGCACAGCTCGCACTGGATGGGCTTGTCCCCAAGATGTGTGCGTCGATGCACAACGAGATTCTGTCGTGCGCGGAAGGCCTTGCCGCAAATATCGCAGCTGTAGGGCTTCTCTCCTGTGTGGACACGCACATGTATGGCCAGATCAGAGCTGCGCACAAATCCTTTGCCGCAACGATCGCACTTGTAGCGTCTATCGTTCTTGTGATGACGCATGTGCAGCGACATGTCCTGCTTGGTGGCCAGTGGCAGTGCGCACAGCTCACACTTGTATGCCTTCTCTGTGCGATGGCGCAACTGGTGCTCGGCCAGGCGCATCTTCAGCCGGAACGCACGTCCACACTGACCGCAGACATGTGGCTTCTCGCCCGTGTGCAGGCGCAGATGATCCTGCAGCCGCGAGAAACGTTGAAAGGTTTTGCTGCAGAAGTTGCAAGTGTGTACGGGGCCATTGCGCTGTGATTCCTCAGAGGATTCACGCTTAATTGAGGCCGTGGCATGACTGTCATCTGTGGAGCTGTTCAGCGGAGTTTCCATATCAGATTCAGTGTCTTTGTCTTCTTCCTCCTCCTCCTCGTCGTCGTCTTCATCCTTAACATCCACCACGTAGTCCACAAAACTACGTGCCTTGCGTGGACGGCGTGCTTCGGTTTCTCTTTTAATCTCCGGTTCCTTGGACTTCTCTTTCTTCTCCTTCTCCACTTCAACCATCTTTTTGTGCTCTTCTTTGTTCTCACTTTGTTCTCCCTTATTCTCCTCCTTTTTCTGTGCCTCCTCCTGCTGTTGCTGTTCCCTCTTTTGTTGATCTTCCTTCTTCTTCTGCTCTTCTTGTTTCTTTTGTTCTTCCTGCTTCTTCAGTTCTTCCTTCTTCAATTCTTCCTTCTTCTGTTCTTCCTTCTTCTGTTCATCCTTCTTCTGTTCATCCTTGCTCTGCTCTTCCTCCACTGGCTTCTGTACCTTACGCGCCCGCTTTCTCTTCCGACTGCTGCTCTCAGTTTCAACTTCTTGTGCCTTCGTCAGCTCTTCCTGCTCCTCTTTCTTCTTGTGCTCCAGCTCCTGTTCCTTGCGCTTGCGTCCTGCCCGCTTACCCAGCACTGGCAGCTTGATGATCATCTTATTCAGCTTGGGATTCGACTTGGGACGATTCTCTGCCGCAATTTCTGCCACCATGGCGCTAATCAATTCGAGATCCTCTTTATCAGATGCCTCCTTCTCTGGCGGCGGCGTCTCTGGCAGTTCCAGAGGAGACACCCGTACCAGTGGCGGCTGTGGCTGTGCCTTGGCATGCACCTGAGCCAACTCACATGGTATGCTAACCATGGGTTCGCTGGGTTCCCTCTTGGGCACCAGCAGCTTGAAGATCCCATGCTGCTCACTAAGATGCTCCTGCAGCCGCTTGCTCTGCTCAAAGTGAGCTGCGCAGGTGGAGCAGACATATTGCTGCTGCTTGCAGGACTCATCCTCAGGCAGCAGCAGCAGACGCGCACAGATTTTCAAGTCTCCGATCTTGAGGCCATCGCTGAGCTCCACTGGCGGCTCCAGCTTCACTTGTTCATCAGCGATGGCTTTACTGCGCTCTCGCCTCCTCTGCGACTGATGCTCTTGCTGCCAGTGGTGGCCGAGGGAGGCGGCGTCGCCGTAAAGCAGAGAGCAGCTGGCGCAGCTGTAGATGAAGCGATGGGCCTTCTCATCCGCGTGTATTTGCGCAGCCACAATGGGAAAGGGCGGGTTGGGAGGAGGCGTGGGGGTGGGTACGCGGACGGGAACTGCGACTTCTACTGTGACAGCGGCAGCGACAGACGCAGAGGCAGCAACAGCGACGCTTGCAGCGACGTCACGGCAAGGGCTGTTTGTCTCTTTGCTTTTGTTGTTGTTTTTATTTCGCTGATTTTTGTTGCTTTTATTCGAGCTGCCGGGTGGACGCCCACGCGGTTTTCGCGACGCAGGCGGCTGCGTCGTCTCTCTCGCAGTCGATGTTGTTGCTGTTGTTGTTGTTGTTGCCGACTCTTTACCGTTACTGACCTGCGACTTAGCAGCCGCTGCTGCTGCCTTCATATCATCCAAGCGTATACGCTGCGCCTCCAGCTCTGCCTCATCCTCGCTGTCAATTTGCAGCACAACATCATCATCGGCATCGTCGAGCAGAATATCATCATCGTCTTCTTCTATATCCAACTCAGACTCAGAATCCTCATCCGATTCGTCCGTGTCGTCGGTTGCGCAGCGCAGCGACGCAGCTGCTGCGACGGCTGCTACTCCATTATGCTGTGACTTTTTTGTTGCTGCTGCTGCTGCGGCGTTGTTTTTGTTGCCGCTGCTGCTGCTGCTCAATTTGAGCATTGTCGGCATCGGCACATTTGTCATTTTTAACATTTCACACTGTAGCCAATTAGTTATGTGCGTTTTATATTAATAAAATCCAGATTTTTTGTTTAATAATTATTATAATTATTGCTGCTTTGGCAGCACACACAACTACTCGCACCACTGAGACAACTACAACAAAACTAAATCCACTGACGCCGCTGGCAGATTTTTAGCGCTCTTGCTCTCTATGGCTCTCTCACGCTGCGTCTCTTTTGTTCTGGCGTGGTGTTGCCAGATCGCGGTTATGTGAACTTGAGTTGTTAATTTGTGTTGCCAGACAACTGCGGGGTAGATCATTATTGCCAGACCAGTTAAGATCTTGACAGCAGCAACCAGATGGCAACATTTAGGACTGTTAATGTTATGCGCAAACAGAAAAAATACGTTACACTGTTAGCTAACAGAGAGTGATCAATCGATATTTATTGCGCATAATCGACAAGCGGAAATTCAAAAAGTTGACGATCTGTTGATTTTGTTATAATCTAAACGAAATGTAAGCACATTTAAACGTGTTGCAGCTGCTGCTTGTGCGACCTCTAATGCCATTTTGATAGATATTTGACTCCTTTTGGCAACCCAGCCAAAAAACCATATTCCTTATGCGCCTCACGCGCTCAATTGGCACGTTTTAAGTGTTGCCTCCTCCATTGCATCTTTGGCGGTTATTTTTCTTCGTTTCCTCGTCGTCGTTTTGTGCGACCCTCTTCCGTCTTGGTCGTTCGTGGTTAACCATTATGCCAGCCCACAAACAGCCAAATACACACACACATAAAATAACAGCCTATGGTGTGTTTTTTCCAAACTGCGATTGTGTGTACATTGTTTGGCCGCATTTCGTTACGGTGGGCAACATGTGCAAAAGTCAATTTGAAAATTGCCGCAGTGGCAGCCACAGCAGTAGCGTCAGTGGCGCCACGCCCAGCCATCAAGAGTGCCCCCTGAAAAGTGCTGCGCCTGCTGGCAACTGGTGCTGCCGCTTTGTGGTCCACGCGTTGCACGCACATAAACAACAACCCGGCATGGCCCCCCTCTAGCCCCCCGTCTTCACAGTGAAGCCATTGTTGCAAGTTGTTTATATGGTTTTTAATAACGTTCAACGCCATTCGTGGCAGCATGTGTGCGACGCACTGTATAATTCAGTCTAGTGCTTTTTGTCTGTGCCCCGCCGCGGACATTATAAGTCAAATATGTTGTATGTTTTAGCTAAATTAACAAACTATGATGAAATTAAATTATAAATTCAATTCGGCACAGTCCACAAGGATCCTATGCTTGCCCACCCTTCCCCAAATAGGCGAGCACATTAGCTGGGAAGGTAAACACATATTCGGCCATTGTTATCGTAAAGTTGAATTAAGTTTTCATTTACGTTTTCCTGATTTTCTCATTTTTCTGGCTGGGGAAAAGCTTTGTGCGGGCGTCTTTATGGCCCAAACTGAGAGAGAAAAGGCACGGGAAATGAAATATTTGCGAACAAATAGACACACTTATTACATTTTGGTCCTGGCAGCGCAACTCCTCCTCCTTCTCCTCTTTCTCTAACAGTTTCCCTATTCCTTTCTTGTTGTTAGATGCTTTTGGCGCGTGTTCGCAGTGGCTCCTGCGCGATGTCTTCATGTTTGTCTGTTTTGTCCTTTTTATTGTTGTTGTGCCTTTAACTGACATGCCGCAATTTTTCTTCATTTTTCCCCCGTGCACACACAATGGGGTTGGCAGCTCCTAGAGAGATGCCCGAGATGGATGGGTTGCTTTCCTAATAATTTAACAGTTAGTTTTAATGCGCTAAGACAACAAGATGAAGACAGCAGCAGCGAGTTGACAACTAGCCAAGGAAATTAGCCAGCTTACTAATGGCATGGGGCAGCCAGGAGACAAGAGTTCCTTAAAGATGTTTCTAAGGAAAGATCCTAACTAACTTATCCGGTTACCAGTAATCGAAACGAGGCGCAGCACCCTCTAGGCATGCCAACATGTTCATAATCATTTTTCTTGTTGCCAGCAAAGGAAAAACTGTGCAATTTTCCACACAACATGCGTTCCAGGTGGGCTAGCCTGGCAATATGTTTCTTTCTGCTGTTTTTTCTCTACTTTTTTTCTGGGTAGCCCGAAAATATTTGCATGTTTCTGTGCCTTGAACAAGTTTAATTAGAGAAACCCTTTCAGACGCTCATCCACTTTGGTGTGGTTTCAAGCGTTTGACATGGAACAGACGACCCCGAGGAGACCTGGGAGCGGGCTCAACGAATTATACTCTAGACAACTGGAGTCTAAAGTTTGGAGCACTCGCCAAGAAGGATAAGAAGGAAGCCAGGTGGCAGTCAGGGGCAACTTACAGTAGTCATAATAATGTTTCAAGGCCGCCTTGGCCCCCCGCTAGTCAAGAAGGGCGCCAGAGCACCAACACACACATTGGGGAGAAATTTAAACGGCAATTTGGTGCCGTGTTTACCAACCCCAAGGACAAAGGACAAACGACAAGCGACGTGTACGGCAGCAGCATCCAAAGCTCGTCTCGTCTTCTGGCCTGCGTGTACAATATTATTTTTGCTTCTTCATTTTGGGGGGTCGGACAGAAAGACAGACAGACAGACGAACGGGCATCAACTGCTTACGTGCCTGGTGAGCAGCAGAGAATTCCCTCTTCTCTCCTCTTCTTGTGCTTCATTTCTCTCTTGGTCTTCTTGGTTTTGTTATTCTTGCTTACGCCTGGCAGGCACGAGCATGTCGCCTTCGTCTCGGGCACGTCATTTTCGGCCTCCGCCGTTTGTTTTCCTGTTTTTTCCTCGCAGTTTTTGGCCAGGCTCAAAT
Organism: Zaprionus vittiger; assembly: GCA_018904025.1. Classification (NCBI taxonomy): domain Eukaryota; kingdom Metazoa; phylum Arthropoda; class Insecta; order Diptera; family Drosophilidae; genus Zaprionus; species Zaprionus vittiger. The sequence continues at coordinate 19,380,647 of JAEIFQ010001142.1, read as the reverse complement.
CCATCCGCACAAGGCGCCAGGAACGGCCCCCAACATAAAGTGTGTTTAACTTTTTTCGCCACCGTAAACGCCCCAATATACTTGGTCTGCCTTAGGTTATGGCGCCCAACGAGCTCCCACCGCCTTCTCCTCTCCGTTTCTATAGTTGTAGGTTTTGCTATTGTAGCTGTTGCTGTTGTTGCTTTTGTTGTAGTCTGCCATGACCTTTAGCATATTGACTAGTGAGGTTTTCGTTGTCCCTTTTGCTTTTGGCTTATCACTTGCGGCGCATACTTTATGCCCACCGCACTAACATTTCGCGCCTCTTGCTCCCACTGTTCCTTGTGTTGCTTGTGCTGCTTCTCTGTTTTCATATTCCTTTTACTGCTGCACTTCATTTTATTGTGGCGCTAAGCTGCGCTTGGGGAATTGAAATGCGTATGTCCTTTGGGGCTTATGTGTGGCGACCGTCAGTTCATCAAATGAAGCTTCTAAGTGCCGCGCGTCCCCAACTCAGCTTCAGTTCATAAGTTAATATTCAATTCGACGCGCCACTCCAGAAAGTGTGTTTAATTTTTGCGCTTTAATAAGCAACTTTTAGCAGCTTTAAGTTAACAGCGACAGATCACAATTTATCGATATCACAAAGGCAGGGCCGGTGAGCTCCACTGTAAACTGGCTAACTTAACTTTGTAAAATTTGTCTAACTTAATTATCAATAAATTTATCACAACCTATCAATATCACAACTGCAACGACACGGCCGCATTATCCCACTGTTACTTGGCTCTGCAGCTTATGAAAATTTAACTTAATTTGAATATATCGAAACTAATCGATATTTACGCATGTTGGACATGGAGAAATTTACTCCTCTAATCGATGTTTTTCACATTGAACATCGTAATGTCTGCATACATCGAAGTTTCTGCATCTCTAATAAACGTTAATTTCAAGTTGCTTTCAAAGTAATTAACAGAAGTCAATTGAAAATTGTATAAAAGCTTAAGCTTGGCTGAGCTGTTTGCACAACTGAGCAGCTTAACAGAGTCAGGACACATTCTCCATATGGTTAAACAGCCAATCTTCCCCCGTAGCTCGTCAGACCATCCCGCAACAGACCCAGACAAATGACAATGAGTTTCCATTTTGTCTGTTCTGCCCCAAAGTGTGTGCGCCCTGTGTGCATCATCAATTTAATTTCGTAAGCTCACAAAGCGTTACATAAAAAATGAGCGTCCGTTCGTGTGGGTGTGAAAACGCCACCGGCGACAGCAGAAGCATCTCCCCGGGCGCCAGCCTTACCTTACCTCACTTGTTCTTGCTCCACCTCCTGCGACTCCAGATGAATTTAAATCCACACAAAAAGGGTGTGAAACGGAGCGTGTGCGATTTTCGAATGTTTTTTAAAGCCACACGCAGCATGCGGCTAATCTTCAAAATCATGTTGCACGTCTCTAAACGCTTGCCGCATCAACAGTTTTCCCTGTAGCCGTGGCTGAGGCTGAGGCTGACTCACCATCAGCTGGGGAAGGAAGGTGAGCAAGAAGGACATTGGGTATTTCCAACCCGGCCAATTGCAATAAAAAATGTTGTTGCCTACTTTTAAGGGTTGGACGCAGCTTGCACATTCCGCCAGCGGGAGTTTTAGTGGCTTTTAACAAAACGTTGCGACATCTGAGCATAAAAATTTCATTAATGCACACAACACACACCCCCAATAGACAAAACTAAGAGAAGTGGGTGGCACTGGAAGAGCAGGGGGGAGTTCCCAGAGGTAAAACAGAAATTGATTTGGTAATTCCGATTGTTTTTTACAATGCTTTTTGTGAAATTCTTTCGTTGTTCTCCGGATGTTTCGGATGTAAGTTCCGGCAGGGAATTGCAATGGCAGCTGGGGGAGATTCAGAGTGGAGGGTGGAGGAAGAAGGCACGTGATGGAAGTGTTTTTAAGTTTTTATTTCAAGCGAAACTTTACAACGAACTTATTCCAATTGAAATTTTCCCCCCTTTCAGATCGTGCCAATCACAACGAGGTCCCCATCGAGGTCTGCCGCCATTGCCCGCCCGACTATGAAGCTGAGTCGCTGCCCAGCTATACGATCGTCTCAGGTCTGCCCACCTATGACGATGCACTGGAAGAGTTCCGCAAGGCTGGCATAATCCTAACGCCCGCCTTTGTGCCCGTTATCAAGATCTTCGAGAGCGTCAACAATGAACCAGGCGGAGGTGCCAAGGAGCCAACAGTATCCTACACTCTGGTGGAGAACCCTGCGGCCAGTGGCAGTGAGTCCAACGGTGACAACATTTCACTCACCTCCATCACCTGCAATTGTGGTGGTGGTGGTGGTGGCAACTCGCCCAGCATCACCAGCAACGCCCTGCCCAGCTACAGTGTTGCCACAGCAGCTGCCATTGTTGCTGCCTCGCCCTCGGGCGCTGCACTCACCTCGCAGGTCATCGAGCTGTCGCCCGACCACTTGGCCTCGTTGTCCCAGAAGCGCCTCTCGCTGCAGATCTCATTCAACAATTCACTGCGCCGTCGCTCCCGTTCGCGTTCCACGCTTCGCAATCACTTGCTCCGCTCACGTGCGGGGAACAGCGTCGGCCTGGCGGGATCCATTGATCCCACAGTGCCTGCAGGTGCAACAACTGCAACGGCAGCTGCCACGCCCAGAGAGAGTCCTGTGCTGCCGCCCATACATCGTTCCTCGTCGACACTTTCGCTGTCCAACGAACGCCAATTGCTCGATCAGCGTCTGCGGCATCTGCACCATCGCGGCTCCTTGTACTGAGGAGGCGCTTCAGATGATGCACCTTTTTTCACACCTCAACTAGTTATAAGCGACAACAACAACAACAAACTGCTCTATATAATAATAAAGTGTTTATGTAAATGTGTTAAAGGCGTGTGGTTTTATTTAGATTCAGAGGGGCAAATTTTATTTTATGGCGTGTTCTGAGTAACGATTTCGCTGGTAAAAAGCTGTGCGCAGTTGGCTAAAAGCAACGCCAGCGTTTGATTTCTAATATGTTAGAGCGAGAGGCAAATAGATCGCCAGTCGATACTCATCTGAAATAACTTTATGTTAAGTCTACATCAGTGTTGCCAGGTCGGGTTTTTTCCTAACATCTCTTTACATTTATTATTAGATTTAAGTCGTTGGG